>CM056054.1:140637415-141837415 GCA_029574335.1 Rana kukunoris | reverse complement strand
TATATTATTTAATAATATCAATCATTGACTTGCAATTGCTCATTTAAAAGCATACAATATGTGAAAATATACAATATTGCATAACTAGTATATATTTTATATATAACTAGCAAATTTAAATGATAACCAGCATATATGTAATAGATAACACATAATTGGATTATGGAAGTCAGCAGGTTTTCCCATCATTCACTAAGCTCTGGAGCAACTGCACATGCAAAGTGGAAATGCACATTTATCTATTAGCCTTTTGTAAATCCACCCCATATTTTACAATCCATAAAAACATGTTAACGATTTTCCAGTCTTTGCATTCACTTGCTTCCCAAGGTGACCTTTAAAAAATGTATCCAAATGAAATGCTGTAGTTATAATCAGAATATATTGACTGGAATATTGCTTGATCAAATCAAAATGTTCCTGTTAATTTTTTTTATATTTGTTGCTGTTCCTGACCTACCTCATCCATTGGATGATACACAGCATAGTCGTAGGTTTCCAGAGATATCGCCTTTGTTCTGCTTCGACTTGCAAGGGAGTTATCGATCAATTTCTGAACATCTTCAATCATGATTCTGGATATAAAGCAGATAATACAGTTAACAATTTGTATACAATACAAATATATTTCAGATTCGTTGCATTTGAGATCATGTTAGGAGCTTCATATCATTACTGTTCTGTTGGCTCTATAGAGTAATAAAGAAAGAAACTCTGGGCATGCATAAATGTATTCATTTACTGAGCTTGGAAAGATCAGGAAAAGGCAGATTTGTCAGACATCACTCCTGGTGAAGGATCTGCCCCCAGTAAAACGAGTTAGTATTGAGTTAATTTGCTGCAAATTTTTAGTTGTGTTCAACAGAATGCCATGAGCATGTGATAAAGTTCTATGACATTGGTGTGTGCCCACTTCCTTGAAAGAATATAGGAACCCTAAAAATTCAGCTATCTTGTTTGGTCAGTTTTGGCCTGATAAATATGTAATTAAAAACCATTTTATTATATCTTTTTATAGGTGCAAACCCTACCAGAAATCTTGCCAGCTGTTTCCAGCGATCTCTAACGACTACAGAACCCCGTCTTCTCTATGTTATGGAGCAGCGGAAAGGGGAGATGTTTTGTAGTCTTGGCATCAGTTCAGAGTGCAGGAATATTCTGCCTGTACTTAATCATATTATATTACATGAGAAGAAAAGTGTAACCCTTAAGACAGAATCCCTACAGAGATGGACTGATGGTACTCCTGTTTAGAGTGTCTTCTCAACACAAATGAAACATGGTGGTATAAGGTTTAGAGCTGGCAACTCGTCCCTTCGAAAAAAAAGCCACTTTATTACATCGAGTGGCATGTACTAAGTACTTACGTGTTTCGGCAATAAGCCTTAAACATAGCCATATGACCATGATTAAGCCTTATTGCTGAAACATGTAAGCCACCATACTTTGTACACTCCATTCAATGTAATAAAGTGACTTTTTCAGACGAGTTGCCACTGCCAGCTCTTCACCTTATACCACAATATTCCATTTGTGTTAAGAAGACACTATATATTTAAAGATTCATAGAAATCTAGAATTTGTAATATAGAACCTACAGTATTTTACCGCTAATGAGTCTACTTACTTAAAAGGAACTTTTTGCTGATCAAGATTTTCTTTCATGTGCTGGACGTAGGTAGATGGGACCCGAACATGGATTTCTCTATCCATATAAATGTCTTCTACACTGTCTGGTTTCCACAGATCTAGCTGGTTAGGAAAAAAAAAAGAAAAAAAACTTGTTAAAGGAATGTTCTATTGAGAGAAATTCAGAGTTTGCCATTGCTGTCCTCTTTCTAAAAGTGCTCATAGCCTGGCTGTCTCTGACTTCAAGTCCGAATCCTAACTGGCATACTAATATGTAGACAGCGACATTTTTGAAGCTAATTAACCACACAGTGGCCAGAAAATTGAAAATTTTAGAAAGAGGTAAGCTTTTCAAAAGCCTCCATAATTATCCCAATATGGGTTTTATTTTGTAACCATTGTCCACATTGGAACTGATTTACTAAATAAAATGGACAAAAGCAGTTTACATTATTATGATAGATCCCTGCCAAGTATGGATTCCTTAACAGAGATGTGCACAATGGAAAAAATTGGTTTAGTTTTGGTTTCATTTGTGTAATAAATAATTTTGTTTAGAAATAATGGTTGTAAGAAAGATTCGTCTTTGGAGCGCTTCGTTATTTTAATTGTTTCCAATTGATTTTTATTTTTAGAAGTTCTGTTTAATTAGTGGTATTAAGTTAAATAAATTTCCCCATTCCCAACTGACTTTGTTTGCTGGGCTGTGCAAATTAAATGAATGGTCTCTCAACCCTAATATAAAAATAATTTCATTATAATATTCACGCTATGCTTACTAGAATAAAAACAAATTGATCTGAATCAATTTGGATTATTTGTTATTTCGGATGCTTTTTTTTTTTTTTTTTTTTTTACAAATCTCTTTATTATTTTTTTTTTCATTTCCATACAAAAAAAAAGGAAACAGTAAACATACATATATATACCATATTCCTTCCATATCTTCATCCATCTAACACATTCCTCTTACATTCCTTCCCGTCCTTCCTTGGTGCATTTACCCTTCTCCTGTGTCCTATTTATCCTGAAGCTGTCATAGGATTTTCTATCCAGCTTGCCCAAACGCTCTTAAATTTCTCCCTCTGTCCTCTATTACTGTATGTCTCCCTATATAGTGGTAAGCAGTTATTGACTAGATTTTTCCAATGTGCCACAGAGGGGGCCTCTTCCTTTTTCCAATTTAGGACTATCGTCTTTCTAGCATAGTACATTAATAGTGCCACCTGTATTCTCCTTCCCATCGGGACATTCTTCTTCCTTACCAATCCCAATAGACATATCTCTGCCTCCTGTTCTAGAACTATTGATGTTACTATAGCAATTATTCTTAGAACATCCCTCCAGAATACCACAATCTTTGGACATCGCCAAAATATATGCATAAAATCTCCTGAAATGTTTGCACATCTCCAACAATTCGGAGGGTTAGGCCGCATACACACGATCAAATCTGTCTGCTGGAAACGGTCTGCTAGACCGTCCCAGCAGACAGATTCGATCGTGTGTACGGGCGAGCCAACGGATTTGGCCACCTGACAGATTTCAAAGCATGCTGGGGTGGGAACCCGTCCGCCTGACATGTCTGCTGGTTAGTACACTTACCCGCAGACATGTCGTCTCGCACCGGCGCCGAATGGACTCGGCGCATGCGCGGAAGTGTTTTACTTCCTGGTGCGGTGACGTGGCGGCGTCAACGTCACCGCCACGTCACCGCCAGCGCGCCGTCTGCTGGTGGGGATTTTGGTTTGCTCGTGTGTACACGCGAGCAAACCAAAATCCAAACAGACAGATTTGTTCAAATCGGTCGGACAGACCGTTTTGAACAAATCTATTGCCTCGTGTGTACGAGGCCTTAGACTGTGAGATCTTATATAATTTATATGGTGTATAGTGACTCCTATATATTATCTTGTATTGTATTAGTTTATCTCAAAGTGAAACCAGTGACTGTAGTGGGAACCCCCACACTTCTTCCCAATTTTCCCCTCCAAGTTTGGGACATCTCTTCTCCACTGTTCACTTAATTTATTTGTATCAAATGGTGTATTTTTTACTAAGTGCTTATATAGGATTGAAATTGTCCCTTTTCCATTTTTCACCATTTTTTCGAGACCTACTTCCATTATTTGCGGGGTTCCCCCTGAAAACCGGGCCGCTAGTGCATGGGTAAGTTGCCTATATCTAAAGATGTAACTCTGTGGGATATTCCATGACTCTCTCATCTCCTCAAATGTGAAGAATCTTTCTCCCTGTAATATTTGCGATATCTTTTTTTTCCCCCATATTTAGTCCATGCCCCTGGATCCTGTATGTAGTCCAGGTGCGGCAGTTCAGGGTTCCTCTATAATGGGGTATTTGGGGATAGATTCGTTTCTGACCATCCCTCTTTTACCATAGCAGCTTCCCATATTTTAACTGTTGATTTCATTAGAGGAGTCAACTCCATATGGAGGTGTAGATCCCTTTGTGCGGCCATCATTAAGTCAAAATTTCTATCACTAGAGTCCTGACCATATTCTTTCATCTGAAATTCTATCTGACTTTGTAACTCCTGTATTTTGGCCTTCTGTTTTTTTTAACCGCTGAAATACTTGAAATATACTGTCCCCGCAGATACCCTTTAAATGCATCCCACACAATATCCACCGACGTTGATCCTACGTTATTCTCCTAATATTCCATTATTATAGCTGTCATTTTTTCCTCTATTTCTGGGCATACAACCCATTGTGCAGTCAGTCTCCATATGGATGCATTTCTCGGCTTAGAGATACGTATTGTCAGACATAGAGGAGAGTGGTCTGAAAGGCCACTCGGTAGATATGTTGCATCCTCAATGTCTGACAACATCGTAGTGTCTGCAAATGCTAGGTCAATCCTCAATGCTGTTTTGTACGAAGTAGATAAACATGTGTACACACTTTTCCCGGGGTTCTTCCATCTCCAAATCTCTGTTACCCCCATCTCCTGAGCCCAGTTATACAAATTCAGCGAATACTGTTTAGGAGGTTTTGGTCTATCCAATTCTTGTGATAGGATTGAGTTGAAATCTCCAATACACAGCAGCTTCGCCGGATGGTGTTGAATAATTTTTTCCATTATCTCATTCAAAATTCCTACTGAGAAAGGAGGAGGGATATATACTGCCACTATAATATACCTTTGTTGTCCTATCGTATATAACAAAATAACATATTTTCCGTTTGTATCTATGTATGCCTTTTCTATTACTCCAGGAAAGGATTTATTTACCAAGATTGATAGCCCCCTAAAATAGGATGAATATGTTGATTGATATGTTTCCCGTATCCATGCCTTTTTTAACGTCATCAATTTTTTCCCCATTAAATGTGTCTCTTGCAAAATAATCAGTTGTGGAGTATATTTTCTTATATATTGGAACATTAAAGCTCATTTGAACTTTGAGTTCAATCCTCGTACATTCCAAGAGAAAACACTATAACCATTACCGTTCTTTTTACCTGCCATTATACCTGAAGTACAGGAGGAATAGGCACCTCCATTTTGGAGCTGTCTCCATATGGCACAGGGCGTTCAATTTACACCATTTACCATTGCATACATACTTCCTCCTCCTACTCACTTCCTTACCCCCCTCCCTTCCCACCCTGTCCCCTTCCACTCCCCTCTCTATTGTACTACTCCATCCATCCTTGGATGAGAGTGGATAGGGACTTCTCCTAATCCATTTTCCCCCGACCATAGCGTCTATCCTATTCTCAGTACCCTTCATAACCCATGTGGTGGGCTCTTACCCAAAAACTATTGAGAAGAAAAAAAAAAAGAGGATTTCCTTCCCCCTCTCTTTCTCTTATTTCGGATGCTTTAAACATTAACACGAGGCCCAAACATTAGTGGCCACCAGTGTATAGGAAGAATCCCTTCAGTTCTCCCATATAAAGGGAGTTTATCTCCCAAGGTTGAGACACTAGGATCTTTCATTCTATTAACAGGTTAGGACCCACTAATTCGGGGTACTTTGTTGCAGTAAGTGGGCTTAGCACTATATGACCATATAGTGTGACCAAACCCCCATATTTTTTAATATGTTCAGGTGTCTTTAACTAGCCTTGCAGAAAAATGACATTTTTGCATGTGTGCGCTATAATCTGTTTTGTACTGTCTTTGGTCTTATAGCAGCACCATCTTAGATGTATAGCATTTTTAGGGTGTGCCCCCCCCCCCAAGTATGTTTTTGTATTCCTTATCCTTTCTGATGATTGCACACTAAGGTTCAAAATGTCTGCTAATGTTCCAGCATTGAGCCTATGTTGATTAACACAGATTAACACATCTCATTGCACCTGGTGTGAATGAGAACCATTGTCTGCTTCAACTTAATCAATTTATCCATTCTTACCCGCCATTGTCTCGTAAGTGCTTGTAAATATAAACTCTGTGTGGGAGTCTTCGGGGTGATCTTGAGGACCTGGTCTCTGTTGAAATAAAAAGAAAATAAGGAATTTGAGTGCCATGAAATTAAAAGGGTTCATATATACTATTTTCATATCTGTGATGTTAAACTAGTCACCCCATTTACAACTGTTCATCCATTTCAGACCAACCACCACCAAAAATGTGAATACAAAAAAGTTGTTTTGGTGTATATAGTACAGTGTAGTATAATATAGTATAGTACAGTAAAGGATAAAATGTCCTTAGTACTGCACTGGACTGGAGCCTTAGTTCTTTTTATTCTTGGAGTTAGCTTTTAGAAGCTGAACACACAAGTTCGAAGAAGTCAAATGGTGTTCTCCTATACCTCAACCACAGTTGTAAGTAAATAGAAGCTCTAATTAATTGCCCCAGAATGAGCATATTTTAGCAGAATTAATTAAAAAGTCATGAACAGGAAAATTAACTCATATTTGAAATTGTTGTCCTAAGTGATCAATCAGAATTCTTGGTTTATTTTTCCTTAAAATAAAACCTGATAGCTTGCTATTGGTAACAACTCCTATTTTGTGCTCAGTTTCATTTTTCTCCAGTTAGAATTTATTTTATATAAAGTGGGTATTTCTTTTTATATAAACTGCAACTATTAGTCTGCATTTACCTAACAAAGCTTTCAATATTTGCAACACATAAAGTTCACTTTCTTTGCTAGGAGCAAAATTTTGATGCACATTCAAAATTTCGAAAGAATCACGTGTTATCTTATAGACAAACTATTTACCTGTGCATTGCTTTCAAAGAAAAGCAAACTGATTTGACGGGCATTGTTTTTGATTTTACAGCTGTACTGTTGTAATTCCTTTGTAAACATATTTTATTGTTAGCTACAACAAACAGCTAAAAATGTAAAAATTACAATTGAAAACTTTTTGGCCTTACTTATGTTGAAGCTCACAGAAGTACATTTCTTCTCCTGTGACCAAGGGTCAGCTGATTGCCTGCTATCAGCTGATAGGGAAGAGCTGAGCCACACTTGGGAAGGATCCAGATAATAATGTTAAGATCCACCTGGCTTCCTGATTGACAACTGGCCCCACCTTTTTATTATGTGCCTGAGAGCCAGCTGCATCTGCCCCTTCCCCAGCTGGGTGCTTCAGTGAGTTCTGGAGGAACATAGCAGGGATTGGTGACCGTTAGCCATTGGTCCCTAATTCAAACACACCAAGAGCTGTGTGATCATTGGTCTTAGAGCCAGTGTGGGTGGGGTGCCTGCAGCATCACACTGATGCTGCAGCATGGAGGTGAGTAGGTATGTTTAACATTTTACATACCCCAAACCTCTCCATTATGGGTGACACATAATTCTTTATGCTGTGTTCTTTTGAGAATAACATTGTCTTTTTTCAGTTGAGGTAAGAGAAAGAGTACTTAGAGTTTGGATCTCAACACCAAATGTGTACAACCATTCTTGCATAACCTAAAGTGATTCTTGCATAGGGTAACTGGTAGTGCTTAGCCACATTTAAAGATCTGCCCCCCCACCCAGAGGATCCTGCGTGTGACATCATTAAGAGGCCAGGTTTAAAGAGTGCACCTTCCGATGACACAGTGCTAGGCACGCCTCTCTCCTCCTTTGTGAATGAAGGACTATGCCTCCCGGGATATGTGATGTGCATATCCTAGGAGCCACAGAAAGCACTTTGCATGTCATTAACCTAGGTGAGTGACATGCATGGAGGGTTGGGGTTGCATATTTTTCATTAAAAAAAAAATGATTCAAGTAGAAGAGGAGAGGAGGGGTGGATTGGAGGGAATTTTTTTTAGAAGGTGAAGATCCACTCTAACTATACATGTTCTGACATTTTGAAAACATATCCAAGCCAAGGAACATGTCAAGATAGTATCTTCACTACCGGCATTGTGTCCTTGGTTGCCTTTTAGGCCAGGTTCACTTGACGTAGTATGTTTAGTAAGGTATTAACCACAGTAAACCAAGTAATGCTGCCCATTATGGGTAATGTTTAAAGTAATTGTCCGAGTGGGAAGTTACCAATGCATGACACATTCTGATATCATAAAAGTGGTGGTATGCAGCTCAATTGTTTTTTATGGGTTACAACACTTTTCTCATTACCTTACACAGTTGTCTCAGAACATATAGTAGGAAACTGTATATCAAATATCTTAACATTTGTACTGAATAAAATATTGTGCTGTCTCTTGACAAAAAAAAATCAATAATGCAAACATTTCCTACCACACAATGCTGATATTCATGGAAGGGGACCTGTTTCTAACTATTTAGTACATCTCTATACAATATATTTTTTTAACGCAAAACAGGGAAAGGTTATAACCTATGTCTGACATTTAAAGTTGTCTGTTTCCCAGCTGGATTGATTTTCCATCTATATTTGTCCTAGTGTCATTTGCAGAGGGACAGAAGGCGATTGGCAGGTAAAAAAAAAATCTTTGTATAAATAAATACATTTCATAGTGCTTACCAAACACAGCAAAAAAGGTGTCAAAAATGAGTATAGAGAATATATCTAACATTATGAAAGTAATTGTGTCTGTGAATTTACTGACTTATTCATAGTTTGCTAAACATCATTAAGTAATATTTAATAACATAATACTAAAGCATATAAAGTACCGTATTTGCCGGCGTATAAGGCGACCAGGCGTATAAGACGACCCCCTAATTTTACAGTTTTTTTAAGATTTTTTGCCTGTACTCACCGTATAAGACGACCCCCATTCCGATGCTTCATATTTCTTTCTTCTGGAGCCATATTCTTCTTCATTCTTGCTGGAGCTGGAGCCAATCACGGCGAGCAATGTATTCTATTAATGAATACAAAGCCTGCTTGGATTGGCAGAGGCTGTAACATCATCAGCCCATGCCTCTCTGACTCTCAAAGCCAATCCGAGCAGGCTACTGTATGTAGGCACTCGGATTGGCAGAGGTTGTTACTCCAATCCGAGCAGGCTCTGTACTCATTTGAATACATCACTCACAGGGATTGGCTAAGCGGTATATACAGTACTGTATGTAGCCAAAGCTACATACAGTATTACCGCACATCCAGCAGGCATCCAAGCAGCTGACCCGGCGTATAAGACGACCCATGCTTTTTGGCCAGTTTTTTTAAGTGTAAAAGGTAGTCTTATACGCCAGCAAATACAGTATATGTAAACTCTGTAACTAAAATCATATATAAGCTTCAACCTGCTAATAGCATTACATACTACAAAGAGGCTGCAGAATATCATTAAAAGGCATGGCAATTGTTTATAATGCACACAAATCTAGCAAAATTAGAGTCTCTATCATTTAAATTATGACATATTTTTTATGATGATAAAATATGACTTTTGAAGGAAACTGGAATGGAAGTCAGATAGGCCAAAATCTATAGTCACATGAATGTTTACCTATCACAGAGCTGCAATTTGTTCTACCCACAAAGTTTGCATACAGAGCAATTCAATGCATTGACACATTTTTATTACAATGAACAGTAGATTTTAATTATCCTTAAAGCAGCAGTAAACCCTCTAATAGATACACTATTTAAACAATATTAGAATGTAAATATCAATTTAAAATAAAATGGCCACTAAGGATATGCCTAAAAATCATTCTTAAGCCCCATACACACGGTCAGACTTTTGCCCAACCAACTTCAAAATCTGCAACTTTTCAAATTTGTCTGATCGTGTGTACGCTCCATCAGACCAACTTTTTCAGGTTTCATCCAACAATAAGTTGGGTCTGCGAACGGACCAACTTTTCGGCAACAAAAGTCTGATGGTGCTTTGTGTGACCGTGTGTACAGCAATCCAACCAACTTTTGTACAAAGTGCAAATACGCATGCTCAGAACCAATGTTAAAATCAACCAACAATAGCAGAAGTTAACCAAAGGGTGGCGGTAAAGAGCAGAAAAGAACAGAAAAACCACGTGACAATGGGAAAGTTTTAGAAAAGTTTGCAGAAAAGTCTGACTGTGTGTATGCTATGGGTGTGACCGGACAAATCAATTAGGACAAAAATCCAAGGGAAATTTTGTTGGATGTCCTACCGTGTGTATGGGCCTTTACTGTAACTTTTTCCTTTATATTCCAAACGCTCATCCTCGGTATTAGCTGGGGCCATAGTAACTGTGGTCTTCCACGTCTGTCTCCTAATTTACTTCCACCCGTGACCCGAAGTAGCTATTCTTCTCCCTAATCCCGCGCAATAGCGGTATCCAAGCCTCTTCTTCGTTTCCGGTTACTACGGAAACAAAGTCTAGCGAATCCTCTTCTCAATGCGCAGGAAGCATTAGGAAGTATTGCGTGATGTCAGGGCTGACATTGACACTAGGAAATGACACAGCCCTGGCATAGACTCTTCTGCTTGACGAAAGGTAGGACATACGACGCATGCATGGGTGACTTCATTAGCCAGACATATACAGATTACACGCAGGGCAAGCAGGTAAGAAGAAATTGCTATAGCACAATTAATTTTAAAACCTGCATTTGTCTATTTAACCACTTCAGCCCCAGAAGATTTGGCTGCTCAATGACCAGGCCATTTTCTTTCTCGTACATCACGGGACACAGAGCGGCATATTCATTACTATATGGGTTATATGGAGTACCTTCAGGTGTGGACACTGGCAATCTCAAACAGGAAGTCCCCTCCCTATTTAACCCCCTCCCCTAGAGGGAGTCCCTCAGTTTTTTCGCCAGTGTCTTAGGTGTTGGTCACGGAATAGCTTTGCTCCACATCCTTGGGATTAAGGGCGGGCTAACCGGATCTGTCCAAGGAGCCTCAGTGCCAAAGTGGACAGTACCCGGGCCCCAAACCGTGGGGTTTTGCCTATAATGCTCCTCTTTGGAGGGCTGGACCCTGGGCCCAGGACTTGGAGTTCATAAAGACCATAAGTTCCTGTTTGCCAGGGTGCTATATAGGTCCAGGACAGTGGGTACCTTCATAGGACCCCAGGGCCTGAAGGTCTACTACGCTACCCACGGAGATGGGAGAAGATTGGATCGTTTTGCTGGACAAACATCCTGCAGCATGGAGCAGGTAAGAGGGGAGCCTGCGGGACTTGGTTCGACAGCAGGCTCTCCGGGGTAACCTAAAAGGGGGGTAGCCTAAGTATGCTCTGCATTGGCAACCTTGCTCACTATGTCTGAGAAAGACAGGATGATCCCCTTTTCCCCCATCACTAGGTTCCCCTGTCTAAGAATGGTGTTGCTAGCTACCTGCTGCTTTCTTCCTAGGACTGGTAAGGATCCCTATGGGGCCTTTTGGAGAGTCCTACCTGGCCGGGGGTTTGAATCTGCCGCCTTATAGACGTTTTTCGCGCCGTTCGGAGAGGAGGGCGGGGGGGGGGGGCGTGCCTGCAGCGTCATACAGGGGCGCGCCTTGTGCTGTTATAGATCAGCAGGCATTGTCAGTGCTCAGTCTGAGGCTGATCTCAAAGGGAGAGGACGCAGAGCGGCAGAACAGTGACTCCCGGTGGCGGAAGAGGGGTAGTACATGCTGGACTTTGTTCCAATGCCTTTTTGTTAAGCCAAGAAATTCCCCTTTTTGCAGCAGGTTGGAGGCTGGCAAACTAAGTTTGGGGTCACTGTATGTTTGGAAAAAAAAAAAAAAAAAGAAAGAGACTTATATATATTTAAAAAAAAAAAAAAAAAAAACATACGGGGCCCCATCAGTTTTTGGGCATTAGTGATCTATTGTCCCCTAAACTCTAGTTTTGTACTCCTGGCCACTACAGTCTGTTGTTGTTGGCGGAGTCCCTCGATTTTGTATTATGGCTTCCAAAGGTTCGGGGTCAAAGGGTACAAAAAAGACCAAAAAACAAAGGGGTTCCCCCTCTGATTCTGATGATATGCCGATACTTTCCCCGCAACTTATTCCCATAAAGGTCGCCTTGGATGAGCCATTAGGGGGGTCTGGTGCGGAGGCTGGCCCAGATCAGCCCAGCCCTGTGTTTATCACAGAGGAGATGCTAGCTGTATCCCTAGGGGGGCTAGAAGAGAGAATAGCAGCATTGATCGCTAGAGCTATTCCTGGCAAGAAACGGGTTAGATCCCCATCACCAAGAGGTGTATCCTCAGATGCTGAGATTCTCTCTCCGGAGGAATTGGAATCGCAGGAGGATCAACTAGACCTGAACCAAGAGGGTTCAGGGATTGAGGGATCTACCTCTGAGGAACCATTTTCAGACTCCCAGACAGAGAGACTGTGGGTGCAGTCTTTGACGGACATGGTCCGCTCGACATTTAGTTTACCATTGCCAGAGCCTCAGGTTCCTCCGGTATCCTCTCTGGGCTCTTTGAAAGCTCCGTTGAGCAACGCAGTTTTTCCGGTCCATCCTCTCTTGGAGGAATTGATCTTTCGGGATTGGGTACGGCCGGACAGGATTTTTCTGCCACCGAAGAGATTTGCGGTCATTTACCCCATGGAGGAAAAATTCTCCAAGAGGTGGAGGCTCCCAGTGGTGGATGCAGCCATCTCATGTGTGAATAAATCACTAACTTGCCCGGTGGAAAACATACATATGTTTAAAGATCCGGTTGATAAACGGTTAGAGACACTTTTAAAAGCATCCTTTGCTACGGCAGGAGCAGTGGTACAGCCAGCTGTGGCTGCAATTGGAGTTTGTCAGGCGTTAAAGGACCAGACAAAAGAAATGTTAAAGGACATGCCTACCCAACAAGCAGAAGAGTTTTCTGACATTCCCAGAGCTCTGTGTTTTGCTGTAGATGCTATAAAGGATTCCATCCAGCAGGCCTCTCGTTTATCACTATTTTTGGTGCACATGAGAAGGCTCTTATGATTGAAGAACTGGGCGGCGGAGCCCCCATGCAAAAAGCTTCTGGCAGGGTTTCCCTTCCATGGAGGACGACTCTTCGGGGAGGATCTGGATAAATACATTCAGACTATTTCAAGTGGCAAAAGTACCCCTTTTACCGGTCAAAAAGACATTCCGGGGTCCTACATTTAAAAGGCAGCTCTTTCCTGTCTCAGGGCCCTCAAATTCCAGGCAGTATCGACGGCCGCCTGCACGATCCAACGTTAACAGTAGATCGCAGGGACAGGCCCCTGGGGGTAAGAGGCCATGGTATCACAAGTCGACAAAGACAGCCCCTAAGTCTGCCTTATGAAGGGGCGCCCCCACTCTCGCGGGTGGGGGGAAGGCTTCGTTTCTTCTCAGAAGTTTGGGAAGCCAAGATCCCCGACAAATGGGTCCGGGCGTCTGTAACCGCAGGCTACAGACTGGAGTTTCTAAACTTTCCTCCGCCTCATTTTCAAGAGTCAAGGCTACCAAAGAATCCAGCAAGGAAGGCCTCAATGCTGGCAGCTTTGGATCACCTGCTTTGCCAGGACGTAATAATAGAGGTGCCAGCCCAAGAGCAAGGGCTAGGTTTCTATTCCAATCTCTTTGTCATACCAAAGCCCAACGGCGATGTCAGGCCAATCTTGGACCTAAAGAGGTTAAACGGTTACCTAAGGGTTCGTTCCTTCCGGATGGAATCCATCCGGTCAGCAGCCGCCGCGCTTCAGAGGGACGATTTTCTGGCTTCCATAGACATAAAGGATGCTTACCTTCATGTACCAATCTTTCAGTCGCATCAAAGATTTTTACGCTTCGCGGTGGGGAAGCAACACTTCCAATTCAGGGCGCTCCCCTTCGGGCTGGCCACGGCCCCCCGGGTATTCACGAAGATCCTAGCCCCAGTTCTGGCCAATTTAAGGATCCAAGGGGTCACAGTCCTAGCGTACTTGGACGACCTTTTAATCATAGATCACTCACGGCCGTGTCTGCAACAGGCAGTAAACCTCACGGTTCAGTACCTCGAAGGATTCGGCTGGGTCCTAAACCAGGAAAAGTCAGCGTTCCAGCCTACAAAGCAGTTGGAATACCTCGGCATGAGGTTAGACACAGAACAGCAAAAGGGTGTTCCTGCCCCTTGTAAAGATCGAGGCTATCAAGGGGTTGGTTCAGTTGGTTCTAAGAAAGAAAAAACCAACTATTCGCCTGTGTATGCGATTACTAGGCAAGCTAGTGGCCACGTTCGAGGCAGTACCATACGCTCAGATCCACACTCGCGTCCTACAGTCAGCCATTCTAGCAGCCTGGGGCAAGAGAGCACATGCCTTAGAGTCCCCTTTGACGCTATCATCAAGGGTCCGACAAAGCCTGGCCTGGTGGTTGAACCCTCAGAATCTTCTAAAGGGAAGATCCTTCAGCCCTGTTGTCTGGAAGGTAGTTACCACAGAAGCCAGCCTGGCAGGCTGGGGGGCGGTCTTCGAGGGGTTCTCTCGCCAGGGAACTTGGGTGAAAACAGAGAGGCAGCTCCCCATCAATATCTTGGAGATCAGAGCTGCTCGCCTAGCCCTTCTGGCATGGACCTCCAGATTACAGGGGTTCCCGGTGAGAATCCAGTCAGACAATGCCACAGCGGTGGCATACATAAACCACCAAGGGGGAACCAGGAGTCAGGCCACTCAGAGGGAGGTGAGCTTGATTTTTCAGTGGGCAGAGGTTCATGTACCCTGCATTTCGGCGATATTCATTCCCGGAGTGGACAACCTGCAGGCAGACTTCTTAAGTCGCCAGAGTCTGTTGCCAGGGGAGTGGTCTCTGCATCCCCAGGTCTTTCAGACAATCTGCCAGAGGTGGGGAATGCCAGACGTAGATATAATGGCATCCAGGTTCAACAAGAAACTAGACAGGTTCGTGTCTCGAGCGAGGGACCCTATGGCCTGCGGAACCGATGCGTTGGTTTGCCCTTGGCATCAATTCAAACTTCTATATGCATTCCCTCCGCTACAGTTACTTCATCGCCTGTTGCGCAGGATCAGAGTGGAGCACAAGCCAGTCATTCTAGTAGCTCCAGCTTGGCCCCGGAGGACATGGTACTCACTAGTCCTGAAGATGGCAGTGGGAGACCCTTGGACTCTTCCTCTACGACCAGACCTACTCTCACAATTTGACGGCCTGGAGGCTGAATCCCTGATTCTCAGGGGTAGAGGTCTGTCTAGGCAGGTAATTCCTACCCTGATTAGGGCTAGAAAGCCGGCCTCCAGGGTGATTTATTACAGGGTGTGGAGGAACTACGTAGGCTGGTGTGAATCCAAAAGATGGAATTCCCGCAAATATACCATTGATAGGGTGTTAAGTTTTCTCCAGCTAGGAGTGGATAAAGGCCTGGCATTAAGCACAATCAAGGGACAGATTTCAGCTCTGTCAGTGTGGTTTCAGAGGCCGCTGGCCACCCACTCGCTGGTAAAGACCTTCATACAGGGGGTCTTGCATATTAATCCTCCTGTCAAGTCACCAATTTGTCCATGGGACTTAAATCTTGTCCTGTCCACTCTACAGAAACAACCCTTTGAGCCGTTGGCTGAGATTCCTTTAGTTTTACTGACAAGAAAGTTGGTTTTCTTGGTCGCCATAGTTTCGGCCAGGAGAGTGTCAGAATTAGCAGCCTTATCGTGTAAGGAACCATATCTCGTTCTACATAAGGACAGGGCAGTTCTCCGGCCCCATCCTTCCTTTCTACCAAAGGTTATATCCAATTTTAAACTTGAACCAGGATTTGGTACTTCCATCCTTCTTTCCGAAACCCACATCTAGAAAGGAGGGGTTGCTGCATACCTTGGATATTGTCCGGGCCATGAAGGCCTATCTTAAAGCTACAGAAAAGATCCGGAAAACAGATGTGTTGTTCGTTCTACCAGATGGCCCCAAGAAGGGGCAGGCAGCTGCAAAATCCACCATCTCGAGATGGATTAGACAATTAATCATTCAGGCCTACGGTTTGAAGAGGTTGCCTCCTCCTTTGTCGGTAAAGGCCCATTCTACCAGGGCCATGGGCTCCTCCTGGGCAGCACACCATCAGATCTCTATGGCTCAGATATGCAAGGCGGCGACGTGGTCATCAGTCCACACGTTTACAAAGTTTTATCAACTAGACGTGAGAAGGAATGCGGATTCTGCCTTTGGACAGGCAGTACTACAGGCTGCAGTTTAAGATCCTCGGGATCAGGGGCACCCTTGGTTGTAAAAAAGAAAAAAAAAAAAAAAAAAAAGTTTTTTCTTGACTAAGTTGGAATTATTATTATTATTTGAGTATACCTCTAAATTGAATCCTTCTTTGGAAGATGTCTCCCTCCCCTCATTAAAGCATTGCTTTCGGACATCCCATATAGTAATGAATATGCCGCTCTGTGTCCCGTGATGTACGAGAAAGAAAAAGGGATTTTTAAATACAGCTTACCTGTAAAATCCTTTTCTTGGAGTACATCACGGGACACAGAGCTCCCACCCCTCTTTTGGGTGACCATTTTGGGAGGCATACTGCTTGCTACAAAACTGAGGGACTCCCTCTAGGGGAGGGGGTTATATAGGGAGGGGACTTCCTGTTTGAGATTGCCAGTGTCCACACCTGAAGGTACTCCATATAACCCATATAGTAATGAATATGCCGCTCTGTGTCCCGTGATGTACTCCAAGAAAAGGATTTTACAGGTAAGCTGTATTTAAAAATCCCTTTTTTTGTGATACGGCACTGCATCACTTAAACTGACAATTGCGCGGTAATGCGATGCTGTACCCAAACAAAATTGATAGCCTTTTTTCCACAAATAGAGCGTTCTTTTGGTGGTATTTGATCCTCTCTGAGTTTTTTTTGTGCTATAAACAAAAAAAGAGTGACAATTTAGAAAAAAACACAATATTTTGTACTTCTTGCTTTAACCACTTAAGACCCGGACCAATACGCTGGTAAATGACCCAAGGTGTTTTTGCGATTCGGCACTGCGTCGCTTTAACAGACAATTGCGCGGTCGTGCGACGTGGCTCCCAAACAAAATTTGCGTCCTTTTCTTCCCACAAATAGAGCTTTCTTTTGGTGGTATTTGATCACCTCTGCGATTTTTATTTTTTGCGCTATATACAAAAATAGAGCGACATTTTTGAAAAAAAAACACTATTTTTTACTTTTTGTTAAAAAAAAATCAAATAAACTAAATTTTAGTCAAACATTTAGGCCAAAATTTATTTAGCCACATGTCTTTAGTAAAAAAAAAAATCGCAATAAAAAAAAATAGCTACCTAGCGGGAACAGCGACACTAATACAGCGATCAGAAAAATGATCGCTTAGTGACGCTGGCAATAGGGAGTGAAAGGGTTAACTAGGGCGGTGATCAGGGGGTTAAAACTTTATTAGGGGGGGTGGGGGGGCTATCCTGAACCTAACACTAACTGTTTTTTACAGTGCCTGTCACACTGACACTAAATGCAGTGATTAAATCACTGCATTCAGTAACACTGTGACAGGGGGGTGGGGGGGGGGGGCGATCACAAGGGGTTAATATGCCTATGTGAGTGTGTGTCAGTGTTGTGTTGGTGCACACTTACTTGGCATGTCTTCTCTCATCAGCAGCGCTGGGAAACAGCGCTGCGATGAGAGAATACATCATTTCCTCCTTCCTGTGTAAACACAGGAGGAGGAAGTGACAGGCTGGGAGCGCGCTCCCATTGGCTGGGAGCGATCGCGGGGGGGGCGGAAAACACGGACATCCGCCCGCAGATCCCGGATCGCTCCCAGAGGTAGGGAGACCCCCGCACGCAGGCGGGGACGTAAATTTACGCCCTTGTGCCTGTACGAGCCATGTTGTGGCCGTATATGTGCGTGCGGGGGTCTTTAAGTGGATAATAAATATCCCCATTTTTTTTTTTTTTAAAAGCAATTTTTTTTCTCAGTTTAGGCTGATATGTATTCTTCTACATACTTTTTATAATAAAAATCACAATAAGCGTATATGAATTGGTTTGCACAAAAGTTATAGCGTCTACTTAATAGGGGAAAGATTTATGACATTTTTTTTTACTAGTATTGTTGGTGATCATCGATTTTTATCAGGACTGTGACATTATGGGAGGCAGATCGGACAATTTTGACACCTTTTTGGGATTATTGTCAATTATACAGCGATAGGGGAGGGGGGCAAGTGAAGGGCAGCAAGTGAAAGGTGATTACCTGTATGAAGTACCATACAGGAATCAAAAGAGGGTCCCAGGACACAGTGCTGGTAGACACAGTGCTGCAGAGCACTATTTAGTAGTGGCTTAAAAGTGGGTGAAAGGTGACACCGGAGGGGGGGGGGGGATTCCGAAAAGCAGAAGTTCCATTTTTGGGTGGAACTCCACTTTAAGTTTAAAAACGCATCCATCTGCATCTGGTATAGTCGTTAATGAACCTACAAATTTTTATTTTTTTACAGTTGGCCTAAGTGTAATGATATAGCACATAGGCCCCTTTTAATAACTCCTTGCAGACTGCGCTATAGCCGAATGACGGTTTTACTGTGATCACTCCCGCCGTGCACCCTCTTCTGGGTGAGGGTGGTGTACTCTGTGTTCACAGTGTCCCCTGGAGTGTCCAATCACAGCTTATCACTTGTCAACAGAAGCCAGTTATCGGTTATCTTCACCGCTCCTTCTCACGCTGTCAGTGTGAGGAGAAGAGAAAAGAGACAATAATCAGCTTCTGCCAATCTGTGTCCACGACTGCTGTCAATCTGTGCTCATCAATGCTGTCAATTAGTGCCAACCACTGCTGCCAATGAGTGCCCACCAGTGTCTCCTTATCAACATCAACTATTAGTGGCACCAACCAGTGCCCATCAGTGACACATTTCAATGCCCATCAGTGCCAACTATCAGTGCCCATTAGTGCTGCCTATTAGTGCCCATCAGTGCCGGCTATTAGTGCAGCCTCATCAGTGCCTCTATATCAGTGCCCACCAGTGCCGTTTCATCAGTGCCCATCAATGCCACCACATCAGTGATGGAGAAAAATTACCTGTTAGCAAAATTTTATAACAAACTATAAAAAGTCTTTATTCCTTTATTAAAAAAAAAAAAAAAAACACAGCGGTGATTAAATACCACCAAAAGAAAGCTCTATTTATGTGAAAAAATAAATAAAAAACGATTTAGTTTGGGTACAGTGTTGCATGACAGCACAATTGTCATTCAAAGTGCGACAGCGCTGAAAGCTGAAAATTGGCCTGGTGAGAAAGGGGGTGAAAGTGTCCTGTGGGCAAGTGTTTAATGTTGTCTTTGTGAACTTCATTAGAGTTCATGACGCTGCAATTTTTGTTATTGCCCCTAATGTACCATTAACATCTAACAGGAGAACATGTACATGTAATATGTCTTTCTTTATGGTGTCATAAAGGAAATAAATATTTTGCTAACGTGCCCGCAAAGTATTTACAGATCACTTTAGAGACTACCATAAAAACATTTTTGGATTATGGTAGTGTCTTTATAAAAGGCTTGTTAAATACTTGTGAAATAGCCCTGTTAGTGCCCTATTACTTATTAATACATACAATGACACGTCTGCATATAATCTTAACATATTATGTCCACAAGAAGGGATGACAAAATGGCTTACTGGATGAAAAAAATGGCAACGTTTATTGTTTAACCCCCCCCCCCCAACTTAGTAAATTATTTAAAGAAATAAATCTCAATACTATACTCAGCACACATATGCCACAGTCCTGTATGCTTTAATCACTGTGCTACAAGTGGAAGTGGAACAGACATGTACAAACCTCAGTGTACACATTTTATAATCCGTTCCATTACATATGCGTTTCTACACACAGCCTACCCTAAAGGAGAACTTCATGAGTAATGTAATTAAAGTTCAGTGGTCAGGAGTATGGTATATACAGTCTACATATGGAGTGCAGTAGTCAGCAGCATAAAATGTAAAACATGGTGGGGGAATGGAGGCTGATTGGTTACTATGCACACCTGCTCCAGATCCTGTCTGGCTCCAAATTTAGCTTAAAAAAAGTATCTGCAGTACAGGGGTTAGAATTGCATAATACACAGTCCACTTTATAACCAAAAATTTAATTCTCCTCCCAGTACAAATCCCCATCCAAGCTTATATCTCCACTGTAAATATCTCCCCTAACTTCCCTAAGGCCCCTTTCACCCCTTCACAATTTTGACACAATTTTGCCGTGATTTCAGGGAATGCCTGTTTAGCTTGCATAATTTGGTCAACAGCATGCAGACTTTCTACTGAGAAAAATATTTATTGGAATATCAACCTATGAAATGCGAGGCAGAATATTATATTATATTTAGTTACAAAATAGTAAACTCAAGGCCAGCCTTTCCAATCTATTTCAGTCACAGAAGTAAGCCAAATCTAGAGAAACCCTGGTCTGAGGCCTCGTACACACGACCGAGAAACTCAACAGAAACTCAACAGAATCCATCAAGAAACTTGGTGGGAGAGCTTTTTTGCCGAGGAAAACGGTCGTGTGTATGCTTTTCATCGAGAAAACTGTTGAGGAACTCAACGAGGAAAAAAGAGAGCAAGTTCTCTTTTTCCTTGACGGGAGTCTCAATTTCCTCGTCGTGTTTCTCGTTGGGCTGATTTTTGACGAGAAACACGTTGGTGTGTATGCTTAGAAACCTGCGCACCTTCAGTAAAAGTAGAGTTTGTAATAGAAATAGCACATTTGTCACGCTGTAACAGACTGAAAAGTGCAAATGTCTCTTACCAAACTTTTACATAATACGCAGTAACATGAGATTAGCAAAAGCAGCCCCAAGGGTTGTGCCAGTGGAATCGAACTTCCCCTGCCATCGTATGTGTTGAAGTCACCGCGTTTGAAAACGAGGAGATTTAGTCTTGACTGTGTGACTGTGTGTACGCAAAGACAAGTTTCTCAACAAGCCTAACAAGGAACTCGTCGAGGAAAACGATGTGTCTTTTCCGACGAGTTCCTCGGTCTTGTGTACGAGGCCTGAAATGGAAAAAACATAATTGTATTTTACCAATGGAAAATCCAAGCCTGGGCAAAAGCACACAACTGTCTTGATGAAATTAACATCACATCAGAATCCTCCCTATACATCAGAGACTCCCCAATACATGACAGCCCCCCCTCAAATACAAGTCACCACTATACATCAGATCTTCTACACAAGTTCACTATCATATCAGAGTCCCTCCATTACATCGGAGCCTTCTCATCACATCAGTGTACCACCATCACCACCAAGCAGTATTACTTCAGAGTCTCCCATCACAGTTCCCACTTTACAGAGCCCACCAGCCACACAGTCCCCCTATCACAGGGCCCCCCAATCACACAACCCCATCTTCACATCCGAGCAGAGCCCTACTTTTTAGCTCCAGAAGCGCAGAAGGGGACAGGAGGTGGAGTAGCTCTTGAGGAAACAAACATATTTCTTCTCCTGAATGCTGGTGAGGCCCTGCATGCCACCCTGCATGCCGCCCTGGTTTAGAGATGAGCCAGTCGCCAACACCAGAGCGACAAATGATGCCACATATCCTGGCCCTAGACTGTCACTGGTTGCTATGGTGGTGGCAACCAGCCGCCTGCACTATGGCAGCCCATGATGCTGATCCGGGGGAAAACTGGGTTCTGTGCTTGTAGCATCCCAGGGGAACACTGTTCTAGTCTAAAAATGATTTGTAAAATAAAGTGCAGCACCTCAATGCAGCAACAAATAAATATAAATTTAAAGTAATATCGTGTCACATAAATCACAATGTGCCATAGCATAAATAATGTGTTTAAATAAAAAGTAAAACAATCCACTAGAAGTATGTGAATAAATAATGTGAATAAAAGTTATTTAAAATTCCAATATGGCACATTTGGTTCTTCTTGCTTGTTTAGAATATTTATATTTAAAGTGCTTGGCTGTCCTTAGCATAATAACTAGTTTTAGTGATGTGTACATTTCACTAACAAAAGTTATTTAGAGTATGCTGCTAACAGTAATAAGCACGCACACAGCTCCTATAAATGTATATAGTAACAGTAAAATGTTGGATTGTTATTACATCGTCATAATGTTATCTCACTATTGTTGGTATTGTAACAACATCAAACTCCTGCCTCTGTGTTATTGTCTTTAAGATCCTTTAAGGATAAGAAAAACTGCAGTCTAACACTAGTTACAATACATAATACTAATAATTACAATTAATTGTCATTTTGATCCTATGTCTAGTTTTGGTTTATGCTTAATAATTGTGTGTATTCTACTCCAATAATGTATTAATTGAATACCAGTTTAAGATAAGCATTTAGATATCATTTTAATTCTATCTATTGTTATTTTTGAAATTTCATTTACATGGTAATTATATATTCAATATTATTTTTTAAGAATTATGTAGCTATTTTTTTTATCTTCTTCCTATATTTTATATCAGTACCTGACTGTCTAATTTTGTATTATGTATCCTTACATATTTATGCTCAATATCCTTTATCACTACCATACCAGTCAACAGTGTATACTGACCATAATCTTTTATGTGTTCTTTGTAGCTCTGATGAAGGAGGACTCCTGAAATGTGTTGGATTGAATCGGTACTTGAATACATGCTTTTAGGGCCTTCCTTCTTGCAAATATGGTCCCTACTAGAGCAGTATAAATGTATCAGGGGTTGCAATCCCACCCCCTCCACTCTATAAAGTAATTAAATAAATAAAGTTTAAAATATAAATATAAATAAACAAATTATGGTTGAAATATACTTTATTATAACTGTGCTGTGCAGCCTACTGCTTAATAAACATCCACTGGTGGATAAAAGAGGCAGCAGCACAAAAGTTTGATGTTTTTTTTTATGGAATTACTGATTAGTAGGAATGAGTAAAATGTAATATTTTATTTTCCCAATATGTGTGAAAATTAGGTGACTTTAGATGCATTTGGAAATTTTGGTGAATTGCATAGCAGTTAATGAGAAAGACAAAATTAGACTTAGTGTTTGTTGGTATTTAAGGGTGAAATTTACTTTATATAGATGAGGTTTACATAAGCTGTTTTAACCATGCTAAACCTGTTCTTGTGCTAAAAAAATGGCCCCTTATTAGCTGTAATATATTTTTATACAGAAAGAAATCCAATACAGCATAAAAAAGTAAATTAAAAAATGTAAGATTGTTTTGAAATGATTTTCTGCATTAGGCAGCCCACTCAAATACTGTAGAAGTGGCATAACACACATTAATGCATATGTGCTAGAATATGATAATGGAGTCAATGGGCCCTCAATAAAGTAAATTAAACTACCCTAAAAAATACACCCTCTAAATAAGCAAATATAAAAAATGTTTTCACCTAAGCATCACAGTAAGCAAAACTGAGTGTTTGTTAAACCACTCCTTGCTGATAAGCTGAGCGAAAATATTCTCTACTATACTACCTTGGTTTCTAGCATCTTCTGTTCTGATGAACTCTCAAGACTTTTACATATATATCAATGTATGCAAATAATACCTCTTTTATGAAATATAATTTTTAAAAGTCAGGCTAATTAGTTAAGAAACCCTTCTATGAACTAAACATGCATTTTACAAAAATTGAATTTGCTTTGAGTATTTTGTAGTATTGCATGCGGTTACTTTCTTTCAATATCAAGTCTATAAATCAGCCTCTCTCAACATTTTTAATTTCAAAGTATTTTATTTTGAGGTAACAGAAAAATAAATTTTAAAGCGACAACAGGTGTAAAGCCGCTCGACATTTTTAACACAACGGAATCCTAAAAATAACTTTCTGGTTCATTTTGCCGATGGTTATTTACCAAAAAAGGAAGACAATGCTCATTGGTCAAGGACAAGGTCAACGAACCCCTAGCAACCTTTGGAGGAAGCCTAGGGATTCACGGAGCCCTGGTTGAAAAAACTGCTATTGATGAATGCTTACAATTATAAATATTTTTTAGACTTTACAATGTAATGTATGTCATTCGTAGTGAATATATAATAAATATTTCTGTGCTCACCCATAATATGTGACCTTTTTTGAGATGACTTGTGAATACAGAAGGCAGAAAAGCAGGAAAATTGTCCAAGTTTGGGACTTCATCATTTATTCTCAGGCTGTATCTTGTAGAATGTGGTGCATGATCCTGTGGAATCTATGAGTTATGTGCACATTTATTCTGGTATAAATTTGCAACCCGGTTGTAAAATGCAATAAAGATAATGTTATCTTCACTATCTCCCCTTGCCAATTAGTTTTACAAGACAACAATAAAGATCCTTATGACAGCTTTTTATATACAGTACCTATCCTTTTTACCTTTGTATAACATAGCATTCAACACTTTGCAAATATTATAAATTGAAAGTTTCTTTTGGAACAGATAATAAGATCTTTAGAAAAATAAATGTGTAATGACTATTCCTATAAATGCTATGGAAATTGTTCTATCAAAACTGTATGTTAGGGCACTTTCCCATGGGCATTCCAATCAGGTCTGGATCTCATTTTTTTAGGCAGACCTGATTGGAAATGCAGCCCTATGGACAGGAGGATGTAAATGGACTTTTGCCTGTTTACACCCACCTTCTTCCACATCTGTCTAGGTCTAACAAAAAAAAGACCTAAATATGATGGATTGGAGGTAGCTTTATGTAAACAGACAGTGGAGGCTGTTTACATCTGGTCACCTATTGAGCTGTCATGGTTCATGAAATTTGACCAGGGAACATATATCTGCAGTGTTTTCTTATCTCTCTTCAGAACCCTGTGTCCCGTAGCTGTCTCCAGGTCCATTCTTCTGTTATCAGCATGATAACGTCTGACAAGTTCTCCTCAACCTGAGTTTTGTGTTGGGGAGGATGCTATAAATAGATTAGGAGAGTGCTGAACCATTAAACAAACAGTTTTCTACCTATGAGGAGAGGGGGTGTGTGACTTTCCTCCAATCGGCTGTCTTGGCTGCATGACCAGGCTTCACTACAGTGCTAAACAAGAAGAGAAAATCTACTAACATTATCTGAACTTTCTAAAGAATATATAAAGCTGAAGACAGCAAATATACGTGTAAAACTTATGTAGGGGGATTTGTTTCATCCCTTTGTATCATCTGAGGCTGTTCACTTCATTAGGTATATGTGAGGGTTTACATCCACATGAAGTGTGTGGGAAATATATATTTTTTAATATTGTTATTTACATTATTTTGCATTTTCAAAAATGTTTTTAACTTAAAAAAAAGTTAATTATTAATACTCACATTTGCAGGTGTTTTTTTTTTTTATTCAGACACAATTTATTTACATTATGGTTTGGGCTTACAGCTGCAAGCTGCAATCCAGGAACTGTAAGAGTGGGACTACAGAGTTCCCAAATTAATGAAATGATCTTTGCTCTTTATATTTCCTTTATATTGCCTTTATATTGCCTTGCCTTTATAATGTCATACAGGCTTCATTTTAATGGTGTTTACTGAATTACCCCTGGATTCTCTTTTAAACATTTTTTTGTAGAAAACAATACCTAGTGCGTTTAAATGTAATTTAACGTTCTGAATATAGTTGGGCTGATTTACTAAAGAGTTGAGAATCTTCACTGGAAACGTTGTACTTTACTTTAATTATCCAATCCTGTGCAGATGAAATGAGTAAACAGGGATTTGCTTTTCCTGTGATTGGATAATCAAAGTGAATATTTACACAGGCTATTGTGTGAAGATTCTTAGTTCATTTAGCAAATCAACCTTGAACATTTGAGCATGCAGCATTGCTAGCACATATCTTTATAACTAGTTGCTGCATAGCAATTAACAAACATTTATTTATACAATTCCAGAAAGCTTGAGTATACAAAAACTCAAACAATACACCCTAGCCCATAAAACACTTAAAAAACTCATCTACTTGTAAATCATGATGGAATACTCACAATAAACTGTATCATGGCTCTGTAATACATATAATGGTAAACAAAAATACTCTTTCTTTTTGTTAAAGAACCAAGCAATATCTAAATTAATAAATAAACCAGTACTCACTTTCAGGCTTTTGATATGTAAAAGCCACAACTTGCCTGCCACCTGTGCTAGGCCATAAATCAGCCTACAGTACACACCTATGGTCACTTTTTGAAGTCTTGTCCCACCCTTCCAGGGAATGCCCGAGACTTGAGGTCCTGTCACAGACAGACCTTAGGTGGCGTTACTTCATCTCCAGTTATCTAGAAGGATAAGCCCATGATTTTGGTTACCCTTTCTTGGACTGAGACATCGAGACACAGGCTCTAATCGACTCTGGGGCTGTAGGCTTGTTCATTGATGCTGCCTCTGTATTGAAACACTTGATTCCGCTGCAGCTGTGTGACACTCCACTTGACATTGTGGCTCTTGATGAGAGACCTCTACAGTCTGCCTATGTGTCTCATGAGAATGTTCCATTGTCCATGGCCGTATGGGCTTTTCACCATGAGATAATCTAACTCCAAGTTGTTTCCTCACCTAAGTTTCCACTGGTTATTGGTTATCTTTGGTTACAGAGGCACAACCCTGCTTTTGATTGGCTCTGTGCTGGGGTTCTCTCCTGGTCGCCACAATGCAGTAAGAGACGCTTCCAGAAGGTAGCCAAGGTCCTGTGCACCTCTTCACTCTCCTCCCTGCCAGAGGAATACGCGATTTTAGCGATGTCTTTGACAAAGGTCAAGCCGGTACTTTACATCCACACCGGTCGTATGATTGCACAATTGACCTTCAACCAGGCCAGGTAAGCCAGGTTTACCCTTTGTCGGTGTTGGAGGATAAGGCCATGAAGGAGTATGTTGCAGACGCACTTTCTCAAGGTTTCATCCGCAAATCCTTGTCTCCTGCTGGTGCTGGTTTCTTCTTTGTGACGAAGAAGAGTGGTGAACTGAGACCTTGTGGTTTCACAATTAACCACCAGGCCCCTTTTTGCAAATTGGCACTGCGTCGCTTTAACTGACAATTGCGCGGTCGTGCGACGTGGCTCCCAAACAAAATTGGCATCCTTTTTTCCCCACAAATAGAGTTTTCTTTTGGTGGTATTTGATCACCTCTGCAGTTTTTATTTTTTGCACTATAAACAAAAATAGAGCATTTTTGGGACAATTGGCATTTTCATAGCAAAAAATGCATTTAAATTGCATTGTTTATAGTGGAAATGACAGTTGCAATTTGGAAGTTAACCAGAGGGGGCGCTGATGGGGTTATGTGTTCCCTAATGTGTGTTTACAACTGTAGGGGGGTGTGGTTGTAGGTGTGACGTCATCGATCGTGTCCCCCCTATAAAAGGGATGATGCGATCGATGCAGCCGCCACAGTGAAGAACGGGGAAGCGGTGTTTACACATGGCTCTCCCCGTTTTTCAGCTCCGGGGACTGATCGCCGCACTCCAGCGGCGATCCGGTCCGCGAGTCCCGCAGTCCTGGTCTCGGAGCTTCGGACCGGGTCCCATGGCTGGGTATTAGTAAAGGACATACCTGTACGCCGATCTGCCCAGCCGTGCCATTCTGCCGACGTATATGTGCAGGAGGAGGTCCTTAAGTGGTTAAGAATGCCATCGGATTCTGAAAAAATAGCCTCTTCAGACATAAATAAATAAACTATAATACAATTAGTCGTACCATCATCCCGAAAATGTAGTATAGAGGGATCGGAGGATTTGGTCCCAAAAAAACTCAGAAAAATGAAGGAAAAGTGGGCAGTTGACTATCAAGGTAAAGATACATAAATAAGATAAAGTATAAAGCACATATGTAAAAAAGTAATTCAGTTTTATTAATAAAATCAATAACAATCATACATAGTTAAAAACATTTAGTGGCAGACCACATGGATCACCATAAGAAGAGTCCCCACAAGGGGGAAATAACCCAATGGGACATGGGTCGCAGTGGGCATCTCTACTAGTTTTGCGGTGTAAACCGCTTCATCAGGAGAATGTCTGCAAACAGATAATAAATTGATCAGAGAACTAACAATTCAAAAATACAGTCTCATGTATATAAACAAAAAACAGAAAACATATTAAGGGGGAAAGGGTTGAGTCAAAGCTGCCTACCTAAAACCCTTAGGCTGCATTCACACCTTAGTGCGGCGTTTTGTACCGCGATTTGCCGCGACAAAATGCGTAGTTTTTAATCTTGTTTTTTTAACAGTTCATTGTCAACTATGACGAACGCCGAAGCCGCCTGAAAAAAAGGGTGTGGGACTTGTTTTGAGCTTCAGGCGTTCGGCGTTTTGGCGTTCGGCGTGGAGATGTGAACCATCTCCATAGAGTACAATGTTAAATCACCCCTCCAGCGTATTTTAGGCCTCAATAGCGTTGGGCTTCAGGCGACAAAACGCCTAGGTGTGAATGGAGCCTTACCAGACCAGGGAGCAACGAAAGGAGGTCTTACCACAGCGAACATTGCGGGGGGGAGGGGCGTGCCATGGATGGGCTGACTGTCCAAGTGAGCAAAGAGATATATCAGTAATAATCAGAACAATTGGTATAAATAACCAGGGATAGGGATCAGTGAAGGTGAAGAAAAGAGTGGTGAAGATAGCGATGATGACCACATAAAGGTGGCGAAATGAGTGCAGAAGGAATGAATGGAAGGAAAAAAGGGGGGTGGGGAGGGAGAAAGGGGAGTGGGAAAAGGGGGGGAGAGAGGGAGGAGGAAAAAGATAGAAGAACCTGAAAAGGGAGGAAAGAGGAAAGGTAGAGGGGGAGGGGGAGGGGGGAAAAGAATGGGAGGAAAGGGAAGGAGGAAAGAGGGGGGAGGAAAAGGGGGGGAAAATAGATAAACCGTGTTATACCTGCATAGTATCAATGCAGTGTAATGTATAGGACCCATGGAGATATACAAAAAGTAAACCAGTAACCTGGTAAAAAGGACAGTGGGATCAGCACCGTACAGCAGGGCATAGCTAATGCACTGCAATAGACCCAATATGATTTGCCTAGGTAGAGAAAGAAGGTAAATAGTGAATGAACATGGAGGAAGATAGTCCTGCCATGTCTAGGGATGGTTCGAGAAGACAAGGAAACTTACTGGGTCATAAGCGAGGTAGGTGACTCCCTGGGTTGACAGTCCATGGCACCAGGGGCAGATAGTGTCTGCCCTTAAATCCCCCAGCACCAGCAACGTCTGGACAAGCCGGCCGTCGTTGGTGAGTGACGTCGCTGGGTCGTGTCTTCCCCGCGTGACGTCAGCGCGCACACATCGTGCATGCGCATCTCCCACGGTGTGAGGGCGGAAGCCCACGTCGTGGGGGTTGCGAGTGAGAAGGGCAGCCCCAAAGCAAGGGGGAGGAATCCCGCAAGTCCACCAGGGGGCATTGAGGATTCCCGAGCCAGGTGGGAGATCTGTTGATTATGGAGTTATTTGACCACCTCAAGGGAGCAACGGTTTTCACGTAGCTTGATTTGAAAGGGGCATACAATCTTGTGAGGATTAAGGCGGGCAACGAGTGGAGCACTGCGTTTAATATCAGAACAGGTCATTATACGCATCTTTTGGCCTTTGTAACGCTTCGGATGATATCCTGTTTGTCAATCCTGCCTACTTAAGCCATCCAGCTCACTTGATCTCTGCCTTCTCCTTGGTCAACATCACAGAGACTATCTCCTGCATTCCTGTTGAAGACTTGCTTGGCTGACGTTTCTTCTGGCTCCAGATCCTGCTTGCTGTTCTATTATGTTTATCTCTGGCTTTTCTGACATTTGGCCTTGCTGACTATCCGATCCGGTTCTAAACTTTGGCTATGTTTTGACTACGCTTACTCTGTTTATCTTTTTACTATTATTATTAAATATGTGTGATTTAACTGTACTTCTGTCTCGGTCTGATTCATGGTTTCTGACAGAGTCATGATTGACTATGGATTTACATTGGGGGGGGGGGTGCCCTCTTGGACTCTGAAAGCCTAGTCACCCTGGTAAATACCCTGCTTGTGGAACCCGAACAACTGACCCAGCATCAGTAATTAGTGGTATGTGTGTATGGTGACTGTAAAAATATCACCCACAGCACAGATGACCTTTGAAACCAGCTTAGGATCTGTTTTGCCATTAAGTGGCTGCCTGTGTCCTCTATCCTATTGCACAGCAGAATACTGGGGAAGAGTCCAGAGATTGGACTTCCTAGTGGGACTGCAGCGGGAACCCAACCCCTTTGGACCAAAGGTTGATGAAAATGCTGCAGGGGTGACCACTGATGAAAATATGTATTTTCCCTTAGCAGTCTGTGTGGGCGAACCAGGGGTGACCCCTGGGACCATACAGTTGCTTGTGTGCCATAGCTAGAGGTCTCTCAGGACAACTTCGGAACTGTCCAGTTACAAGATCCTACTCTTGAACAACCCTGGAAAAAGTGTGAGGGTAAACATTAGGACCCTGAAAGGCCCAGGGGCTGGAGAATGTGTTTGCTCATATGGAGGGTAACCACCATGACATGTTGTATCAGATTGACAACATTTGGGGTGAGATTGTTGAACAACTCGTGGTGCCTGGCCCTTATTTTATTTACATTTTTTTATATTTATTTATTGTTTTTTTTTTCATGAAAGACATCTTTACTTTAAACAAGTTTCTCTTCTCATCTAAAACATACTTAATTGATAAAATGTCAAACACAATATAAACCCAAACACCCTTCCTCCTCCCCCCCACCTCCCATCCTAGAACCACCAGGCCATTTTCTTTCATCACATTGATTCAGTCCTGAGATATGGTCTCTTATGCTCCCATAATTTCTGCAAATTTCATTGTCTGCTTGTAGTCTACCCATCGCTTCCATTTTTCCTCATACTCCTCTAAGCCCTCTATGTCACTAAGTCTTAAGTACTCTAGATTTTGTATTTCATTTATTTTATTACACCAATCGCCCACCAAAGGGCTTTACCTTTCTTGCCAATGTCTGGGGATCAATGTTTTCAGATATCTCTTAGATGGGATTCTAATCCCATGATGTAAACATCCCCACGGGTCATCTGGGACTTCAATACTAGTTATTTCTGTTATTAGATGTCTAATCAAACTCCAGTATTTTTTTTTTTTGGGCAAATCCACCAGATATGTGACATAGTCCCTATTTCCCTGCACCCTCGCCAGCAAAATGTTGTTGTTCTCTTATGGCATTTACGTGCCTTATCGATTGTTATGTACCAACGCACCAGACACTTATAATTTAGCTCCGTCATATTATTATTTACTGACGTGGAATGTACTCTCTTCAATAATGGCTTTATCTCTGTTTCATGCAACTGTACCCCCAGCTCCTCCTCCCATTTCCTAATGTATGGCGGTATGTCCGGCCCTTTCACATCTTCAATATTTTATAGATCCTGGAAGTTACTCCCCTCCCTCCTTTTTCTCCACAGAGTTTCTCCAGAGGCCGTAGATTCACAGCCGATCTAATAGGCTGAGGTATCGCCTCAAAAAAGTGTTTTAACTAGGCATACCACCATTCATCAATCATTACCAACTCTCTATTATTTTTTAATTCCTGGTATGTACTAAGTCTATCCAGTGTCATTACATCTTTTAGTTGTGCATTCTCTTGTATAATCCATTTTCCAAAAATGTCATCTATACCCGGTGTGAAAAATGTTGTATCTGTTAATGGTATTAACGGGGAATTAAAATCCCATTTTTCCCTATTGTGTACTGTATTGTGTGCATGGCCCTTATAAGAGGACATTGTTAAACCTGGCCCATACACATCCCCGGAGGGTCCCCGGCCTATGAAATAACCAAAGAACGTTCTGGACGGCATTTCTTTTGGCTCGGGATACATGCTGTTGTGAAAAACTATTGAGTCATTCCTTGGGTGTCAAAAGGCAGCCCTTATGCCTATTACTATAGCCCATTGGTGCCATTGCCTGTGATTGAGGTTCCCTTTGACCGAATTGCCATGGATCTGATAGGGCCAGTAGTCAAGTCTGGTAGAAGCCATTAGCACATCCTAGTGGTCATGGACTATGCTACTCTTTTTCCTGAGGCAGTACCCTTAGAAAACACTTCCTCCAAGACAATTTCTAAAGAGTTGTTTACCCGTACTGGGATCCCAAGATCAAAATTAATCAAAGAGATGTGCAAATTGTTTAATATTTTGCATTTGGATGCTTTGGTTTACCACTCTCAGACAGATAGGTTAGTAGAATGGTTTAACAAAACCAAGAGTTTACTAAAGAATGTGGTTGCTAACAATGGGAGAGAAGACTGTGATTATCTAATACCATAAACCACCCTTTAAACTTTTGCATTGGAGGCATCCCAGAGGGTTGCTGTATATTGCTAATGAAACCTGGGATACGCAATCTACTCCCTAGAGGAGTTTCATAGAGTATATCTCAGCCATGCAGGACAGATTTGCCTTGGTAATGCCCCTGTCCGAAAAAACACATGGAGGAAGCACAAAGTCAGGTGTACAATAGGTCAGTGAAGGTTTGAACTTTCCATCCAAGGGATCACATATTTGTTTTAATTCCTACTGTGAAAAGTAAGTTCCTAGCTAAGTTACAAAGACCCTATAAAATACTGGTAAGGTATACCAACCAGACAAGTGAAAGAAGGAACAGATCTGTCATGTGAATTTAATCAAAACCTGAAAAGATAGGGAAGCCCTCCTAGCCCTGGGTGATCAGCCACTAAATAGAGAGGAAGGCATAGATGAGGTTCAGATACCATACTCTATGTCGGTGTCACAACAGCATGAGGTAAGAGAGTTTCTACAGTGTAATAAATATTTCTTCTCAGAGCTGCCAGGCTGCACAAATATAATTAAACCTGACATGTCACTGACCCCAAGGTTCAGGTGTGCCTTAAGCCTTATTGTATTCCAGAGGCCTACAGACAGGCAGTAGCTGAGGAAGTACAGAGGATGTATGATCTCAGGGTAATAGAGAAGTCCAATGCTATTAGAAGGGCATAGGTATAACTCTGTGCTTGTTCCCTCTCTCTCAGGGGACCCTCTACAGCTGTCTTATGACTCCCAGGCTATGTCCCTAGGCCACAGGTCCTTTTCCAAAATACAGGGAGCTGCTAGTGAAGGGGACATGCACAACACTCCTTCACTATCTGAGTAAACATCCCCCTTCGCCAAGTCACAGATTCCCTGGCTAGTTAAAATTGTAGCGCCTGGTTACTTCCAAGTACCGGTGCTAGTTAAATTTAGAGGGGGTTTAGAGTGTTAACTGACTCTTAATATGTTCAAATTTGGGTCTCTGTCTCAGCTTGACTGCTACACCCTTAGACGGTGGAGGAGCCATGAGGTAACATGCCACCCAAAACAAACCAGAAGCTTCTTCGGGGGTACTGCTACATAATTATATGCTGTGATAGATATCTCGTAGTGTGCTTGCTGCTTTAAATATTACAAAAACGTTTTAGTTGCACAAGCGTGGAATTATTTTCGCTTTTTGTTATATGATACATGTATGGCTGTCCCTAACCACGAGAAAATTAACTATAAACAAAGGTTTGGGACTTTAAGTGAAGTGCATGGAATTCATACCCCTCCATCCCTAAATCTGTGTAAAAAAGGGGAAAGGGGAGTATTGGGACTTTAAATAAGGCATGTGAGGTGCAAATAAGTAAAAATCAATGTAAAAGCATAGGCCCAGATTCACAGAGCGATTACGCCTGCGCAACAGGAGATGCGCGTGCGTAAGTCGAAATGTGCGTGTGCGTTTCGATGCACGGCATCCCCAGAACGAGATACGCAAAAAATCTACTTTTTTTTGTCCCGCGTAATTTCGTTAGACTGGCGCATCCGTCCGCGCAAAAGTGCGCTAGACAGACCATTGATTTGCTAGTCAAATATGCTAATGAGGGACTTACGGGGATCCACAAAAGAACGTTGGGGCAGCGCAGGCGACGCAGTGTGCGCAACAGCAAAATGTCCTGTCTAAAATTAGACCATATAAAAGCTGGTCTAAAAAGAGAAAAAAAGTCTACTTGTTAGATAAAGCAACACTGTTAGTGAGGAGCTCAGCAGTCACACGTGTTGCACAACAATCTGTATGCCAACATGCCAGGGGCATCGTCGCGCATAGCTATACTACTGACTTTAGATGAACAAAGAAGGATGAGGGCACGGAGGATGGCACGGAGGATGGCACGGGAGAGGATATACCGCACCCGCATAGACCTGTTTGGCATGAGTGATTCTGAGGTGTATCGCATCTTCAGATTCACCCCTCATGTCATCCTGGAATTAACCACAACCCTGCAGGAGGACATCACCAGCCGAACACAATGCTCACATGCAGTGCAGCCACTGGTCAAGGTCATGGCAACACTCCATGTCCTTGCCAGTGGCTCTTTTCAGCGTACAAGTGGAGTGGTGGCTGGGATGTCACAATCCTCCATGAGCAGATGTGTGCACCAGGTTGTCCCTGCAATCCTCAGCCGCATGGCCAACCAAATCATCAAACCCACCACTGAGGACCTGCGGCTGAAGGCAATGACAGATTTCTACAGAATTGCCAGATTCCCACGCACTGTGGGGGCCATTGATTGCACACATGTGGCACTCCAGCCCCCCCAGGAGACAGAGCACATGTACCGCAATCGGAAGCATTGGCATTCCATCAATGTACAGGTGATAGTCGATGCCCAAGGCCTCATATGGCACGTCCGTGCCAAACACCCAGGGTCCAGCCATGACAGCTACATATACAATCAATGCCACATCCTAATGGAATTCGAACAGAACGTGTATGGGGACACCTGGCTGGTTGGTGAGTGACATGGGAGTCAGGCATGACTATCCCCTCCCATGATGCACACATCACAAGGGCCACATGCATGACTAACATCATCCTGTCTTTTCCCTTACAGGTGACTCTGCATATCCACTGGGACCCCATCTCATGACTCCTATCCGGAACCCCCAAACTCCAGGAGAGGAAAGATACAATCAAGCACATGCCCAAACACGAGCAGTGGTGGAGCGCACCTTTGGCCTACTAAAGTCACGTTTCCGATGCCTGGATAAGTCTGGGGGTACCCTCTTGTATTCCCCAAACTTCGTGTGCCAGATCATCTGTGTATGTTGCATGCTGCACAACTTCGCAGTAAGAAAGGGCCTGCAGATTGCCCTACGTGATGACCTGACCCCTGAACCAGACAATCCCCCCTAACCGAGGCTACCCCGTCTTCTGAGGGAAGAGCAACCAGGAGACAACTCACATTGGGCATCTTTGCACGTTAAACACACACATTAACCACTTCTGACCAGCCCCACGTCCAAAGACGTCATTTTTTTGAAGATGGATATCTCGGTAACGGCAGCAGCTGCTGCCACAACCGAGATATCCATCTCTTCGTGGGGCGGTCCTGTTAACGATAACGGCGGTCATTGCGGCGGATTCGCCGCGAGATCGCCGTTACCGGCGGCGGGAGAGGGTGCCCCCCCCTCCCGCTGCTCTCCCGCGCCCTCCGCCGCTTACCGTAGCCGTCGGTAGCGGCGGAGGCGATCGGGTCCTCTTGCTGGCTGTCCGGGGATGCGTCTGAGGGAAAAAATGTCCCTCATCCGTCCCCATACCTCTGCTGGGCGGAAGTGACATCAAAACGTCATTTCCGCCCAGCGTCTTAAAGAGACATTTAATTTGTTTACATTTTGACTTTTTTTTTTCTTTTTTTTTTTTTGCATTTAAGCCTGAATATGAGATCTGAGGTCTTTTTGACCCCAGATCTCATATATAAGAGGACCTGTCATGCTTTTTTCTATTACAAGGAATGTTTACATTCCTTGTAATAGGAATAAAAGTGATAATTTTTTTTTTTTCAGTGTTAAACATTATAAAATAAATAGAAATAAAAACGAAAACCCCCAAAATGTTTTTTTAAAGTGCCCCGTCCCGACGAGCTCGCGCGCAGAAGCAAACGCATACGCGAGTAGCGCCCGCATATGAAAACGGTGTTCAAACCACACAAGTGAGGTATCGCCGCGATCGTTAGAGCGAGAGCAATAATTCTAGCCCTAGACCTCCTCTGCATCTCAAAAAATGCAACCTGTAGAATTTTTTAAACGTCGCCTATCGAGATTTTTAAGGGTAAAAGTTTGACGCCATGCCACGAGTGGGCGCAATTTTTAAGCGTGACATGTTGGGTATCATTTTACTCGGCGTAACATCATCTTTCACAATATATAAAAAAATTGGGCCAAATTTATTGTTGTCTTATTTTTTAATTCAAGAAAGTGATTTTTTTCCAAAAAAAGTGCGCTTGTAAGACCGCTGCGCAAATACGGTGTGAGAAAAAGTATTGCAATGACCGCCATTTTATTCTCTAGGGTGTTAGAAAAAAATATATATAATGTTTGGGGGTTTTAAATAATTTTCTAGCAAAAAAAACTGTTTTAGACTCGTAAGCACCGAATCTGAAAAACAGGCTCGGGGCTGAAGTGGTTAATCATGGCACAATGAGAATGCATGCATGCACACCACTGTGGTCCCTAGCACAGACACATCACATCCACATCAAATTGGATTGGCACCAGTCCACCATGCTGGACTTGTGAGCAGCAACGCCACGCCAAGGCTCCAATTATGTCACTGTACAATTATACACCATTCACACGGACCTGGGGATCACTTCTCCCTGGTCCTGGGGAACCCTACTCCACCAAAATTGAGGGTGACACCTCTTTTCCGGCAGGAATGTCACCCCCACATTCAAACAGCATTCACAACCCCCAAAAAAAAAAATTACCTGCAAAAGCAAAAATTTTCCAGCAAAAAAAAAAAAAAGGGGAAAAAACAAATTATTGCCCTTTGCGTGAGCCACGCCTGGGGCGCCCCCGGCCACGGCTTCTCAGGGGAGACTCATGGGGGAGGGGTAAAACTGGGGAAGGAGGAGCAGCCCCTGATCTCTGCCCACCTGGCGGCCTGCCCTCCAAGGCCACAGCTATTCTGTCCAGGGCAGCACCAAGTGTTGCCGTGTTGGCCTGGATAGCCTGGGTAAGGGCCCTCACATCCTGCCCAATGCCTGCTGATGTCGTCTGCAGTTCGTTTAGGCAGGTTGTGAAAGCCCGGGAGTGGGAGTCCAGGTTCCCCAGCGTATCCTTGATGGAGGACAGGCTCTCCTCCATCCGCACCAATGTCTGGCTGACCTGTCCCAGATGGCGGGTCTGGAGGAACTGGTCCCTTCTCAGAGTGGCGGGCAGGAGATCGGCCACCCCCTGGTGTTCTGGGATGAAATCCTGCCTCCAGCTGATGCTTGTGGCCGGGGAGAAGGGGAGGCCCTTGTGAGGGGAGCCATGTTGGGGGAGGAGGGGGGGGGGCTCCCCCTTAGGGAGGGCTGCCTGCTGCCAGCCAGAGGGGAAGAGTCCTCAAAAACCAAACGTCCAGTGCCTGACATGGACTCCTCCTCCTCATGATTCTCCTCCTCCTCATGATTCTCCTCCTCCTCATGATTCTCCTCCTCCTCTTGAACCTCCTTCGCGGACTCCGGCCTTGTTGGGGGGGCCTCATTAGCCTGCTGTCCTGGGGTTGGTGCGGTCAGTCCAGATGGCCCTGCACCCTCCTGCACATCTGTGGATGAGTAATAAAAAATATTAAAAAATAAAAATAATAATCCCGCGTGGCTCAAATCCGTACCACGGAGCCAACTGTTGCGGATAAGACGTAATTGCTCTAGCATCCAAGATTTCCATATCCAAGCGCAAATTTTGAAAAATAGATTCCTGGACAAAGGTTATTCCAGCTATGAGGTTGACAGGGAGATTGACAGGATTGGAAGCATTGATCGCACTATATTAACAATGGAAAGACAAAAGACGATTCAGGAACCGAGATTTAGGAACTCTTTTTTTACTACTTTTTCTTTTCAGTATAGACAAATTAAGGATATCATTAACAAGCGCTGGAGGATCTTGAAAGAAGATTGCATTTTGGGACCAACACTTCCCACTAATGCAACGGTAATATATAGAGGAGCCACATCTCTCAAAAACCAAGTAGCACCTAATATTCCAGATCCTCCTGTTAAGCCTTCCTTTTTTCCCCTCTCAAAGGGTTTTCATCCCTGCAGGAGATGTAAGGTGTGTGTCAATAACGTAAATGGGAGAAGGAAAACGATCAGCTTTAGATCCACCCACACTGGGATGGAGTTCCCGATGAAGCACTTCTCCACATGCGCTACGACACATATTGTGTACCTTATCACCTGCCCTTGTGGGAAACAGTACGTTGGTCGTACCATACGGAGCTTTTCCACAAGGGTAGGTGAACATATTGCGAAAATCAAGAAGGGTTACACAAAACATACTGTACCTAGACATTTTCTGGAAAAGCATAACAAAAAACTGGAGGGAACCAGTTTCCAAATAATAGACAAATTTGTACCTCACTGGAGAGGAGAGCCTAGTGTAAGAGGAGTATCTAAGCTGGAAGTATATTGGATTTTCCAACTTAAAAGTTACGTACCCTACGGCTTAAACGTGGAATGGGATGTGAACGCCTTCATTAACCAGTCCTGAGGAGGGACTTTCATCAACGTTCACACCCATCACCCTTTTATCTCTGCAACACTGTAGTATAGATGGTACATACATTTTTTGGTGCCAATGTTCGCCTCCTGATCCTACTCCAGGCGATCACTTGAGACGCCAAGGAGTGATGTACCAACAACATTCAGTTGGCCAAACATTGATAGCATCTGGTCCCACATGTAATTTATGATTACATTGATAGTATTTGGTCCCACATGTAATTTATGATTATATAGTTTTTTCTTGATATTCTCCCCCTTTTTGTGACTCAGTAATAATGGATCACGTCCTAGACGGAGACACAGATGCATCATGCACTAAGGTCATGTGCAAATATTATGTATACATATAGGTTTCTATAACATTTTTTTGGTGACATTATAATACAATTGGTCTAGATGGTATTTCATTTATTTTGTACTCCTCGTTTTATCCCTCCATGAGACCGATATGGGCGTCTAGTCACGATCAGTTGGGCAGATTTGTCCTCTGTCTTTTGAACAGTGCATACCTAGAATGATCTTTGAATCCCGTGGAGCGCACGTTTCTTGAGGGTGGAACGCATGACGCCAGCGCACTTCCGCACCATGTGATGTCCACGCTATGGGAGCCGGATGTGTTGGTGCTTGGAACGCACTGGGGCGCATATCGATGACGTTAGAACATCACGGTGGTTGCCCGCACACAGGCGGAGTTCAGCCCGCCTGAACATGGAGCGCCCCATTCCCTCTCTACCCACGAGAGTGAGTGAAGGGGACGTGACAACACTACCTTGTTAGTGATTGGGTATGTACTCGACATTTTCGCTCATATACTCCCACATTTTAAGTTCTTTAGCCCTCTTCCTCCTATGAGAGAAGAGAGGGGGCCAGTAATCACGCCTCCATGTGAACGATTGGGCTATGGAATACTAATCCCCGCCCATACACTTCCGGGATTTGGAATGTGTAACGGAATGCACCGTGACAGTCTGAGATATTCCTATGTCTAGGGTCACCTTATGTCCACTAGGGCCATAGGGTGACAAAGAATCATAATTCATATGTTACAGAAGACATTAATAAGGGACATTAATAATAATCCAGGTTTGCAGGATGTCTTCAAATATCAAAAGCTGTTAGCTATGCAATCTGGGCACACATGCTTTTGAAAGGTCTTAATTCAGGTCAGCCAGCCAGTGAGTCATACCTTTGTATAATAGGCTATTGAAATATCTGAAGGTGTGGATTGCACCCACTCTCACTTCCATTGTGTGATAAAGATGTCTGTGTTACTATTCAGGGTTAATTGAACCCTATTGATAATACGGTGCCGTCATGTCTAGCTACCAATTAAAGAATTATCCTCAGTGAGTGAATAGGGGGGTGGAGATTGCATTGTCCTGTGATTAACTGTATTATGCTGTACTGGATATAAGAAGCTGAGAAAATACTAATAAATTGTCATATCTTTGGAAGCAAGAACGGAGCGCAGTCTCGTTTATTCTGGGAAAGGATATGGATCGTGTATGCAATATTGTCGGAGTGTGTCAGATAAGCTTGTCGTGGTTGGATGGAAGGTTGTAAGCGGTGGTAACCGTTACAGAATGCAAACACTATTCAAGTGTTAGATTTGACACGCACGCCAGCTCTAATTGAGGTCTCATGGATGCAGATACTACGGGCCTATAAATGCAGGTAGGATGTATGTCATAGTTAGATACCCCAGTTGAAGTCTACATGAGACGAAACCGGTCGGGTTACTGACTTGCTAAGTCTTTACTGCATTTTTTTTCCCCTTTGGGAATACCTCTGTCCACCCATCATAGGGGGAGAGTTGTTGCTACTAGATACAAGTTTTTTCTTTTCACGTGTGGTTTTACATTTATGTTTTAAGTGATCCCTGTCACATGTGTGATGTAGTGGAATTTTATATTTTTTATTCTATTAAATTGGTGGTTTTACACTATGAGGAGTCGCCTTTCTTCTCTTTTCCCCTCCTATGCCTGGGAGTGAATGTATACCATCACGGAGTGATTTCAACATCAAAAGCCATCCCTGGACTCTCCGGATATCATCTCCACCTGTCTGGATACAGGATTAGGCAATCGGCCTTTACAAGCCCTGAAGACCCCCCACCGTATGGTGAGTTGAGGGTCCACCTGATCCGGTAAGGGTACCTATTTATACCTTCTCTGTTTGAGGATTGTATCTTGGATCTCTTATGCCATCCGAGTATCCCAGAAGAAGAATACATTCGTTACACCGTTTGGGTGTATGGACTGCTATTCACTTGACTGATTGCCTTTATTCAATCACAGTGGACATTAGGATATATATGTTTTCATTTTCTGATTCACCATTTATTGTTATTGATTGTATGGTTACTCCATTATTCACCATTTATTGTTATTGATTGTATGGTCACTATATGAAGTATTGTTATTTGATTGCACGGTCACTGACTTTTCACAGCGCCCTTTCCAATAGGCTTGAAACGCCTATATAGATCTATTGGGTCCTACACTGCAAGTTACCACACTGGCATTTTTTCACTTAGTTTGTTTCCTTAAATGGGTTTATAGATCTCATCTGCTTGATTATAGAAGTAAGTGATTCCACCTGTGGATCCACATTTAGGTCTTGTGGAGTCTAATCACTGAACGTATAGGAGAGTCCCTTTGATTGGGGCCCCCTATCAAGATCTCATCTGCTTGATTGTAGATATAGGTCATTTTCATTTATAGATTTACATTTAAGTTTTGCTGTGTTTAATTCCTGAACCTACAGGAGAGTCCTTTTGTTTCGGGCTTTGCTTGATTGCAGACATAGGTCACTTCACTTGTAAGATTCACATCTAAAGTTTGCTGTGTTTAATCACTGAACCTACAGGAGAGTCCTTCTGATTAAGGCCCCCTATTGGCGCTACACTTTATATCCATTTACTTTCACAAATATTTCCATTTTGTTGTGTTGGCTGCCTGATTCTTTTCATTTATTTAACTCTAGTTAGCGCAATATATTTATATTTTTTATTACTTTTGACACTTGGAAATCGCCATATTGCAGCAACTAGCTCATCCATTCCGATGGATATTTTTGACTACCGCAGTAGTCGGACCTTTAATACCGAGGGTTTTCACAGTTTTAGATATTGAGTCAGAGATAGGAGGACTATTCATGAGACTCAAAAATGTGATGACCTCGGAGTTACACCTGCAGTGGGACATCGCGTTCCTGGAGCAATACACCAAGGAACGGATGGTCCCAAGAGGACTTAGATGGGATGTTCACCCGCAACAAGGTGACCCTGATCTAGCGTCCTGGTTTCAATTTTTTAATAATCAAGGGTTATCTCTACTTAATTTTTTAATGGAAAAAAAGAAATTGAGGATGGACCTATTAGATAAAGAAATTAAGGACATCAAAGAAAAATTAGTGTCCTCCAAAGCCACACCTGAATAAAATACATTATCCCTTAATTTGAAAAACCATCTAGAGAAAGAGGAACGCGAACAAAAAACGAAAAAACAAAAAAAATACACTAGAGATGTTGCAGACTATAAAACAAACTCTGTCTTTAGATGGCAGAGCTCGGATGATACAAGAGAAACCAATGAATCCCAAAATACTAGCATGGAGGTATCTCAACCCTCAACTAGTGATGCCAAAGTTCTGACCTTCTCACAACCCGCTGTTGCTGTGCCCCCCAGTAGAAATGAGGGATACACCAATAGGGGAGGGGGACCAAGAACCCCTAATCACCAACAAAGTGGACACCCACCCAATAGGGGAAGGGGTAAAGGCCCTCGGGGCAAGTTTAAGAACCAAAGAAGCTATTCCCGTGATACACGCCCCTATGACTCATCTCCACATGTCAATAGAGACTATAATGACTACCCTCCGCGATACTCTCAGACCACCCCTGGAAGCGAAGGTGGGAGACCCGCCCCATACAGGGAAGACCATCCACGTAGACCGCCCAACCAACAATATGGCTATATGGAAAGGGAGGACAACTACTACGAAAGATCTCCGTATTCATATAATCAGAATTAACCTAGGCCCACCCACCAAGGGGATTTTCCTCGGGATCAGGAGGACTACCCCAGGGGGGGAGAACAAAGCGGGGGTCGAGAGGGGGGCGACGTGCCCGGTCGAAAAAGAAGAAGGGTATAGCAGGAGCAGGTATCTTTAATCTCAGTACAGTCCAACTCACAGAAACAGAAAAAGCAGTTTTAGACAAGGGTTTGAAATTTGTCCCTCCCAGAACTCTGAACAAATTCAATACCTTTATTGATGTGCAAAAGTATGTTCGGAAGCTTAATATCCAAAGATACTTCATTAGTAATCCCAGCAGACCGAATCTCCCAGAAATATCTTCGCAGATGGTACACACCGGACTCTCCAACCCATCTTTATTTAATCCTCAGTGCCCCATGGCACCAAATGTCAGAGTCTTTAGGGATCTGGTCTTAAAAGACCTAGATGAACTGCCCCTTAGAAGGACCCACTCTGACCCAAGAATTAAACTGGGCCTTAAAGGTTTGTGCGAACATAAAGACCTTGTTATTCGTCCAGCGGACAAGGGGGGGGGGGGGGGGGATAGTCGTTTTAGACAAATCTGCATACCATGGAGAAATGTCCCATATTCTGGGAGATGCTGAAACTTATGTTAAGTTGCCCTCTAATCCCACATCTTAAATGAAAGCTTCTTTAATTAAACTTATTGTAATTGGATCACGTAAGGGTATTTTGGATATAAAGGAACGAAGTTACCTCATTCCCAGAGTTCCACAAATTCCTGTAATGTACTACCTGCCTAAGATCCACAAGGATGGTGTATGCCCTCCCGGTAGGCCCATCATAAGTGGTATCAACTCTGTCACCTCCCGTTTAGGGAAATATATTGATTTCCATTTACAGACGGTTGTCAAACACATTCCCTCATATCTTAAAGACACGAGACACACAATTGCAAGACTCCAAGAGGTCACGTACAGTGAGGACATCATGCTGGTAACAGCAGATGTAGCCTCCCTGTACACCAGTATTGCCCACGATTTGGGGTTTGAAGCGGTTAAGTGTTTTCTCGGTAGGGTTGACTATCTGCCCACCATCCAAAAAGAATTTATACTGGATCTTTTGAAATTTGCCACCTCAAATAATTATTTTTGGTATGGTGGTGAATTTTATCTGCAACAAAAGGGGGTGGCGATGGGGGCCAAATTTGCCCCCAGTCTGGCCAATATCTTCATGGCCAAGTGGGAGGAGGATGTCGTCTATGCTTTTAACCGACCAGAGATTGTTCTCTGGGCTCGGTACATAGACGACATCCTCCTCCTATGGAGAGGCGATCGCCAATCCTTGGATGAATTCATGTCCGCTCTGAATTGCAACGAAGTCGGAATCAGCCTTTCATATGAGGCAAGTTTTTCGAATATTAATTTCCTGGATTTGGAGATCCAGGTTCAGGATAATCAGTTGACAACAAAAACTTATTTCAAAAGCACAGACCGCAATGGATATATTCCAACAGATAGCTGTCACCATCCCGCGTGGCTCAAATCCGTACCACGGAGCCAACTGTTGCGGATAAGACGTAATTGCTCTAGCATCCAAGATTTACATATCCAAGCGCAAATTTTGAAAAATAGATTCCTGGACAAAGGTTATTCCAGTTATGAGGTTGACAGGGAGATTGACAGGATTGGAAGCATTGATCGCACTATATTAACAATGGAAAGACAAAAGACGATTCAGGAACTGAGATTTAGGAACTCTTTTTTTACTACTTTTTCTGTTCAGTATAGACAAATTAAGGATATCATTAACAAGCACTGGAGGATCTTGAAAGAAGATTGCATTTTGGGACCAACACTTCCCACTAATGCAACGGTAATATATAGAGGAGCCACATCTCTCAAAAACCAAGTAGCACCTAATATTCCAGATCCTCCTGTTAAGCCTTCCTTTTTTCCCCTCTCAAAGGGTTTTCATCCCTGCAGGAGATGTAAGGTGTGTGTCAATAACGTAAATGGGAGAAGGAAAACGATCAGCTTTAGATCCACCCACACTGGGATGGAGTTCCCGATGAAGCACTTCTCCACATGCGCTACGACACATATTGTGTACCTTATCACCTGCCCTTGTGGGAAACAGTACGTTGGTCGTACCATACGGAGCTTTTCCACAAGGGTAGGTGAACATATTGCGAAAATCAAGAAGGGTTACACAAAACATACTGTACCTAGACATTTTCTGGAAAAGCATAACAAAAAACTGGAGGGAACCAGTTTCCAAATAATAGACAAATTTGTACCTCACTGGAGAGGAGAGCCTAGTGTAAGAGGAGTATCTAAGCTGGAAGTATATTGGATTTTCCAACTTAAAAGTTACGTACCCTACGGCTTAAACGTGGAATGGGATGTGAACGCCTTCATTAACCAGTCCTGAGGAGGGACTTTCATCAACGTTCACACCCATCACCCTTTTATCTCTGCAACACTGTAGTATAGATGGTACATACATTTTTTGGTGCCAATGTTCGCCTCCTGATCCTACTCCAGGCGATCACTTGAGACGCCAAGGAGTGATGTACCAACAACATTCAGTTGGCCAAACATTGATAGCATCTGGTCCCACATGTAATTTATGATTACATTGATAGTATTTGGTCCCACATGTAATTTATGATTATATAGTTTTTTCTTGATATTCTCCCCCTTTTTGTGACTCAGTAATAATGGATCACGTCCTAGACGGAGACACAGATGCATCATGCACTAAGGTCATGTGCAAATATTATGTATACATATAGGTTTCTATAACATTTTTTTGGTGACATTATAATACAATTGGTCTAGATGGTATTTCATTTATTTTGTACTCCTCGTTTTATCCCTCCATGAGACCGATATGGGCGTCTAGTCACGATCAGTTGGGCAGATTTGTCCTCTGTCTTTTGAACAGTGCATACCTAGAATGATCTTTGAATCCCGTGGAGCGCACGTTTCTTGAGGGTGGAACGCATGACGCCAGCGCACTTCCGCACCATGTGATGTCCACGCTATGGGAGCCGGATGTGTTGGTGCTTGGAACGCACTGGGGCGCATATCGATGACGTTAGAACATCACGGTGGTTGCCCGCACACAGGCGGAGTTCAGCCCGCCTGAACATGGAGCGCCCCATTCCCTCTCTACCCACGAGAGTGAGTGAAGGGGACGTGACAACACTACCTTGTTAGTGATTGGGTATGTACTCGACATTTTCGCTCATATACTCCCACATTTTAAGTTCTTTAGCCCTCTTCCTCCTATGAGAGAAGAGAGGGGGCCAGTAATCACGCCTCCATGTGAACGATTGGGCTATGGAATACTAATCCCCGCCCATACACTTCCGGGATTTGGAATGTGTAACGGAATGCACCGTGACAGTCTGAGATATTCCTATGTCTAGGGTCACCTTATGTCCACTAGGGCCATAGGGTGACAAAGAATCATAATTCATATGTTACAGAAGACATTAATAAGGGACATTAATAATAATCCAGGTTTGCAGGATGTCTTCAAATATCAAAAGCTGTTAGCTATGCAATCTGGGCACACATGCTTTTGAAAGGTCTTAATTCAGGTCAGCCAGCCAGTGAGTCATACCTTTGTATAATAGGCTATTGAAATATCTGAAGGTGTGGATTGCACCCACTCTCACTTCCATTGTGTGATAAAGATGTCTGTGTTACTATTCAGGGTTAATTGAACCCTATTGATAATACGGTGCCGTCATGTCTAGCTACCAATTAAAGAATTATCCTCAGTGAGTGAATAGGGGGGTGGAGATTGCATTGTCCTGTGATTAACTGTATTATGCTGTACTGGATATAAGAAGCTGAGAAAATACTAATAAATTGTCATATCTTTGGAAGCAAGAACGGAGCGCAGTCTCGTTTATTCTGGGAAAGGATATGGATCGTGTATGCAATATTGTCGGAGTGTGTCAGATAAGCTTGTCGTGGTTGGATGGAAGGTTGTAAGCGGTGGTAACCGTTACAGAATGCAAACACTATTCAAGTGTTAGATTTGACACGCACGCCAGCTCTAATTGAGGTCTCATGGATGCAGATACTACGGGCCTATAAATGCAGGTAGGATGTATGTCATAGTTAGATACCCCAGTTGAAGTCTACATGAGACGAAACCGGTCGGGTTACTGACTTGCTAAGTCTTTACTGCATTTTTTTTCCCCTTTGGGAATACCTCTGTCCACCCATCATAGGGGGAGAGTTGTTGCTACTAGATACAAGTTTTTTCTTTTCACGTGTGGTTTTACATTTATGTTTTAAGTGATCCCTGTCACATGTGTGATGTAGTGGAATTTTATATTTTTTATTCTATTAAATTGGTGGTTTTACACTATGAGGAGTCGCCTTTCTTCTCTTTTCCCCTCCTATGCCTGGGAGTGAATGTATACCATCACGGAGTGATTTCAACATCAAAAGCCATCCCTGGACTCTCCGGATATCATCTCCACCTGTCTGGATACAGGATTAGGCAATCGGCCTTTACAAGCCCTGAAGACCCCCCACCGTATGGTGAGTTGAGGGTCCACCTGATCCGGTAAGGGTACCTATTTATACCTTCTCTGTTTGAGGATTGTATCTTGGATCTCTTATGCCATCCGAGTATCCCAGAAGAAGAATACATTCGTTACACCGTTTGGGTGTATGGACTGCTATTCACTTGACTGATTGCCTTTATTCAATCACAGTGGACATTAGGATATATATGTTTTCATTTTCTGATTCACCATTTATTGTTATTGATTGTATGGTTACTCCATTATTCACCATTTATTGTTATTGATTGTATGGTCACTATATGAAGTATTGTTATTTGATTGCACGGTCACTGACTTTTCACAGCGCCCTTTCCAATAGGCTTGAAACGCCTATATAGATCTATTGGGTCCTACACTGCAAGTTACCACACTGGCATTTTTTCACTTAGTTTGTTTCCTTAAATGGGTTTATAGATCTCATCTGCTTGATTATAGAAGTAAGTGATTCCACCTGTGGATCCACATTTAGGTCTTGTGGAGTCTAATCACTGAACGTATAGGAGAGTCCCTTTGATTGGGGCCCCCTATCAAGATCTCATCTGCTTGATTGTAGATATAGGTCATTTTCATTTATAGATTTACATTTAAGTTTTGCTGTGTTTAATTCCTGAACCTACAGGAGAGTCCTTTTGTTTCGGGCTTTGCTTGATTGCAGACATAGGTCACTTCACTTGTAAGATTCACATCTAAAGTTTGCTGTGTTTAATCACTGAACCTACAGGAGAGTCCTTCTGATTAAGGCCCCCTATTGGCGCTACACTTTATATCCATTTACTTTCACAAATATTTCCATTTTGTTGTGTTGGCTGCCTGATTCTTTTCATTTATTTAACTCTAGTTAGCGCAATATATTTATATTTTTTATTACTTTTGACACTTGGAAATCGCCATATTGCAGCAACTAGCTCATCCATTCCGATGGATATTTTTGACTACCGCAGTAGTCGGACCTTTAATACCGAGGGTTTTCACAGTTTTAGATATTGAGTCAGAGATAGGAGGACTATTCATGAGACTCAAAAATGTGATGACCTCGGAGTTACACCTGCAGTGGGACATCGCGTTCCTGGAGCAATACACCAAGGAACGGATGGTCCCAAGAGGACTTAGATGGGATGTTCACCCGCAACAAGGTGACCCTGATCTAGCGTCCTGGTTTCAATTTTTTAATAATCAAGGGTTATCTCTACTTAATTTTTTAATGGAAAAAAAGAAATTGAGGATGGACCTATTAGATAAAGAAATTAAGGACATCAAAGAAAAATTAGTGTCCTCCAAAGCCACACCTGAATAAAATACATTATCCCTTAATTTGAAAAACCATCTAGAGAAAGAGGAACGCGAACAAAAAACGAAAAAACAAAAAAAATACACTAGAGATGTTGCAGACTATAAAACAAACTCTGTCTTTAGATGGCAGAGCTCGGATGATACAAGAGAAACCAATGAATCCCAAAATACTAGCATGGAGGTATCTCAACCCTCAACTAGTGATGCCAAAGTTCTGACCTTCTCACAACCCGCTGTTGCTGTGCCCCCCAGTAGAAATGAGGGATACACCAATAGGGGAGGGGGACCAAGAACCCCTAATCACCAACAAAGTGGACACCCACCCAATAGGGGAAGGGGTAAAGGCCCTCGGGGCAAGTTTAAGAACCAAAGAAGCTATTCCCGTGATACACGCCCCTATGACTCATCTCCACATGTCAATAGAGACTATAATGACTACCCTCCGCGATACTCTCAGACCACCCCTGGAAGCGAAGGTGGGAGACCCGCCCCATACAGGGAAGACCATCCACGTAGACCGCCCAACCAACAATATGGCTATATGGAAAGGGAGGACAACTACTACGAAAGATCTCCGTATTCATATAATCAGAATTAACCTAGGCCCACCCACCAAGGGGATTTTCCTCGGGATCAGGAGGACTACCCCAGGGGGGGAGAACAAAGCGGGGGTCGAGAGGGGGGCGACGTGCCCGGTCGAAAAAGAAGAAGGGTATAGCAGGAGCAGGTATCTTTAATCTCAGTACAGTCCAACTCACAGAAACAGAAAAAGCAGTTTTAGACAAGGGTTTGAAATTTGTCCCTCCCAGAACTCTGAACAAATTCAATACCTTTATTGATGTGCAAAAGTATGTTCGGAAGCTTAATATCCAAAGATACTTCATTAGTAATCCCAGCAGACCGAATCTCCCAGAAATATCTTCGCAGATGGTACACACCGGACTCTCCAACCCATCTTTATTTAATCCTCAGTGCCCCATGGCACCAAATGTCAGAGTCTTTAGGGATCTGGTCTTAAAAGACCTAGATGAACTGCCCCTTAGAAGGACCCACTCTGACCCAAGAATTAAACTGGGCCTTAAAGGTTTGTGCGAACATAAAGACCTTGTTATTCGTCCAGCGGACAAGGGGGGGGGGGGGGGGGATAGTCGTTTTAGACAAATCTGCATACCATGGAGAAATGTCCCATATTCTGGGAGATGCTGAAACTTATGTTAAGTTGCCCTCTAATCCCACATCTTAAATGAAAGCTTCTTTAATTAAACTTATTGTAATTGGATCACGTAAGGGTATTTTGGATATAAAGGAACGAAGTTACCTCATTCCCAGAGTTCCACAAATTCCTGTAATGTACTACCTGCCTAAGATCCACAAGGATGGTGTATGCCCTCCCGGTAGGCCCATCATAAGTGGTATCAACTCTGTCACCTCCCGTTTAGGGAAATATATTGATTTCCATTTACAGACGGTTGTCAAACACATTCCCTCATATCTTAAAGACACGAGACACACAATTGCAAGACTCCAAGAGGTCACGTACAGTGAGGACATCATGCTGGTAACAGCAGATGTAGCCTCCCTGTACACCAGTATTGCCCACGATTTGGGGTTTGAAGCGGTTAAGTGTTTTCTCGGTAGGGTTGACTATCTGCCCACCATCCAAAAAGAATTTATACTGGATCTTTTGAAATTTGCCACCTCAAATAATTATTTTTGGTATGGTGGTGAATTTTATCTGCAACAAAAGGGGGTGGCGATGGGGGCCAAATTTGCCCCCAGTCTGGCCAATATCTTCATGGCCAAGTGGGAGGAGGATGTCGTCTATGCTTTTAACCGACCAGAGATTGTTCTCTGGGCTCGGTACATAGACGACATCCTCCTCCTATGGAGAGGCGATCGCCAATCCTTGGATGAATTCATGTCCGCTCTGAATTGCAACGAAGTCGGAATCAGCCTTTCATATGAGGCAAGTTTTTCGAATATTAATTTCCTGGATTTGGAGATCCAGGTTCAGGATAATCAGTTGACAACAAAAACTTATTTCAAAAGCACAGACCGCAATGGATATATTCCAACAGATAGCTGTCACCATCCCGCGTGGCTCAAATCCGTACCACGGAGCCAACTGTTGCGGATAAGACGTAATTGCTCTAGCATCCAAGATTTACATATCCAAGCGCAAATTTTGAAAAATAGATTCCTGGACAAAGGTTATTCCAGTTATGAGGTTGACAGGGAGATTGACAGGATTGGAAGCATTGATCGCACTATATTAACAATGGAAAGACAAAAGACGATTCAGGAACTGAGATTTAGGAACTCTTTTTTTACTACTTTTTCTGTTCAGTATAGACAAATTAAGGATATCATTAACAAGCACTGGAGGATCTTGAAAGAAGATTGCATTTTGGGACCAACACTTCCCACTAATGCAACGGTAATATATAGAGGAGCCACATCTCTCAAAAACCAAGTAGCACCTAATATTCCAGATCCTCCTGTTAAGCCTTCCTTTTTTCCCCTCTCAAAGGGTTTTCATCCCTGCAGGAGATGTAAGGTGTGTGTCAATAACGTAAATGGGAGAAGGAAAACGATCAGCTTTAGATCCACCCACACTGGGATGGAGTTCCCGATGAAGCACTTCTCCACATGCGCTACGACACATATTGTGTACCTTATCACCTGCCCTTGTGGGAAACAGTACGTTGGTCGTACCATACGGAGCTTTTCCACAAGGGTAGGTGAACATATTGCGAAAATCAAGAAGGGTTACACAAAACATACTGTACCTAGACATTTTCTGGAAAAGCATAACAAAAAACTGGAGGGAACCAGTTTCCAAATAATAGACAAATTTGTACCTCACTGGAGAGGAGAGCCTAGTGTAAGAGGAGTATCTAAGCTGGAAGTATATTGGATTTTCCAACTTAAAAGTTACGTACCCTACGGCTTAAACGTGGAATGGGATGTGAACGCCTTCATTAACCAGTCCTGAGGAGGGACTTTCATCAACGTTCACACCCATCACCCTTTTATCTCTGCAACACTGTAGTATAGATGGTACATACATTTTTTGGTGCCAATGTTCGCCTCCTGATCCTACTCCAGGCGATCACTTGAGACGCCAAGGAGTGATGTACCAACAACATTCAGTTGGCCAAACATTGATAGCATCTGGTCCCACATGTAATTTATGATTACATTGATAGTATTTGGTCCCACATGTAATTTATGATTATATAGTTTTTTCTTGATATTCTCCCCCTTTTTGTGACTCAGTAATAATGGATCACGTCCTAGACGGAGACACAGATGCATCATGCACTAAGGTCATGTGCAAATATTATGTATACATATAGGTTTCTATAACATTTTTTTGGTGACATTATAATACAATTGGTCTAGATGGTATTTCATTTATTTTGTACTCCTCGTTTTATCCCTCCATGAGACCGATATGGGCGTCTAGTCACGATCAGTTGGGCAGATTTGTCCTCTGTCTTTTGAACAGTGCATACCTAGAATGATCTTTGAATCCCGTGGAGCGCACGTTTCTTGAGGGTGGAACGCATGACGCCAGCGCACTTCCGCACCATGTGATGTCCACGCTATGGGAGCCGGATGTGTTGGTGCTTGGAACGCACTGGGGCGCATATCGATGACGTTAGAACATCACGGTGGTTGCCCGCACACAGGCGGAGTTCAGCCCGCCTGAACATGGAGCGCCCCATTCCCTCTCTACCCACGAGAGTGAGTGAAGGGGACGTGACAACACTACCTTGTTAGTGATTGGGTATGTACTCGACATTTTCGCTCATATACTCCCACATTTTAAGTTCTTTAGCCCTCTTCCTCCTATGAGAGAAGAGAGGGGGCCAGTAATCACGCCTCCATGTGAACGATTGGGCTATGGAATACTAATCCCCGCCCATACACTTCCGGGATTTGGAATGTGTAACGGAATGCACCGTGACAGTCTGAGATATTCCTATGTCTAGGGTCACCTTATGTCCACTAGGGCCATAGGGTGACAAAGAATCATAATTCATATGTTACAGAAGACATTAATAAGGGACATTAATAATAATCCAGGTTTGCAGGATGTCTTCAAATATCAAAAGCTGTTAGCTATGCAATCTGGGCACACATGCTTTTGAAAGGTGTTAATTCAGGTCAGCCAGCCAGTGAGTCATACCTTTGTATAATAGGCTATTGAAATATCTGAAGGTGTGGATTGCACCCACTCTCACTTCCATTGTGTGATAAAGATGTCTGTGTTACTATTCAGGGTTAATTGAACCCTATTGATAATACGGTGCCGTCATGTCTAGCTACCAATTAAAGAATTATCCTCAGTGAGTGAATAGGGGGGTGGAGATTGCATTGTCCTGTGATTAACTGTATTATGCTGTACTGGATATAAGAAGCTGAGAAAATACTAATAAATTGTCATATCTTTGGAAGCAAGAACGGAGCGCAGTCTCGTTTATTCTGGGAAAGGATATGGATCGTGTATGCAATATTGTCGGAGTGTGTCAGATAAGCTTGTCGTGGTTGGATGGAAGGTTGTAAGAGGTGGTAACCGTTACAGAATGCAAACACTATTCAAGTGTTAGATTTGACACGCACGCCAGCTCTAATTGAGGTCTCATGGATGCAGATACTACGGGCCTATAAATGCAGGTAGGATGTATGTCATAGTTAGATACCCCAGTTGAAGTCTACATGAGACGAAACCGGTCGGGTTACTGACTTGCTAAGTCTTTACTGCATTTTTTTTCCCCTTTGGGAATACCTCTGTCCACCCATCATAGGGGGAGAGTTGTTGCTACTAGATACAAGTTTTTTCTTTTCACGTGTGGTTTTACATTTATGTTTTAAGTGATCCCTGTCACATGTGTGATGTAGTGGAATTTTATATTTTTTATTCTATTAAATTGGTGGTTTTACACTATGAGGAGTCGCCTTTCTTCTCTTTTCCCCTCCTATGCCTGGGAGTGAATGTATACCATCACGGAGTGATTTCAACATCAAAAGCCATCCCTGGACTCTCCGGATATCATCTCCACCTGTCTGGATACAGGATTAAATCCAAAAGGGGAAAACTCCTCGCGCTAGCAGCAATAAATTGAATTAAATATTAATTGAAAATAATAATAACTTAAATGAATTAAATTAGGTGATATCCAGCAGCAACACAAAAATATGTGATATACATACAAACAGAAATTAAAGACAACAAGGTTGCGCTTGGAGGCACAATATGATATTGTGAGGGGAATTAGTTGTGTCTATATAAATAGATGCAAAACAAACATTTCAATACAATCATAATTATGAACAAAAAATAAATTATATCAAAATAGATAACAAGTGAATATGTAAAAAAAGTCTATAAAGGTATATAAATATAAATAAATATATATAAAAAAAATATTCTCCAATAGTCCTTCTAATAGGGAGATGAGAAAAAAATATAGCAGCTTTCTGAGTTGAATGATAAAGCTGATGGCTGTAGATTGTAAAAGTCCTGTATAGGTTCACCATCAGTTACACAATATAACTTCCAATATGGTAAGGTGAATAAGGTGTACTCTTACCAGATATAAGAGGGATTCAGGCATGTCACTCCCAATACGTCTGGAGTAGGACGCTTCCGGATCTTCCACACTAGGTTGATGCGATCTCCACTGGACCAGCAGGTGTTCAGCAACTGCAATAGGCTCAGCATCCCATTCGGATCAAAGAAAAGAAGAAAAGAAACCGGGGACTCGCCATAGTGAAAAGTACTTCCAGAAGTTTATTCGAATTGTGCAGCATATACACAAATTTAAAATTGCCGGCTAAAAGCATACAGGGTAAAAAAAAGAACGTGCACCCGTGCTTCCGGGGTCACGTAGCAAACGCGATGACGTAGTGCGTGGCTCCGCCCTGACCGGTTTCGTCAGAGAATGACGTTGTCATTCTCTGACGAAACCGGTCAGGGCGGAGCCACGCACTACGTCATCGCGTTTGCTACGTGACCCCGGAAGCACGGGTGCACGTTCTTTTTTTTACCCTGTATGCTTTTAGCCGGCAATTTTAAATTTGTGTATATGCTGCACAATTCGAATAAACTTCTGGAAGTACTTTTCACTATGGCGAGTCCCCGGTTTCTTTTCTTCTTTTCTTTGATCCGAATGGGATGCTGAGCCTATTGCAGTTGCTGAACACCTGCTGGTCCAGTGGAGATCGCATCAACCTAGTGTGGAAGATCCGGAAGCGTCCTACTCCAGACGTATTGGGAGTGACATGCCTGAATCCCTCTTATATCTGGTAAGAGTACACCTTATTCACCTTACCATATTGGAAGTTATATTGTGTAACTGATGGTGAACCTATACAGGACTTTTACAATCTACAGCCATCAGCTTTATCATTCAACTCAGAAAGCTGCTATATTTTTTTCTCATCTCCCTATTAGAAGGACTATTGGAGAATATTTTTTTTATATATATTTATTTATATTTATATACCTTTATAGACTTTATTTACATATTCACTTGTTATCTATTTTGATATAATTTATTTTTTGTTCATAATTATGATTGTATTGAAATGTTTGTTTTGCATCTATTTATATAGACACAACTAATTCCCCTCACAATATCATATTGTGCCTCCAAGCGCAACCTTGTTGTCTTTAATTTCTGGATACAGGATTAGGCAATCGGCCTTTACAAGCCCTGAAGACCCCCCACCGTATGGTGAGTTGAGGGTCCACCTGATCCGGTAAGGGTACCTATTTATACCTTCTCTGTTTGAGGATTGTATCTTGGATCTCTTATGCCATCCGAGTATCCCAGAAGAAGAATACATTCGTTACACCGTTTGGGTGTATGGACTGCTATTCACTTGACTGATTGCCTTTATTCAATCACAGTGGACATTAGGATATATATGTTTTCATTTTCTGATTCACCATTTATTGTTATTGATTGTATGGTTACTCCATTATTCACCATTTATTGTTATTGATTGTATGGTCACTATATAAAGTATTGTTATTTGATTGCACGGTCACTGACTTTTCACAGCGCCCTTTCCAATAGGCTTGAAACGCCTATATAGATCTATTGGGTCCTACACTGCAAGTTACCACACTGGCATTTTTTCACTTAGTTTGTTTCCTTAAATGGGTTTATAGATCTCATCTGCTTGATTATAGAAGTAAGTGATTCCACCTGTGGATCCACATTTAGGTCTTGTGGAGTCTAATCACTGAACGTATAGGAGAGTCCCTTTGATTGGGGCCCCCTATCAAGATCTCATCTGCTTGATTGTAGATATAGGTCATTTTCATTTATAGATTTACATTTAAGTTTTGCTGTGTTTAATTCCTGAACCTACAGGAGAGTCCTTTTGTTTCGGGCTTTGCTTGATTGCAGACATAGGTCACTTCACTTGTAAGATTCACATCTAAAGTTTGCTGTGTTTAATCACTGAACCTACAGGAGAGTCCTTCTGATTAAGGCCCCCTATTGGCGCTACACTTTATATCCATTTACTTTCACAAATATTTCCATTTTGTTGTGTTGGCTGCCTGATTCTTTTCATTTATTTAACTCTAGTTAGCGCAATATATTTATATTTTTTATTACTTTTGACACTTGGAAATCGCCATATTGCAGCAACTAGCTCATCCATTCCGATGGATATTTTTGACTACCGCAGTAGTCGGACCTTTAATACCGAGGGTTTTCACAGTTTTAGATATTGAGTCAGAGATAGGAGGACTATTCATGAGACTCAAAAATGTGATGACCTCGGAGTTACACCTGCAGTGGGACATCGCGTTCCTGGAGCAATACACCAAGGAACGGATGGTCCCAAGAGGACTTAGATGGGATGTTCACCCGCAACAAGGTGACCCTGATCTAGCGTCCTGGTTTCAATTTTTTAATAATCAAGGGTTATCTCTACTTAATTTTTTAATGGAAAAAAAGAAATTGAGGATGGACCTATTAGATAAAGAAATTAAGGACATCAAAGAAAAATTAGTGTCCTCCAAAGCCACACCTGAATAAAATACATTATCCCTTAATTTGAAAAACCATCTAGAGAAAGAGGAACGCGAACAAAAAACGAAAAAAACAAAAAAAATACACTAGAGATGTTGCAGACTATAAAACAAACTCTGTCTTTAGATGGCAGAGCTCGGATGATACAAGAGAAACCAATGAATCCCAAAATACTAGCATGGAGGTATCTCAACCCTCAACTAGTGATGCCAAAGTTCTGACCTTCTCACAACCCGCTGTTGCTGTGCCCCCCAGTAGAAATGAGGGATACACCAATAGGGGAGGGGGACCAAGAACCCCTAATCACCAACAAAGTGGACACCCACCCAATAGGGGAAGGGGTAAAGGCCCTCGGGGCAAGTTTAAGAACCAAAGAAGCTATTCCCGTGATACACGCCCCTATGACTCATCTCCACATGTCAATAGAGACTATAATGACTACCCTCCGCGATACTCTCAGACCACCCCTGGAAGCGAAGGTGGGAGACCCGCCCCATACAGGGAAGACCATCCACGTAGACCGCCTAACCAACAATATGGCTATATGGAAAGGGAGGACAACTACTACGAAAGATCTCCGTATTCATATAATCAGAATTAACCTAGGCCCACCCACCAAGGGGATTTTCCTCGGGATCAGGAGGACTACCCCAGGGGGGGAGAACAAAGCGGGGGTCGAGAGGGGGGCGACGTGCCCGGTCGAAAAAGAAGAAGGGTATAGCAGGAGCAGGTATCTTTAATCTCAGTACAGTCCAACTCACAGAAACAGAAAAAGCAGTTTTAGACAAGGGTTTGAAATTTGTCCCTCCCAGAACTCTGAACAAATTCAATACCTTTATTGATGTGGAAAAGTATGTTCGGAAGCTTAATATCCAAAGATACTTCATTAGTAATCCCAGCAGACCGAATCTCCCAGAAATATCTTCGCAGATGGTACACACCGGACTCTCCAACCCATCTTTATTTAATCCTCAGTGCCCCATGGCACCAAATGTCAGAGTCTTTAGGGATCTGGTCTTAAAAGACCTAGATGAACTGCCCCTTAGAAGGACCCACTCTGACCCAAGAATTAAACTGGGCCTTAAAAGTTTGTGCGAACATAAAGACCTTGTTATTCGTCCAGCGGACAAGGGGGGGGGGGGTATTGTCGTTTTAGACAAATCTGCATACCATGGAGAAATGTCCCATATTCTGGGAGATGCTGAAACTTATGTTAAGTTGCCCTCTAATCCCACATCTTAAATTAAAGCTTCTTTAATTAAACTTATTGTAATTGGATCACGTAAGGGTATTTTGGATATAAAGGAACGAAGTTACCTCATTCCCAGAGTTCCACGAATTCCTGTAATGTACTACCTGCCTAAGATCCACAAGGATGGTGTATGCCCTCCCGGTAGGCCCATCATAAGTGGTATCAACTCTGTCACCTCCCGTTTAGGGAAATATATTGATTTCCATTTACAGACGGTTGTCAAACACATTCCCTCATATCTTAAAGACACGAGACACACAATTGCAAGACTCCAAGAGGTCACGTACAGTGAGGACATCATGCTGGTAACAGCAGATGTAGCCTCCCTGTACACCAGTATTGCCCACGATTTGGGGTTTGAAGCGGTTAAGTGTTTTCTCGGTAGGGTTGACTATCTGCCCACCATCCAAAAAGAATTTATACTGGATCTTTTGAAATTTGCCACCTCAAATAATTATTTTTGGTATGGTGGTGAATTTTATCTGCAACAAAAGGGGGTGGCGATGGGGGCCAAATTTGCCCCAGTCTGGCCAATATCTTCATGGCCAAGTGGGAGGAGGATGTCGTCTATGCTTTTAACCGACCAGAGATTGTTCTCTGGGCTCGGTACATAGACGACATCCTCCTCCTATGGAGAGGCGATCGCCAATCCTTGGATGAATTCATGTCCGCTCTGAATTGCAACGAAGTCGGAATCAGCCTTTCATATGAGGCAAGTTTTTCGAATATTAATTTCCTGGATTTGGAGATCCAGGTTCAGGATAATCAGTTGACAACAAAAACTTATTTCAAAAGCACAGACCGCAATGGATATATTCCAACAGATAGCTGTCACCATCCCGCGTGGCTCAAATCCGTACCACGGAGCCAACTGTTGCGGATAAGACGTAATTGCTCTAGCATCCAAGATTTACATATCCAAGCGCAAATTTTGAAAAATAGATTCCTGGACAAAGGTTATTCCAGTTATGAGGTTGACAGGGAGATTGACAGGATTGGAAGCATTGATCGCACTATATTAACAATGGAAAGACAAAAGACGATTCAGGAACCGAGATTTAGGAACTCTTTTTTTACTACTTTTTCTGTTCAGTATAGACAAATTAAGGATATCATTAACAAGCACTGGAGGATCTTATAAGAAGATTGCATTTTGGGACCAACACTTCCCACTAATGCAACGGTAATATATAGAGGAGCCACATCTCTCAAAAACCAAGTAGCACCTAATATTCCAGATCCTCCTGTTAAGCCTTCCTTTTTTCCCCTCTCAAAGGGTTTTCATCCCTGCAGGAGATGTAAGGTGTGTGTCAATAACGTAAATGGGAGAAGGAAAACGATCAGCTTTAGATCCACCCACACTGGGATGGAGTTCCCGATGAAGCACTTCTCCACATGCGCTACGACACATATTGTGTACCTTATCACCTGCCCTTGTGGGAAACAGTACGTTGGTCGTACCATACGGAGCTTTTCCACAAGGGTAGGTGAACATATTGCGAAAATCAAGAAGGGTTACACAAAACATACTGTACCTAGACATTTTCTGGAAAAGCATAACAAAAAACTGGAGGGAACCAGTTTCCAAATAATAGACAAATTTGTACCTCACTGGAGAGGAGAGCCTAGTGTAAGAGGAGTATCTAAGCTGGAAGTATATTGGATTTTCCAACTTAAAAGTTACGTACCCTACGGCTTAAACGTGGAATGGGATGTGAACGCCTTCATTAACCAGTCCTGAGGAGGGACTTTCATCAACGTTCACACCCATCACCCTTTTATCTCTGCAACACTGTAGTATAGATGGTACATACATTTTTTGGTGCCAATGTTCGCCTCCTGATCCTACTCCAGGCGATCACTTGAGACGCCAAGGAGTGATGTACCAACAACATTCAGTTGGCCAAACATTGATAGCATCTGGTCCCACATGTAATTTATGATTACATTGATAGTATTTGGTCCCACATGTAATTTATGATTATATAGTTTTTTCTTGATATTCTCCCCCTTTTTGTGACTCAGTAATAATGGATCACGTCCTAGACGGAGACACAGACGCATCATGCACTAAGGTCATGTGCAAATATTATATATACATATAGGTTTCTATAACATTTTTTTGGTGACATTATAATACAATTGGTCTAGATGGTATTTCATTTATTTTGTACTCCTCGTTTTATCCCTCCATGAGACCGATATGGGCGTCTAGTCACGATCAGTTGGGCAGATTTGTCCTCTGTCTTTTGAACAGTGCATACCTAGAATGATCTTTGAATCCCGTGGAGCGCACGTTTCTTGAGGGTGGAACGCATGACGCCAGCGCACTTCCGCACCATGTGATGTCCACGCTATGGGAGCCGGATGTGCTGGTGTTTGGAACGCACTGGGGCGCATATCGATGACGTTAGAACGTCACGGTGGTTGCGCGCACACAGGCGGAGTTCAGCCCGCCTGAACATGGAGCGCCCCATTCCCTCTCTACCCACGAGAGTGAGTGAAGGGGACGTGACAACACTACCTTGTTAGTGATTGGGTATGTACTCGACATTTTCGCTCATATACTCCCACATTTTAAGTTCTTTAGCCCTCTTCCTCCTATGAGAGAAGAGAGGGGGCCAGTAATCACGCCTCCATGTGAACGATTGGGCTATGGAATACTAATCCCCGCCCATACACTTCCGGGATTTGGAATGCAAACACTATTCACGTGTTAGATTTGACACGCACGCCAGCTCTAATTGAGGTCTCATGGATGCAGATACTACGGGCCTATAAATGCAGGTAGGATGTATGTCATAGTTAGATACCCCAGTTGAAGTCTACATGAGACGAAACCGGTCGGGTTACTGACTTGCTAAGTCTTTACTGCATTTTTTTTCCCCTTTGGGAATACCTCTGTCCACCCATCATAGGGGGAGAGTTGTTGCTACTAGATACAAGTTTTTTCTTTTCACGTGTGGTTTTACGTTTATGTTTTAAGTGATCCCTGTCACATGTGTGATGTAGTGGAATTTTATATTTTTTATTCTATTAAATTGGTGGTTTTACACTATGAGGAGTCGCCTTTCTTCTCTTTTCCCCTCCTATGCCTGGGAGTGAATGTATACCATCACGGAGTGATTTCAACATCAAAAGTCATCCCTGGACTCTCCGGATATCATCTCCACCTGTCTGGATACAGGATTAGGCAATCGGCCTTTACAAGCCCTGAAGACCCCCCACCGTATGGTGAGTTGAGGGTCCACCTGATGCGGTAAGGGTACCTATTTATACCTTCTCTGTTTGAGGATTGTATCTTGGATCTCTTATGCCATCCGAGTATCCCAGAAGAAGAATACATTTGTTACACCGTTTGGGTGTATGGACTGCTATTCACTTGACTGATTGCCTTTATTCAATCACAGTGGACATTAGGATATATATGTTTTCATTTTCTGATTCACCATTTATTGTTATTGATTGTATGGTTACTCCATTATTCACCATTTATTGTTATTGATTGTATGGTCACTATATGAAGTATTGTTATTTGATTGCACGGTCACTGACTTTTCACAGCGCCCTTTCTAATAGGCTTGAAACGCCTATATAGATCTATTGGGTCCTACACTGCAAGTTACCACACTGGCATTTTTTCACTTAGTTTGTTTCCTTAAATGGGTTTATAGATCTCATCTGCTTGATTATAGAAGTAAGTGATTCCACCTGTGGATCCACATTTAGGTCTTGTGGAGTCTAATCACTGAACGTATAGGAGAGTCCCTTTGATTGGGGCCCCCTATCAAGATCTCATCTGCTTGATTGTAGATATAGGTCATTTTCATTTATAGATTCACATCTAAACTTTGCTGTGTTTAATCACTAAACCTACAGGAGAGTCCTTCTGATTAAGGCCCCCTATTGGCGCTACACTTTATATCCATTTACTTTCACATCTGTGGATGACACACAACATTCACAGGTTGGAGGATCCACACACTTGCCACATATTCCCTTTCACCCCCTCCCCCACACATGCTACACACCTGATATTAAAAAAAAAAACGTACCTGGCACCACGGGCTCCGGACTTGAGTCAAAGCCGGGCAGGCCCTCAACTTCATGCCGATGAAAGGTCAGGGCCACCGCACGCTCCTCCGCTGTCAGCCTAAGACGGCATGGTGGGCCCCCTCCTGTGCCCCTGGCATGGGCATGCATTCTGGCCAGCTTCTGTTTGACCAGACGCCGGAGGTCATTGATTTTTTTGTCAATCCCAGACCGGGTCCGTGTCTCCCCCTGCCCCGCTGAATTGACCTGCTCAGTGATCATATCCAAAATCTCCCTCCTCCTGGCCGGGGTGGTGTTGGCACTGTCTGGGCCGTGGAGGAAACGCCCATACCCGCTAATGGCCCAGGCAAGAATTTGTTTTTCCCCAACTGTAAAATTGAGCTTTCTCTTTCTCTCTGTCATACTTCCCAAAAAAATCACTCCCAGTCAACAAAATCCACTCACACAAACAAGCACAACCAATCAAGCAAGAACACACACAAAGAGAAAACTACTCAGCAAGAAACAGTCACAAAAAAACAAAACCAAAAAACAGCAGGAAAACAAACAAACAGAAATATATCAATCAAACAAACAGTCTCTCAAACACTTATCAAAAAACACTTTCAAAGATCTACTAACAAACACTTGATCACACAGAACACTAATCTGACAACTACAAAACACACCGCAACGAACAACAGGACAAAAGCACTAGGTTAAATGGGAAGGGACAAAGGGATGTACTTTTGCAATGCAAGTGCGTTTGTGTGTGTCTATTTATGCTGTTTGCGTAGTTCACAACGTTGCCCTAGTCCATTTCCAATTTCACTGATTGCGCCGCTCCCGAGTTGTGAGCATGCGCACAGCGGAGCTGACCATGGTCTCCTTCAAGCGCGCATGCGCGAGCCGGCCGGCCCTTCATTTGCATGGGGTCACGGCTCATTTCAATGTAACACGCCCACGTCCTTCCCAATTTGTATTACTCCTCCTTACGCCTCGGGAAAAACGTTACGCATGCGCAATTTCCTGCGCAAAAGCTACGAGAATAGGGGGATTACGCGGCAAAATTGCGCAAGTCTAACGTAAAGGCGGTGCGCTACGCCGGTCCAATAATGCACAGATGTACCTGAATCTGGGCCATAGTATTTATTCTGTCAATTGGTAGATTACATAGCATGACACATATACAATATAATGTATACACAATGGAATTTAGATAATGATATATATATATATTAGGGCTGTTACTGATTACAATTTTCGTGTTCGATTAATCGATTTTATTATTTTTAATTTTATTTTTATTTGAATTAATTATAACGCACATACAGATCCAACTGCTTTATCTCCTTGCATTGCAACTCTGCATTAGTCAGTGGTAAATGTGGTATACACTATATAAAATCACCCGACAATAGTTAGTTTCCACAATCCATGACTTAACTTCACAGTTCACACAAATTCGTTTTAAATTCAAACTGATGTAGCACTGATGTAAGAAATGTTTTCTTATTAACCACTTGCTTACTGGGCACATACACCCTCCTCCTGCCCAGGTGAAATTTCAGCTTCCGGCACTGCGTCGCTTTAACTGACAATTGCGCGGTCGTGCGACGTGGCTCCCAAACAAAATTTACGTCCTTTTTTCCCCACAAGTAGAGCTTTCTTTTGGTGGTACTTGATCGCCTGTGCGGTTTTTATTTTTTGAGCTATAAACAAAAAAGAGCGAAAATTTTGAAGAAAAATACAATATTTTTTACTTGTTGCTATAATAAATATCCCAATTAAAAAAAAAAAAAAAAAAAAACATTTTTTTTTCAGTTTAGGGCGATACGTATTCTTCTACATATTTTTGGTAAAAAAAAAAAAAAAAGGCAATAAGCGACTGGTTTGCGCAAAAGTTATAGCGCTTACAAAATAGGGGAGAGAATTATTATTTTTTATTATTTTTTTTTTACTAGAAATGACGGCGATCTGCGATTTTTATTGGTACTGCAACGTTATGGCGGACACATCGGACACTTTTGACACATTTTTGGCGCCATTCACATTTATACTGCGATCAGTGCTATAAATATGCACTAATTACAGTATAAATGTGACTGGCATTGAAGGGGTTAACACTAGGGGGTGAGGAAGGGGTTAAATGTGTATCCTAGGTGTGTTCTAACTGTGGGGGGAGGGGGGGTGACTGGGGGGTGACCGATCTGTGTCCCTATGTAGGAAGGAATACAGATCGGGCTCCTCCTCTCCAGAGACAGGACGCTGTCTCTGTGTAAAACGGCAATGATAGATGATCTATGAGATCATCTCTCATTCGCCCACAGATCGCATCGCAAACGGCCACTCTGATTGGCCGTTCGCTGCGATCTGTGATTGGCCGTGTCCAAGGGACACGGACAACACAGGGCTTCCCCGCAGCGCGCTCTACAGCGCGTGCTGGGAACCCCCAAAGGAGATGCCGTCAAATGACGGCATGTTGGATATTCAGACCCACGCTGTTGCCGTCATTCGACGGTAGCGCGGGTCTGAAGTGGTTAAACTTTAAGAAAAACATAGCAAGTTAGTTTAACTTTAATTATAAAACATATCTAGTATACTGACTGTCAGTCACTTTATAGTAGGCAAGTAGGCATCACTTTTGCCAGTCACGCAGAGTGTTTACATTTTTGTTTACATTTTCTGGAAGCATTTTATTGACCTATATACCCTAGTCTTTCGCACAGATGTTGCTGATACACAAAGAATTGTCTGCATAAAACTGCTTAGGACAGGAAAACAATGGTTATTTTTGCCCCCTTCCCCTGATCGAGCCTGATGCATCCTATATATACACAGGATAACACATATGTATTCATATATTTACATGATACTATCCAGCCTGTTGCAATATATGGTGCAAGCCATTTGTACTAATGTAACAAAGTCAATAAAATGCAGGCATGACATAGTGTGGTCAAGATAAAACAGACATTATGTAATAAAATATGCATGCACCCAAAAAAGCTTGAGGCTTTTCGTGGATCTGCTCTACTTCTTCAGGCACGGATGCATCGATTATATATTGGCTAGAGTAAAAAAGTGCGGTACTGCAAACTGGGGGCTGTAAGAGTTGTCTTCCCTCGGAACTGTGGTTAGAAATCCGTGGAAAGAACCGGCGAACAGCGAACAATTTGGGGTTTTTGCGGCAAATTCGAAAAGCCGTGGAACACCATGTAAAAGTCTATGGGGGAAATCTAAAGTGCTAATTTTAAAGGCTAATATGCAAGTTATTGTCATAAAAAGTGTTTGGGGACCTGGGTCCTGCCCCAGGAGACATGTATCAATGCAAAAAAACATTTTAAAAACGGCAGTTTTTCCGGAAGCAGTGATTTTAATAATGCTTAAATTGAAACAATAAAAGTGAAATATTGCTTTAAATTTCATACCAGGGGGGTTTGTATAGTATGCCTGTAAAGCAGCTTAGAACTGTCCCTGCACAAAGTGTAATTTCTGAAGGAAAAAAAGTAATTTAAAACCACTCGCGGCTATAATGAATTATCCCGGCAATACAGAGAAAAGTCATTCATAAAAAAAATGTGTGAGGGCCCCCCAAAATTCAATTACCAGGCCCTTCAGGTCTGGTATGGATATTAAGGGGAACCCCACGTCAAATTAAAAAAAAAATTATGTGGGGGTTCCCCCCAAATATCCATTTCAGACCCTTCAGGTCTGGTATGGATTTTAACCACTTGACCACTGGGCACTTAAACACCCTTAATAACCAGACCAATTTTTAGCTTTCTGTGCTAACACATTTTGAATGACAATAACTCAGTCATACAACACTGTAACCAAACAACATTTTTGTCCTTTTTTCCCCACAAATAGAGCTTTCTTTTGGTGGTATTTTATCACCTCTGCGGCTTTTATTTTTTTCGCTATCAATGAAAAAAGAACTAAAATTTTGTAAAAAAAAATAATTTTTCTTCATTTCAATGATAACATTTTGCAAAAAATTAATTTTCTTCATAAATTTGGCCTAAAATGTATACTGCTACATATCTTTGGTAAACATTTTTTTTTTTTTAGGATATTATTTAGTCTGGGTGAAAGTTATAGGGTCTACAAGCTATGGTACTAATTACTGAAAATTTATCAATTTCATCACACCTGACGTACTGACAGCCTCTCTCATTTATTTATTTTGTTTACAAAAGTTTTTTATTGAAAGATTTGAATTGTACATAAACATAGACAATATGTATAAAACCCATATCAAAGGCATATATAAAATACAATATTAAATATAAAAGATAGGGGTATATGAAGTAGAGCGTCCTTATGAGTCCTAAAATATATTATAAACACATTATGCATAGAGAGATAAGTGGATGATGGTGGAGTCAATGTGTTAGTGACCAATAAGACCATTTGGTGTCGAATATATGGAGGGTGTCATTAAGTGTGTGGTAGAGAGAGTGAAACAATCTGTTGCAGGGGGAGGGACATCAGGAATATTGGCATACAATAAGCATATTTGGGGGGTGAGAGTAAATTTGTGCTTCGAAGACCTCTCAAACCTATCCGAAGCATCCGCCCAAATTTGGTCAGGTAAGGGCAACTCCAAAATATGTGTAGTAGTGAGCCCTCTACCGGACAACCTCTAAAGCAGTTGAGAGAAGCCGTTGGATAGAAGGTGTGGATTTTGGAAGGAGTGAGGTACCAGCGGGAAAACAGTTTCAGCGGAGTCTCTGTAAAGGAAATCGCCTTGTTGCTTTTCCGAAGGTTCTCTGGCATGGAATACCAAGTGTCGGGGGGGAAAATGAGTTCTAAGTCTGCCTCCCAGTGGAGCATTGGTTGTGATTTGTCAGGGGTAGAGGAGTCATTAAGGGAGTGATATAATCTTGAGATCATACCCTTATCTCTAGAAGAGGAAAGGCATATTCTCTCGAATAATGTGTTGATGGGTTGAGTGGTGAGAGAGAAGTGTGTAGAAAAAAAAGCTTTAATCTGCAAGTATCTTTCATATTCCGTGGCTGGGAAATTATTTACTCTCCGAAGGGATTCAAAGGGTTTAAACTTCCATTTGTATTGTAATGATCCTAGTGTAGTGATATTGGAGTTCACCCAACATGAAAATGAGGATCTGTCATTGTATGACGAAGCTAGTCTAGGGTCTCCTAGAAACGAGGTAAGTGGTGAAATGGATGAGACTAACAGGAATGAGTCTTTAATTTTAAGCCATAATTGAAACAGACGAGCCACTATTATATTACGCTTAATGAGGTTTCGGTAAAGGACATAATTGGACCACAGTATCCCCTGGAGATGAAGTGGGAGGATGGATGTAGTTTCAAATCTTTTCCAGGGTATATCCTGAGAGGAAGAAAACCACTGTGACAACTGAGAATGTCTGGCAGCTAAGAAATACTTCCATTTCACTAGATGAAAAGACCTTATTGGCTAAGGGTCTTACGTTTTGTCCCGAAGCACATGTAGATACATTTGAAATTATAAAAGATATTCATCTGTTTGCCAGGAAATTACTACTCAAAAGCCTATATTCCAAAACGAACCTCTTCACACGACTACTCAACAACATAAGGAGGATATGGATTTACTCCTATCATGTAATGAGGCGGACTTCCTAGACTCCAACGAGATGTTGGATCTGGAAGACCTGCTACCTGAATCAGTCGCAACTGCTGTGTCCGAAAGACCGGCTAACACGCGAAAAATAAGTCTGACAAATTTCCTCCACTACAAACTAACCCTAACTTGGCAGCTTTTGTAGCACTTACTTCAACTGAAATTAAAAAACGACACAAACCAGCTACTCGACCCGCCAATTAAGCGATGCTCTAGATAAACTGAAAGACTGTCATTTGTTATCAAGCCATCTGATAAGGGGGGAAACATTGTCATCCTGACAAACGATCAGTATAAGGCGATGTGCCTCAAAATTCTCTCTAACAACGATTGGTATGTATCCATCTCTAAATCCACCATCATCAAATTTGAAACGGAGTTCTATGCTTTGGTAGATGGAGCATTTTCCCAGAGTGTAGTGAATCACGACACATGGGAATTCATCCGCACTAAATATCCAAAGATACCGACTTTCGATTGTCTTCCCAAAGTCCACAAGAAAGATCCGCCGGGGCGACCTATTGTGTCGGGGAATGGCTCCCTAACGGAAAATCTTAGTATGTATGTCGACTCATACTTGAAACCCTTCGTAATACGTCTCTCATCCTACATCAAGGACACCATTCACTTGCTACAAAAAATTGAGTGTCTCCGTTTACCCCCAGGAGCACTATTAGTAGCCATTGATGTAGAAGCCCTCTACAGTTCTATTCCACACACCTTTGGTCTGGCTGCCATTAGAAATGTTATTCTTCCGATCTTTCAGGCTGACCGAAAGCTTGGTGAATTCATTGTCATGGCTCTGGAATTCATACTTTACCACTGTGTTTTTTCTTTTGATGGCTCCCAATTCCTCCAGGTGCAGGGGGTTGCGATGGGGACTTTGTGTGCCCCATTGTATGCCAACCTGTACCTGAGGGAATGGGAGAAATCTTTTTCGACCAGTATTGTCATCCAGCCCTTTATCCACCAAGTATCTGCCTGGTTTCGTTACATAGATGATGTCCTGATGATATGGGAAGGATCCATTGAAGATCTTGAATCCTTCATGTCCATTATGAACTGTAACAACCTTAACCTGAAGTTTACAATGACATCCAGCGATATCCAAATTGCCTTTTTAGATGTCACCCTATCCAAGAATTCCGACGAGAGTCTATCTACAGGCCTCTACAGAAAACCCACAGCGGGCAATATGGTACTACATGCCACCAGTGCCCATCCTACATCACTAATTAGATCTATACCGTATAGTCAGTATTTGCGTCTTAAGCGCAATTGCTCCAACCAGGAAGTATTCTTATTGAAGGCAGCAGCATTGAGAGATAGACTATTAGAAAGAGACTACTCTAAAAAGTGCCTCAAAAATTCCTTTCAACGTGCCAATGGGCATCCCAGGCAAAATCTGCTATCTCAACCAAAGAAAAAATCCACAAATGGCAGTGACACCATAAGAATAATCACTAAATACCATACTGAGCACCAACAAACCAGAGGGATTCTCAAAAAATTCTGGCACTTACTCTCTATTGACCCCAATTTGGGACCATTTGTCCCTAAGGAGCCTGCTATTACATACCGGCGGGCCTGTTCCCTTAGGGATCAACTGGTAGCCAGTGAATTCAAAGGCAGCTTCAGAAAGGACCCCTGTAAAAGGAAAGGCACCTATACTTGTGGGGGATGTTCCAGCTGCCGTTACATCAACACTGATCGAGAGATCACTTTACCCAATGGTCGATTATACAGACCCAGACATTTTGCTAACTGTAAGACCCTTGGCGAAGTGTATTTACTCACCTGTCACTACAAGAGGTTCTACGTTGGCAAAACTAAATTGACTTTTTTTAAACGTGCCTCTCGACATATAAATGCCATGCGCACAGCAAACCCTGATTTACCGTTGGGGCGTCACATCTTGTTGAAACATGATGGACACTTCCCTGGGGCATAATTTCTTATCTTAGATAGGATTCACCCCAATCCCAGAGGTGGGGACTGGAACAAAATTTTGTTACAACATGAAACCCATTGGATTGTCAACCTAGAGGCCAACGTCTTTCCTGGCCTCAATGAACAAATCAGCTTTAGGCCTTTTCTGGAGGGCTTTTCCTCTGGTGGATGTGAAAAGGATTGAACTGTACTCACAAATAATTTCTTTAGGTATCATTTATTTGCTGCCTGACATTTCTGCATCCCATGTCTCTGATGGGGAATCCTGGGAACACATGACGCGATTGCGTCGTCTGGGCCCCGCCCATTCCTCTGCAGTGACTGATTGGGCACGGCCACGTCACTGCGTGATGCCCCCTACTTGACCCCGCCTCTCTTTTCTATTTAAACACTACCGCCCTCCAACAATGCCTGACTTGGCAGAAGGCGGTGGTGTCTCTTTTGTGAACCTCAGAGGTATGTGGATGGCTCCTATCTTTCTGATTAGTTAATTAATTTTTTCCCCCTTTTTACCATACATGTTTAAGCTTAGCCATACTTTCTTATGTTTGCCTTTCAGATTCTCAGTATTGTGCTCTCTCCTGACCCCTCTGGCCAATCCATAAAACTCACTCTCTATTCATAGGTATGTGTTTCTTACTACTCATATTACTTATAAGGTACCAATTGGTATACTCTCTTACATAGTCTTACTATTTATTTTGTCCTTCACACATTTATGTGGATGCTGTCCTTTATTCTAGGGACAACACATTTTCACGCTTTTGCAGTTTTGGTCCAGGGTTTGCTTTTTGAGATGTGAGACTCCAGCTCCTTATTCCTGCATTTTACCATCCCTAGGAATTTCTGTGCCACGATCGAGATGCCCTTTTAGTGTTTTGCAAAGTTGAAAACGTTGTGACTGGTATGATATTGCTAATTGCACTTGATATTTACGCTGCCATCTGTTTTTTGTACTGTAAGTCATCATCGACAATATGTTTATTTTTTGTTTTTTGTAAAATCATTAGACACACCCCGATTCCATACAGACCTCGGCCCCTGAAGAAGGGAATACCCGAAACGCGTAGGGCCTTGTACTTGGATCAGTTTCAACTTTTTTTATCTATGTCATTGTTTTTAATTCATTATACTGTGTGTTTTTCTATATAATTGACCAATAAAACCATTTTTGTACGTATTACTGTTACTACTGTTGCCCCCACACCGGGGGATTTCTTGTTTTCCTTGTTCATCCGGGGTGTTGGCAACCAACCAAGGTCATATACCAAAGATGTTCCACTTATACAATCCATATGTTAGGGAGGCCCAGTAGTCCATGTAGTAGAGCGTAGCTTAATCTAGGTTTTTTATCTGACCAGATAAACTCGTTGATAAGTCTTTGAATGGAGTCTAGTTTAGATTTTGGGATATTGACTGGGAGAGTACGGAAATAATAAAGGAGTTTTGGGATGATGTTCATTTTAATTGCACAGATTCTACCAAAGAAAGATATGTGGTAGGTGGACCAGGTACTAAGAAGTGAGCTAATTTGGGATAAGAGGGGGATGTAATTTGCTTTAAACAATCCATTGTGGTTAGGAGTGATATTAACACCCAAGTATTTAATCGAGCAGAAATTCCAAGTAAAAGGGAAGTTGGCTTAAAGTAGATTAAGGGTATTCTGTGGAATGTTTATGGGTAAGGTAGAGCATTTATTTAAGTTGATTTTGAGGCCCGAAATATATAAAAAAAAGGTTCAACTCCTTGAGAAGAATTGGGATAGAAATATGCGGATTTGTAAGGTAAAGTAACGCATCATCAGCGTATAGGCTGATTTTATATTCTATTTGATCTTTGGAATATCCCTTGATATCAGGATTAGATCTGATGGCTTGAGCCAGGGGTTCAATGGTCAGCGCAAATAGGAGTGGGGATAGGGGACAGCCCTGTCTAGTCCCTCTGCCTAAGGGGAAGAAGTCTGAGTTGTAACCAGGGATTCTAAAGCGGGTTTGTGGGGCATGATATAGGGCATTAAAGCCTTGTAGGAATTTACCTGAGATCCCAAACCTGGGTAGAAGATGATTCAAATAAGACCAGCTGACACTATCGAATGCCTTATGTATGTCTAGGCTAAGTAGGCAGGTCTGACGCGAGTGGATATTGGCGTCTTGTATGATGTTAGTTACTAGTCTGATGTTGTCTGTGATCTGTCTATTGGGGATAAAGCCTGATTGATCCATATGTATAAGTGGTGAAATGACCTTAGCAAGTCTATCAGCAAGCATCCGACCGAAAATTTTGAGGTCATTATTCAATACTGAAATCGGGCGGAAATTTTGTGGGAGGATATGATGCTTACCAGGTTTGGGGATATGAGAAAGATTTGCCAATAACATCTCATTGGGGAAGTTGTTACCCTCTAGGATGTAGTTAAACAGTTTCATTAGGTTGGGGGCTAAGAGTGGGGCAAATTTTTTGTAATAAGATGATGTATATCCATCAGGGCCGGGAGCAGTAGAGGACTTGAGGGATTTTATGATTTGGGTTATTTCCTCAACTGTACAAGGAGAGTTGAGGGAATTGGTTTGATGTTGGGTTAGGTAAGGAAGACTCAATTCCTCCAGCCATGATTTGGAAGTGTCACTCGGTGCGTCTTTAGGACCCGACATGAGATCTTTGTAGAAAGAGGTGAAAATCTTCAGAACCTCTTGTGGGTGAGTCACAAGGTCGCCCTTGCTGTTTCTGAGCTTGTTTATGTGTGTGGGTTTACAGTTCTGATTTAGTTTTCTAGCGAACATCGTTGAGGTGGTGTTACTGTGTAGCATAAACTTGGCCTTGGAGAATCTGAGGGATTTCTCTGTGTTAGCTGATAAAATCATATCTAGTGCTTGGCGTTTCTCCTGAATCTTCTGGGTGATAAGAGGTGTCATGGTGTGTTGCAGTTTGTTGTACAGATGGTGCAGATCATTGGTAAGGCGTTTAATATCAGCTTGTCTCTCTTTGTTTTTGGTCGCTGCTATATTAATGATATGCCCTCTTAAGACTGCTTTGTGGGCAACCCATACTGAGATAGGCATTGTGTCTTCATTTATATTATCTGTAAAGTAGTTTTCTATATGAGTGGAGATAGTCGAGGTGTTTATCGGGTCAGTTAGCAGAGAGTCATTAAGGCGCCAGTTGTAGGGAGAGGGGGCAAGTCCTATGTAGGAAGTATCAAATGATATGATGTTGTGATCTGACCAGGGGCAAGGGAGTATTTGAGCCTTAGTGGAATTAGCCATGAGAATTGGGGTGCAGTATAGGTAGTCCAACCTGGCATAGCAATCATGGGGATGTGAATAGTGGGTATATGCCTTAACGCCTGTGTTGTGGGCTCTCCAAGAGTCAATCAGCTGGAGCTTATTGATGAGGCGGTTGATGGCCTTGGAGAAGGATTTGGTGTGGGGAGAATGTTAATGTTCCCTTTGAGGATAATGTAGCGACTGTCTGGGTCTTTAAAGATGTTGTGGATATCGAAGATTATCGAGTTGCGGATAAATATAGCAACCCCTCTAGTTTTATTAGTGAAGGTGGTAAAGTAAGCCTGGTTGTATGATCTGTGAAAATATTTAGGGTGGTTAGATGTGGCAAAATGTGTTTCTTGGAGCATGATAATATCTGCTCCCAGTCTCTTATACTGTTGAAATGCTTTCTTGCGCTTGTGGGCAGGGTTGAAACCATTCGTGTTATGTGAGATAATTTTAATACCCATTTTGTGAATTAAATCGTGCTGTCAAGAGAACAATCTTCCAAGAAAATACCTAGCGTAGCAACAATGCAAGGGGACACTATTCGTATGCAATTCTGGGTGATGGTCACCAACTCACCATTGAAGGGGACTGAGACACCAATATGAGTCCACTACCCTGAAGAGCATACACAATAACCTACAAAATACACATATACCTTTGAAAATGGAAAGGTTCGAAATATCACAATCGATAATTAATATGTGTTGAAAGGCCAAAAAAGCCTTGAAAAAGTTGAGAGCAACTATGTTGGTGAGTACCAGCAACATAGGGGCAGGAAAATACCTGTCAAACCAAACATGTAAAGAACAGAGAAAAAGAAAAAAGGACCAAAAAAAAAAGTCCTTGTCCTGCAGCAGGCTCAGGTGGAACAACATTGGCCCAGTAGCACAGCCGAGCCTTTAATCCCTCTTTCTATTCTTTCATTCACATTCATACTTTTTCTTTATTTATTATTTTATTCATTCCTTTTTTTTTTTTATATAATTTTTTTTTTTTTTTTATATTTTTGTCACTCTATTTCTTTTTTTTTTTCTCTTTTTTTCTCATTTTTGCTTTACTCTATTCCCTATAAATTTTCTTACAAACAATATATATTCTATAGATCATGATCGTGCCCAAATCTTTCACCAGCAATTAACATACTGCAGCATGCGCCAGCTGCTCATCGGTTTCCCCATCCAACCATTAACTCTTTCAGGTCTATATAAGTTCATTTAACCACTTGCCTACTGTGCACCTACACCCCCTTCCTGCCCAGACAAAATTTAAGCTTCCGGCACTGCGTCGCTTTAACTGACAATTGCGCGGTCGTGCGACGTGGCTCCCAAACAAAATTGGCGTCCTTTTTTTCCCACAAATAGAGCTTTCTTTTGGTGGTATTTGATCACCTCTGCGGTTTTTATTTTTTGCGCTATAAACAAAAATAGAGCGTCAATTTTTAAAAAAATGCAATATTTTTTACTTTTTGCTATAATAAATAACCCAAAAAATATATAAAAAAATATATTTTTTTCCTCAATTTAGACCAATACGTATTCTTCTACATATTTTTGGTTAAAAAAAATGCAATAAGTGTTTATCGATTGGTTTGCGCAAAATTTATAGTGTTTACAAAATAGGGCATAGTTTATGGCATTTTTTTTTTTTTTTTTTTACTATTAATGGCGGCGATCTGCGATTTTTTTATTGGGACTGCGACGTTATGGCGGACATTTCGGACACTTTTCTGACATTTTTGGGACCATTTACATTTATACAGTGAACAATGCTATAAATATGCATTGATTACTGTATAAATGTGACTGGCAGTGAAGGGGTTAACCACTAGGGGGCGCGGAAGGGGTTAAATGTGTGTCCTATGAGTGTTCTAACTGTGGGGGGAGGGGGGGGTGACTGGGGGAGGTGACCGATTGTGTCCCTATGTACAAGGGACACAATCGATCTCCTCTCTCCCTGACAGGACGTGGAGCTCTGTGTTTACATACAGAGCTCCACGTCCCCGCTCAGATACTGAGCAATCGCGTGTGCCCGGCGGCGATCGTTGCCGCCGGACACTCGCACGGGATCCCCGCAGAGCGGCGGGTGCGCGAGCGCGCCCCTGGCGACGCGCGCGCGCCCGCCCGTGGCTTTATAGGGACATCACGTCATATGACGTGATGTCAGGATAATGGAGTCCTCCGCCCGCCGTCATTTGATGGTGGGCAGAGGACAAGTGGTTAAAGTCAAATATAATACTGTTTTTTTTTTTTTTTTTTCCCTCCTTTGTTTTTAACTACCTATTACCTACACAAAAAACTTTCCAGGCTATCTGTATTTATATGCCTTATAATTTTGACTACATACTATCTTTCTATTTCTCATACTGCATTGGCCATTACTTTAATTAGAACCAATGTAGAGATTTCTTTCTCCCTAGTTCTACAATACAAATAAATCGAATATGGTCAATACTAAATTAACTAATTAACATATGAACACTGTTTAACACATTATGTGTTCAGTACATACTATTATACTTTTGTTTGGTTACCATTAACTATATATTTTCTGATATAATCAAGCATGAACCAATTTGTATGTCCATATTCTAATCCAGTACTCTACTACTATACCCTGTTGGTCAAATTAAACCCAGCACCACTCATCATTACATTCTTTCTCTTTTTATTTTTATTTTTATTTTTTTATTCTTATTTTTCATCTCTATGATCGGCGATCCGATCTTTAATACACACACTTATATATTCCCCACTAGGAGTGCTCGGTTTCACATATTCAGCCTGTAGGACTCAGTCGCTATTTGCGACTCCACCTCGCAACAGTGTTGGAATAACCTGTGGCCAGTGAGACACGGTCATCTTTGAGGTAGCTATACATCCTATATGTCAATATGTTTGAAAAAAACGACAGACACCAAATAATTCAATTGATTTATTTTGCTCTTCCTTAACAAATTTTTCTTTCTAATTTGTAATTACTTCTGGTACACATACTCTATTTAATCAGAATATTCACCGTACTTACGCTCTTATGCACATGTGATATTAATTATATACTGTTAAAATATTGCAATGTCTTATTACATTTCTATTCATTTACTCATAGATTGAGATTTATATACACACACGTCCCTGAGGAAGCCCGAGGGCGAAACATGTCGGACCTACTGTATATAATATTATAAGAATCTACCAATGGTGACATTCAATCTATTATATGACCATGTTTTTTAACCTCTTGTATGTATTTAATAATATGTAATATTACATTTTATATTTTTATATATAAATTGTTTTGGTCTGTTCGTTGGTTCCTGTGACCTCAGAGCTACTAATACTAGTGTTAACATTTAAGCATATCCAAGTGCATTCGTATAGTCCCACGCCCCATCCCTTAATTGGGAATATATACCTATGCAGGAGTGGGGTCAATCAAACAACGGCAGATTTACCCAGTCATTAGTGCATATAAAAACAAGAAAAAAAAACAATTCAAATGAATGTTTCAAAGCTGGTGCATGGTGACTGTAAGAGAAATTATAGAGGCCTGACCTGTAAGAGGTGAGTATACGAACAGTTTGCAGCAATAGTGCCTCTGAACAATCATCTAAAGAAACTCTGCATATAAGTGCCATCTACTGACCAAAAAAAACTATGCAGGCCCGGAGGTACCACAATGCAAACACAAAGATTAATATAAGTCATAATAATGCCTGGATAGGTTGGAGAGGCATCTTAGTAGAGGGGGACAGTGCCTCTAGTCAGAGGTAGAGAGCATCTTCACGGTAGTAATAAGGGGAGAGGTCCTGCGTGATGCTTGGAGGAATGAGAGCAGCTGTCATTTGTCCAGGAGAGGGAGCCATCCTCAGGAATGTGAAGAATCAGGCAGGGCATGGAGGAAATCTAATAGTGTCCTAGAAATGTCAAATGGGTTGATTCTGGAAGGAATTAAACAGTCTCCTTTGATCCCTCTGGTTGCGTCTGGTGGAAGGGGTAGACCAGATTGGTGAGGGTCTTGGCGTGGGAGGTGGGCGAGCATGAGGATCCTGTGGCAGTAGGCCCAATTTTATCAAGAGCTCCTTGCCTTCAATTACATTGAATACAGTGTAAGTAGAGCCATTGTGTGGGATGGTGAGCTTAAAGGGGAAACCCCATCGGTATCTTATCCTGGCAGCTTGTAACACTGAGGTGACCTCTTTCATCCTGCGTCTCCTATCCAGGGTGGCAGGTGAAATGTCAGGGTATATCTGGATTCTTTTACCTTCGAATGAGATGTTGGGGGTATTTCTAGATGCCCGCATAATGTCTTCTTTTACCAAGAAATCCTTCATACACAAAATGATATCCCTGGGGGGGTTGTCAGGAGTGGGTTTTGGGCGGAGGGCTCTGTGAATCCTGTCACAGGCATATGCTGTTAAAGGTTTGTCTGGGAGTAGATCATGGAAGATTTTAGACACTGCAGGCATTAAATCTGTGACAGTCTCTGGTACACTGCGCACCCTGATATTTTGGCGGCGATTTCTATTGTCTAAATCTTCGACCTGAGCCTGCATAAAGGCAAAATTATCAGCAAGGTTCTCATAGTCTTTCCTCAGGTCATTATAAGCGAGTGAAAGCTCATAATGCTTGGTCTCAAGGAGATCCGTGCGAGTGCCTATATTAGCAATCTCATGTGATAGAGCAGCAGTGGACTTGTGCACTTCTTTCTCAATTTTCTCCACTAATTTATTGAAGATGGATGTGAGACTCTCAACCAGGTCTGTCTTAGATAAAGGGGGGGGGGTTGTACTCACGATTGTCCTGGAGATTAGGTGACTATGAGACCGGTTCTCCCTCTCCCCACACGAGGCCGCCGGCACCATTTTGGGACGCCTTACTGCTCCTCTGCTCCATGTCCAGGAGTCAGTTAGTAAGGCTGTGTTTAGGTCTCTTAATCCGCTTTTTTTTTTTAGCGTATGGCATGCACGCTATATTCCCCCGGGGGTGCTTGTGATTTTCGCCGTAATCCGAGTTGAATATCTCCGGGGATAAGCACTAAGAGAACCGGCTACGACGGAGCTGCGCTCAGGCAAGTCCCATCAGCATCGCGCCGCGCATGCGCCCCTGCCTCTCTAATTTCTTGAGACCCTAACATGCCAGAAAAGTACAAATACCCCCCAAATGACCCCTTTATGGAAAGAAAACATTCCAAGGTATTTAGAAAGAGGCATTGTGAGTTTTTTGAAGTTGTCATTTTTTCCCACAATTCTTTGCAAAATCAAGATTTTTTTTATTTACATTTTTTTTTCACAAAATGTTCATATTAGCAGGTTATTTCTCACACACAGCATATTCATACCACAAATTACACCCCAAAACACATTCTGCTATTCCTCCCGAGTATGGTGATACCACATGTGTGAGACTTTTACACAGCGTGGCCACATACAGTGGCCCAACATGCAGGGAGCACCATCAGGCGTTCTGGAGCACCCAGGCCAATTCTGACATTTCTCTCCTACATGTAAAAATCATCATTTATTTGCTAGAAAATTACATAGAACTCCAAAACATTATATATGCTTTTTTAGCAAAGACCCTAGAGAATACAATGGCGGTCGTTGCAACTTTTTTATCACGCATGGTATTTGCACAGCTATTTTTCGAACACGTTTTTTTTTTTAAATAAAATAGTTTTGTGCTTTTAAAAAAAAAAAAAAACTTAAAGTTAGCCCAATGTTTTTGCATAATATGAAAGATGAAGTTACGTTAAATAAATAAATACCCAATATTTCACCCTTCAAAATTGCACATGCTTATGGAATGGCGCCAAACTTCGCTACTTAAAAAATCCCCATAGGTGACGCTTTAAATATTTTTACTGGTTACATGTTTTTAATTACAGAGAAGGTCTAGGGCCAAAATGATTGCTCTCGTTCTAACGTTTGCAGAGATACCTCACATGTGTGGTTTGAACACATTTTCATATGTGGGCGGGACTTGCGTATGCGTTCGCTTCTGCATGCGACCTCACGGGGACAGTGGCGCTTTTAAAAAATATATATATTTTATTGTTCATTTTACTTTATTTATTTTAGTTTGACACGTTTTTCCGCAAAAAAAAATGTTGATCACTTTTATTCCTATTACGAGGAATAGTGTGGCTCACGATTATTCGCATTGCGAATATTCGTAACGAATATTGCATATTCGAGTATTCGCGAATAAATCGAATATCGCGGTGAATATTCGATATTGCGAATATTCGTATTTTTTCAAATTTATTTTTAAAATAGATCACATCCTTGTGATCTCCATCGACGTCTAAAAGCATTGCTGGTATGATTAGAGACCCTGGGCCGAGTAGCTGAGGCGATCCTTTTATGTTGCCGAATATTCGCAATGCGAATATTCGTATTACGAATATTCGCAAATACTTTCTCTGCCCTTCTGTGTTTTGTGTATAAAAAAAAAAAAAAAATTAGCTTTAGTTTAGTCATATAAGTTTGTGTAAGTAGAGTTAGTGTTTAGTGCATATTAGTTTAGTAATCCAGGAAACGTTTTCCCGTGTTGACGAGAATTTCGCAATCAATTTCGCATTTGCATTAGCGAAATTTCGCATTCGCATTAGCGAAATTTCGCATTCGCATTAGCGAAACTTCGCAAAAAATTTTTTTTGATAAAATATTCGATATTAACGAATATTTCACGAATATTCCTCTATATATTCGTGAAATATCGCGAAATCGAATATGGCGTATTCCGCTCAACACTAATGAGAAATGTAAACATCCCTTGTAATAGGAATATGACATGACAGGTCCTCTTTACAGTGAGATATGGGTTCAATAAGACCCCACATCTCACCTCTAGGCTGGGAAGTCTGAAAAAAAAAAACAATCCTGGTTTCGATCGTAGCGTTGTCGGTATAAGCAGGAGGGGGGCATATTGTGGGGTATTGCAGAGTATGCACAGTATTGCCCAGAGTATTGCCCAGATTATTGCATTGTATTGCCCAGAGTATTTGCAGAGTATTGGCCAGAGTATTTGCAGAGTATTGCCCAGAGTATTTGCAGAGTATTGCCCAGGGTATTGCAGAGTATTGTCCAGAGTATTTGCATAGTATTGTCCAGAGTATTTGCAGAGTATTGCCCAGAGTGTATGCAGAGTATTGCCCAGAGTGTATGCAGAGTATTGCCCAGAGTATATGCAGAGTATTGCCCAGAGTGTTGCCTAGAGTATTGCCCAGAGTATTGCCCAGCAGGGTATTGCCCACAGTTTGCAGAGTATTGGCCCCCCAGCGTATTGCCCAGCAGAGTATTGCAGAGTATTGCCCAGAGTGTATGCAGAGTATTGCCCAGAGTGTATGCAGAGTATTGCCCAGAGTATTGCCCAGCAGAGTATTGCAGAGTATTCCCCCCCCAGAGTATTGCAGAGTATTGCCCAACAGAGTATTGCCCCCCAGAGTATTGCCCAGAGTTTTCAGAGTATTGGCCCCCAGAGTATTGGCCCCCAGAGTTTGCAGAGTATTGCCCAGAGTTTGCAGAGTATTGGCCCCCAGAGTTTGCAGAGTATTGCACAGAGTTTGCAGAGTATTGGCCCCCAGAGTTTGCGGAGTATTGCCCAGAGTTTGCAGAGTATTGGCCCCCAAAGTATTCCCCAGAGTTTGCAGAGTATTGGCCCCCAGAGTTTGCAGAGTATTGCCCAGAGTTTGCAGAGTATTGACCCCCAGAGTATTGGCCCCCAGAGTATTGCCCAGCAGAGTATTGCAGCAGGGATGGCTAAGCAGGGAGGGAGGGATGGATGGGTGGATCTGTGACTACATTTGTCACAGATCCAGCCCACAGCACTGCCGCTGACATCCGCTCCCTCCCCTATCCTCTCACACTGTACCGATCGGTACAGAGAGGGGAGGGAGGAACATTACATGACGCTGGCTTGTTTACAAGTGATCGCTCCGTCATTGGACGGAGCGATCACGTGGTAAACCGCTGCTATCATCTGCGATTTACCGTGATCCGTGATGCGCTGGATAATATCCAGCAGCAACACTAAACATGTGATATACATCAAATAAACAAAAATAAAAAAAATAAAAAGGTTGCGCTCAGAGACACAACTTAATACTGTGTATTAATTAAATCAATATACGTGTAAATATATGTAGAAAGGTATATAGAAATGCATATGAATTGTGAGTTGATAGATAAATCCGTGAGGATACTACCAATAAAGATTATTAAAAAAAAAAAGAAAGTTTTGGTGTGTCCAAAAACATAAATATCTAGCACTTAATAATGATCTCTAAGGCCGCGTACACACAATCAAATCTGTCTGCTGGAAACGGTCTGCTAGACCATCCCAGCAGACAGATTCGATCGTGTGTACGGGCGAGCCGACGGATTTGGCCACCCGACAGATTTCAAAGCATGCTTTGAAATCTATCGGGTGGGAACCCGTCCGCCCGACATGTCTGCTGGTTAGTACACTTACCAGCAGACATGTCGTCTCGCACCGGCGCCGAATGGATTCGGCGCATGCGCGGAAGTGTTTTACTTCCTGGTGCGGTGACATGGCGGCGTCAACGTCACCGCCACGTCACCGACACGTCAGCGCGCCGTCTGCTGGCGGGGATTTTGGTTTGCTCGTGTGTACACGCGAGCAAACCAAAATCCAAACAGACAGATTTGTTCAAATCGGTCGGACAGACCGTTTTGAACAAATCTATTGCCTCGTGTGTACGAGGCCTAAGCCCTGGTTCACACTGGTGCGTTTTGACATGCGATTTGGCATGTCAAATCGCATGTCAAAACGGCGGATTTTGCCGCAAATTGCCGGAAATGGCACTGTCCTAATCGGCGCGACGCTGCATCTGCGGCATTGCACCGATTTCAAAAACTAGTCTCTGTACTACTTTTTGCGATTTCAGCCTGCGATTTACATTGACATCTGTGCAGAAACCTGCACAGATGTCTCTGAAATCGCGGCTGAAATCGGGACTGCCGGGCGGGAGTGAAATCGTGCGAGTTCAGCTGAACTCGCACTGCTTCACTCCCGCAGCCCAGTGTGAACCAGGGCTTATAGTCCATTTGAACTGGTATCAAAGGATGTAATTGGATGGTTCCAATATACACAAAGGATTGTCCAATGCTAAACAAAGAGCAGTTGTAAAAGTAGATTGAGGAATCCTGGACGGAATTCAATTCACTACCGATCTCACAGTAATAGATAGAGGAATCTTGCAAACTCATCAGGAGGTAAGTAAAGATGTACTCTTACCGGATCCTAGGGTGATTCAGGCATATCAATCCACTGGCGCCGGGAAAGGGAGATAAACTCGACCACTTCTGGTTCTTCCACATAAAGTTGTTACAGGTCTCCACTGGAAAAAGACACTCCACAATAGTATGGACTCCACGTCCCATTCGTAGAACCGAGGGGAAAGAACGAGGGCTCGAAATGGTGAAATACTTCCAAGTAGATTTAATAAATAATGTGCAACAACATACACATGAACATTTAAAATTTCCGGCTAAAATTATATAAAAACAAAACAGCAAAAAGAGGACTACGTGCACCCGTGCTTCTGGGGTCACGTTAACGCGGTGACGTTAGTGCGTGGCTCCGCCCTGACCAGTTTCATCATAGATGACGTTGTCAAGGGGCACGGGCGACGCACTGAACTGAACCTTATATATGTGTAGAGACGCAACCAAGCCTCTCTCTTAGTTTACAGCCTCCAATGAGGAGCGGCCACAAAGCTAGATAATGCAGAAGTGGGAATGTCCGGGAACCCGGAACTGTCCTGCCAACGAGACCGGAGTGGCACAGATATAAATATCCTGTGTCAACAAGGTCTGGTCTGGCTTAGTAAGGGCATCCTCACTGGTTCCCAGACATCCAACGTCCCTCATAGACTGATACCAATGATTGAGTTACTGTCTGTCACAATATACAGATAATAAAACTTTGGACCAAGAAAATTAACAGTTTAGAAACAAATATAAAGTTTCTGTGCCCTTACTCCGCGATCTAAATTGGATCGTCGGGAAGGAAGCCAGGTAAATCAAATATTAACTCTTATTGTGACATAAGCAAGAAATATACATTTTAATCACTGTGGCTGTGAAAGTAAAAACTGAATAAACTTGTATGAAAAGTATATAGTATATAACTTTAAAATATAAAATAAAATAAGATAAAAATAATCAATAAATAAAACTAAGAAAACCAAAGGATTAGTACACCTTCTTTTTTTTTTAGGGCCCTCTAGTGGTTTAAAACGGGGGGTACAAGGAAATCCTGTAAGGTGTAAGAATCAACTCTTTATCAGTAGATATAGTAGTTACTAAGGGACGCAATCCACTCCCTATGGGAATCCAATTTTATTTATCATTTGTATTCAAGATTTAAAGGCTGTCTTAAGTACACAGTCCTCCACCTATGAGTAAGGAGAAGAAGAGGTCCTTTATGAATTGTCTAAAAAAGCATTCACTTCTATATCTACGTTCAAACCTTGCAGTTTGAGACATTTCAGATGATAGATCCAACTCATCTCTAATTTCGATACAGCTATCCTCTTGGATCCTCCTCTCCAATGGGGTCTGAGAATGTCAATAGCAATAATAGAGGTGCCACTAGGATTCCTAGCATGCACTTCTCTATAATGTCTAGAAACCGAATGGTTTTTATACCCCCTTCTTATATTCCCAATGTGTTCATTGACCCTAACCTGAAAGGCTCTTACCGTGCGTCCCACATATTGTAACCCACATGGGCAGGTCAACAGGTACACCACATGGGTCATTGAACAAGTAATGAAAGATCGAATATTAAATGTCTGTGAGGTGCTATTCGAAACAAAGCTCAAAGTTTTGCGTTCCTTGACTGCATTGATCTTGCACACAGCACATTTTTTACACTTATGGTAGCCAATTATATTCTGAAAAAACATTGGTTTATTCCGTGGAGGGTCAACAACTCCCGGGGACGAGGGAATCCCTTAATGAAGGGACCCCTCTAAAAACCACTTTGGGCTGTTCAGGGAGTGCAGGACCGAGAACTGGATCTTCTTTAATCAGATGCCAATGTTTCCGGACCAATTTTTTAATTACATAATGTTGATTTGAGTAATTGGTGATAAAGGGAGAAGTAAATAGTTTTTTTTCTTCAATAGAGACCTGTTTATCCTGTAATAACACACCTCTATCCACTGATTCAACTTCACATATTTGTTTATAAAGATCTTCTGCTAGGTACCCCTTATCTAAGAATCTTGATGTCAACATTTTAGCCTGCTCGCCAAAATCTTCTATTTTGCTACAATTGGGCCTAAGGCGCAAGAATTGGCTCCTGGGGACTGAGTCCAGCCAAGCTTTATGATGGCAACTATCATGGGGAATGAAAGAGTTGCGGTCAGTTGACTTGAAAAAAGTGGAGGTCACAAATTGACCCTCCTCCACTCGTATTTCAAGATCTAGGAAGTTGATCTTCCTCTGATCCGCCACGTATTTGAACTCAATCCCTCTATCATTGATATTGAGAGAGCCCATAAAGGTATCCAAGGAATCCCTGGACCCTCTCCATAGGAGGAGGACGTCGTCTATATACCTGGCCCACAAAACCAATTCTGGTCTGCGGTTGGCATAGACGACGTCCTCCTCCCACTTCCTTATAAAGAGGTTGGCCAGACTGGGGGCAAACTAAGCCCCCATCGCGACCCCCCTCTTTTGTAGAAAGAAATTACCACTAAACCCAAAAAAGTTGTGTGTGGTTGCAAATTGAAGGAGATCTATGATAAATCTCTGCTGAACAGCAGACAGAACAGAGTCTCTTTCCAAAAAGTGTTTAACGGAGGAGATCCCCCAATCGTGGGGTATAATAGTGTACAGAGACGTGACGTCCGCGGTAGCCAACCACAGACCCTCTTCATATGGAACCCCGTTCATTATATTAATGACATGTTTGCTATCTTGAATAAAGGCTGGTAAGGCCCTAACAAGTGGTTGTAGATAACCATCTATGTACTTACCTGCCCTAGAAGAAATGGAATCAATTCCACTTATTATGGGTCTCCCTGGAGGGTGGACCAGACCTTTGTGGATCTTGGGCAGGTAGTACATCACTGGGATCCTTGAGGATGCTGGGATAAGGAAAGCCTTCTCCTTTTTATTCAGAACACCTGATGTGTATCCTTCCTTCACTAATTTGGACAGAACTTTCCTATATGATGACCGGGGATCCCCAGGAAGCGGAGAGTACGTGTCCCTATCACCAACTAAAAGGCAAAGTTTATTTGAATAGTCGATCTTATTGAGTATCACTATTCCGCCCCCTTTGTCAATGGGGCGGATAACAATACGCTTCTCTTCACAGAGTTGGTCAAATCCTGTTTTTAGAGCGTTATTGAGTTTAGTCTTTCTAATGTTGATTTTTTCAAGGTCTCTCAAGAGCACATCCCTAAAGACCTTTATGTTAGGTGCCAAACCTCCCGGAGGATTGAACAGGGAAGCATTGGAAAGATTAGAATGCTGAACATCTGTATCTGTATTTGATGGCTCTCTGATGGGTTTGGAGAGAAAAAATCTTTTCATACTCAATTTTCTAGAAAATTTGTGTATGTCCATATGAGTTTCAAATTTATTTAGTGACTGGGGAGGGGCAAACTTCAATCCTTTGTCAAGGAGGGTGATCTCCTCTGAAGTCAGCGTGACAGTGCTGAGATTAAAGATCCCCTGACCTGCTATACTCTCTTTCTTTTTGTTCTTTGATTTCCTCCCCCCTCTGGTTCCTCTCTTCTGTCTACCATTCTTTGTTGGTTTTGGTTGGACCTGGGAAAATCCTGATATTGATTGGGTTCCCTAGTTCTCCATTGATCCTGCTGATAATGATAATCATATGGATTGGTAGACCTAGAAGGGTAGAAGGGGGAAGGGGGAGGGGGAGGGTAATAGTAAGGTAACCTCTCATCCCTATTCCATCCATTCGGAGCAGCCGACTGTTGATATGGCCCCCCAAATGGGCAAAATTCCTGTAATGGTTGGAAACGAATACTCACTGGAATAGGGTAATCGTATCGTGCCTCGTCTTGGGGTCTCCAAGGTGGTCTCCCAAAGTCGTTGGTTTCCTAGAGTTAAGCAACCCCCCTGTAGACGTACTTTGTCTATAGGGTGGTTGTAAAGTGGTTAAGAGGAACTCCACCCCAAATTTTAAAAAATCCACACCAGACCCTTTATCCGAGCACACAACCTGGCAGGCCGCAGGAAAAGAGGGGGACAAGAGAGCGCCCCCCCCCCCCTGAACCGTACCAGGCTACATGCTCTCAACATTGGTAGGATGCTTTGGGGGTCTGTGACCACTCAAAGCACCATGTTCCCATGGTAAACACTTAAAGTGTTCGTTGCCCCAGCATTTCATATTCTGGATATGTGCCTGCTGCACCATGTACTTATGTGAATAAGTATCTGCTCTTTTTGTATTGCTTTTATGTCAAAACCCTGGTGTTCCTGCCGGTCCCTCTACTTTCCTATTAGAAACTGACCACACTAAGCAGGAGAACACAGTGTGGTGCGTTCTCTAGCTATGCTGGGAACTGAGCATTCTCTCCTTAAATAATCAGACTTGTCCTGACCCACAACCCCTGCACAGCCATTCACTGGAAAGTTCAGTGAGCTGCTGCTTCTCCTAACCACAGCTCTTATGGAGCTGAGAGTAGAGGGAATTTGATTGCTTATAAAAAAGGGAAAAAGGGTATTTATGATGTTTTTTTTTAAATATCTATAAACAAATGTTTTGCCTGTTATTTATATTTTAAACTGAATGAATTTCTTTACGAGATAATCCTTTACAATCAGTTTAAAGGGCTGTCAGTCCATCCTTGGTAGTTAGGAGTCCTAAGGTTCCCAGCCACTCGGGGAGCCCTGACTGCCCCCTATACTGGGGTTGTCGTCTGGCAACATAACAGTCTACATCTTGTCAGTATTTTTAGAAGCTCTGCCTTGGGTCACTGAAAGGCTTTTTTTTGTGGATCTGTAGAAAATTAGTGGGAAAAACTAGCCAATAATTTCTTCAGATTCACCACACAACCATATTGTAACAGTTTTACAGAAAAGGCAGTAGACTTGACCCAAATAGCTGAAGAGTCAGCACAGATAAAAACCTTACCCTTCTGTAGGCATCTGCCTACAGGCAGAGAAACATAAAATAGTTTATAGTACCCTAAATTATTTATTTTACCTCTACTGTCTGTCCTTGTAGAGTATCCTGTAATTAGGCTGGGTTCACTTTTGGTGGCAGCCAACAAAATTCCTCTTAGCACTATTGCTAGGTGCATGCCTCTACTTTGGCTGCAATGGCAGCCAAACACAGTCTCAGGCTGCAACAGTAGTTAAGGTCCTCCTCCTCTTCTTGTGCTGTCTATCAAGGAGGGAAGGAGCAGATTAGTCATGTGCAATTTTTTGTATCCAATTACATCCAGGTGGCAGCTTTGTCTTTCCATTCATTGTGTAGATCCTTCAGAGCTTCTGGATATTTACCAGAATGGTTGTCTTATGGCACTGTGCCCCTCATCTACCCCCTTCTGCCCTCTCTGGAATTCACATTGCTCATATTATTACTATGGTTCGGTACACAGTGCGGCGATCAGTGATGCTGGGTGTCAATCTGACACCCTGCATCTCCGATCTCGGTAAAGAGCCTTCGGCGGAGGCTCTTTACCACACGATCTGCCGTGTCCAATTACGGCTGATCACGATGTAAACAGTTAGAGCCATTGTTTGTCTCTTTCTCACTCGCGTCTGATAGACCCGAGTAGAGGAGAGCCGATTGGCGGCTCTCCTGACAGAGGGGGTTCGCTCTGATTGTTTATCAGACTAGACACTAGACCACAGGGAAGCCGCCAGGACCACCAGGGAAGGGGGCAAAATGTGGATGGCCCGGTACATCCCCCTGGCCATCCACTTGTAAAAAATAGGCACAATAAATGCCAATCAGTGCCCACAAATGACCACTGACTGGCAACATGGGCACTGACAAAATAGTAAATAGTAAAAATGGCAAAATAGTAAGTAAACAAGTGCCACCCCTCAGTGTCCATCAATGCCACCCCTCAGTGTCCATCAGTGCCACCCTACAGTGTCCATCAGTGCCACACCTCAGTGTCCATCAGTGCCACCTCTCAGTGCCCATCCATGCCTCAGTAGTCTGCAGAAGTAAACTGACAGAACTGATAACAGTGCTTGCTATTTTAGTGCAATGCAGACATATAACACAGTAACTTACAAGCTAAGTGGGTGGGTGGGGCTCTTGGTATACCTTTCTTTTCCTGCTTGAGTTATGCGGAGTGATCATGCAGGGCTTTTGAGACTAATCGAGATTTTGATTTTGAGAAAAATTAAGTTCAATGCTTTCGAGCATGCGTCGACTTGATTCTGAGCATGCCTTTTTTTTTTTTCTCCATCGGAGTTTCACACAGACGATCGAAATTTCCGATAAGAATAAAACATGTTCTAATTTTAAACTGAAATAATTCCTTTTGACTTTTTTCATCAGAAATTCCGATTGTGTGTACAAGACATTAGAGGTGCCTCTCTTCTCTTTTATACCCAATAAAAAAAAAATGCTTTGATATACAAGTGCTTTGGATTACAAGCATGTTTCTGGAACAAATTATGCTTGCAAACCAAGGTTTTACTGTACTTTAAAAGAGGTCTAGCTATTGTAATAGAATACTTTGACAAGAACTGGGTATGATATAAACTAAAACAGAAGACACAGAGGTAGAAAAATGAACTGAAATATAACAGTACAATGAACCTAATATTACGGTATAACAGGCTACTACTGATAAGAGCTTTACAGATAAGATATACAATCCAGATTACGTAGGACATTTTAAATAGATTACACTGAACTGTGTGAAAAGTACATTTTTATATCTAATCAGTGCAATCTATCTAATCTTGTAGTAAAAAACAGTGTCGTTTACTTTCATTTCCGGCATTCTCCAGCAACTGTGACAATGTGGTGCATGATTTTTTTTTTGTACAAACTTGATTTGAAGTATACAAATGTATACTTCATTCATGGTGCTGTACAGTGCCATGTGGTTCTGTACAGTTCGCTGCAATAGAATGCAGCGCGTTTGCATTTTACCGTGGCATGCTTCAGCGCAGCTCCAAGCTGTGTCACAGTGTAAATGGGACACAGAGAAAACAGTTGTCTTCTGTGCGACCGTGCGGTTACAGGCGTTTTACAATGCAGTACAATGTGTGAATTCATCCTTAAAATGTTAATGCCATTCAGAATGACATACCAATGCACAATTCTCAATAAACTTGTGAGTGTGGTACTGTGTGCCGAGCTGACAAAAATATTGCCTGGATCTGTTTTTGTACAATTGGGTTTGTTAAGCAGCCCATTCAGAAGAAATGGCTTCCTTAACGAAACACGCTTTAATGTGTAACGAGTGTTACATTACGTTTTGTCAGGACAAGAAGTAATGAAAATCTTTCCAATGTAGACACTAAGGGCCAGATTCTCAGCAGCGCTATGACGGGGTATCTCAGATACCCCGTCGTATTGCAGTTTTTTTCCCCGTGTATCTATGCGTGTGATTCCTAGAATCACTTACGCATAGATACAGGTGAAGATCCGACAAGTGTAAAACAATTACACTGGCGGATCATAGATGTAATGACATCGCCGGCCGCTAGGTGGCCTGTACGTTGTTTTCTCATTTGCCTATGCAAATGAGGCTAATACGCCGATTCCCGAACGCTTTTACACCGCCCCGCCGTAGTTTACGTCGTTTTTGTACGTGTAAGGTTACCCCTGCTAATATGTGGGGTAACCTTACATAGTGCCGTCGGATGCCGTCGGATGCCATGTTAAGTATGGCCTCGGGACCGCGTCGTGTTGTGCGTTGTTTACGTTGTTTGCGTACGTCGATTCTCAATGGGGCTGGCGTACGCTACGATTACGTCGTTTACATTGAGAAATTGTGAAGTCCTTTGGAGCATGCGCACTGGGATTTTGTCGCGGCCGGCGCATGCGCAGTTCAATTGGCACGGGGGCGCGCTTAATTTAAATACAAGCCGCCCCCTTCGATTTACGCGTGGATACGCCGGGCCATTTACGCTACGCCGCCGTAAACTACGGAGCAAGTGCTTTGGGAATAAAGCACTTGCTCTAGTACGATGCAGCGGCGTAGTGTAAATGGCTAACGCTACGCCGCCGGAATGAGAATCTGGCCCTAAAAGACTAGTAGAATAAAGAAGGGTAAGAATTTTTGACAATGTGCTTTTTTTAGGTTGTGCCTTCCATTCATGATAACAGCTGCTCCCCTACTTGATGCCTAATTCTGCGTACACACGGTCGTTTTTCGGCATGAAAAAAAATGTAATTTTTCAGCATGTCCAAAAAACAAAGGGCCAGATTCAGAGAGCCATTACGCCGGCGTTACAGGAGATGCGCGGCGTAAGTCTAAATCTGCACATGCGTATCGATGCGCCGCATGTAAACACACACATTATCATGGCACAATGAGAATGCATGCATGCACACCACTGTGGTCCCTAGATCACACACACACCACATCCTCATCAAATTGGATTAGCACAAGCCCACCATGCAGGACTTGTGAGCAGCAATTATGTCACTGTACATTCATACACCATTCACACGGACCTGGGGATCACTTCTCCCTAGTCCTGGGGATCACTTCACCACCACAAATGAGGGTGACATCCCTTTTCCAGCAGGAATGTCACCCCCACATTCCAAAATCATTCACAAACAGAACCAAAAAAATTTTTTTTTTTAAAAATGACCAGCAAAAAATAAAAATGCCCAGCAAAAATATAATGAAAAAAAAAACACAACAAAGAAAACACAGAAAAGACAAAAATCACTCTGCAAAACAGTCACCAAATATCTCAAAGACACGTCACAAACAAACAAACGCTAATAAACAACAGAACAAAAGCACCTTGCTGTATAGGAAGGTATACAAGGGGTTGTACTTTTGCAAAGGAAGGGCGTTTGTGTCTGTCTATTTAAGCTCTCTGCGTAGCTCACTAAGTTGCCCGGGTCCACTTCCAATTTCACTGATTGCGCCGTTCCCGAGTTGTGAGCATGCGCACAGAGGTGCTGACCATGGTCTGCCTTATGTGCGCATGCGCGATCCGGCCGGCCCTTCATTTGCATGGGGTCACGGCTCATTTCAATGTAACACGCCCACGTCCTTCCCAATTTGAATTACTCCGCCTTACGCTTTGGGAATTACGTTGCACCGGTGCAAATTTCTGCGCAAATACTACGAGGATACGGTGATTGCGCCTCTACATTGCGCCGGTCTAACGTAAAGGAGGTGCGCTACTCCGGTCAAAATATGCGCCAATGTACGTTTTAAAAAAATGATGAACAAAGCGCGGTGACGTACAACACGTATGACGGCACTCTAAAGGGGAAGTTCTATTCGCATTTGGGCTGCTTTTAGCTGATTCCCTGTTGGTAAAAGACGATTTGCGCTTTTTTGTCTGTTACAGCGTGATGAATGTGCTTACTCCATTATGAATGGTAGTTTTACCAGAACGAGCGCTCCCGTCTCATAACTTGTTTCTGGGCATGCGCGGGTTTAAAATGTCGTTTTTGCCCACACACGATTATTTTTTCTGTTCAAGTATTTTATTGAAAAAAAGGAACACAGTGTACATTGGCAAGGTATTTGCAAGTTAACACACGTAAGCGTACATTAAGGTAAAATCCAGAAGAGTTTTACAAGTGTACATGAGCATGAATATGGTAGTCAAAAGGCTAACATTAAATGACTTAAAGAAGGGAAAAACAAAAACAAAAACGTAATGGAAGGAGTAGAGCAAGGACTACCCATAAAGGCTTTATATAACAAGTAACAGAACAAGAGGGAGTCTCAGGCCAAAAGCAATGTACATGCCAGGAGAGCACTCTGTGTAAATGTTAGTAAATAAACCGTAGGCCACGCTCAGGCGAGAATATGAGTAGTCGCCCGAACGGGTCCATCGGGAGTATCTCAAGAAAAGTAGAAAGCGGAGGAAGGAAAAGAAGAGAGTAGAAAGAGAAGGGTGAGAAAAGGAGGGGGGAGCGGGAAGGGGGAGGGAGGTGAAGGGATTGTCGGCAGGGTCACATAGCCCCCGAGGGGTGAAATACGTCGGTGAGCGGGTTTCGCATCAAATTAGGATGTCAATAGAGTCATGTCAAATCCAGGGGGGAGAAAGTGGTCCACCCACGGGGTCCATATTTTACTGTGTTGGGGCATACGATCTAAGACCGTAGCTTCTATTTTAGCGTGGATCATAGCTTGAGTCATTCTATTCTTAACTTCCGCAATGTGCAGATTTGGGGACTTCCAGGCCCTAGCAATAGTCTGCTTGGCAGCAGTAGTTAATTGTAGCAAGAGTTTACATTGGGCTCTCGTGAAGTCCTTCTGCAGGTGATTTAAGAGGGCCAGGGAAGGGTCAGGTAAGAGTTCCTCACTGAGGAGGGTGGAGGCCATTTGGAATATAACCGTCCAGAACTGTTGCACAATTGGACAGGACCACCAGATATGCTCGTGCGTACCTCTTAATCCGCAACCGCGGAAACATACTGGTAGATAGGTCGGTAAAAATTTGGAGATTCTAGTGGGAACCAGGTACCACCGCATGAGAACCTTGTAATTGGTTTCCAGGGCTACAACATTTTGGGAAGATGCTTTCGTTCTGATCCAGATATTGTTCCAATCAGACTCGTCTAACGTAATCTGAAGGTCTTTTGACCACTGCGCAGCATAGAGGGGAAGATTCGTTGAGGAGGTAGTGAGGTGGGCATAAATACGCGAAATAGTGCCAGGGGCATGTGGGTCTGAGTCACAAATGGACTCATAAAAGGTTTTATCACGTAAGGAGGAGCAGTTGCCTATTATGGTTCGGATAAAATGGGTAATCTGCAGGTATCGAAAACATTCCCTAGAGGGGAGTTGGGCCTGGGTCTGTAAGTCTGGGAAGAGCTTAATGGAGGAAGCTGTGGTTAGGTCACACACCCGGTGGAGGCCTGCTTGGAGCCAGAGCCGGAAAGAGTCAGGTTCCGTGAAAGCGGGGTAAAAGAGTGGGTGTCCCAGAAAGGAAAGGAGCGGAGCATGACTGGACATCAGCTGGAAACGACCACTTATAGTATCCCAAAGTTTTAGCGAGTGACGAGTAACCGGATTAGATACAGGGCCTCGGGCTACATGGGGTAACCATATAAGATTGGACATTCGTAGTGGAAAAGCATCCATAGCTTCCAAGCTAACCCATATTGGAGTTTCAGATGTGGCATGAAATAACGTGATTTGAGCTAGTTGAGCAGCCTGATAGTAGCGGGCGAAATTAGGGATTCCCAGTCCTCCATTAAGTTTATGACGGAGGAGTATGGGCCTGGAAACCCTGGGTTTTATGGGGCCCCAGATATACTTAAAAACCCGGGATTGGATGATTCGATGGAAGTAAGAGGGAACTGGGATAGGTAAGACTCTATAAAGATAGAGAAGTTTTGGAAGGAGGGACATTTTAACTGCCGCCACGCGGCCTAGCCAGGAGACACAGAGAGGCTTCCAAGCATCCATCAAAGAAGATAAATGCGAAAGCATAGGGAAGTAATTAGTTCTGAAGAGGGAGATAGGATCGGTTGTCAGCTTTATACCTAAATATGGTAGGGATGTGGTGGACCAAGTGAAGGGAAAATGTTCTTGTAGATGGGCAACTTCCATTAGAGGAAGGGATACATTGAGGGCTTTGGATTTAGATTTGTTCACTTCTAGGCCAGAAACATGAGCAAATTTTCCTAAAGTTTGGATAAGGCTTGGGAGGGTGGTACGGGGAGAAGTAACAAACAGAAGTGCATCATCTGCAAATAAACAGAGTTTGTGTGAGACAGAGGCTACTTCTAAACCTCTAATGTCAGGGTTAGTTCTTATTAGGGCTGCCAGGGGTTCAATCGCCAGTGCAAAGATTAGGGGGGATAGGGGGCAGCCTTGCCTAGTGCCTCTTTCTATTGGGAAATTATCGGAACGGAACCCTGAGTATTTAATATAGGCCTGGGGTTGATTATAAAGGGAGTTCACCCACTGCATGAAGTGCGGACCGAAACCCCAGCGAGTGAGGATGTAGTTGAGATAGGGCCAGGATACAGTATCAAAGGCTTTTCTAATATCCAGAGATAATAAGTGCATGGGGATCTTACGGGTTCTGGATAGGTGCTGCAGGAGGACTACTCTGCGGATGTTATCACTAGCCTGACGACGAGGTATGAAGCCTACCTGGTCTTTATGGATTAGTCTACCAATGATAGGGTTAAGGCGTAAGGCCATTATTTTGGCTAGGAGTTTAACATCTAGGTTGAGTAATGAAATTGGTCTAAAGTTGGACCAGAGGGAATTGTCCACTCCAGGTTTAGGGATCATGGTTATTATAGCCGTCAATGTGTCTCGACCGAAGGAGTGGTGTAGGAGCAGGGCATTAAATAACTTAGTGAGGAGAGGGGCAAGAGTACCAGCAAATTTCTTATAGTAGGTACCCGAGAGTCCATCAGGGCCCGGCCTTTTGTTAGGTTTCAAGGACTTAATAGCCATAAGAACCTCTTCAGCCGTGATGGGTCTCTCGAGTGACTCACGATTGGAATCTGACAAAGTGGGTAGGGGAACATCATGGAAGAGTTCATCTGCGGAGGAAGGAGTAAAGGAAGACCGAGCTTTGTATAGCACCTGTAGCTTGTTCCGGAATTCAGAAAGGATTTTTACAGGGTTACTGGTATAAGTGTTTTTATCTATGCGCAGCCTAATAGGAGCATAGTTCCGCTCCGGGCGACGGAGGCGGAGGGCTAAAAAGGTATCTGGTTTATTGGCTTTCGCATAAATAGTGTGGGTGGATCTACGGATAGTCTTATCAGCCAATTCAGCTAATGCTAAGTCTAGCTCCGTCTTCACTTTCTCCATCTGCACTCTATGTAGCTCAGTGGGGGAGGATTGAAATTGAAGGAAACACTGATGGAAATCACGTTCCAGACCAGCTAGCCTGGCTTTCCTATCTCTATTTAAATGAGTAGATACTGAGATGCAGGTACCTCTGACTACAGGTTTGTGGGCCTCCCATAGAAGAACAGGAGAGATGTCAGGGGTAGAATTTAGTGTTAGATAGTCAGCCAAAGCGAATTGGATGTCCTGGCAATAGGACTGGTTAGTGAGGTGCGCTTCATTTATGCACCAGGTTCGGTCTCTGGACATAGGGATTAGGGAAGAAACGGTGGTAAGTACTGCGCAGTGGTCAGACCATGAGATAGGGGTTATCATGGATTTAAGTAATATGGGAGAGGAGGCAACCGGGACAAAGATATGATCAATCCTGGAAAAGGATTTATGTGGGTATGAGTAAAATGTGTAGTTCCTCTTTGCCGGGTTGCATTCTCGCCAAGTATCCAATAAGGAGGCTTGTTGTAAAAGTTTCCGGAAACGTAACGAGGGGGGGTACTGGTCTGGAGCGTATGGTGATTTATCCATGTGCGGTTGTAACACCAGGTTAGAGTCACCACATAAAAATAGCGTACCTTTACAGTGGGAGCGTATAACCTGAAGTAAGTGTGAAAAGAAGGGGTTCGGGTTAGAGTTTGGGGCGTAGTAGGAGACAAGGGTAGTCTCTACATCCTGTAATAAGCCAACCAAGATTATGTAACGGCCCTCAGGGTCCTTTATCTCTGAAATTAAAGTAAAGGGAAGGGTTCGATGCAGGGCAATGAGGACCCCACGGTGTTTTGTGGAGGCCGAAGCGGTATAGACCTGGGGATATTGTGAGCCAAAAAATTTAGGGGTGGCGTGAGCAGAGAAATGTGTCTCCTGAAGGGCGACAATACCTGCCTTCAGGGATGCAAATGTATGGAAGGCCTTGACTCTTTTATGGGGCGAGTTGAGGCCCTTAACATTCAGTGAGAGTATATTCAAGGGGGCCATCTGGGAACGGGTAAGGTGGAGTCAGCAAGCATCTGGAGGGCCATGTAACCCAGCCGACGTGATGAGGAGGGGGGGGGGAAGGAAGAAAAGGAAAGCAGAAGGAAAGAAAGGGAGAAAAGAGTAACCATGTAAGGCCAACTAGAAGACATAGAGAGAAAAAGGAGTCAGACTCTATCGCCCGACCAAACAGTGCACCAATACACGAGCCAGCCAGCTAGCCCACGGATGGGTGCACCAAAACAAGGGGGAGCAGTGACAACTCCCCGCCACAAACGGGACACATATAATACACGATTTTGATTGTCAGATGACAAGCAGGTTACTATTAGAAAAGACTGTGCTTTACAGTAAAACATATCAAACTCTGGAAGATAACAGCAATAATAATATAATTATCAGGGCCGACAGTATCAGCCACAACCAACAAAAAAAAAAAAAAGATATAAAAAAATAATAATAAAAAAAAAAAAAAAAAAAAAAAAAAAAAGGGGGGGGAAAGAGAAAAAATAACAAACACTGGGGTACCTAAGAGGAGGGATAGAGAATCAGTTACCAGAACAATGCAGAGGCGTTAGGGGGGAAGAGGCAAAGGGAAGTTGGGGAGTTAGGGTGAGGGAGGGGTAGGACTGGGGGGTTAGGCAGGGAAATTTTATGGGGGATCCGGACTGTGGGTGAAGAAAGGAAGGATAAATCGGGGAAAGGGAGGGGGGAGGAAAAGAAGGGGGAAGGGTTGGGGGGGGAAAGGAAATAGAGAAGGGGAGGTTGCCTCCAATTTGGGTGATAGAGAAAGGAGTACACTGCAGAGTAAGACTGGCAAACAACAGCATAATATACAGTCTACATAAGCCAGTGTCCATCAGGATCTAAAAGACCCAGGTGGAGAACCAAAGCTAGAGCAGATATGATGCTATCCGTTACATACAGTTCAAGGGTATATGGAGTATACATCTATATACCATTTTTAGCAGGAGTGTTGCATAAAAAAAAAAAAAAAAAAAAAAAAAAAAAAAAAGGGGGGACCCGGCTAAGCAGGAAATCAAAAAAATAATAATAAAAAAAATATTTTATGAGGAAAAAGACACAGCAAAGGTGCGTTTCGGGAGTAAAAATAAAAATAAATGTTTGTTTAGAAGAGACAAAGTACAAAACAACAGTAGGAACTGTAGAGGATTGAAATAACGAACCTGAGCAACCCTCAGGAGCGACAAACATTCGCAGCAACCATCCGAGGGGGGGGGGGGAAGAACGAGGGTAAACAGTTTCCAGATGCCTGGTCGAGAGATCGTCAACAGGTGGATCAGGTGGTAGTAAGGGATCCAGACGGTCAGGTCGACTCAGAAGAAGAGGATCTTCACGGCGCTGGGAAAAGAGATAAACAAGAGACCTGTAAAGAGAAGGTTAAACAGTCAAACTCAGCGGGGTGAGTATAGTTGACGGTCGGACAGGCCATCTCTGGAAGTGCGAGCAGGAGTTCCTTTGCGGATGGAAGGTGGACCCGGCTGGGATCCCTTTGGAGTAGCCGCGTAAGGATGGGTGGCGTTGCGGGCTGGAGTACGAGGTAGGGCTGTCTCCGAGACTTGTGCAGGGGAGGTAAGGTTGAGGGATTCCAGAAGGCGTTGAAGGGATTCAGACGATGTGCAGGAGTGTTGCTGATTTTGATAAGAAAATTGCAGGGCAAATGGAAAACGCCAGGTATACTTCAGCTGGTGTTGTATAAGGACTTGTAGCTGAGGTTTCATAGCACGGCGCTTTGCAATTGTGGTGGGAGCAAGGTCAGAAAAGAGCTGGTATGCATGGCCCTGAAACAGGAGAGCGTCCTTGTTACGAGCAGCAGCTAGCAGTTGTTCCTTAGTACGGAAATAGTGCAATTTAATAATGATGTCCCTAGGGGGGCCATCTTGCTGTCGTCGGGTCAGGGCCCTGTGGATTCGATCAAATTCTAGCCGCTCGATCGGAATGGAAGACGCCGAGAGTTCCTGGAACAGGGCTGTGGAGAACGACTGGAGGTCATCAACAGATTCAGGTATGCCCCTAATGCGTAGGTTAGACCTACGGGAACGGTTCTCCGCGTCCTCCAAGCGTGCAAGCAGGGCGGCGTTCTCCTCACGGAGAGCTGCCTGTTCCTGGGCCTGCTCCTGTAGGGTAAGCTCCATATCGTCTACCCTGGTCTCGAGGTCTGCTGTACGTTGACCAAGTTCTCTAATCTCTCGAGACAGTCTATTTGTTATCTGGTCAGAGGTAGTCTTAAGGGCTTTATGAAGCATAGCTTCCATATGCTTGAGGAAGTCAGTCTGTGACATACCTGATGGTGGCAGGGAAGGGGAGCCAGCATGATAGTCAGTGTCATCATCTTCATCGCTTTCTGCCATAGTGGACCTGTCCGGGGAGGCAGCCTGTTGTTTAGCTAGAGCCTTCGCCGCCATCTTAGAAGAGGCGCGGGCCAGAGCTTCCTTGATCGGTTTAGGCTTTGTTTTGCCGCGGTGACCCGTTAAAACCATCCCGGGTGGAACCGAATCCGTCTCAGAGAGGATTGCTTTAAAAAGCGGGGTTGCAGGGTGATTCGGAAGGCTAGTTAAGTCCCGATGTAGTGGCGGGGAGTGCGGAGCTCTAACGGGACACGTCCTCCATCGAGAGCCTCGCGCATGCGCCTACACGATTATTTTTTACAACACGAAAAACGACATTTTGAAAAACGACATGAAAAAATGCAGCATTTTTTTTTTGCCGTTTTTCAGAAGCTGAAAAACGATGTGAACCCCACACATGATCATTTTAAATTATGTTTTAAAAAATGTTTTTTTTTTTCATGCCCAAAAAATGATCGTGTGTACGCGGCATTAGTGTCACAAGGATAGGAAGTGAAAAAATCACTATGTGAGACAGAAATAGAAATCGAACAGAAATAGAAACACTGATAAATTGTACATCTTCCCTACTGCATGAAGAACAAAAAAGAAATGTCTGGTGTGATGCTTTAATCTCAAAGTGACAATAAACAATATCCTTAATTGAAAAAATAATCTATACACATCCACTACTTAATGGCACTGTAAGCAAATTTTCATTAAATCGTTTTTTTAACAGATTTTTTCTGCATCATTGTAACATCATCTTTAAGCTCCCAAACCTCTGCTTTCCCTCTAAGTACAGTCTCTTTGGAACGAGCAGTGCATGTTAATTGCAGTTAAAGTTCCTTAAAAAAATAATTCATAACAACCAACCAAAAACTTAAATGTATTTTATTGGGATTTTATGTGACAGACCAACACAAGGTTGCACATAATTGTCAAGTTAAAGGAAAATGATAAATGGTTTTCCACATTTTTTATAAACAAATATGTGAAAAGTGTGGCATGCATTAGACCCTATGCACACGAGATGCTGTTAAACGATGTTAAACGCTGTTAAACGCGTGTTCAGAGGCAGTAAGACACTTGTTTAACTGCCCCTGAACACATTCAATGTCATCTTATGTGTCCATGCACACAGTCTCGTTTATTGCCGTTTTTAGGCAGTTCTGTTTAACCTTGTTTTTCCATAAGCAAAAAGTTCAGACGCAAAAGTTGTCCACGTTTCAGATGCAAAACCCGGCTAAACATGGCTAAACCCAGTACCAGTATTTTGTCGCGATTTTGTTTATAAGCGTTTTTAAAGGTGACCTATTTTTTTACATTAGAAATCTTAAAAATGATGGCAAATGATGAAAAACCATAATAAAAAAAATTTAATTGCTTGCATTGCATTGTGGACAATCCACAACTTGTGGCAGGTGACGTGGCAGGTGACGTGACAAGTGGACAATTTACAACTTGTGGCAAGTGGACAATCCACAAATTGTGGCAAGTGGACAATCCACAACTTGTGGAATGATAAATAAATGATGAGAGCAATCTTAAACACACCTATTTCACATATAGAACGCTGCTCCAATGATCAATGAGTGTCTTCAAAACACAAAAACACAGACCATACCAAAAAGCAGGTGATGTTGTGAAATAAAATGAATAAAGTGAGCTTGCAAACAAACAAGCAGCCACAGAAAAAACTGAAAACTTCAAAACTGTGAAAAAAGTCCAAAATACTTCCATCCACAAAAAGACTTCCACTATAGATCTTCCTAAAAGCTGGCTCACAGAGCCACAACTTGTGGCAGGTGTCGTGGCAAGTGGACACTCCACAGCTTGTGGCAGGTGATGAGGCCAGGTGACGTGGCAGGTGACGTGGCCAGGTGACATGGCAAGTGGACTATCCACAACTTGTGACAGGTGACATGGCCAGATAACATGGTCAGGTGACATGGCCAGCGGACAATCCACAACTTGTGACAGGTGACGTGGCCAGGTGATGTGGCAAGTGGACAATCCACAACTTGTAGCAGTAGATGTGACCAGGTGACGTGGCAGGTGACGTGGCAAGTTGACAATCTACAACTTGTGGAAGGTGAAATGGCCAGGTGACGTGGCCAGGTGACGTGGCCAGGTGATGTGGCAAGTGGACAATCCACAACTTGTGGCAGGTGACGTGGCCAGGTGACGTGGTATGTGATGTGGCCAGGTGACGTGGCCAGTGGACAATCCACAACTTGTGGCAGATGATGTGGTCAGGTGACGTGGCCATGTGACATGACCAGGTAACATGGCAAGTGGACAATTCACAACCTGTGGCAGGTGACGTGGCCAAGTGACATGGCAAGTGACGTGGCCAGGTGATGTGGCAAGTGAACAATCCACAACTTGTGGCAGGTCACATGGCCAGATGATGTGGCAGGTGATGTGGCCAGGTGATGTGGCCAGTGGACAATCCACAACTTGTGGCAGGTGACGTGGCCAGGTGACGTGCCAGGTGATGTGGCAAGGTGACGTGGCAGGTGACATGGCCAGGTGATGTGGCAGGTGGACAATCCACAACTTATGCCAGGTGACGTGGCAGGTGGACAATTCACAACTTGTGGCAGGTGACATGGCCAGGTGACATGGCTGGTGACGTGGCAAGTGGACAATTCACAACTTGTGGCAGATGATGTGGCAAGTGGACAATTCACAACTTGTGGCAAGTGACGTGGCCAGGTGACGTGGCAAATGGACAATCTGCAGCTTGTGGCAGGTGATGTGGCAAGTTAAATACAAATACACTGCTTCTCTCTCAGCTGCTATTCACTCTGGTCTCACAAAATGGCTAAAATGGTTAAATAATACTGTTTTTTTTTTTAACTTAGGGAGGGTCTTATGATGTTTCTTAACTAAACGCTTATAAATGCAAACGCAGTAAAACGCCACGAAAATCCCGACAAAACAGACGTTTCTAAACACCAGTTTTAGCCTTTAAAACATGTGTTCAGCAGAGTTTGCACCGGCGTCCCGTGTGCATGGGGGCCTTGGTATTCAGCCCCCTGAGTCAATACTTCATAGAACAACCTTTCCCTGCGATTACAGCTGCAAGTTTTTTTGGGGATGTCTCTACCAGCTTTGCACATCTAGAGAGGGACATTTTTGCCCATTCTTCTTTGCAAAATAGCTTAAGCTCTGTCAGATTGAATGGAGAGAATTTGTGAGTAGCAACTTTCAAGTCTTGCCACAGATTCTCAATTGGAGTTGGGTCTGGACTTTGACTTAGCCATTCTAACACATGAATATGCTTTGATCTAAACCAGTGGTCATTAACCCTACACCACAGGGCCCACTAACAGGCCAGGTTTTCAATATAACTGAAATACATCACAGGTGATATCATTTGCTGCTCAGTGATTGCAGCATTCTAGTCTGCATCTCTCCCAAGGTAATACATAAAAACCTGGCCTGTTAGTGGGCCCTGTGGGGTAGGGTTGATGACCACTGATCTAAACCATTCTACTGTAGCTCTGGCCGTATGTTTAGGGTTGTTGTCCTGTTGGAAGGTGAACCTCCACCCAGTCTCAAGTCTTTTGCAGACTCTAACAGGTTTTCTTCTAAAATTGCCCTGGAATTGACTCTATTGACTTCCCATCAACTCTGACCAGCTTTACAGTCCCTTCTCAAGAAAAGCATTCCCACAAAATGACACTACCACCACCATGTTTCACGGTGGGGATGGTGAGCTTAGGGTAAAGTGCATTTTTAGTGTTGCACCACACATGGAACAGTTGGTAAGGTTGAATAAAGACCATCCAGTTCAACCTGTGTCGGTGTGTGTGTGTGTAAATGCAGAAAAATTATTTCCCATATCCCCGTATATTGTTTTGGCTAAGATGCACATCCAAGAGTCTTTTAAAACTATCCACACTTCCTGCAGACACCACCGATTGTGGAAGAGAGTTCCACATTCCTACCTCCCTGATGCAGCTTAAAGTTAAACTGCCTCTCCTCCAGTCCAATCGTGTGGCCCCATGTCTTCCTACACTTACTGGGGCTGAAATGTTTCATACTTACGCTAGGATAGCTTTTTGGACAAAAAGTTACATTTTTGTCTCATCTGACCAAAGCACCTTCTTCCACATGTTTGCTGTATCCCCCACGTGGCTTCTAGAAAACTGCAAATGGGACTTATTATGGTTTTCTTTCAACAATGGCTTTGTTCTTTCCACTCTTCCATAAAGGCCAGATTTGTGGATTGCACAACTAATAGTTGTCCTGTGGACAGATTCTCCCACCTGAGCTATGGATCTCTGCTGCTCCTCCAGAGTTACCATGGTCCTCTTGGCTGCTTCTCTGATTAATGCTCTCCTTGCCCGGCCTGTCAGTTTAGGTGGACGGCCATGTCTTGGTAGGTTTGCAGTTTTGCCATACTCTTTCCATTTTGGGATGATGGATTGAACAGTGCTCTGTGAGATGTCTAAAGCTTGAGATAATTTTATTTATAACCTAACCCTGCTTTAACCACTTCAATACCAGGCTTTTATACCCACCTCCATACCGGACCTATTCTGGCACTTCTCTCCTACATGTAAAAATCATCATTCTTTTGCTAGAAAATTACGCAGAACCCCCAAACATTATATATGTTTTTTTAGCAGACACCCTAGGGAATAAAACGACGGTCATTGCAACATTTTATCTTGCACGGTATTTGCGCAATAATTTTTCATGAATTAAAAAAATAACAAAACAGTAAAGTTAGTCCAATTTTTTTGTAAAATATGAAAGATTATGTTACACCAAGTAAATAGATACCGATCATGTCACGCTTTAAAATTGCACAAACTCATGGAATGGCTCAAAACTTGGGTACTCAAAATTCTCCATATGCAACCCTTTTGAAATTTTTTACAGGTTACCAGTTGTTATATTCTAAAATTTAAAAATTCTATCTGGATGAATTTTTAAGAATATATATATATCCCTGATTAATATAATATGAGTGTGAGACTTTTTGAGCTAATAATCTCCTGATGTGATCCCTTGAACTCGAGCTTTGAAATTCCAGAAGCTGACAGGTTTGATGGATTTTGTAAATATTATATGTATGTTGAAAAGAGAATTGTACTTGTCTAAAATATTAAGGCTGGCTGTCTACCATCCTCCATTTCCTGTTTAATTAAGAGCTAAGCCATTTCCTCTGGAGAATGTCAGTGATTGATTAGTCTACTGTTCAGGATGAAGCTGATAGATATTGAAACCAGATGTTGTATTCATGATTCATTCTAGATCACTCCCTGTGGGAGTGGTTAGTTTTCAGCGCGAAAGTCAAACAAAGGAGTTGTTTGATATTTAAAGAAAGTGAGCCCTTCAAGCCTTCGCCTTCAGCCATCTACCATCAAGCAGCATACAGACATCTCTCTAACATACATAAGGACAGAACGGCCATCTTAACAAACATTTTAAGCTCATGCTTTAAGAACGTACTTTTATTTTGAAGCATTGAATGTACTATAATTGTACCTGTAATTCTTTTATAGTGTGTATATTAAAACACACGTTTTTATTCACGATAATTCACGAATCTGTCTCACGATCCATCATTCGTCCAGAACGCTAAGTATAGCCTTTTTAAATATAAACCAGTTAAAATACGTGGTTTATTTCACCAGTTTAGATTTACAGAGGAGATATAGTGCTAGAATGGTTGAATGAATGAATGAATGAAAACTTGTATAGCGCGGCACATGCGAACTGAATCGCCTCTGGGCGCTTGTTGTTCCAGTCTCCTTTGATATCAAAAGAGAAGAGTCTTGACCTTTTTCCTGAATGCTAGGTGGTTCTCCTCCAACCGAATGCTGGTTGGTAAAGCGTTCCATAGTCTGGGACCTTGGATCGCGAATCTTCTTTCTCCTTTGGATTTGAAGTTGGCTTTCGGAACCTGGAGCAGGTTCTGATTCGTGGATCGCAAAACGCGATTGGGATTATGCGCTTTTATTATTTTGCATAAATAAATGGGGGCATTCCCATGGACACATCTATGCGTAAGACAGAGAGCTTTAAAAGCAATTCTGTCTTTAACTGGCAGCCAATGAAGGGCTCTCAGTGAAGGTGAGATGGATTCCCAGGGTTTTTTCCCAGTCACCAGTCTGGCGGCCGTATTCTGAACGACTTGCAGACGGGCGATTTGGTACTTGGGGAGGCCGAGGTAAAGGGCATTTGCATAATCCAACCTGGAGTTTACAATAGCTCCCACCACGACCGCTAAGTCTTCTTTGGGAATGAACGGAGTGAGTCTACGTAGTAGGCGCAGTAGATGGTGAGATCCGCTGACTACTGACCCTATTTGTGCGTCCATTGTCATAAAGGAGTCAAAAATGACCCCTAGGCTTTTGACTTTGGCGCTAGGGGTGATGAATTTGCCTAAAATAGGCGGGGGGGTCCACGCTGTTGAAAGTTGATTCCTGCGCTTGGCGTGAAACAGAAGAAGTTCTGTTTTCGCTCCGTTGAGTTTAAGATAACTCTTTGTCATCCAGTCCTCTATCAAAGAGAGACATGTCTCTAGATTGAGGTGGTGATCCTGCCTGTTGCAGATGCGGAAAAAAAGTTGCGTGTCGTCTGCGTATGAGTGATAGAGCAGTTTTTGACTGCTGATAATCTCAAAAAGAGGACGGAGATATATGTTAAACAGCACTGGTGACAGAGGCGATCCTTGAGGGACTCCGCATGTTACTGTGCGTTTTTCAGACGTAAAAGGTCCTAACTTCACTGTTTGCGATCGGTTTTCCAAAAAAGAGGAGAACCAAGATAAATCGCTTTCTGCGACTCTGGCTACTTCAGCAAGCCGAGTCAGTAACAGATTGTGGTCTACAGTGTCGAAAGCTGCACTTAGGTCCAACAGAACCAGGAGACAAGATTCTCCTTCGTCTGCGGCCTTGAGAACATCGTCCCATACTTTCAGCAATGCTGTTTCCGTCCCATGACCGGGACGGAAGCCTGATTGCAATGGGTCAAGTAGCTTGTAGGTATCTAGATGCAGTTGCAGCTGTTTTACCACTACCTTTTCCATTATCTTAGAGAGTACGTTGAGGCTTGTTATGGGACGGCGATGGAGTGGGTCCTTAGGGTCCAAGGAGGGTTTCTTCAGGATGGGTTGGATTATACCCTCTTTCAACTGTGAGGGCACTATGCCCTCCAAGAAAGACTGGTTGATAAGCTGCGTTATGGGAGGAGCCAGGATGTAGGCGCATTCCTTCAGCAGTTTTGTGGGGATAATGTCATTTGGCGCTGCGCCATTGCGCAGAGTACAAATGACATTCTTAGTAGTCTCGATGGAGATGGGTTCCAGGGTGAACTTACCTGATATCGGAGAATTATTATGGGTGCTGTGTGAGAGGCTGCGGGGGGGGGCTGGGGGAAGAATTGTTTTGCTGAATGCTTTCACGGATTGCTTCGATTTTATTAATGAAGCAATCCGATAGCTCATTGCAAAATTCTTGTGTGTCCGGACTGGGGGCTTCAATGCATCCTGGCTTCATGGTCTGGGTGACCATCTTGAAGAGTTCGCGGGGGCGGTTTAGGGCACCGTTGATAGCCTCCGAAAAATAATTTTTCTTGGCTTGGAAAATTCCTTTGTGGTATTTCCTTGTAGTTGCCTTGTAGATGGATAGGTTTAGCTCTGAAGAACATCTTTTCCAGGCAGATTCTGCCCTTCTGCGTTCTTGCTTCAGTAACGACAGCTGGTTGTTAAACCAGCTGCTGTTGTTTTTCCGAATGCGGGTTATTCGTTTCGGCGCTACCAAGTCGGCTCACTGTAGCATGGCCGAATTTATGGCTTCCAATGTTTCAACGGCCGTTTGATGCGGCTGAGTTGTTTCTATTTTTTTCCTTAAAGTCGTTTTGAAGAGTTCCGAGTGGAGCTTCTTCTGACATCTAGTCCAGTGTGTTGTCACTGGATTTGATGTTTTTGTTGCAGGGGGGATGGTGGAAATACTGAATATAATTGCATGGTGGTCTGTCCATGGCAATTTTTCATTTTCCCTAATTTTTATTTCCAGCGCTTGTCTGAAAATAAGATCGAGTGTGTGACCTGAAGCATGTGTGGGCCCACATACTAGTTGCTGTAATCCTAATCCTTCCAGGTGGTCAATACAGGCGTCAGCAATGGGGTCTTGTGAGGAGTTAGCCCAGAGATTGAAATCCCCTAGCAGCAAAAGATGTTTGCTGTTGAGGGTATAAGTGGAGAAGAAATCCGTCCAAGATGATAGCAGCTGCGATTTTGGGCCGGGAGGCCTATAGCAGAGCAGAATGTGGTCGGTCTCCTTTGAAATTGCTTGCAGTTGCAGAGTAAGGGTTTCCATGAATGGAAGAGGGTTTTGGCGGACTGGTTTGGTGATCGTAAGGTGAGTCTTGTGGATCACCGCCAGGCCGCCTCCTCTTTGCCCTATTCTGTTTTCCGTTATAATACGGTAATTTTCTGGCACCAGTTCTCCTAGAATGGTGTTACAGTCAGCTGTGAGCCAGCTCTCTGTAATAAAAAGACAGTCTAAATCATTTTGTTGAATGAAGTCGCGGATTTCTAGTCGGTGTTTTACTGCCGATCTTGTGTTAATCAGAGCACATGATATGTGCTTGAGCTGGGGTAAATGGCTGAAACGTCTGACAGTCGATCGATGATCGATTCTCAAAAGTCGCTCAGTTCTTAGGGCATTTTTGGTGATGGCTGGCAGTATTGCGGCGAATTGCCTCAAACTCCAAATGGTTTCGGCCGAATATTGTCGACCTGCCATAATCGCAATACACCGTGGGGGGGGGGGGGGGAGAGGGGAAATTGGCTTGGTCCAGAGGAAGGCAAAAAAAACCTGGCGGTGCTAGGCCAATATGCTCCGGTAGGGAAAAAAATTCCTTCCTGACCCCTATAAAAGGCGATCGGTTAACCCCTGGATCAAGCTTCTATTCGTTCACGAGACAAGGGGGGGGCTGGGGATGAGAGGGGGAACGTGTTGCTGGTCTGGTAGGATGGCTGCCTGCTCAGGCAGTGGGATGAGGGCTGAATAGATAAGGTGTATTCCGGATGATCTAGGGGCTGAGAGGGCGAAAACAAGGACAGGTGGCTGTCCTTCTGGGGTGAGGGGGGGTTTCCCAGAGGCTGGGTGAAGTTAGCAGGGCGTGGGGAGCCGCGCGCCGTTAGGCCGCAAGTGAAGCCGCGGTCTTTCCTAAACCGCGGCCCCGCGATTCAGGTCGGCCTGGCGCGGTGCTTTCAAAAAAGTGCCCCCGAACGTCGGAATTGCCGCGGGGAGGTTACAGGAGGGGGCCCCTGGTGAGCATGGAGGTGTGGGAGTGCGGGGCACAGAGGAAAGGAACCAAAAGGAGCAAGGGGGATCCGTGATTGCTGCGGCTTTATCCTAAAAAGGACGGCCGTCAGCAGCTTCAGTGGAGGGCTCTTACCTTCAGGAGAGCCAAGGAGCTGGGCTAGAGGAGTGCTCGGACTGGGGTACAGGTTTTTCCAGGCTGGAGCTGGAGAGAAGACCGGGCTAGCAGGGCTGGGTTGCTGGCACTCTAACGCACGCAGCGATACCTATGTGGTTTAAACAGTGATTACATATGTCGGCGGAACTTGCGTGTGCGTTCGCTTCTGCACGCGAGCTACCGGGGACAGGGGCGTTTTAATATTTTTTTATTACTATTATTTTTTTTACATATTTATTTTATTTTTATTACATTTTTTTTAAGACTTTTATTCCTATTACAAGGAATGTAAACATCCCTTGTAATAGGAAATGTGTGTGACAGGTCCTCTTTATGGAGAGATGCGGGGTCAATAAGACCCCGCATCTCTCCTCCAGGCTGGAAAGCATGAGATCGGTGAAACATTTTTCACTGATCTCATGATTACTGTTGCTTAGTAGCCGCAATTGTGGCTTTGTTTACTTACGGGGACCCGGGCATGACGTCATCACATCGCGCCCGGGTCCTCCGACGGTCATAGAGATGACTGGTGACCATATGGTCACCAGTCATCTCTATGCTTCCTGCCACCGCCGGATGATTCTTTCTTCGGGCCTCTGATGGCACAGGAGAGCCCGAAGAAGCACCGGATGGCGGTGTGAGGGGGGGAGGTCCCCTCTCACCGCCTATAAGAACGACCAAGCGGTGGAACCTCCGCTATGATCATTCTTATGTTGCACAGAATTGCCGGCAGAAGAGAAGAATATCTGAATGATGCCTCTAGCTGCAGGCATCTTTCAGATATTCCCCCTCAATTCCCAGGACGTCATATGACGTCCACCCACTATGGGAGATCCCATCTGTGGACGTCATATGACTATAGACGGGTATTGAAGTGGTTAAACTTCTTTACAACTTTATCCCTGACCACTCTGATGTGTTCATGATGCTGTTTGTTCATAATTACATAGTTACATAGTTACATAGTTAGTCAGGTTGAAAAAAGACCACCCATCCAGTCCATCCAGTTCAACCATAAAAAAATATCGTACAATCCCTATACCCAATTCTTATTTTTTTCAAATATAGTTTTTATTAAAGTTCGAGAAAGGGCCTGACCCCAATTTTACAACATAAACAGTTAAACCGACGAGGTCGCAGCCTCACATCTACACAATACCGTGAATGCGAGAGCAGAATAGGATAATCATCAAAACCCGTGTGGGGTATTCCTACCCTGAAATACTCAAGCCCCTTAGAGGCCCACTCCTGCTTACCTCATCATAACAGTACATTGCTGCGCACGTACATGAGAAGGGTCACCCTTTCTCATTTTCCCTTTTCTTTATACAACAACCAATATGTAAAATAAGAAATCAGAGTAGAAAGAACTAGAAAAGGTAAGGGGCAGAACTGCCAAGTAAGGGGGGGGGGAGCAGGTTCGAGAGAAGTGGGGGGGGGGGGAAGGCCACGGCCAATACCCAATTCTATACCCACAGTTGATCCAGAAGAAGGCAAAAAAAAGAAAAAAAAACAGCAGAGCATGATCCATTGTGCTATAGCAGGGGGAAAAATTCCTTTGGACGTGCCCCTGTAACCAGTTTTCTATCCATGAACAAATCCTTTGGTCCATGCCTACAGATGTCAGTTTGTAAATTAAGCATCTGGGACTTCTTCAAGCAAACTGTAGGCAACTGCTGTAACTCTTTTCTGAGCCAGTGCTGTGGAGCGTGCACTAGACTCCACCAACCCAGTTACCCATTGTAACAGAATGACCCGTGACACCCAGAGACTTTTGAGGGATGGGGGGTACTCCTGTGCCAGCATCACTGATGACTCTTGGGTCTAAGGTCACCCTGTGCCCCTTTTGGGCATAGGGTGGCTGATAAATGATAATTCATGTTTTGCAGGAGATCTGGACATATTACAAGCTGAAAAAGGTCAATGTTTCATTCAATGTGGGGACACATGCTTTTGAGGTGTTAATTGCGTCAGCTCCTAAGACCTTTCATTGTCCATTGTGTGAGGCTGTTGAGATGCTAACTAAGACTACTACTGTGGATTGAAACTGAGAGTCAGCCTGGCTTCTAGACCTCTCATTATGTATGTTAATACTGTTTTATGTGTGGAATGTGTCTTGTCAGCTGTAGTAATTAACTCCTGTTAACGTCGGGGCCCGAACGTCTGACATAGGAATGTGTATTCTGCAGGTAAATGATATATCTAAAATAATGTGATTGAAGCCCCACTGTGTGATGAGGAGGGTGGAGAGTTTTATTGTTCCTTTGATAACTGTAACATGGCTGTACTGTATATAAAGCTGAGAGCTACCCAATAAAAGTGTTCATACATTAGACTCAGAGAGAACGGAGCTTGTCTCGTCTTAATTCTGGGGAATGGATTGTGTCTACAGGGATTGTCAGAGTGTCGGCTAAGCTGTCGTGGTTGGAGCGATGGAATGGATATCGTAAACGGTGGTGACCGCTACACCCATCAACTCATCCCATTTTACACTTGAGTCCCAGGAAGCTCAACTATATAACCCATATAACCCATGCTTATTCTACGTCCGAGGCCACACTCCATCTTCTGTGACTTCCTGGTGGGGTCCCTAGGATGCCCCATGCCGTGAGTTGAATGAATGAATGAATGAATGAAAACGTGTATAGCGCGGCACATGCGAACTGAATCGCCTCTGGGCGCTTGTTGTTCCTGTCTCCTTTGATATCAAAAGAGAAAAGTCTTGACCGTTTTCCTAAATGCTAGGTGGTTCTCCTCCAACCGAATGCTGGTTGGTAAAGCGTTCCATAGTCTGGGACCTTGGATCGCGAATCTTCTTTCTCCTTTGGACTTGAAGTTGGCTTTCGGAACCTGGAGCAAGTTCCGATTCGTGGATCGCAAAATGCGATTGGGATTATGCGCTTTTATTATTTCGCATAAATAAAGGGGGGCATTCCCATGGACACATCTATGCGTAAGACCGAGAGCTTTAAAAGCAATTCTGTCTTTGACTGGCAGCCAATGAAGGGCTCTCAGTGATGGTGAGATGGATTCCCAGGGTTTTTTCCCAGTCACAAGTCTGGCGGCCGTATTCTGAACGACTTGCAGACGAGCGATTTGGTACTTGGGGAGGCCGAGGTAAAGGGCATTTGCATAATCCAGCCTGGAGTTTACAATTGCTCCCACCACAACCGCTAAATCATCTTTAGGGATGAACGGAGTGAGTCTGCGTAGTAGGCGCAGTAGATGGTGAGATCCGCTGACTACTGACCCTATTTGTGCGTCCATTGTCATAAAGGAGTCAAAAATGACCCCTAGGCTTTTGACTTTGGTGCTAGGGGTGATGAGCTTGCCCAGAATAGGCGGGGGGGTCCACGCTGTTGAAAGTTGATTCCTGCGCTTGGCGTGAAACAGGAGAAGTTCTGTTTTCGCTCCATTGAGTTTAAGATAACTCTTTGTCATCCAGTCCTCTATCAAAGAGAGGCATGTCTCTAGATTGAGGTGGTGATCCTGACTGTTGCAGATGCGGAAATACAGTTGCGTGTCATCTGCATATGAGTGGTAGAGCAGTTTTTGGCTGCTGATAATCTCAAAGAGAGGACGAAGATATATGTTAAACAACACTGGTGACAGAGGCGATCCTTGAGGGACTCCGCATGTTACTGTGCGTTTTTCAGACGTAAAAGGTCCTAACTTCACTGTTTGCGATCGGTTTTCCAGAAAAGAGGAGAACCAAGATAAATCGCCTTCTGCGACTCTGGCTACTTCCGCAAGCCGAGTCAGTAACAGATTGTGGTCTACAGTGTCGAAAGCGGCACTTAGGTCCAACAGAACTAGAAGACAAGATTCTCCTTCGTCTGTGGCCTTGAGAACATCGTCCCATACTTTCAGCAATGCTGTTTCCGTCCCGTGTCCGGGACGGAAGCCTGATTGCAATGGGTCAAGTAGCTTGTAGGTATCTAGATGCTGTTGCAGCTGTTGTACCACTACTTTTTCCATTATCTTTGAGAGTACGTTGAGACTTGTTATGGGACGGCGGTGGAGTGGGTCCTTGGGGTCCAGGGAGGGTTTCTTCATGATGGGTTGGATTATACCCTCTTTCAACTGTGAGGGCACTATGCCCTCCAAGAAAGACTGGTTGATAAGCTGCGTGATGGGAGGAGCCAGGATGTAGGCGCATTCCTTCAGCAGTTTTGTGGGGATAATGTCATTTGGCGCTGTGCCATTACGCAAAGCGCCAATGACATTCTTAGTGGTCTCGATGGAGATGGGTTCCAGGGTAAACTTACCTGATATAGGAGAATTACTATGGGTGCTGTGTGAGAGGCTGCAGGGGGGGCTGAGGGGAGAATTGCTTTGCTGAATGCTTTCACAGATTACCTCGATTTTATTAATGAAGTAATCCGATAGTTCATTGCAAAATTCTTGTGTGTCCGAACTGGGGGCTTCAATGCATCCTGGTTTCATGGTCTGGGTGACCATCTTGAAGAGTGCGCGGGGGCGGTTTTGGGCGCCGTTGATAGCCTCCGAAAAATACTTTTTCTTAGCTTGGAAAATTCCTTTGTGGTATTTTCTTGTAGTCGCCTTGTAGATGGATAGGTTTAGCTCTGAAGAACATCTTTTCCAGGCAGATTCAGCCCTTCTGCGTTCTTGCTTCAGTATCGACAGCTGGTTGTTAAACCAGCTGCAGTTGTTTTTCCGAATGCGGGTTCGTTGTTTCGGCGCTACCAAGTCGGCTGACTGTAGCATGGCCGAGTTTATGGCTTCCAATGTTTCAACGGCCGTTTGATGCGGCTGAGTTGTTTCTATTTTTTTCCTTAAAGTCGTTTTGAAGAGTTCCGAGTGGAGCTTCTTCTGACATCTAGTCCAGTGTGTTGTCACTGGATTTGATGTTTTTGTTGCAGGGGGGATGGTGGAAATACTGAATATAATTGCATGGTGGTCTGTCCATGGCAATTTTTCATTTTCCCAAATTTTTATTTCCAGAGCTTGTCTGAAAATAAGATCAAGTGTGTGACCTGAAGCATGTGTGGGTCCACATACTAGTTGCTGCAATCCTAATCCTTCGAGGTGGTCAATACAGGCGTCGGCAATGGGGTCTTGTGAGGAGTTGGCCCAGAGATTGAAATCCCCGAGCAGCAAAAGTTGTTTGCTGTTGAGGGTATAAGTGGAGAAGAAATCCGTCCATGATGATAGCAGCTGCGATTTTGGGCCGGGCGGCCTATAGCAGAGCAGAATGTGGACGGTCTCCTTTGAACTTGCTTGCAGTTGCAGAGTAAGGGTCTCCATGAATGGAAGAGGGTTTTGGCGGACTGGTTTGGTGATCGTAAGATGAGTCTTGTGGATCACCGCCAGGCCGCCTCCTCTTTGCCCTATTCTGTTTTCTGTTATGATACGGTAATTTTCTGGCACCAGTTCTCCTAGAATGGTGTTACAGTCGGCTGTGAGCCAGCTCTCTGTAATAAAAAGACAGTCTAGATCCTTTTGTTGAATGAAGTCGCGGATTTCAAGTCGGTGTTTTACTGCCGATCTTGTGTTGATCAGAGCACATGATATGTGCTTGAGCTGGGGTAAATGGCTGAAATGTCTGACCGTTGATCTATGATCGATTCTCAATAGTCGCTCAGTTCTTAGGGCCTTTTTGGTGATGGCTGGCAGTATTGCGGCGCATTGCCTCATACTCCAAATGGTTTCGGCAGAATATTGCCTACATGCCATGATCGCCAATACACCAGGGGGGGGGATTTCGGGGCAGTGGGGAGAGGAATTGGCTAACTCCTCTCTCCTGGCTTGGTCCAGAGGAAGGCAAAAAACCCTGGCGGCGCTCGGCCAATATGCTCCGGTAGGGAAAAAATTCCTTCCTGACCCCTGTAAGAGGCGATCGGGTAACCCCTGGATCAAGCTTCTGTGCGTTGGGGAGACAGGGGGGGGGGCTGGGGCTGAGAGGGGGACCCTGTTGCTGGTCTGGTGGGATGGCTGCCTGCTCAGGCAGTGGGATGAGGGCTGACAGGGTGCTTCTTTAAATAACTGGGGGTTGAGAGGGTGAAAGACAGGGCCGGGTAACTGTCCTTCTGGGGTGAGGGGGGTTTCCTGGAGGCTGAGTGAGGACCACAGAGGCGTGGGGAGCGGCGCGCCGTTAGGCCGCAAGTGAAGCCGCGGTCTTTCCTAGACCGCGGCCCCGCGATTCAGGGCGGCCTGGCGCGGTGCTCTCAAAAGAGCCCCAGAGCGGCGAAAATTTCCGGGTGGAGGATAGAGGAAGGGGCCCTTGGGGATGATAGAGGTGAGGGAGTGCAGGGAAACAAAAAGATGGGAAAAAGAAGATCCGTATTGCTGCGGCTTTATCCTGAAAAGGACGGCCGTCAGCAGCTTTGGTGGAGGGCTCTTACCTGCATAAAGCCAGGGAGCTGAGCTGGAGGAGAGGAGAGATCAGGGGCACAGGACTTCCAGGGCTGGAACTGGAGGGTGGACTGGGCTAGCAGGGCTGGGAGGGACTCTGCCTGTCTGCCTCCTAAGCCTGCCTGGAGCTAAAGCACACACGCTCCTACTCCTAGGAGACGTGCGCCGTTGTGGAGCTCCTGTAGCTAATCCGTCTGCCTCACTGACTGACTGACTGACACTCAGATGGCTCCTTCACTGGACCCAACACTGGGGTTTAGTTTGCTACGGAAGAAGCCTAGGCATACAAACTCCTTTACTACCAAGGCTTTTGTCACCTATGCCAAGTCACACCACTTCTAGACCAGCTTAACACTAATACTGTAGTCATTGGCAATGGCCATATACCCTCTTCCAAATAGATTTATTGCATGCTAGATATTTGTACTGCATCTTCTCTACCTCGTCTTGTCTCTGGGTGTAAGACCTGCTCTGTGATATGCATGCATGTCAGATTTAAGATTGTCTTAAAGCAAGGGTGCCCAACCTTTTGAAGTGTGAGGGCCACTTAAGCGACTTGGTAACTGATTGCGGGCCATAATCAGCAGAGGGGTGGATGGCAGGTCCATGTCTGCTCTGCATATGCAGAGCGAACACTAACGCAAACGGATCAGATTGGAGTTAGGACACAAGTTGGTTTATATCTGCCACTCCTTTGAGGTGAATGGAGGGTCCAATTGGGTAGGACTGACTGTGTGAAAGGGGCCCATGACTGCTTTCACACTGATACGCTGTGGTTTACCCACACCACGGGTGCAATGCAGTGTACATTTGGCTTTTCTGCACTTTGCAATAGACTTCTATTATGTTCTGCAGGTTTGGTGAACTTTCAGAAAGCTCACCAAACTTGCAGGTAACAACAAAAGTCTATGGCTCAGTGCAGGTAACCTGCAGGTGTGCTGCTCTGCATCTGTGGATTAGTTTGAAAGCAGCTTAGTAACCACTTCAGAACAGATATGCCCATATATACAATGACCTTTAATAACAGTATTATATTCCATCCCAGAGCAGGAGGTTGCGGGCCACATCAGAGGGCATCTCCGGGCCACTGGTTGGGCACCTCTGTCCCAAAGTGATATCAGACCAGGCAAGGTTATATAAAAATAAAGTTCTTTACTAAAAGTTATTTAAATATAAACAAAACATACAGGCAATTCTTCACTATCTCACAAATGTGAGTACACCCCTCACATTTTTGAAAATATTTTATTATATTTTTTCATGTGACAACACTGAAGAAATTACACTTTGCTTCATTGTAAAGTAGTGAGTGTACAGCTTGTATAACAGTGTAAATTTGCTGTCCCCTCAAAATAAATCAGCACACAGCCATTAATGTGTAAACCCCTGGCAACAAAATTGAGTACACCCCTAAGTTAAAAGGTCCAAAGTGAGCCAAAGGGTCAATATTTTGTGTGGCCACCATTATTTTCCAGCACTGTCTGAACCCGTTTGGGCATTTAGATCACTAGAGCTTCACAGATTGCCACTGGAGTCCTCTTCCACTTCCTCATGATGAAATCACAAAGCTGGCGGATGTTAGAGACCTTGCGCATTAGAGATCTTGCGCAGGATGCCCCAAAGATGCTCAATAGGGTTTAGGACTAGAGACATGCTTGGCCAGTCCATCACCTTTACCCACAGCTTTTTTAGCAAGGCAGTGGTCTTGTTGGTTGTGTGTTTGGGGTTATTGTCATGTTGAAATACTGCCCTGCTGCCCAGTCTCCGAAGAGAGAGGATCATGCTCTGCTTCAGTATGTCGTTATTATGTACATGTTGGCATTCATGGTTCCCTCAAATAACTGTAGCTCCCCAGTGTGGGCAGCACTCATGCAACCCCAGACCATGACACTCCCACCACCATGCTTGAATAAAGGCAAGACACACTTGTCTTTGTACTCCTCACCTGGTCGCTGCCACACACGCTTAACACTATCTGAACCAAATAAGTTTATCCTGGTCTCATCAGACCACAGGACATGGTTCCAGTGATCTATGTCTTCAGCAAACTGTTTTTGGGCTTTCTTGTGCATCATCTTTAGAAGAGGCTTCCTTCTGGGACGACAGCAATGCAGACCAATTTAATGCTGTGTGCGGCGTATGATCTGAGCACTGACATGCTCACCCCCCAACACCCTTCAACCTCTGCAGCAATGCTGGCAGCACTCATACATCTATTTCACAAAGACAACCTCTGGATATGACGTTGAGCATGTGTACTCAACTTCTTTGGTCGACCATGGCGAGGCCTGTTCTGAATGGAACCTGTCCTATTAAACCACTGCATGGTCCTGGCCACCGTGCTGCAGCTCAGTTTCAGGGTCTTGGCAGTCTTCTTATAGCCTAGGACATCTTTATGTAGAGCAACAATTATTTTTGTTCAGATCCTCAGAGAGCTTTCTGCCATGAGGTGTCATGTTGAACTTCCAGTGACCAGTTTGAGACAGTGAGAGCGATAACACCAAATCATACCTGAGACCTTGTAACACTAATGAGTCACATGACACAGGGGAGGGAAATGGCTAATTGGGCCCAATTTGGAAATTTTCACATAGGGATGTACTCACTTTTGTTGCCAGCGGTTTAGGCATTAATGGCTGCTAGGGATGAGCCCGCAGTTTGAGTTGAACTTTGAGCTCACAGGATGCCCACACCATTTGTTTTTATAATTTGGCGGGGGGAGGGGGTTCCCCTAAAAATCCATACCAGACCCTATTGGGGGGGACCCACACACCATTTTATTTTACATTTTGGTGTGGAGTTCTCCTTAACCACTTAAGACGCGGACACATATGCTGCTAAATGACCCAAGGTGTTTTTACAATTCGGCGCTGCGTCGATTTAACAGACAATTGCGCGGTCGTGCGACGTGGCTCCCACACAAAATTCACGTTCTTTTCTTCCCACAAATAGAGCTTTCTTTTGGTGGTATTTGATCGCCAATGCGATTTTTATTTTTTACGCTATAAACTAAAATAGAGCGACAATTTTGAAAAAAATCACTATTTTTTAACTTTTGTTATAAAAAAAATCAAATAAACTAAATTTTAGTAAAATATTTAGGCCAAAATTAATTCAGCCACATGTCTTTAGTAAAAAAAAAAAATTGCAATAAAAAAAAAAATAGCTACCTAGCGGGAACAGTGACACTAATACAGCGATCAGAAAAATGATCGCTTAGTGATGCTGGCAATAGGGAGTGAAAGGGTTAACTAGGGCAGTGATCAGGGGGTTAAAACTTTATTAGGGGGGGGGGGGTACGGGGCTACCCTGAACCTAACACTAACTAACTTTCACACTGCCTGTCACACTGACACTAAATGCAGTGATTAGATCATTGTAACAAAGTGTAATTTCTTCAGTGTTGTCAAAAGATATAATGAAATATTTACAAAAATGTAAGGGGCGTACTCACTTTTGTAAAATACTGTATATCTCTCCTTATACAAAATGCTTCATTCTGCCCAGTGAATGTTTCCTGGTGCCCCTGCCCCATGAGGTAGTCATACCTTAAGTAGGTAAGAAAGACCTTTTAAAGTCCATTAACCACTTAAGGACCGCCTACTGCACATTTACGTCGGCAGAATGGCACGGCTGGGCACATCAACGTATATATACGTTGATTTTAGTACCCAGCCGCGGGCGCGCGCCCGCGGGCGTGCGCCCGCGACCCGGTCCGAAGCTCCAGGACCGGGACCGCGGGATTCGCGGACCCGATCACCGCTGGAGTGCGGCGATCCGTCCCTGGAGCGGAAGAACGGGGAGAGCCGTGTGTACACACGGCTTCCCCGTGCTTCTCTGTGGCCGCAGCATCGAAAGCGTCATCCCTGTAATAGGGGGACGCGATCGATGACGTCACACCTACAGCCACACCCCCCTACAGTTGTAAACACACACATTAGGTCACACATCCCCTACAGCGCCACCTGTGGTTAACTCCCAAACTGCAACTGTCATTTCCACAGTAAACAATGCAATTTAAATGCATTTTTTGCTGTGAAAATGACAATTGTCCCAAAAATGTGTCAAAATTGTCCGAAGTGTCCGCCATATTGTCGCAGTCACGAAAAAAATCGCTGATCGCCGCTATTAGTAGTAATAAAAATGCAATAAAACTATCCCTTATTTTGTAAACGCTATAAATTTTGCGAAAACCAACCGATAAACGCTTATTGCGATTTTTTTTTACCGAAAATACGTAGAAGAATATGTATCGGCCTAAACTGAGGAAAAAAAATGTTTTTTTATATATTTTTGGGGGATATTTATTATAGCAAAAAGTAAAAAATATTGCATTTTTTTTTAAATTGTCGCTCTAGGGGGCGGAGCTTATGATCATGGCGCCGTAGGTGTGTTGCGGCGTGCCTCATGTCTCCAGCGCTCTCCCTGACATGATGCGATCTGACCTGACCATGATCCATAGATATCTCTAAACCACCATACCACCAATGGACGCCGCGGATGTTTAAGAGAAGGGTGCCTAGCCGTGCAGCTGGACCTATTTGGATCGAGTCTGGGCGTTAGACCAGTAAGGAGCTCCTAAGTGCTGTGGGCACCCCCCGCTACCCCCTGCTACCTTGTTTCCCGTGTCTCGTGTCTCCCGGGCTTCCCGGGCTTCCTGAGCGCAGCGGCAGCCTAAAGGAATCGAAGGAGGGCCGGTGTGGGCTCTAAGGTCCCCGCTCGGCTTGGAGCTGCTGCCGCCGCTATTTTGCTGCTATCCACAGTGCCCCGGTCGGGTGTTACCTTTGGAGCGGTGGCCGTCTGGGGGTCCCGGCTTTTGGAGGTGTGGAGAGCGGGGGACGCCGAGGGATGCCGACTCTGCCGGGTCTGTAAGGAACAAGGAGCTGGAGTGGAACAACAGCGACACCGAAGGCGGAATAGCAAACTGCAAGCAACGCGATACAAGAAGTGCGGTAAGAGAGCAGCAGCTTGCAAGGTGATGGGCTAATTCCTGGGCTCTTCTCCCCCCATATACTACTAATTGTGTACGGTGCTTGGAAGGACATACACATATTGGGGGGGTGAAGGACATTAGGGGTAACCCTATTGCATGATACTGGGAAGGAATATAGAGCCAGAGAAGAAACCATATATATACGTAATGAAAGACTGCTAATTTATTTCAATATATTCCTCACTGTCTCTACATTTTATTTATTTATTCAATCAACCCCATACTGGTTTCTCTCCATGTAAACGGATGCTAAGGGGTGAGTTGAGGTGAATAGAGGTGATTGTGACGGGATACTCCCCAATAATACTGACGATCTGAACCACATTAATTAACAAAGTAAAGGAGAATGGTGAGGAAAGCTCCCAAAGGGAACACTATAACATCTTACCTAGTGGCGGAAAGCCAGGAACAAGTAGCGGGGACCCCCAAAAAGAAAAAAGGGCCCCAAGACTCCCCAGTCAAAAAATCAGCAAATTTAGAGGTTCATCAAGTTATGGAAACCCCAGAAAAGAGCAAAGGTAAAGGCAAAAAGGGAGATACACCAGAGGCTAAAGGGGCAAATAAGGACCAGCAATCCCCAGAAAAACAACAACCTAGCTCCCCTAACTGTATCTCTGAAGACCCACAAGCACCCCCTACAAGACAAGACATGACAGATATGATGGAAATGATGTCTCGTCTGGAGAGGACAGTTAAAGGGGAGATGGGGGCAACAAGGAGAGATATACAGAGTGTACTGCAGAGGGTGGAGGGAATAGAAGAGCAACTGGAAGAGCATAAAAAAGCAATAGTAGAACTGAGAGGACGAGCAGATATGGACTGGGTTGAGTTAAGAAATGTACGGTATAGAATGGAGGACCAAGAGAACCGGAGTAGGAGGAAAAACTTGCGTGTAAGGGGTCTAACGGAAGATGTAAAGGATGGAGAGCTGGGGGAGACACTACAAGGAATATTTAACAAGGCACTCAAACGAGAGTTGAATGCATTGATGCAATTCTCTAGAGTACACAGAATACAAGGGTCTTTTAATGCCCAGAGAGATTCACCAAGGGACATCATAGTAAGGTTTCAAGATTTCCAATTAAAAGAGTCAGTGTCCCAAAGTATGAGAAATTCAGGGACAATGGAATATAAAGGATCACAGCTACTTATATTTTCTGATTTATCCCCAGAAACTCTTGCACGTAAAAGGGCTCTGAAACCGGTAACGAACTATCTCCGGGAAAATAACATTACGTATAGATGGGGCTTCCCGGCCTGCCTATCAGTTAAAAACCAGGGAGTCTCGGCATATATCCGGTTCCCAGAAGACGTAGAGGAATTTTGTAATAAATTGAATATACAATCTATAAAAGTGGAGAATTGGGAAAAAAGACCCCCGGCTTGGAAGAGGTGGAAGGACCAGGACTGGAATAGGGTGTAGAGCCGAGAATATGGGTCCCAACAAGAATAAGAGACTTGGATCTTCTGTGTTTTTTTTCTTTTTTTTTTTTCCCCCTGCTGGGGTAGACCGGATCCAACTAGAGACGCAGAGAACCCCCTTCTCTTTGGGGGAATTTATGATGAATTTATGATGTATTGGTGATGCACTGGTGATATAATATCTCTTCCATCTCTCCCCCACCTCTTTATGGGGGTGAGGAGGAATGGAACATGGGTCTTCTGTGTTTTTTTTTTCCCCCTGTTGGGGGAGACCGGATCCAATTAGAGACGCAGAAAACCCCCCTTCTCTTTGGGGGAATTTATGATGAATTTATGATGTATTGGTGATGCACTGGTGATATAATATCTCTTCCATCTCTCCCCCTCCTCTTTATGGGGGTGAGGAGGAATGGAACATGGGTCTTCTGTGTTTTTCTTTGTTTTTTTCTCGTTTCTTCCCCCCTGTTGGGGGTGACCGGATCCAACTAAAGACGTAGGGAACCCCTTTCTCTGAGGGGGAATTTATGATGTATTGGTGTGGTACTGGTGATATAATATCTCTTCCATCTCTCCTCCACCCCCTTTTTTTGGGGGTGAGGAGGAATGGAACAAATATGGGAAGAGACGTGAAGTAATCAAGATTCTAGAAGGATGGTCGGGTAAAACGGGGGGAATGAGGGGACATGGGGTAGAAGGGTCTCCCACCAATCCGGGAGCCGACCTTATAATGAGGGAGGTGACCGGATGGGGAGAGACCTATCCAAGGCCCCTAGAAGGCCCACTCGGCAAGTCGCCTGACAAGGCGTGGTTCGAGGGTGTCTAACATTGAGGTACAATGTGTTGGGGGAAGGGATGGGGGGGGGAGGGTGGGTATATGTGATATATGTGGTCTATGTGGTGTCCTCGCTCTCATGATAAGTAGATCAACACCGCTGGTATTAGTCTGGACCCGGAAAGTCTTCTGTGTCAAATAGGGATCCGATTCAAGAGTAAAACTTAGAAAATGGCTATAATAAAGTTGGTTACGTATAATGTACGGGGGTTAAACAACCCCAATAAGCGATATCAGATACTGCAGGAGATGAGAAGACTCTCGGCCAATATAGTGTTTCTACAAGAAACCCACCTAAAGACAACTTCTAAGACTAGACTAAACTCGAAAGAGTTCCCTACCTGGTTCCACAGTTTTTCCCCAAACAAGAGAGCAAAAGGTACGGCAATAGGATTTGATAGAAATACACGATTTATCCTAGAAGCCTCAGAAATGGATTCTGAAGGTAGATATCTGTTCATTAAAGGGCATATATCCAACATAAAATATACATTAGTTAATGTGTATTGTCCGAATGTAAGGCCAGCATTATATCTGAAGAAAGTACTGAATAAACTAGAAAGATTCAGAGAGGGCAGGCTGATCCTAGCGGGAGATTTCATCTTTGTTTTTGACCCCCTGATAGACACCAAACCGATATCGCTCAGATCAGAGGGGAAATATGTAAAGGGAATTAAACATAAACTATGCGAAATGCAACTAGTAGAAGTTTGGAGAATTCTCCATCCTAGAGAGAAGGACTTTACATATTTTTCCTCTGTACATAGATCATATTCGAGAATAGACCATATCATTCTAGATCATCGGCTACTGGAGGGTTTAAAAAAAGTAGATATAAAATCTATAACACTCTCAGACCACTCCCCGGTGGTATTGGAATTAGATATGGAGGAAGTCCCGATAGGACAAAGATCATGGAAACTGGATGAGTCTCTCCTGAGGAACAACAAGATAGCCGACGATCTAGAAAAAGATATGGATCTGTTCTTTCTGGAAAATGATATAGAAAATATAGCTCCCACAACGCTATGGGAAACGCATAAAGTTTATATGAGAGGGAGGTTGATAGCTGAAAATGCCAAAAGAAGGAAAATTAGGTCAGCCCAGAGACAAAGGTTACTGGAAGAGATTTGGAGCCTAGAACAGACACATAAAAACTCTCAGGAGGAGGAGGTATTAATATCCCTAACAAGGAAGAGAGAGGACCTGTGTAATCTACTAGAACAAGAGACTAAGTGGGTGTTTAATAGAGTGAATAACAATTTTTATGCTATGGGAAATAAACCAGGGAGATTTTTGGCAAGGATGATTAAACCTAGAAACTCGCAAAACTTTATTCTTAAGATAAAAGATAAGAAGGGGAACATGAGACACTCCACTAAGGAGATTAGGAAAATATTTCAGGAATACTATCAAAACCTGTATAAGGTCAATAAAGATCAAGGGACATTAGAAACCCAGAATAAGAGTGAGAAAATTAAAAAATATTTAGAAAAGATAAAGACCCCGGGTTTAGCAGAGGAAGTAATAAGTAACTTGGAAAAAGAAATCACAAAGGAGGAAATAAGTCAAACTATAAAAAATATTAAGATGGGAAAGATGGGTACACCTCAGCGTACTATAAAAGATTTGGGGGGATCTTAATACCCTTCTTCCAGAGATATATGAATTCCATTAGAGGGGGAACGGAGATACGAGAAGAGGCACTGGGAGCCTACATAACCCTGATAGGTAAAGAAGATAAGGACCCCTCGTTATGCGCAAGTTATAGACCTATATCCCTGATTAATGTTGACATAAAGATATACTCAAAAATCCTGGCGGAGAGAATAAGGCCTCTCCTGCCGGGATTGATTGAGAAGGACCAGGCAGGGTTCATACCGGGAAGAGAAACTAGGGAGAATGTCTTAAGAGCCCTGTTTTTGATACAAAAGGCTAAAAAGAGCGAAGAGCCAGTACTGTTCCTGTCACTAGATGCCGAGAAGGCCTTTGACAGGCTGGACTGGGAATTTATGTTAGCAACTCTAACACATGCTGGATTCGGCCCAAATATGCTCAGGTGGATAGGCGCCTTGTACTCTAAGCCTTCGGCCCAGGTGAGGGTGAATGGCACCCTGTCAGATAGATTCCCACTGTACAATGGGACTCGCCAAGGGTGCCCGCTCTCCCCTATTCTGTTTGTTTTGACTTTAGAGCCACTCCTGGAGACAATTAGGAGGACCCAGGGAATAGAAGGAATAAAAGTTGGAGAGAGGGTTCACAAGATCTCTGCGTTCGCAGACGACATGATGTTGTACGTGTCTAACCCGAGACAAACTCTGCCGAGAATAATAGTGGAATACGAGAAATACGGCGAGATATCAAATTTAAAAATTAATCAAGAGAAAACGGAGATTTTAAGTATCTCGGTAAGCCGAAGGGAACGCAGGGATCTTGAGGCCCTATACCCATTCAAGTGGAAACAGAGGGGAATGAGATATCTGGGGGTCTTTCTGTCCACAACAGAAATATACCTTTATGAAGATAACTATATACTTTTATTAAACAAATTAAAAGCAGACTTAAAGGGATATAATGTGAATAGAGTATCCTGGCTAGGAAGGATAAACATCATAAAGATGATGATATTACCTAAAGTTTTATATATTTTCCAAACACTCCCGATCAAAATTCCAGAAGCTTTCTTCATAGTACTAGGTAAGATAACCAGAGGTTTTATATGAAAGGAGCGAAAATCCCGAATTGCGGTAGAAACCCTGACTAGACCAAAATATGAAGGAGGATTACAACTACCTGACTTTAAAAGGTATTTTGAGGCATCAGTACTGAGGAGAATACTAGACTGGTTCCAGATGGAGGGAGGGGGGGTAAGAAAAAGGTGGGTAGAAGTAGAAGAGAGCTTAAGTGTTTAAGAGTTGGGAAACAGAATATGGATTCCGATGCAATATAGAGGACTCCCTCAGGACGCCCCCATAATGACTAAAGAAACGTATAAAGTATGGGATAGATTATGTAAAAAGAAAGAATGGCCTTATAATAGTCCATTAATGCCTCTAACGGGTACAGACTATTTTCCACCGGGGAAAGAGGGTGGCATATTTAGAAGATGGTCAACCTCAGAAACATTAACATTGAGGGACTTAATGAAGGGTGATGCTCTGTGCTCCATTCAGGAGCTACAAGAGAGATACGGAGTGTTTCCAGGAGATACATGGGGCTATAGACAGGTCCAACATTTTATAAACACCCTACCGAAGCCGTTGCGGGCCCCTAATGATCTTAATCAATGGGAAAAAGGTGTAGTACGAGTGGGAGCAGGACGGCAGGGGCTTTCCAACATATATAAGATACTGACACCCAGTGGGGAATTAGAGGCAGGTAAAATGCTGGGAAGCTGGGAATTAGAACTGAACCAAACCATAAGTATAGGACAAAAAAGGAAAATATTAGAATATGTACATGCTACCTCAATGGATGCAAAGGTTAAAGAGATGAACTATAAGCTTCTTAGTAAATGGTACTATGTCCCAATGAAAATGCATAAAATAGATAGAGAGGTGTCGCCCTTATGTTGGAGAGAATGTGGGATGGAGGGAACTCACGCCCACATATGGTGGCAATGTCCCCGGATACAGGTATTTTGGAAAGAAATAATAACCCAGATAAAGAGGATAAGTGGGCATGAGGTGAAACAGGACCCCTGGGAATGTTTATTTCATAACACGGGGATGTCTAGAAAGAAATATAGGGGCTCACTGGTTCCACACTTATTAAATGGAGCTAAGGCGCTTATCCCTAGGAATTGGAAGAACAAGGAAGTACCCTCAGTAGAGGAATGGATAAGAGAAATAGATAGAATTAAAATGATGGAGGAACTATGGTCTTTCCATGACAACACTAGGATGAGATACACGGAGATTTGGGGGAGATGGGGGAGGTTTAGGGGGGGGGAGGAGAGGGGGAGGATCGGGGAGAGGGGGAGGCGGTAGGCCCCCCATCCTAGTCTCCAGACCTCCTTTTCCTCCCCCTTCCTATTTTTCCCTTTTTTTTTTTTTTGGGGGGATAGTAAAATCACATACATTTTTTTTTTTTAAGGCAGTCCCCTTAAACTCACAAGGCTCCTAAACCCTCACTTAATGGACAAGGTTCGAATAACTAATGAATAGATTTTGCACTACCAGAATTCCCCCCCCCCCTTATAAGAGATAGTTAATAAATTGGGAATACATCAGGGTGTCCTCACTAGGGCTTGGTTTTCCCCCTTCTTAAATTCCCTTTTTTTTTTCTTTGAGAAGACGGAAGGGACAATGCAGTCTCCTTAAATCCACTAGGTTCCCTAACCCTCACTCAAAGATAAGGCATGAATAACACTCAAATAGATTACGTATCACTGTGTTTTTTTTTTTTTTTTTTTTTTTTTTTTTTTTAGGAGATAGTAATCATATAATAAATTGGGATGACATATAATGTAGTCCCCTTAACTTTTTTTTTTTTTTTTTTTTTTTTTTACATATATATTTTTTTTTTCAAACCCTCACTCAAAAGATAAGGTATGAATAACACTTAAATAGATTATGCATCACTGTTTTTTTATTTTTATTTTTTTATTTAAGAGATAGTAAATCACATAATAAATTGGGAAGACATGTAGTCCCCCTAAATTCACTAGGTATCCAAATCTTCACTGAATGGGTAAGGAACGAAAAATACTTAAATAGATTTGGCATCACCGCAATTTTCCCCTCTTGTTCTTTTTCTTTTTTTTTTTTTTTTTTTTATTTCTTTTTTTTTTTTTTTTGGGGATAGTAAAATCACATAAATTAGGAATACACAAGGGTGTCCCCGCAGGGGTTGTTTTTTTTTTCCCTCCCTTTCTTTCTCTCTCTCTCCCTTTTACTCTGCTCCGGATTGTTGCCTCCCCTTCCCCCTGTCTGTCCCATACTCCCCGGACAGAGAGTTTGTATTGGGACTAAATGAGGTCAATCAATGGGAAGGCCCTAGGTATGAATAGGAGAACATCGGGAGCCACTATAGGATAGATGCATGGGATTTTTTGGAGACCACTAAAGTGTATATGTAGGTTTGTCAGTGTAATTTGTTAAGTTTGATCTGTCCTGTAAATATATGTAAATGTATGTTATTGAAAAATTGTTAATAAAAAGAGAATTAAAAAAAAAAAAAAAAAAATTGTCGCTCTATTTTTGTTAATAGCGCAAAAAATTAAAACCGCAGAGGTGATCAAATACCACCAAAAGAAAGCTCTATTTGTGGGGAAAAAAGGACGCCAATTTTGTTTGGGAGCCACGTCGCACGACCGCGCAATTGTCAGTTAAAACGAAGCAGTGCCGAATCGCAAAAAGGGGCAAGGTCCTTTACCTGCATTTTGGTCCGGGTCTTAAGTGGTTAAAGGGGTTGTAAAGGTTTGTTTTTTATTTTCTAAATAGGTTACTTTAAGTTAGTAAAAATAACAATGAAAGTCATAGGACTGCACTCCTGAAGTCACTAATCCTTATCAAATAAACAAATGTGCACAAAACATTATCAAACAACATATGATTAAACAATATTGTGAAATATCAATTAGTGTAAATAATATTCAGTCCCAATCTTAAGCACAAAAATATATTATGATAATAAATCAAAGTCCACAAAACACCAAACATCCATTCCGTGCTTTGGTGAAGTGATCCTTCACCAAACTTGAATAAACACCCAAAGTGACTGGATAAGTAATCTGCTTACCAGAGCACATTGACTCCTTTACTCAAAAAGAGAGTCAATGAGAGCTTATGCAGAATAATGCCTGCTGACATGGAGATATTAGGCGACTCCCTCCTTAAAGGTCTCGGCCAGATATGAAATAACAATAGAATAGATCCATATGGTAATTTTGTTTATTAAAAATTTTGCAAAGATAAAACTTAGCCAAATGGCTACTCACATTTAAATTGCCTATCCCAGCACTGGGGCTGTTGGCTCTAATCGGTCACGCTTCGTACGTCATTTCCGGCCCTGCTGTTTGTTTTCCCATTTTTTTTGTGGTAAAATTAGGTGCCTCAGCTTATATTCGGGTCGGCCTATACTCGAGTATATACGGTAACTAATTTTACGTTTCTGGGCCAGATTCATGAAAGGTTACGCTGGCGGATCGAGTGATCCGCCAGCGTAACAGTGGCTTTGAGCCGGCGTTTCTGTTTTCTGTAACCAGAAAACAAGAAACGCCGGGTTGAAGTTCCGATGCGATGAGCGTAACTGAGTTTCGCCATCGCATCGTTACTTCAACTTAAAAATGGCGCCGGGGGCGTTCCCGCCGATTTACGCTCAAAAAATATGTTAATGAGCGGAAATCGGCAATTCACGATCGAAATCCGGCGCGACGCAGTGACGTTACGACGTTTCCGGACGGGATACGCGGCGCATAGATATACCTACATGGGGCTGGAGTATCCTATGTTAGGTATAGGCGTCGTCATCGCGTCGGGAAAAAAAAAAAAAACGTCGCTTGCGTAAAACGGTCATGAATGGGAATGTGACGTCATTGACGTTCATTCACAGATTTTGGAGCATGCGCACGGGGATGTTTTGACACTCGACGCATGCGCAGTACGTCGGCGGCGGGATCGCGCGTAGTTAGCATACTACACGCCCCGTACCCGCGACATTTGAATTCCGCCGGCTCATTTGCGATGCGCTGCCGCAACTTTAGGAGCAAGTGCTTCGTGAATGACAGCACTTGCTCCTAAAAATTCGGCAGCGCAACGCAAATGAGAAGCGTTACTCCAGAGCAAAGATGCTCTGGAATACGTGAATCTGGCCCTCTGTGTATATATAATTTCTCAGTTCCAATCATTTGCAATAAACAGGCTTTGATATGTAAATTTGGTGATTTGCTGTGTACTTTAGTGTATTAGAGGCACAAAGCACTTGGAGAGCCCTGGCAAGGTCTAAATCCAGCCCTGGCCACTGGATATTGTTTTATGAAAACATCTGCCTGTGCATTGTGTCTTTGATTTAAGTCCATTCATGATTAAAATTGTGGTGTTACTGTACTGTTTTACACAGCTGTGTCTGAAATTTGATTTATGAAATTAGACTAATGCTGGCCATACACTATACGAAAATTCGGCTGAAAATCGGTCGTTAAGAAATATCTTTAGTTTTTTGGCCAGTTAATGGGCACAAAATCGAAAATCGTTTGGATGTTTTTGAGCCGAAAAAACGAAGGACAAGTTTTGAAATTTCCTGCCGAACGAACGATAAATCGGAAGGTTAATGTGTTTCCCCTCCGAACTTTCTGCACTAGGTATATGTAAAAAAACAAACCCTTTTTTTTTTATGTCCACTGAATGATTTATCGGTCATTACATGATGGCACTATCGTTTGCACTCATGACAGTTCGGACGATTTTTCGTGGATTGTATGGCCAGCATTAGGACTTATTGAGAAAGCCCTGAATTTGACAAATGACAACTGACAAGACTATGAAGGATTGTTTTCTACATTACATTCCCAGATTATGTAGCAGAGTAGAACTGAAATGTATCATTTATTATAAAAATGTTAAACAATAGGTCAGTGTTAAACAATAGGTCAGTGGATTTTTTTCACAGGTATAACATTAATTCAAGACTCAATTTAATGTTTCATTTAGGCATCCCTAAATAATTAGACTCATTGATAATGATTTCAATGAATCACATTCAATGCTTGCTAGACACAAACTTTGAGTGGCTTGGGGTATACATTGGTAATTAATTATTTATTTGCAGGCACCAGTCCACACTAGTTGTGGTAAATTTGCTGAACACATTCATGTCTATCCAGGTGACATTTGAGATTCATTCAGCAGATGCCCAGTGTTTGATACTCACTGTCAGATACAACCAGGATAGACATCAGTGATGCCTCACCCTGCATAAAGGCACTCCATTTCTGAGAAGTGATTGAGGGAGTAGTGTGTACTACACCTAGGGCATTTAAAGATATATTGTATAGTATAAGCAAATGACTGAAATAAACATATTGATCCAGACAGCAGTCACAGCTACACCACTGTTTTCAAGATAGTTGTCATGAACATATTCAACCATGGACAATATGGCAGTGGTGACTTCTTCACATGTAGGTTTAATTTGATCCTGTGGAAGTTGGAATCCATGGGTACCATTGTCTCTTAGTTCAAAGGTATATGAAAATTTTATTCCAATATCTGTTGCCCAATCACCGGATGAACCAGAGTCATAGTAGCCTATAAGAATACAACAAAAAACATATGTATTAAATAATTAGTGTGTGACCATACTCTATAGACATATGCACAACAAAAATGTTAGTTTTCTTTTGTTTAGTTTCGTCTCATTCCGTAGGTTCGTAAAGATTCATAATTTCATAAGATGCACGTTTTCCTATTCGGACCCGTTTGTATTTCGTAAGACGCAAGTTTTCCTATTCGGACCCGTTCGTATTTTCGTAACAGTTTTATTTTCGTTTATACTGAATGATCCATAATTCTGTCTAATTAGTTTTCATGATTTGAAATTCGTAATTTTGTTTGACAATAATTTTCGTTTAATGGATTCGTAATTTTGTACTTTTCGTAAATACATTGCGGCACGTTCATTCGCAATCTCGTATTTTCGTTTAATTTTCAAAACGCGGCTAATCCATATTAAGATAGACTTTCTCTTAACCACTTAACGCCCGCCGCACGACTATGTACTTCCACAGAATGGCACGTACAGGCAGATGGGCGTACATGTACGTCCCTGCCTTCTAGCGGGTCGGGGGTCTGATCGGGACCCCCTCCTCTGTGTGCAGCGGGCGGCTTACCTTGGGGAGCGATGCATGCTGAGGGGGCGGCTGCTCGATTCTGTCAACCCCCTCGTGATCGCTCCCAGCCAATCAGCAGAGCCCTCGCCGTGTCACTTCCTCTGCCTATGTAATGTAAACATAGGCAGAGGAAGTGATGTGAGCTCTCCTCTCGGCGGTATTTTCAATCCACCGAGAGGAGAAGTAAGTTGCACAAACACTACACTGACACCACACACATAGGCACATTTAACCCCTTCAGATCACCCCCAGCGTAACAGCGCGTAATTCAAAGTAGGCTCGTAGTGGGCGTGTTGTATGTAAACTAATCGTGACCCGACGTAAATGACGTGCCGAACGAACTGCGTATGCACCGGCCATGGACGTATCCCAGTGCGCATGCTCAAAATCACGTCGCAAATAGTCATTGATATCAACGTGAACGTAACTTATGCCGAGCCCCATTCTGAATCGGCTTAGGCAAACAACGTAAACGACGTACAATACGACACTGTCCCGACGTCCATACTTAACATTGCCTGCGCCTCAAATAGCAGGGGTAACTTTACACCGGTCCGACGCCTTACGTAAACAATGCAATTAGATACGCTGGCCGCAACTACGTTCGTGAATCGGCGTATCTACCTAATTTGCATATTCAACACGTAAATCGACGGAAGCGCCACCTAGCGGCCAGCGTAAATATGCAACTAAGATAGGACGGCGTAAGAGACTTGCGCCACTCGTATCTTAGCACAATTCCTTTGCATTGACAGCAGGCCTTTGTGGTTCACAGTAGACACAACTGTGACATGAGCGCTGTACGCCAGGGGCCCTTAAATTGGATGTAAACCCTCATATAAACACAGTATTGTGAACAGCCTCAGATAATACACAGAGATAAAACCAATCCTCCTACATAAGTTTTACTTGTATTCAGGGGCGGACTGACAACTCATGGGGCCCTTGGGCAATGGGAGATTATGGGACCCCCAAACAATAGGGGATTATGGGGCCCCCAGGCAATAGGAGATTATGGGGCCACACAGTACATTTTGGGCCCCTTCATACCAATTGAGCATCATTTAAATGCCATGGACTACCTGAGTATTGTTGCTGACCATGTCCATCCCTTTATGACTACAGTTTACCCATCTTCTGATGGCTACTTCTAGCAGAATAAAGCACCATGTCACAAAACTCAAATCATCTAAAACTGGTTGAACATCACAATGAGGTCACTGTACTCCAATGGCCTCCGCACTCACCAGATCTTAATCCAATAGAGCACCTTTGAAATGTGGTGTAATGGGAGATTCACATCAAGGATGTGCAGCGACTGCCTGATGCTATCATGTCAATTTTAACCAAAATCTCTGAGTAATGTTTCCAACACCCTGTTGAATCTATACCAAGAAGAATGAGAGCATTTTTGAAGGCAAAAGTGGGTCCAAACCGGTACTAGCAAGGTGTACCTAATAAAGTGGCCAGTGAGTGTACAAGAAAAAGTAAGCTGGACATATAAAACAGGGAAAGCTACAGCTTTTGTAGACAAACAATGCGTAAGCCAAGAACTCTAAAAAGTCCTTGCTTGTTTTTCTGGCCTAAAATTCTGCAAAGCAATATCAGATATTACTTATCATCCCCCAACAGTCTAAAGCACAGTGAACTGACCCTTTGTTTAAAAAGTTTAAGAAACTCTGAAATAAAGCAACAAGTGATTGCATTTTGTTAGGAATAATATAAATTACACTTCTTACATAGTGAAAACCAAGATGAGTTTGGATTGTCTATTTGATTTAATAATTGACTCTCTGCCATGATACTTTTTGCCTAAGGGATAGTTTCTACATAAATAAAATGACAGTTTAACGCGACAAAAAATTATGCAATCATCTTCTCATTATCCTTTCTCTGCTCCTTTACAGGTGCTTTGATTGTTAACAACTACATTGCTGGTTGTCTTTATGAAACTCATCCTGCATTCCTCTGTACTATATATGGTACAGTGATTTTTAATCACTACCTTACTGTCTTGTCTGTGTGAAACTCATCCTGCAACCCTCTGGGACATGGTACATTCATTTTAAACTACAACTGATAAACTTAAACTGTACAAGTTATATTGTATGTACAGGATACCAGGGATGGGTACTGGATGGCAGATATATTTCCCCACTATTCAGGTTTATTTCTATCGGTTTTTTTTTATCCATAGGAAAAATTTAAAACATGTTCTATTTTTTTTAACCGATGGAAAACAAACCGATGGGGCCCACAGACGATCAGTTTGACAGATGAAAACAGTCCATCGGTCTGTTTTCATTGGAAAAACCGATCGTGTGTGCTTAAACTCAAGAAGTATGGCCACAACTGTCTCTTTGATCATTCTAGACTACGTATTGGCTATATAAGAAAAAAAATGGTTAAAACCTGCTAATATTAATATGCTATTTACTTACCAATTACAGAAGCTGAAGCTCCAGCTGCATATTCATTATTGTTTTTTTCCTTCATTTTTTCATTAGCTTTTGTTGCAACTTTCATCTACAAAGGTAATTACAGATTTCACAGATTTTTATCTTGTAAAACATTTGAGTTTTTTAAACATTTCTGAAAAGTAAAGTAAAGTTCTTACTGTACACATACAGTAGCTACAGAGGAAGATTTTTTTTTAAGTTTGGAAACCCATTATCCTACAATAAAGGTTTGGATAAATCATGTTAAAATATTATTAAACAATTAGGTACTGTATGTAGTGCCAGTAAATGGTTGCTGTTTTACTCATCAGAATATATAAAGCATTGTGATATTTAATATTTTATTTTATGGTCAGTTGAATTATTGTGTTTCTGGGCAATACATTCAAATAAAATCTTATCACCTTAAGTTCATCATAAAAGCATAAAATCGCTATAACCTTAGGTTAATCATAGAAGCACACGCCTTTTAACCTTAGGTTCATCATAGAAACGTAATAAGTAAGGATGAAAAATGACCAAGGTCCTTTAAGTGCAAACTATTCTGACATGATTGATCAAAAAGAAGTCAAAACAAAATTATAGAAATCATATGCAACTTAAACCATATAGTGGATGAAATAAATCCTTCTTGGTGAATTTATTGGAGCAATTACTACACTACACATTTTGTAGCATACATTACAGTATATGTATTTGAGAGGTGAAATTATAACAAATCTGGTGTTTCTCTGTGTTTTTAACACATGCTGCAGCTCATTGTTAACAAAATAAAAATTTCCTCCATCACAAACAAAAAAGTTTGGAACCCAAAAATGGTAAACAATTACAAATATTTGTCCTAAAAAATTGGCAAATTTTAGACATTACATTTTATACAATTTTATGGGCATTTGGTGTGTGGTTGTGTGTGTTTCATCTCAATACTATTCTAAATTTGTTCATGTGAAAAAGAGAAATACACAGTGATGCCTTGACCACACGATCGGGTTTCCCGGTGGTAAAAAGTCCGCAGGGGAAAACCGAGGGGAAAACAGAGAACCTGCCCGGTAGCTTTTTCCCCCAGGAAAACTGCCATGAGAGCTTTGGTCGGGAAACCTGGCCGTGTGTATGCTCCACCGCAGGTGTTCCTCATAGGTAGACTGCTGGCTTAAAAACCACTGGGAATCCCGGCCGAAAAAAAAGGAACATGTTCTCATTTTTCCCGCTGGGATTCCCGGCGGTTTTCCTGTTGGGAAAACTGCGATGGAGCATACACACGGTTGGGAAAACTGGTCATGTGTATGAGGCATGAAATGTTTTTCCCGTCCCAAGTCTGTTGAAATCCGATAAGAGCCTGTACTAGTATGATTACATTTTACAGAGAATGGACTGAGAAGATGACTCAAAGATGAAACAAAATTAGAAAATTTGACTTAATAATATTGGCAACCTGAGGTAAAAATTGGACTTTCTTCTTTTTACCTTTCTTTAATTCTTTTTAAGTCAATAATGAGGGCCAGATACCCAAATGTAATATCATCCTGATGCTTAAAAAAAAGGCTAACAAGCATGCATCCTATCTTCTACATGGATACCAATTGATAAAACGTCAAAGCTGGTAGGCAAGTTTGCCAAAAGCACCCACAACTTTTTCAAGGTGTTCCAGTGCTCTGCCATATGGGACATGTTAATCAGACATGAGACACTGTTTTGTGGTTACTTCCACAGGCTTTGAAGCTGACATCTATAAATCTGGAGAGGTCATACATTCATCATCTGTCTATGGAGACACTGGTCAAACCACTTGGCATCTTTTTCCATTAATAACCCTATCACATTTCATCAGAGGAAATGCCAGCATACTTGATTTTGGATGTGTTGCATTTGTTTTGCACTATAACCAACAAATATTTAAAGCTAAACACTGTTTTAAAAAAAAAAAGAAATATCCTTGCATTGAAGCGTGTTATGTCTAGGGGTAGAGGGATGAGCTGTAATACCTAGCTTTTTCCTTGCTAGAGCAGGCTCTTGTCCTCTCCTTTCTGTCCCACACTCCAAGTTGTGGGCCATCTTCACTTATGCCTTGTACACACGACCGCTTTTTCCATCGTACTAAACCCTAAAGGTTTTTCAGACGGACACACTAAATTCCGACCGTCAAGAAAGCAGTGATGTAAAACACTACGACGAGCCAAGAAAATGAAGTTCTGTGCTTCCGAGCATGCGTGGTGTATATTCCATCAGAAAAGCATACAGACGATCAATTTTTTTTTCCAAAGGAAAAATTGAGAACATGTTCTAATTCCGTCTGAATCTGAAACGGAAAAAGTACGATGAGGCATACACACGGACGGAATATCTAATGATCGTGTGTTCAAGGCATTACAGTGCAGTACTGCTGGTCCTGCATAGTATGTGATGTCATCAGATTATGACCACTATCCAGATCGCCTTAGAGAAGAGACTTTGGATGACCAGTCACACAGCATGGTAAAAGACTGCCGACGCAAGGAACAAAGTAAACAAAGTAAATATTACAGCTTATTCTTCTACCCCTAAACTTAAAAGGTATGTAACCTTTCCCAGAGTTCAGCTTTAACATTTTGGTACAATGGACATTTCATATGTAACACAGAAAACAAAGGATGTGGAGTTTGCTCATTTCCAGCTTAAATGATTTATTGACTTTCCAGAAGGTTTTCAGTGAAAAGAAATAACAGTAACCACTTTACATTATTGCTGACGAGAAATATAGAATAATTGAACAAATTCAACTTGGCTCTTGGGTAGCTCTCGCTCTGTATACATGTTTGCACTTTGAAGTAGTAATTAGAGAAGAGTTATGCCACTTCACTTGTTTTAGACTTGGAGTCCTCAGACAAAAATTGACATTATTTTGCTAGTACTCTATTCACGATTAGTATTGGTGGAGAAAGTCAAAACATGAGCATACGTCTGATGTTCTGAGCCATGCTATTGTCCTCCAAATGGCATCAACTCATAGGGGCATATTCATAATGCAATGAATGTAACTTTCAGAAAACATTCACTGGTGGTGAATGAATCACTGTAATTTAAATATCTAATGTCAGCAAACAGGCTGCTTTTAGTTTTAAAACTTCTACAAAATATGGCAGTATGCTGTAATTTTGTTACTTTATCAGATAGCTGTGTCTCCATTTTCATCTAGTATAAAATTAATACTAAAGAAGCTTACTTAAACAAGTGGTGTTACTTACCATTAAATCGTGGTCTTTGGAAACCTCATCTTTGTAGCCATACGGTAGAAGGATCATTTGGCCATAAGAATGTATAGTAAGGTAAAACAAAATATCGGATTTGATGCCTTCTATAAGACCTGCTAATGCTTTTGTTTCAGGTTCTGAGGCTGCCGATGGCCCACAAAAGGTATTGCTGCTACAGTTTTTTGAAGCACCAATAGCTGGACAAAGGTAAAAATAATATAATATCAAATACATGCACATGATTAAGCATGCTTTACAAAGTTAATTTACTAATACTAGTAAAGGATAAATGATCGGACATTTTCAAAAGCTATCTTGGGAGTGTCCCCACTGCATCCTTGTATAACCTCACCCACCCTGTGTTACCTTTTCTTCTATGGCAAGGTATTTTTTAATTTTTTTCACTACTTTGACTGAAACTTCTACAAAAAGCGAACTGCTGATTACCCCTAATTTACATATTGGGAACCATTCCTGGACCCAGCCTGTAAAGTTTGCATTGAGAACTGAATCATGCATTCAGGCTCACCTTAGCATGTGGCTGCAATGAGTGTAGTTAGCCACAGGGTGATATACAGGTCCAAAACTTTGGTCCATTCCTATGACACCCAGCCCCTAAAGACCCCTTCGGGGGTATGCCCCCTGCAATGGATGGTTCCACCCAATAACCTGTAGAATGGATAAGCTAAGACAGGATATTCCTGTAAATTGTGAATGGGTCATGTTTTACATGTGGGGTGTTATCTCACTCTGTAGCGGTCTCTAGATAATGCTATTATAACACTTACCTTAAAAAAAATGGCTTTCCCACACACCACTGCAACTATGTCTAATTCTTTGGAAAACTGCATGCTCTTCTAGAACCTTTGGTCTCAGGGCAAAAAAGCACACTTCTGCTTCTGGAACACCTGAGTGCATGCATGAGTATGACATTGAACCTCCTAACCTCTTTGCAGATGATATGGAGGATGGTGAGGTAGATGTAGAAAATTATCCTGCAGAGGAGTTTTCACATTCGGCAATTTATGAGGCATAAGATAAGGCTTCACACCAAACCACTTATTGATAGGACATGTACTAGCCTTTGCCTAACAGCACCAGAATCTCACCAGTCAAAACAAGCTTTTATGGGCAATAAATGGCTGGCAAAATCTAGAAAGACTTTTCCCTTGCACACACAAATGAATTGTGTTTTGCATGAAAATTCCTCCAAAACCTTTTGCTGAGTTTAATAATAGGGAAAAGGAATTCATGAAAAAATGTGTCTGTCCTGATGGTGGATCCTGTTATTTCTGTTCTCAACAAGCATGTCACTGTTGCTGTTGAGGATGTTTCCTTCTTTAAGGATTCTGTTGATATACATTTTAAAACCTTTTTAAGAAAACCTTTGCTCTTGTTGGTCCTGCCTTACAACCAGTCATTGCAGCTATGCCCATTTAATTGACTATTGCTAACTGTACTGGAAAAAATAAATAGAGAACATGCTGCTGTTTTTGAGGACTCTGTTTAGCTAGAACTATTGCAGCTTATGCCCCTGCCATTTTGTGTTGATGTCTTCGAAAATATAATTTGATAGGGCTCTGGATTGACATTGTTTTCTGAGCATACCACAATGAAGGGATGCCCTCACTCTCTGGAGTGGGGGATGTATGTTGGCATTTTCATCAGACTGGATCAGATACATCCCAGACATTGGTATCCAATCTTTCAATTCCAGGGGCTGCAAAATTGTATTTCTGTCCCTGCCCTTTCTCAATTCCTACCCTCCAGTCTGCCAGCTTTACTAGAACGGTGTAAAGAAATGCTGTAAAGTAGAAATGCTTTGTAAAAATATGTATTTTACTTGTTTTTTTTATCAATTTACAAAATGCAAAGTGAGTGAACACAAGAAAAATCGAAATCAAATCAATATTTGGTGTGACTACATTTTGGCTTGAAACCATCATACATTTTTACATTTGCACACTTTGTACACCCTCAAGCCCGCCCATCCGACTACAATTTGCATGCCAGTTTTTTTGCATGCTAATCTCATAGATACCTAACAGCCATGTGACACTGACCCAGTAAAGTATGTGCTGTGCTTTAATCATAAAAATGATAATGATCATAAGCACACATTTAGTAAGTCTGGGAGCTGTACCTCCCTGACAGTATCACTGTTTGCAGTATGTGCCGCTTGTCTGTGCACAGCCACCTGCTACCTCGAAGAGCCCTGCCGAGCCCTCTCAGCCATCTATCATCAGTCTCTCCCTCAGTTCACAGCCTTTACTGAGGGAGAGCAATGTACAAATGAATCACTCCTCCAGAAATAGTAGGCAGTGGGCGTCCGCAGCCGGTGTTCTGACAAAATAGACAATTCATCAAGATCTCCAATGACGTCACTTTGGTTACTGTAAACCGTCATTAATTGGATACTTCAATGACTTGCCATTTTCACACAACACCGGAAAGCGTGTACGCTCCAGTACACAAAGGGCCAGATTCACAGAGCCATTACGCCTGTCTAACTGGTGTTAGACTGGAGTAATTTCAAATTACGCACGTTTTTTAGCTATTCGAAAACCTCAAACCATGAATAGACGGCTGCGGGCTTTAATTCGACTGGATTACGTGTTCGTATGCCTTCGGATCTACGCTGCAATAAAATTGCGTCCACTAGGTGGACTTCCCGTCGTTTTCCGCGTCGGGGTATGCAAATGAGCTTTTGCCGGCGATCCCCGAAATTATGATCTTCAATCGCAATCTCTTACGGCACCTTTAGTCATCTTTTTTTTGTGTAACACTATACCAGCTTTTTGCTGCTCTAATATTAGACAGCCCATGTTAAGTATGGCCGTCGTTCCCGCGTCAAATTTCTACGTTTTCCGACGTCTTTTTTTATTTTTTACGTAAGTCGTCCGGGAATAGGAATGTTCGTAAACGACGCTACTCAAACAACGAATGACGTAACGACGTGATTTAGCGCAATGCACGGCGGGAAATTTCTGAATGGAGCATGCGCAGTTCGATCGCCGCGGGGACGCGCTTAATTTAAATGCTTCACGCCCCCTAATCGCGTATTTCGATTACGCGGCGAGAAATAGACTACGCCGCCGTAGCGTACGGGCAAAAATCTACCAGGATTCGGTGTAGGGCCTGGTAAAATACGGCAGCGTAGAGTATTTCGATTACGCAGCACAATATTAAGTGAATGTGAATCTGGCCCAAAGACTTTACTGTTTTGACACAACAGCAGGTAACGTGTAAAAAGTTGTTGCCGCAGCGGAGGTGGCCATTTTGTTGGTTAGTATGGGAGCCGAGTAACAATATCTGCTCATAATACCGTGTACCGGAGTGTATACGGTTGCTGGTGTTGTGTCAAAATCTCTAGAGCCCCTCTGTTGACCTAAAGGGGCCTAGGAAAATATATTTATATGCAATGGTAAGCAAGTTGGAGTGGGGGTGGGATTTAAAGTCCTTCTATGTATTTATTCAGGAATTAACTTTAAAGCTGCACAGGCCCCTAGTTGAGCTCATGGGGCTTGGGCCGGTTGTACTGCTCTATCAGCGGCACTGAGCCTTTGTACAACTGACTAATCCAGATTATTATCCCCCACCTACGTGTAAATTATCTACAAATCACAAGCAAATGTGGACAATATCCCGTAGAGGAATCCATTATTAAATCTAAAAATTAATTCTATGTTATTCGTTCCTATTATATCCCACTAAACAAAATAATCATTATATCCTTCCAGAGGCTTAACAAGAAAATCAATGTAGGTAACCTTAACCACTTCAATACCGGGCTTTTATACCACCTCCATACCGGGCCTATTCTGACACTTCTCTCCTACATGTAATAATCATCATTCTTTTGCGAGAAAATTGCGCAGTACCCCCAAACATTATATATGTTTTTTTAGCAGACACCCTAGGGAATAAAACGACGGTCATTGCAACGTTTTATCTTGCACGGTATTTACGCAATAATTTTTCAAACGCCTTTTTTTTGTAAAAAAATTTGTTTCATGAATTAAAAAAATAACAAAACAGTAAAGTTAGCCCAATTTTCTTGTATTATGTGAAAGATTAAATAGATACCCAACATGTCACTCTTTAATTATGCGCACACTCATGGAATGGCGCCAAACTTCGGTACTTAAAAATCTCCATATGCAACGCTTTGAAATTTTTTACAGGTTACCAGTTTAGATTTACAGAGGAGATATAGTGCTAGAATGGTTGCTGGCACTCTAAGCTACGCGAGCACGCGAGCTACCAGGGACAGGGGCGTTTTAATATTTTTTAATTACTATTATTTTTTTTACATATTTATTTATTTTTATTAAATGTTTTCCATAGGCAACGCTTTATTTATTTTTTTACAGGTTACCAGTTTAGATTTACAGAGGAGATCTAGTGCTAGATTCGTTGCTGGCACTCTAACGTACTCGGCGATACCTCACTTATGTGGTTTAAACAGCGTTTACATATGTCGGCGGGACTTACGAGTGCGTTCGCTTTTGCACGCGAGCTACCGCTTTTTTTCAAATGTGTGTGACAGGTCCTCTTTAAGGAGAGATGCGGGGTCAATAAGACCTCACATGTCTCCTCCAGGCTGGAAACCATGAGATCGGTGAAAAAAAATTCACCGATCTCATAAATGGTTGCTTACAGCCGCAATCGCGGCTTTGTTTTCTTACGGGGACCCGGGCGTGACGTCATCACATCGCGCCCAGGTCCTCCGACGGTCATAGAGATGACTGTTGACCATCTGATCACCAGTCATCTCTATGCTTCCTGCCGACGCCGGACGATTCGTTCTCCGGGCCCCCGAAGGCACGGGAGAGCCCGGAGAAGCACCGGATGTCGGCGGGAGGGGGGTTGTCCTCTCCCGCAGCCTGTAAGGATGATCAAGCGGCGGAACCGCTGCTATGATCGTTCTTATGTCGTGCAGAATCGCCGGCTGAAGAAGAGGATATCTGGATGATGCCTCTGGCTGCAGGCATCATTCAGATATTCACCTGCAAATCCCAGGCTGTCAATTGACGTCCACTTAGGATGGGAGATCCCATCTCTGGACGTCAATTGTCAATGGGCCAGTATTGAAGTGGTTAATTTGTGTCCCACAGTAAACCCTACAAGTAGAAACTTAAAGCGGAGTTCCACTCAAAAGTAGAACTTCCGCCCTGGTGTCCCATTCGGTGGGAGAGTGGGTATCCTGTTCCCACTTCAGAGAGTGCATTATGTAACCCCTTTGCTCCCTCCTCCTTCCTCCGCCGCCAAGCCAGTAGAAGAGTGCAGCGGTGCAGCGGTGCCTCGCACATCTGCAGTATGAGTAGCTGCTGGCTTTTAATTTTTGCAGGGGTGGGCGGACCCCCTTTTTAAAGTGATTGTAAAGTCTTGTTTTGTTTCCTATACAAATAACAAACATGTTATACTTACCTGCTCTGTATAGTGGTTTTGCACAGAGCAGCCCAGATCCTCTTCTTCCTAAGGTCCCTCTTCTGTACACCTGCCCCCGCCCTCCCATTGAGTGCCCCCACAGCAAACAGCTTGCTATGGGGGCACCCGAGCCAAGTCACAGCTTCCTATGTTCATTCAGACACAGACACCCGACCCGGCCCCTCTCTCTCCTGATTGGCTAGATGACTTTGAAGTTTTTTTTTACCTTAATGCATAAAAGATAAAAAACCTTCTGACTTTACAATCCTTTTAATCTAGCCAGGCATTTGAATTAAACAACTTACTGCACCACTGGGCATCAAAATTGCGGTTTAGGTCCACTCCATAGCATGTTCCATTATTGAAAGGCGCACGATTTTTTCTCCAAAGACGTTCCTGATGATGAAACATAACACTTGCATTATAATTGTCATGGACCATGAAATACTGAAATCCTAATTCATGTATTACAGATTTGATTCTGAACCCCAGCCAGGTCAACAGACTCATAAGTGATACTTATTGTCCATTGTGTGATAACCCTGTTTAAAGCCTTTCTATTATCAGGTGTAAATGACTTCTGCCCTGTCTCTGGTCTCCAGACAGTTCCATTGTTCTGTGGCTGGCTATTGTGTACATTGATTGACCCCCTGGGGCTTTTGTCTGAACACACATATTCAGGCTATTCAAGCTTTGGGACCAATCTCTGCGGAGACATTTTCAAGTCCTCATTTGCATGGTTTAAGAGGACCAGATTGAAGACTGCATACTTTACAATGGACCAATAGGAAAGCGGTTGTTGGGGGCGGGATGTTCCAAATCCTGTATAAAGTGTGCTGTGTACTTTCAATAAAGTGTGTCCTGTTACATTCAGCATTAAGCCATGGCTCATGTGTGGATTATTCAGCGGTTCCAGGGATATTCCTAGTCGGGGAATATTGGGTGATTTATTTTATGGGAGAAGAAGGGAATGGATGGCGGAGATATGTTCGACGACCGTCACAATAATATTATATATTTTTTTTATAATCTATTTTGTGTTAATATAAAGTGTTACTTAAATGTATAATAAATACAGTATATCAACATTTAAAGTGTAACTTCACTTTTGTGAAAAAAATAAAAACTATTACAACATAAATCATTTTATATCGACAACAGCTCACCGGGGAAGGGGGAAGTTGTTCACTGAGCTATAGGCCATTGAAAGAACCTACTAAGAGGACTGAGTTATCACCCTTAAAGCAATACTAGTTTTGAACTTTCCTCTTGCTAGTTTGCGGTCATGTAACAGTGTTCTTGATGTCAGCTTCATATTGAAAATACTGTCCTGAATGTTATTCCCAACCTTTATGTATTTAAACTTTTCCAGGCGTGTGTCCCCTCTTTCTTTTTTCATCAAGACTGTACATATTAGGTTCCTAAAGTCTCTCCTGATATGTTTTAAACCCCAGACCTTTCACTATTTTTGTTTCCTGTCTCTGGTCAAAGCATTCTAAATGAGGTCTATATAAAGGTAATGTAATAATGTAGTGGAATCAGGACCTTCTTCCTCCTAAATGTGGCCCCTCTAGTAATAGATGCCAAATTTAATTTTGCTTTTCCCACTGCTTAGCCATACAGTTTGCTCATTTTTTAATTATCTGAAATAAATACCCCTAAAACTTATTTTTGTAGTTTTTCTCAACACTGTACTCTATGAAGTTATTTTTTTCCCCCCATGTGCATTATTTTACATTTAGAAACCTTGAACTGCAGTTTCCACTGCTTTGATCAATCTACCAATGTCAAATCATGTTCCATGTCACAGACAGCTCAACCACATTACACACCTTTGTGTCATCAGCAAAAAGACTCATCTATCACCTGTACGATCATCGCACACACCTTTCAACACCACTGTCACACGGATCACTGGCTCCCCCCAGTGGATCCACGGATTAGCTACAGGAGCTTTCGACCAGGGGCACATTCCTAGGAGTAGGACGTGTGTTCCCATAGCTCCAGGCAGGCAGGCTAGGTTCGCCAGCACCCAGGATCCAGGACAACAAATTTGCCTCTCCTTCTCCCTCCTCTCAGGCGCCCTGCTACAGGTAAGGCCTGACGCCACCGGACCGCGATCCACCCTCCAGCCTCCTACCCGGGGACGGCTTGCGGCCGTCCTTTTTAGGATAAGCCGTGGGGGCATAGGACTCCCCATCCACTTCCCCGCAACCTCCCTGGATTATTTTCCTCACAACAAGCGCGGCGACAGCCGAGGCCTTGTGCACTCTCGTGTTTTGCGGCCAAACCACTGAACCTCTCCCCTGTTTGCCCCCTACTACAGCCCCCAGCCCCCTACAGGACTCATCTTAGTCCCCCAGGATCTCCACAGCTGCCCCATCGGCGCCCCAGTACTCCAGCCCCCGGCGCGGGCCTAGTCCCGGTAGGCGGCCATCTTGCTACACCCAAGCAACTGGTCAGAAAACCATTATCTCTCGCACCTCCCTTCCACAGCCTGTTCTACTATGACTAGCTCCCACCTGTGAATACAGGTGGAAACGCAGCTCCAAGAATTTGATCCAGGGTGCGCCGATTGCCTTTGAGGGGTCAGGAAGGAATTTTTTTCCCCGGTCATTGCAGATTGGCCAGCACGCCTGGGGTTTTTCGCCTTTCTCTGGATCAAAACGGGGAGGGAAGACTTGACGAGTGGCGCCCACTTGACATTTTTTTGCTCCCATCAACATTTCCACCCAATTAAGATCACTTTTCCTGCATTTTTCTGCGACCATGGGTAATCTCAGATACTCGGCAGAGACCATCTGGGAATTAAAACCATTCGCCACAAATTTACCAGCTGCCACAAAAAAAGCTCTAAGGAACGAGTAACTCTTAAGTTTCGATCGACGATCGAAAGTCAAACACCATAAGCATTTACCTTTGTCCAAGCGCATATAATGCGCTTTGGTCAATACGAGATCGACAGTAAAGCACAGACAAGAAATCCATGATTTCATACTTCAATGCGATTTAGACTGCCTCTTTATCACAGAAAGCTGGCTCATAGCCGACTGTAACACCATTCTAGGAGAACTAGTGCCAGAAAATTATCATATTATAACAGGAACGGAGTGGGGAAAAGAGGAGGAGGCCTGGCTGTGATCCACAAGACTCACCTCTCGATCTCTAAACCAGCCCTTCAGAACCCACTTCCATTCATGGAAACCCTCACTCTGCAACTGCAAACAAATCCTCAAGAGACCGTCCACATTCTACTCTGCTATAGACCACCGGGTCCAAAATCGCAGCTTCTACCATCATTGACGGAGTTTATCTCCACTTATACCCTTAACAGCAAACACCTTTTGCTGCTCTGGGATTTCAACCTCTGGGCCAACTCCGCACAGGATCCTGTAGCCGATGCCTGTATTGTCCACATGGAAGAATTAGGGCTGCAGCAACTAGTATGTGGGCCCACACATACTTCAGGTCACACGCTTGACCTAATTTTCAGACAAGATCTGGAAATAAACATTTTGCAAAATGAACCGTTGCCATGGGCAGATCACCATGCAATTAAATTCATAATTACCAAAATCCCCCCCTTAACAAAAACACCAAAGCCAGTGACAACACACTGGACTAGATCTCAGAAGAAGCTCCATTCGGAACTCTTCAAAACTACATTAGGGAATAAAATAAAAACAATCCAACCACATCAAACAGCCTCAGAAACCCTGGATGCCATAAACACAGCCCTATTACAGTCATCTGACTTAATAGCGCCAAAATGCAAAACCTGCATCCGGAAAAACAACTCCGGCTGGTTTAACAACCAGCTGTCGCTACTGAAGCAAGAGCGCAGAAGGGCGGAAGCCGCCTGGAAAATAAGTTCTTCAGAAGAAAAAACTCACCATCTACAAGGCTACAACAAAAAAATACCACAAAGAAATCTTAAAAGCCAAAAAAAATAAAAAACACTTTTCCAATGCCATCACCAATGCCCTAAACCGCCCCCGTGAACTCTTCAAGCTGGTCACTCAGACCATGAATCCAGGCTGTCTTGAAGCCCCCAATTCAGATACCCAAGAATTCTGTAATGAATTATCGGATCACTTCATTAACAAAATTGAGAGAATCCGGGAAAGCATTCAGCAAAACAATACCCCCCTCAACCCCCCCCCCCCCCTCAATCATTCACACAATACCCATCAAAATTCACCACAATCAACAAAGTTCACTCTGGAACTCATCTCCATCGATGCCATTAAAAATATCATCGGTACTTTGCGAAACAGCACAGCGCCTAAGGATATCATCCCTACCAAACTGCTGAAAGAATGTGCCAACATCCTGGCACCTCCTATCACGCAGCTTATAAACCAGTCATTCAAGGAAGGCATAGTGCCCTCCCAGTTGAAAGAGGGCACAATCCAACCCATCTTGAAGAAACCCACCCTAGACCCCAAGGACCCAATTCACCGCCGTCCCATAACAGGCCTAAACATTCTCTCCAAGGTAATGGAGAAAGTAGTGGTACAACAGCTGGAACAGCATCTAGATACCCATAATCTACTTGATCCATTTCAATCGGGTTTCCCTCCTGGACACGGGACAGAAACAGCATTTCTCCAAATATGGGATGATATCCTCGAGACCGCAGACGAAGGAGAATCTTGTCTTCTGGTTCTGTTGGACCTAAGCGCAGCTTTCGACACGGTAGACCATAAACTATTACTGACTCGGCTAGCTGAAGTAGCCGGAGTCGCAGAAGGTGATTTATCACGGTTTTCCTCTTTTCTGGAAAACCGATCACAAATAGTGAAATTGGGACCTTTCACTTCTGAAAAACGCACGGTATCATGCGGAGTCCCTCAAGGGTCCCCTCTGACACCGGTGCTGTTCAACATCTATCTGCGCCCTCTCTTTGAAATCATCAGTAGCCAAAAACTGCTTTATCACTCATATGCAGACGACACGCAACTGTATTTCCGCATCTGCAATAAAAAGGATCATCATCTCAGTCTAGAGCAGTGTTTCTCAACTCCAGTCCTCAAGCCCCCCCCAACAGGTCATGTTTTCAGGATTTCCCTCAGATGAAAAGGCTGTGGGAATTACTAAGGCAGTGAAACTGATCAAATCACCTGTGCAAAATAATGGAAATCCTGAAAACCTGACCTGTTGGGGGGCCTTGAGGACTGGAGTTGAGAAACACTGGTCTAGAGACATGCCTCTCTTTGATAGAAAACTGGATGACGAAGAGTTATCTCAAACTCAACAGTTCCAAAACAGAACTTCTTCTGTTTCACGCCAGTCGTAAGAATCAACTGGCAACAACTTGGACACCCCCGCCCATTCTTGGCCAAATCATCACCCCTAGCTCCAAAGTCAAAAGTCTCGGGTCATCTTCGACACCTACATGACAATGGACGCACAAATAAGGTCAGTAGTCAGCGGATCTCACCATCTGCTGCGCCTACTATGCAGACTCCAGACTGGACTATGCAAATGCCCTCTACCTCGAACTCCCAAAGTACCAAATTTCTCGTCTGCAAGTCGTTCAAAATACGGCCGCCAGACTTGTGACTGGGAAAAAAACATGGGAATCAATCTCACCTTCGTTGAGATCCCTTCATTGGTTGCCAGTAAAAGGCAGAATTGCTTTTAAAGCAATCTGTCTGACGCATAAGTGCATCCATGGGAAGGCCCCCCAAAATCTATGCGAAAAGATAAAAGCTCACAATTCCAATCGCGTTCTGCGATCCACCAACCAAAATCTGCTCCAGATACCCAAAGCCAAATTCAAGTCCAAAGGAGAAAGAAGATTTGCGCTCCAAGGTCCCAGATTATGGAACGCTTTACCAACCAGCATTCGGTTGGAGGAGAACCACCTGGCCTTCAGAAGAAAGATCAAAACTCATCTCTTTTGATATCAAAGGAGACAGGAACAACGAGCGCCCAGAGGCGATTAAGTTCGCATGTGCCACGCTATATACGTTTTTCATTCGTTCATTCATTCATTCATTACCCAAACCTTTAAATATATCACCGAAAAACTGATTAAATAGAAACAGGACCTCGTACAGAGCCTATTGTTTCACCACTTTTGCTCCTGTACCTTTAATGAGGGGTGGCTCCCCTTCAGTTCACCTGCCCCTATCTATCCATTAAAATGCATGTGCCTCCACAGTGAGGAGACTCACTGTTTAGTGTTAGGACCACAGATTACAGGGTGCCTTGGCGCGGCTCTGTGGCTCACGCATGCGTTTGCAAATGCATGTGGACCAAACCCCTGTTTTTAACGCATACTGTTAGACAGGTTAATTGGTTGTTCTGCTAGCTGGTCGGTAAGTAGGCTTGGTTATTCCCTGGGCATTCCCCAGGTTTTTGTTGTTATCTGCTTTAGCCTTCCAATGCTACTTACTGCGATTGCCAGCCATAGATGGGGGCGGTGGACACGTTTATGCTTCACCTGTGGTGTTTATATTGGTCTAGCAGTGCACCAACACCTTTGCAGCCATTGTGCTATATGCTGGATGTTTGGTGTGCTCCTGTACCTTTAACCACTTGACTACTGGGCACTTAAACCCACTTAATAACCAGACCAATTTTCAGCTTTCGGTGCTCTCACATTTTGAATGACAATAACTCAGTCATACAACACTGTAACCAAATGACATTTTTGTCCTTTTTTTCCCACAAATAGAGCTTTCTTTTGGTGGTATTTTATCACCTCTGCGGTTTTAATTTTTTTCACTATAAATGAAAAAAAACGAAAATTTTGTAAAAAAATGAATTTTTCTTCATTTCTATTATAACATTTTGCAAAAAAGTATTTTTTCTTCATAAACTTGGCCTAAAATGTATACTGCTACATATCTTTGGTAACAAAACAAAAAAAAATTGATATTATTTAGTCTGGGTGAAAGTTATAGGGTCTAAAAGCTATGGTACCAATTACTGAAAATTGATCAATTTGATCACATCTGATGTACTGACAGCCTCTCTCATTTCTTGAGACCCTAACATGCCAGAAAAGTACAAATACCCCCAAATGACCCCTTTTTGGAAAGAAGACATTCCAAGGTATTTAGAAAGAGGCATTGTGAGTTTTTTGAAGTTTTAATTTTTCCCACAATTCTTTGCAAAATCAAGATTTTTTTCATTTTTTATTTTCTTTCCACAAAATTTTCATATTAGCGGGTTATTTCTCACACACAGCATATGCATACCACAAATTACACCCCAAAACACATTCTGCTATTCCTCCCGAGTATGGCGATACCACATGTGTGAGACTTTTACACAACATGCAGGGAACGTTCTGGAACACCCAGACCAATTCTGACATTTCTCTCCTACATGTAAAAATCAACACTTATTTGCTAGAAAATTACATAGAACCCCAAAACATTATATATGCTTTTTTAGCAAAGACCCTAGAGAATACAATGGTGGTTGTTGCAACTTTTTATCGCGCATGGTATTTGCACAGCAATTTTTCGAACACATTTTTTTTTTGGAAATAAAACAGTTTTGTGCTTTTAAAAAAAAAAAACATTAAATTTAGCCCAATGTTTTTGCATAATATGAAAGATGAAGTTACGCCGAGTAAATAGATACCCAACATGTCACCCTTCAATACTGCACACGCTCGTGGAATGGCGCCAAACTTTGCGACTTAAAAATCCCCATAGGTGACGCTTTAAATATTTTTACTGGTTACATCATTTTAGTTGGAGAAGAGGTCTAGGGCCAAAATTATTGCTCTCGCTCTAACGTTCGCAGCGATACCTCACATGTGTGGTTTGAACACCGTTTTCATATGTGGGCGGGACTTGCGTATGCGTTCGCTTCTGCATGCAAGCTCACGGGGACAGGGGCGCTGTATGCCCAGAGTATTGCGGAGTATGCCCAGAGTATTGCAGAGTATGCCCAGAGTATGCCCAGAGTATTGCAGAGTATGCCCAGAGTATTGCAGAGTATGCCCAGAGTATGCCAGAGTATGCCAGAGTATGCCAGAGTATGCCCAGAGTATTGCAGAGTATGCCCAGAGTATTGCAGAGTATGCCCAGAGTATTCCCAGAGTATGCCCCGAGTATTCCCAGAGTATGCCCAGAGTATTGCAGAGTATGCCCAGAGTATTGCAGAGTATGCCCAGAGTATTGCAGAGTATGCCCAGAGTATTGCAGAGTATTCCCAGAGTATGCCCAGAGTATTGCAGAGTATGCCCAGAGTATTGCAGAGTATGCCCAGAGTATGCAGCAGGGATGGCTGAGGAAGGAGGGATGGATGGATGGATCTGTGACTGCATTTGTCACAGATCCAGCCCGCAGCACTGGCGCTGCTATCCGCTCCCTCCCCTCTCCTCTCACACTGTACCGATCGGTACAGAGAGAGGAGGGAGGAACCGGCGTCATCAAATGACGCCGGTCTGTTTACATCTGATCGCGCCGTCATTGGACGGCGCGATCACGTGGTAAACCGCCGCTATCAGCGGCGATTTACCGTGATCCGTGACCCGCCGGGTCCTCTGGACCCGGCGGTCACGGACATTCCCGTGTGCGCGCCCCAGGGGGCGCGCGGGAGCGCGACTCTGGAATCACGTTATATAACGTGATCCCAGAGTTAAGCAACCACCTTGCCGCCGTTATTTTTCGGCAGGTGGTTGCTAAGTGGTTAATGAGGGGTGGCTCCCCTTCAGTTCACCTGCCCCTATCTATCCTTTAAAATGCATGTGCCTCCACTGTGAGGACACTCACTGTTTAGTGTTAGGACCACAGATTACGGGTGCCTTGGCGCGGCTCTGTGGCTCACGCATGCGTTTGCAAATGCGTGCGGACAAAACCCCTGTTTTTAACGCATACTGTTAGACAGGTTAATTGGTTGTTCTGCTAGCTGGTCGGTAAGTAGGCTTGGTTTTTCCCTGGGCATTCCCCAGGTTTTTGTTGTTATCTGCTTTAGCCTTCCAATGCTACTTACTGCGATTGCCAGCCATAGATGGGGGCGGTGGACACGTTTACAGTATGCTTCACCTGTGGTGTTTATATTGGTCCAGCAGTGAACCAACACCTTTGCAGCCATTGTGCTATATGCTGGGTGTTTGGTGTGCTCCTGTACCTTTAATGAGGGGTGGATCCCCTTCAGTTCACCTGCCCCTATCTATCCATTAAAATGCATGTGCCTTCACTGTGAGGACACTCACTGCTTAGTGTTAGGACCACAGATTACAGGGGTGCCTTGGCGTGGCTCTGTGGCTCACGCATGCATTTGCAAATGCGTGCGGACAAAACCCCTGTTTTTAATGCATACTGTTAGACAGGTTAATTGGTTGTTCTGCTAGCTGGTCGGTAAGTAGGCTTGGTTATTCCCTGGGCATTCCCCAGGTTTTTATTGTTAAAGGAATGGTCAAGGTACAGGCAAAGGTTGGCAACATGAAATCAGACAGTTGGGCAGAAGGCAGAGGCAAAATCCAGATACAGGCCAAGGTCAGGGTAGGTAGCGTTCAAGGGAAGTAAAAAGCAGTCAAACACAAAAGTAGGCAGAACCAGATTTAGAAACACGGGTACAGCTGCAGATCAGACAATAATGGACTAGTGCAGATGCTGCACTCATATAGGCCTTTTGGCACCAGCGTTAACAGTGAACATGTGTGATCATGAGTCTTTCCCTGAGCATTTGCTTTTGCCTCAGGAGCTTCAGCTGTGCTATGGCCAGCACGTCCCTAACAGTCTGTTAACTTTGTTCTTTCATGTATTTTATATAACCTTAGCATGCAGTACTGGTAATTTTGTGCCCATGCTTCCATTAAGACCATATCTTATCTACAGTTTCATTCATACTAGTGAGTGAAGCATTAGCTTTCTGTCTGTGCCACCATGGCTATGAGACTTGCTACTCTAATATACAGAGACTGTAGTGTTGTTTATCCACCGCTTTTCATTCCTTGTCCAGTTACAGAACGCCTGGGTGTTCTTTGAATAAATGTGGGGAGAGAGGGGGAAGTTAACAACACTGTGTAGAAGAGCCACAGTTCTCATAGCTGCAGTGGACATGGAGAAAAGAGAAAGCTATTGCACACATCCTGGCATGAATGAAACTGTAAATAATAAAGAAAGAAAGAGTAGCAATCCAAGAGGTGGCATACACCTCATGAGTAGGGTTGCCATCTGTACAGTTTTGACCCGGACAGTACAGGTTTAGGAGGCTCTGCCCGGGTCTCCCTCTGCCTCACACCCGGACACCATTTCTAGCTGACAGGGGGTACCATGGGGCCTCCTTTTATGAGCCCCAGCACACAGGGGGACCCGGACAGCAGGGGGATCGGAGCAGAGGGAGGGGGAGGCAATTACAGAGCAATTAAAACATAAGGGAGAGAGAGGCGACAGGCAGCTACTGGTACGGAAGTTTTTAATAAAACAGATGCTTAAAAACAATCCACTCACTCTCCGGTTAGAGCTGTAGGCATGTCAGTTGTGAAGTCGGCTGTCCCATTCTCCCCTCCGATCCACGCTGCTTTACTGAATGGCTGGAGGAAGCCAAGGATACAGAGCCATGGGGAAACTGCAGTGAGCTGTCAGCCTGGGGTGCTGTGACCAATCAGAGCGTTCAGGAGGCTTAACCACGCCTCCATCATCAGAGGCTGACAGTTCAAATGAGTTTCCCGCGGCTCTCTGTTTCCTCCAGCGATTCAGTGATAACAGCAGCTTGGATCGGAGGAGAGAATGGGACAGCTGACTTCACAGACTGACATATATACAGCTCTGACATGAAGAGTGAGTGCATTGTTTTTAAGCATCTATTTTAATAAAAACTTCCATACCAGCAGTTGCCTGTCACCTCTCTCTCTCCCTTTTTGACTCCTCTGTGTTTGCCCCCCTCTCTGTGTTTGCCCCGTCTCTTCTGTAATTGCACCCTCCACCTCTGTATTTTCACCCCCTCCTTTGTATTTGCAACCCCCTCCTCTGTATTCCCCCCTCCTTTGTATTTGCAACCCCATCCTCTGTAATTGTTCCCCCTACTTTGTATTTGCACCCCCCTCCTCTGTAATTGTTCCCCCTACTTTGTATTTGCAACCCCTTCCTCTGTAATTGTTTCCCCTACTTTGTATTTGCAACTCCCTCCTCTGTAATTGTTCCCCTTACTTTGTATTTACACCCCCCTCCTCTGTAATTGCACCCCCAACCTCTGTAATTGCACCCCCATCCTCTGTAATTGCCCCCCCACGCTCGCTGCTCCAAACCCCCTGCTGTTCAGGCTCCCCTGTGTGCTGGGGCCCTGTGATACCCCCTGTTGGCTGCCATGGGGGTATTGGAGGCAGGAGGATTTGTGCTGGTAGGGGAAGAAGATTTGTAATAGAAGGGGATGGGGATAATGGCACCCCAATCGCGAAGCAAAACTTCTTTTGGATGACAGGCATCCCACAGTTCTGTTTATGTGATTTTGTCGCGATTTGTCGGGTGACAGTCACAGCAAAATCGCACCACAGTTGGGGTGCCATGCCGTGCGCCACTAAAGTGTTCGGGTTTGGCTTGAAGAAAAGGTGGCAACCCTACTCATGAGAGTTAACTTTTTCACACAGCACACTTTATCCTGTTTGCCTGGAGTTCTGCTATAAATGCAGTTTACTTAGTCAGGTCCACTTGAATATACAATGTTTTTTTTTCTCTTATTTTTTCAGCTTACCGTTGTCCACGTGTAAATATATCCATCAATGTTAAACACAGGTACAATGTAGAAATCAACTTCTTTTAGGACTTTGGCAAGAATAGCATCCGATTTGTGAGATGAAACAAGCTGTGAAATGGAAAATTGCATTAAATGAAAATTAAATAATTAACAGCATTAAACATGTGTTGCTTTAACCACTTCAGCCCCGAAAAGGTTTACCCCCTTCATGACCATGCCATTTTTCGAAATATGGCCCTGCGTTACTTTAACTGACAATTGTGTTGTCGTGCGAAGCAGTACCCAAATATATTGCTTGGTTTGAGGAAAAGTTATAGCGTCTACAAACTATGGGTTATGTTTATTTTATTTATTTTTTACTAGGAATTTTTAGTGGGACTGCAACATTGCGACAGACAAATCTGACACTAAGTGACACTTTTTGGGGACTAGTGACACTAATACAGTGATCAGTGCTAAAAAAAAATGCAGTGTCACTGACACTGTACTATAATGACACTGGCAGGAAAGGGGTTAACATTAGTGTTGAGCAGAATATACCATATTCGATTTCGCGATATATCTCGAATATATAGTCGAATATTCGAGATATATTTGCTAAATACGAATATTCATGATATTTTTTGGAAATGAAATGATTGCGAAATTTCGCTATTGCGAATGCGAATGCGAATGCGAATTGCGAATTGCGAATGCGAATGAAATTTCGAGAAATGCGGAAGGAGCACTCTGATTGGCTCAGAATATTCGTGATATATTACAATACAAAATAATTGCGAATATTCGGCAAATGCGGAAGGAGCACTCTGATTGGCTCAGAATATTCGTGATATTTTATAATACAAAATAATTGCGAAATTTCGAGAAATGCGGAATGGAGCACTCTGATTGGCTCAGAATATTCGTGATATATTACAATACAAAATAATTGCGAAATTTCGAGAAATGCGGAAGGAGCACTCTGATTGGCTCAGAATATTTGTGATATATTACAATACAAAATAATTGCGAATATTCGGCAAATGCGGAAGGAGCACTCTGATTGGCTCAGAATATTCGTGATATTTTATAATACAAAATAATTGCGAAATTTCGAGAAATGCGGAATGGAGCACTCTGATTGGCTCAGAATATTCGTGATATATTACAATACAAAATAATTGCGAATATTCGGCAAATGCGGAAGGAGCACTCTGATTGGCTCAGAATATTCGTGATATATTACAATACAAAATAATTGCGAATATTCGGCAAATGCGGAAGGAGCACTCTGATTGGCTCAGAATATTCGTGACATTTTATAATACAAAATAATTGCGAAATTTCGAGAAATGCGGAATGGAGCACTCTGATTGGCTCAGAATATTCGTGATATATTACAATACAAAATAATTGCGAATATTCGGCAAATGCGGAAGGAGCACTCTGATTGGCTCAGAATATTCGTGATATTTTATAATACAAAATAATTGCGAAATTTCGAGAAATGCGGAATGGAGCACTCTGATTGGCTCAGAATATTCGTGATATATTACAATACAAAATAATTGCGAATATTCGGCAAATGCGGAAGGAGCACTCTGATTGGCTCAGAATATTCGTGATATATTACAATACAAAATAATTGCGAATATTCGGCAAATGCGGAAGGAGCACTCTGATTGGCTCAGAATATTCGTGATATTTTATAATACAAAATAATTGCGAAATTTCGAGAAATGCGGAATGGAGCACTCTGATTGGCTCAGAATATTCGTGATATATTACAATACAAAATAATTGCGAATATTCGGCAAATGCGGAAGGAGCACTCTGATTGGCTCAGAATATTCGTGATATATTACAATACAAAATAATTGCGAATATTCGGCAAATGCGGAAGGAGCACTCTGATTGGCTCAGAATATTCGTGATATTTTATAATACAAAATAATTGCGAAATTTCGAGAAATGCGGAATGGAGCACTCTGATTGGCTCAGAATATTCGTGATATATTACAATACAAAATAATTGCGAATATTCGGCAAATGCGGAAGGAGCACTCTGATTGGCTCAGAATATTCGTGATATATTACAATACAAAATAATTGCGAATATTCGGCAAATGCGGAAGGAGCACTCTGATTGGCTCAGAATATTCTTGATATTTTATCGTAATTTCGCAAAAATGCGAATGAGAAATTGATTGCGGAATTTCGACAGTAACACTCTGAAATCGAATATATGTGTTATTTTAGCTAAAAACAATATTGCGAATTTCTCGAAAATAATCGCGCGATATCGCTATTGCCGAATAATCGCATTGCGATTTTTTGGCAATATAAAATGATTGCTGCAGCTACTCGGCCCAAGGTCTCTAATCATACCACTAATGCTTTTAGACGTCGATGGGGATCTCTAGGATGTGATCTGTTCTAAAAAAAAATTGAAAAAATACGAATATTCGAAATAGCGAATATTCACCGCGAAATTCGGAATATATCGCGAATACTCGAATATGCCATATTCGAGCCGAATATTCGCAATACGAATATTCGTGAGAAACACTAGTTAACATCAGGGGCAAGCAAAGGGTTAAATGTATTCCCTGGGAGTGCTTGCTTACTGTGCGGGTGATGCTTTGACTGGGGGAAGACAGAGATCCATGCTCCTGCTTAGGAGGCAAAAAACAAGATCTCCATCTTCCCCTCTCACAGAACGGCGCGCACCTCAGACTCAGTGCACAAAATCACATACAGGTACGTTAAAATAATAACATGATCATATTTTGTTTATTGCCTTTATGTAATGCATATGGTAGTGTGGATGTTATTGTAAATGTGATCCTTGATTGGTATGAAAACAATCACTCAAATAATACCTTTTAATTTTTAACCACCACAACATTAGCAAAGGGAATGTGAGTAATAGTTGTTTGCAGCATCTCTAATTTATGCTCTCTGCTAGTTTTTATCAATGTTAAATAGAACTCTTTTAAAGATCATTACATACTGTAGGTTAGGCTAGGTTCACACCTATGTGTTTTTGCATTTTGCAGAATTGCACTACAATCCATTTAACATGGTTTCCTATGGGGCACATACACATCTATGCATTTTTGGAAAGGGTCAGGGACTTTTGCGTTTTACATGCAATAGATTTCAGTAGACTAAAAAGTGTTGTGTATTTTATGCGTTTTTACATGCGTTGTGCATTTTTTTCTCCTTAACAAACCGTGAATAGTCAGTTGTTATGGAGTGGGTGGTCCGCTCCGTTCTTAACCAATGAGTCATCAGCAGTTAGCAGGGTTTTCACGCTGACAGCTAAATGTAAAAATGTAAAGAAAAAGAATTGCCGTAAATGAAAAAAAATGGCGTGGGGTCCTCTCAAAATCCATACCAGACCCTTATCTGAGCATGCAGCCTGGAAGAAGAGGGGGCCGAACTTCGGGGTCAAAACCAGGTACCCGCTCCCCTCCCCTCTCCCCCAAAATTTGCCAAATGAGCAGCAGGGGGTGAGGAGACAGACCTTTTGGGTGGAACTCTGCTTTAAAATTTTGCAAATGGGTATTTTTTCTCCTTCATTGATGTACGCTGATGAGGCTGCACTGATGGGCACTGATGGGCTGCACTGATGGGCTGCACTGATGAGCACTGATGGGCTGCACTGATTGGCACTGATGAGGCTGCACTGATGGGCAGGATAAGGTGGCACTGGTGGGCACTGATAGGTGGCACTGGTGGACACTGAGAGGTGGCACTGATGGGTGGCACTGGTGGGCACTGACAAGTGGCACTAAAAGGTGGCATTGATAGGTGGCACTGATAGATGGCAGTGGTGGGCACTGATGGGTGGCAGTGATGGGCACTGATGGGTGGCAGTGATGGGCACTGATAGGTGGCAGTAATGGGCACTGATAGGCAGCAATGCTAGGTGGCAGTGGTGGGCATTGATAGGTGGCACTGGTGAGCACTGTGGCCACTTGCAGGTGGCACTAGCAGGGGGTACTGGCAGGGGTTACTTGCAGCAAGTAGAGAAAGTAGATGTGCCTCCTTGCTCTTCGGGACCGATTTCCCTTTCAGATAAGCCGGTAATCGGCTTTTTTTTCCTCCTCACACTGTTAGCGTGAGGAGAAAAAATAATGATTACCAGCTTTTGTTTACAACATGTGATAAGCTGACATTGGCTGAAAGCTGATCATGCGGTAAGGCCTTACTCAGATCTGTGATCACCCGAGTCTCAGTGATTCAGGTGATCACAGCGTGTGCTGCGCGCACCCTGCAGGGGTGCGCGGGGAGCGCACAAATGGGAGGACGCTGCTGCCAGGAGGAAATGTGTCTAAGGCGGCGTACAGACGATCGGACATATCCGATGAAAACGGTCCGCGGACCATTTCCATCGGATATGTCCGATCGGGAGTTTGATCCGATGGGGTGTACACCCCATCGGATGAAATTCCCCGCCGCCGGACGGCGCGGTGACGTAGTGGTGACGCGGCGGTGACGTTGACGCCGCTGCGTCACCGCCACGTCACCGCACCAGGAAGTAAAACACTTCCGCGCATGCGCCGAATCCATTCGGCAGCGGCGCGGCGGCGGTGGGGGCCGACATGTCTGCTGGTAAGTGTACTAACCAGCAGACATGTCGGGCGGACAGATTCCCACCGGATAGATTTCAAAGCATGCTTTGAAATCTGTCGGGTGGAGAAATCTGTCCGCTAGCCCATACACACGAGCGGAGATGTCTGCTGAAACGGTCCATCGGGAATCGGCGTAGAGGCTCATTTGCATATTTTAGACGGGAACGCCACCTAGCGTCCAGCCTAAAATATGAAAATAAGATACAACGGCGTAAGAGACTTACGCCAGTTGGATCTTATGAAAATGTATGCGTTACTGATTCTATGAATCAGTCGCATAGATAGGAGGGCTCAGACGCAGAGATAAGACGGCTTATCTGCAGATAAGCCATCTTGGGCCAGATTCTCTAAGAATTCCGGCGGCGTAGCGTAAGCCAGTTAAACTATGCCGCCGCATCGTACTAGAGCAAGTGCTTTATTCTCTAAGCACTTGCTCCGTAGGTTTTGCCTGCGTCGCGTAAATCGCGCAGCGTAAACCCGCGCAATTCAAATGGGGCGGCTTGTATTTAAATTAAGCGCCCCCCCCGCGTCGAATGAACTGCGCATGCGCCAGAAGGGGAAAAAGCCCAGTGCGCATGCTCCAGCTCACATCGGAAAGCGTCGTTGAAACCGATGTCAAAACGACGTGATCGACGCTTACGCAATGCCCTAATCGCGAACGAGTTAGTAAATCGACGTAAGCGACGGAAAAAGCCGACGCTGACCCGACGCCATACTTAACATGGCATCCGACGGGACCCGACGGCATCCGACGGTACTTCGTAAGGTTACTCCACATAGAAGCTGGGGTAACCTTACGCGAACAAAAACGACGTACGCGACGACGGGGCGGCGTAAAAGCGATAGAGAATCGGCGTACTACCGCATTTGCATATGCAAATGCGAAAACAACGTAAAGGCCACCTAGTGGCCGGAGTTGTCATTACACCTACGATCCGCAAGTGTAATGGTTTTACACTTGTCGGATGTAGAAGCGTATCTATGCAAAAGTGATGCTTAGCATCACGCGCATAGATACGAGACAAAAAAAACGGCGATACGACGGGGTATCTGAGATACTCCGTCGTAATGCCGCTGAGAATCTGGCCCCTTATCTCTTTCCTCAATCTGGCCCAAAGTGTTTTATCACAGGTCTTTTTTTAACCACTTAAGACCCGGACCAATACGCTGGTAAATGACCCAAGGTGTTTTTGCGATTCGGCACTGCGTCGCTTTAACAGACAATTGCGCGGTCGTGCGACGTGGCTCCCAAACAAAATTTGCGTCCTTTTCTTCCCACAAATAGAGCTTTCTTTCGGTGGTATTTGATCGCCTCTGCGATTTTTATTTTTTGCGCTATAAACTAAAATAGAGCCACAATTTTGAAAAAAAACACAATTTTTTTTACTTTTTGTTATAAAAAAAATCAAATAAACTAAATTTTTGTAAAACATTTAGGCCAAAATTAATTCAGCCACATGTCTTTAGTAAAAAAAAAAATCGCAATAAAAAAAAATAGCTACCTAGCGGGAACAGCGACACTAATACAGCGATCAGAAAAATGATCGCTTAGTGACGCTGGCAATAGGGAGTGAAAGGGTTAACTAGGGCGGTGATCAGGGGGTTAAAACTTTATTAGGGGGGGTGGGGAGGGGGTGAAAGGGAATATGTGGCTGTGTGGATCCTGAACCTAACACTAACTGTTTTTTACACTGCCTGTCACACTGACACTAAATGCAGTGATTAGATCACTGCATTCAGTGACACTGTGACAGGGGGGTGGGGGGGGCGATCACAAGGGGTTAATATGCCTATGTGAGTGTGTGTCAGTGTTGTGTTGGTGCACACTTACTTGTGATGTCTTCTCTCATCAGCAGCGCTGGAAAACAGCGCTGCGATGAGAGATTACATCATTTCCTCCTTCCTGTGTAAACACAGGAGGAGGAACTGACACGATGGGAGCGCGCTCCCATTGGCTGGGAGCGATCGCGGGGGGGGGCGGAAATCACGGACATCCGCCCGCTCGTCGGCGATCGCTCCCAGAGGCAGGGGGACCCCCGCACGCCGCGGAGGGGGTCCCGATGGGACCCCCGAACCGCACGAAGGCGGGGACGTAAATTTACGCCCTTGTGCCTGTACGAGCCATTCTGTGGCCGTATATGTGCGTGCGGGGGTCCTTAAGTGGTTAAACAACTCTGTGATTAGTTGGGTGGAAGCCAAATGTTAGGATGTTTTGACTTTTGAAGGGAAACTATATTGGCTTCAGGTCTCATTTTTACAGTTTTATCTGGTCTTATTTTAATTACTTCTAAATTTACTTTTTCAGTTCATACAACTGTTTATTTATTTACTAAATCCATATAAATATTTTTTTTTACACATAAATATTTATTACAGGACAAAGGATTCCCAGAGCACTATTAGTTAGCTGCAAAAAAGCATAGCCATAAAATGATCTTTTCAGGCAGACTGGCTGCCTTTGAAACTTTGTATTTAGCCTTCTTGTATCCTAAAGCTCCACCTGGTGGCTAAAAGCGAGTAAAATCTTTAATAATCACAATATTAGCAAACATTTTTCTGTGCTTTCACCCCCTTTCCTAACTAAGTGGCCAGAATCTCAATTTATACGTGATGCAAGCATGCTGGAAGGAGCAGTCAGGCACAGGATGGGCACCTTTTCATGCAAGTCTCGTTTTACATAAAAAAAATATATAATTTAAGTTGCTTAAACAGAAAGGGTGTGCTAGGACACTAAGTGCCACTTGAATTGACACTCTGACACCTTTCATTGTCTTTGTGAAACACCATTTAAAAAACATATGAGGACACTTGATTTGGACTTTGCACATATAAAAAAAGGGCTATGGAATGTACAGTAATCAAAAAAATTTAAGGAACACTTTTGAATCAGAACTCCTGGGATATTGATTTGGTCAGTTAAGTAGCAGAGGGGGAGGGGTGTATACAGAGGGAGTTGTTATTCAGTTTCAGCTGCTTTGCTGTTAATTAAAATTAACAACAGATGCACTAGGTGGGCAACAATGAGACGACCTCCAAAACCGGAATGATTTTTTCAGGTGGAGGTGTCTGACATATTTTTTTACCTACTCAACTTTTCTGACTGCTTTTCACTAGTTTCGCATTTGGCTAAAGTCAGGGTCACTACTGGTAGCACAAGGCGATACTTGGACCCAACAGGGTGGGTGGCACACCAGTATGTGTCATTGCCAGAAGGTTTGCTGTGTCTCCCAGTACAGTCTCAAGAGCATGGAGGAGATTCCAGGAGACAGGCAGTCACTCTAGGAGAGCTGGACAGAGCCGTAGAAGGTCCTTAACCCATCATCAGGACCGGTATCTGCTCCTTTGTGCAAGGAGGAACAGGATGAGCACTACCAGAGCCCTACAAAATGACATCCAGCAGGCCACTGGTGTGAATGTCTCTGACCAAACAATCAGTGGCATTTTCCATTGAACACCAGAATTGTCAGGTCCACCACTGGTGCCCCATGCTTTTTACAGATGAGAGCAGGTTCAGCCTGAGCATATGTGACAGACGTGAAAGGGTCTGGAGAAGCCGCAGAGAATGTTTTGCTGCCTGTAAAATCGTTCAGCATGACCGGTTTGGTGGTGGGTCAGTGATGGTCTGGGGAGGCATATCAATGGAGGGACACACATACATCTACAGGCTACAAAATGACACCTTGACTGCCTTTAGGTATCGGGATGAAATCCTTGGACCCATTGTCAGACCCTACGCTGGAGTGGGTCCTGGGTTCCTCCCGGTGCACGACAATGCCTGGCCTCATGTGGCAAGAGCATGCAGTCAGTTCCTGGAGGATGAAGAAATTGATACCATTGAATGGGCCCCCACGCTCACCTGACCTAAATCCAAAAGAACACCTCTGGGACATTATGTTTTGGTCCATCCGGTGCCGCCAGGTTGCACCTCAGTCTGTTAAGGAGCTCAGTGATGCTCTGGTCCAGATCTGGGAGGAAATACCCCAGGACACAATTTGTCGTCTCATTAGGAGCATGCCCTGATGTTGTCAGGCATGCATACAAGCACTTTGGGGCCATACAAACTACTGAGAACCATTTTGAGTTGGACTAGCTTGCTGCATAATTTTTTCACTTTGATGTTCGGGGTGTCTTTGATGTGCCATCCTTTCATACCTAACACATTACCCAGTCTATATCAGTAGAGATATCCAGCATGAGATTTTTGCCTGTTGAGATCTGATATTTTTTCAAAGTGTTCCTTTAATTTTTTTGAGCAGTGTATATTATATGAACGTGGGGATTTGATTACCATGATGGACACTTACAGCTCTGGTTGTCACCTGCACTTTATTGTCTTGATATAAACTATGTTTATTTTTTCCATATGTTATATATAAAAAAATAAAATAAAAACAAATAAAAAAATAATAATATTTTTTGTTAAGTGGGATAAAACATTTAAGGAGATGGGACATGATTTTGAGAAGAATATTTCTCTCTCTAAGAATATTTATTAAGAGCAGTAGCAGCCCTCCCTTTCTCCGCTTCTTGTTTCCTTCCTTTCTGTATGCTAACAGAATCTCATTAATAACAATTTATTGTAATTTAAATAATATAATTACTCTTTACCTCTTTTACGAACCACTGGCAGAAAGCTACAGAGACCCATTCTCTAGCATGAAATCCACAATCAATAAACATGATTTTTTTCTTCTTTTCAGATGGCCATCCAACCTGTGAAAAAAGAAAAAGAAAAAAAAAGCAGCCTTTAATACATGCGCACAAACACACACAACCTACATTTATGAAGGTGGAGTAATATTAAACATCAGATTGGCATTCTGAATGTCACAATTTCCTGGCTAAGACACATAGAGCCAGATCCACAAAGCACTTAAGCCGGAGTTTCACTCGATGCGCGGCGTAAGTCTAAATATGCGCCTGCGTATCTATGCGCCGTATCCCCAAAAAAATATAGAATTTTTCGACCAACGTAATTTCGATAGACCGGCGCATCGTGCGTGCAAAAATGCACTAGACACACCATTGATTTGCTATGCAAATATGCAAATGAGGGAGATACGGCGATCCACAAAAGTAAGTTTGTGCGGCGCAGGCTATGCGCTGTGCGCATCAGCTGCACGTCCGGTCTAAAGTAAGTCCTTATAAAAGCAGGTTTAAAATTGGACAATCTGTCTACATGTCAGCTAAAGCAACACCGTTAGGGATGAGCTGAGCAGCCACACTTGCAGGACAACAATCTGTACGCCAACATGCCAGGGGCATCCTTGCTTATAGCTATACTACTGACTTTAGATGAGCGTAGAAGGAGGAAGGCACAGAGGAGGGCACGGAGGAGGGCACGGGCGAAGATATACTGCACACGCATAGACATTTTTGGCATTAATGATTCTGAGGTGTCTCGCTTCTTCAGATTCACCCCTCATGCCATCATGGAATTAACCACAACCCTGCAGGAGGACATCACCAGCCCAACACAACGCTCACATGCAGTGCAGCCAGTGGTCAAGGTCCTGGCAACACTCCATTTCCTTGCCAGTGGCTCTTTTCACCCTAATGGGTAAATATATATATATATATTAGATACATTTTTTCTGTTTAGTATATATTTTATATTAGTTAATATAATAAATATATAATTTTATTTTTTATATCTAATATATATTTAATATTTTAAATATTATTATAATTATATTATTTATTAATATTATATACTTTTTTTATATATATATATAGTAGTTCAACTTCCAGTTCCTCTCTGACATCTCTCAAAAACACACAATCCAAAAAACACAACAACACAACACAAACCTACATACAGCAACAGACAACGGAACAAAAGCACCTTGCTGTAGGAAGGGAAACAAATGGATGTACTTTTGCAAAGGAAGGGCGTTTCTGTTCTGAGCATGCACAGAGAGGTGCTGACCATAGTCTGCTTCATGCGCGCATGCGCAATTCGGCCGGCCCTTCATTTGCATGGGGTCACGAGTCATTTCAATGGAACACGCCCATGTCCTTCCCAATTTGAATTACACCGCCTTACGCCTCGGAATTTACGTTACACCGGCGCAAATTTGTGCGCAAATACTACAAGGATACATTGCGCCGGTCTAACATAAAGGAGGTGCGCTATGCCGGTCAATATATGCGCCAATGTACGTGAATCTGGCCCAAAAACTTTAACTACCGTATTTATCGGCGTATAACACGCACAGGCATATAACACACACACCCTAGGTTTAAGAGGGAAGTTTCAGTAAAAAAACCTTTCCACAGCCCACTGCGTATAACACGCATAAACAGTTTACCCTCAATTTTCAGGGTAAAAAAGTGAGTGTTATACGCCAATAAATACAGTAGATTGCTTTTAAGATGAACACATGGGTGGGCTGCTAGAATTTCCTATGAGATTCTCCAAAATAGCTAGAATATCCTATCAGAACAGTAATGAAATTAATATTTATTTTAACTTACCCTAAAATAGTATATTGGTCGCTTTTCATAGGTTTCTCCTAAATACAGTTTAGTTACCAAGTCATTGTGGTTCTCTTTAATCTGTTCCATCCAGTCATAGATCTGTAATAAAAATATACTAGCATTACAATTTGTACAACTATAGTTTAGCTAAAGTTAACTTTAAATATATTAACAACAGTACATCAGGAGACAACAGCTCCACAATGTGATGGCGTAGGGTGGCTGCTCTCTACTCTTCCCTGATGGCTGTCTCTGGAGGACATCCTGCTTCATTGGGGTTGTGCCTCACCCTTAGTTTTCTCCTCTGCTCTATCTGGCACCCAAGTCATGTCAGTGACCTCATCATCATCATCATCTCCTCCATCCTCACCATTTGTGAATAGTTGGGCACAGTGCACTGTTGGGCATTCGGCGTATAACTAGAAAAATACCTATTTTTGACTGACAAATAATGAAAACATTTACTATAAAAGAAAAGAATAACACAGAGTGCTTCGTTAAGAAAAAAATATATAAAAGTAGAGATTAAATACAAATCAAAAAAAAAAAAAAAGGCGGTGAATACGGATGAGCCGGACACCCCAGCGTTCGGTTCGCACCAGAACCGTCGAACGGACCGAACGTTCGCGCGAACATTTAGAACCCCATTGAAGTCTATGGGACTCAAACGTTTGAATTCATAAGTGCTCATTTTAAAGCCCAATATGCAAGTTATTGTCGGAAAACGTCTTTGAGAACCCGGGTCTTGCCCCAGGGAACATGTATCAATGGAAAAATATTTTAAAAACGACCGTTTTTAAAACTTTTTTTCCACACATTACTGCACTGTACACATTACATTTAAAGGGCTGGTAGCAGCCTTTCTTTGTAAAAAAAAATATACTAGTGTTGCACAGTTAGGCCGCGTACACACGATCAAATCTGTCTGCTGGAAACGGTCTGCTAGACCATCCCAGCAGACAGATTCGATCGTGTTTACGGGCGAGCCGACGGATTTGGCCACCCGACAGATTTCAAAGCATGCTTTGAAATCTATCGGGTGGGAACCCGTCCGCCCGACATGTCTGCTGGTTAGTACACTTACCAGCAGACATGTCGTCTCGCACCGGCGCCGAATGGATTCGGCGCATGCGCGGAAGTGTTTTACTTCCTGGTGTGGTGACGTGGCGGCGTCACCGCCACGTCACCGACACGTCAGCGTGCTGTCTGCTGGCGGGGATTTTGGTTTGCTCGTGTGTACACGCGAGCAAACCAAAATGACAGCAGACAGATTTGTTCAAATCAGTCGGACAGACCGTTTTGAACAAATCTTTTGCCTCGTGTGTACGAGGCCTAAGGCTTACTTGAGTTTGCCTAACCAAGAGATTTTTCATGTTTTTACTCTTTTTGTAGACATGTAAAGATGTAATTGTGATTCAGCTGCTAAGTAACAATCAATATGAAGAATGCTAACATCCCATTGCATGATTCCAAGTATCTCATTCAAGCTGAGTAAAATGATTGTACAAACTGTCTTCCAGATTACAATCCATATTTTACTTGTTGGTGGTTTCTCACAGAAATTTCTTTGAGACCTGATCAACTTATTTCAGATTTTCTCTGGGGTATACCCATGTTGCAGAATATGGTGGCAGATTGGTGGCTAGGATGTGCACTTCTGTAATGTACTATAATCTGTAGTTTTGAAATATAAATTTGTGTCAATGGGGCCAGTGGCACAATTTCAACTTCAACAAAGATTCTTGAGGCAGGAAGTTTAGGATTAAATTAACAAGATCCTGACATGTGTAGTCTCTTAAATATTATATTTTATTTAAGTACTATTTTGTTCTGGTTCAATCACTTCCATACTTTTCCTCTTTTTGTTTTTGTTTACTATTTTTACCATTTTTTTCCATTTTTTTTTCTTTTTGTAATTATTAACTTTATTGTTTATTTATTCTTCTGTGGTTTCTTATTTATTCATCGACTTCTCTTGTGTTTTGTTTATTCTTTTCTTTATCCTATTACCTTTTCTCTTCCCCTTTCTTTTCTCCCATCCCCAATTCCCTCCCCACTTCCTTTTTCTTTTTTTTCCTGCTTTTCCCCATTCTCCCTCTCACCCCTCTCACCCCTTACACTTTTCACTTTTTAATCTTTTTTTTTGTTCATCCCATTTTCTGTTGCCTGTTTGGGCTCCTCTTTTTCTTATTTATTACCATATTTATTTAAAATTTCGGATTTCATGTTTCCTTTTACTTTTATCTTGATTGTTTTAATTATTTTTCTTCATGATGCATACCCTTAAGCCCTGTACAAACGATCGGTCCATCCGATGAGAACGGTCCGACAGACCGTTTTCATCGGTTCACTGATGAAGCTGACTGATGGACTAATGTGCCTACACATCATGGTTCATGAACCGATCGTGTCAGAACGTGGTGACGTAAAACACAAAGACGTGATATTAAAAACGAATTTGAATGCTTCCAAGCATGCGTCGACTTGATTCTGAGCATGTGTGGATTTTTAACCGATGCTCGTGCGTACTAACGATCTGTTTTGACCTATCGGTTAGCCGTCCATCGGTTCAATTTTATCCTTTGGACCGAAGGATAACGGACCGGTGGGGCCTACACACGATCAGTTTGGACTGATGAAAACGAACTTCAGTCCGTTTTCATCGTTTTGAACCGATCGTGTGTACGCGGCTTTATTCTATTTTCTTTTCCTTTTTTTAGTATACATGTTTTTGTTAGTTTTCATCAATAAAATAAATCAATCTTTAGCCATAAAAATATCATCCTTTCCCCAGACCCCCCTCCCTAAAAATCAGCATCTATAAATACTGTAGCTGTTAACTTTCAATATATTAACATTTGTCTGTCCAGGGATCCAGCGCTGTCCTCACCTAGGCCTGTTCTTACTTGGTGTTCAGGTCCCAGACATCTCCATGCTAACTGTGGAAAGCTGGCTGTGACTTCTTTACAGCTGGTTTCCCACTGTGCATTGGCAAGCGCTCTGTAAATGGTCACACCGCCTTCTGAAATCTGTGACTTGTCTCAAGAGGCTGTGGGCAGAGGAGGGAGGACAAACATCCACTTGCTTTTTCTAGGGCCTAGGCAATACAGGCAGAAATGGGAGTGGGTACCTGTCAAAATCAGGAACCCCAAAAAAAGTGTGCACATGTTAAAGAGAGGGGGTGAGAAGGAAAAAAATGCGGAACTGATTTCCAGGGGGTGTGACACAGCTGTGAATCAGGGCAGAGGTGTTTCTTGTCTGAAACTACAGGTTATGCAGTGATTTTGCATCTTCCCACTGCAGTGGTTGGATTGCACTATTCTGATTGTACATACGTTATTTTAAGGCAACCTGGCAAATGCAATAGTTTGGGAAAGAATGCCACTTTGTTTTGCTTTTTGATGGTATAAAAGAGCTTTATTACATAACTTGGAGTGCTGGCCTTACCTTCTATCAATGGGAAGATTCACAGTTTTTTTTTTGTACTGTGGGAAACTGTAACCACTGTGATTGGAAATACATTTACTGTTATTCCCTAAAGTGGATATGAGTGGAAATTATACAAAGAAGGCACCTGTTCCAATACATGACACGTTTCTGCTCACTGTGGTGAGATCAACATATACTTTCTGTTGCATCGCCAATAGAATGGTTGAGACAAAATCTCCCCATCAAATACTAAAAATGTCATAGCAAAAACTGCGGTCATGGAATTAGCTTACTTAACCTCTTGGCGCCGGCTGTTTGCAAATATGCAGCCTTTTGGCACATAGTCCTTAGTGCTCTGTCCATAAGATGTCTGTGTTGATTATCTGTATCTGTGTTGTTAAAATTACATGTAAGGTTTGTAATTTACATAAGACAATCATATGTGGAGTGCAGGCTCCATCTAGTGTTTATTTTTTGTTATTGCTGCAGTTCTCTTAATTTGATTTACTGTATGTGTAGTTAAAGCGGGGGTTCCGCAGGTTTTTATTTTTTTTAAATGATGCCGGTGTTACCTCGCGTGTCCTAATTCTTTCTCTGTCCCCATAGTCAGTCAGCATGAAAGGATATTTTATAAAAATTTGTGATGGACGTTTCCATATTGCTTGTGGGCAGTCTGAAGCCCACAAGCAAATGCTTCCGTGATACGGTAAATGCTGTCCCTCTATCTCGCACATGTGCAGTGTTGACGGCGAGCGGCGCCGTCAACACTACACAGTTACACCATGTGTTCCCTTAGCTAAAATGGCGAAATAGGAACCGCCCTGGTCACATGACCTGCTTGCCGAGTCACGTCACCAGCGAGATATCGCGAGACTACACTACAGCGCGTCTCCTGGGAGTCTCTACACATCACTCCAGGGAGACATAGCGCTGAGATGGGGAATAGCAAAGGCACGCCCACACCCGCGGGGAAAAATTTGCGGACGGAACATAACATGCTGCCGAATCACGGTAAGCTGTCTGGAAAAATAAATGCAAAATAAAATGCTGGATTAGAAATAAGGGATGGCTAATGGTATGAATAAGATTAAGATGATTTTTAGGGTGAACCTCCGCTTTAAGGAAGTTGTTAGTAAGCAGGGAATTCTGGGTAGAATCTTCAGAGAAAGTGAAACAGCCACCATTCTTTGAGCAGATACTGCAGGAAGCAAGACATGTATTTCTCAATCTATCGCCATCACACCTTAGCGAACTTAAAAAGTAAGTTTTTACTATCTCATCCTATATTGTAGATCTTTTTTTCTGTAATGTATGCAATATTGTACTTATTGAGGTCTATTTCTGTTATTATGTTTCACATGGCTTGTTCTAATAAAAATGAGATCAAAGAAATATGGTATCTGAAGTTTATGGGACAAGAAGGTTCAGCTAGTTTAGTACAGAGGGGCCGCATAATTGTGTGAATTGCTGCCAATGCACCTATGCTGAGAGCGTGCATGCTGTGCGCTCCTGGCACAGTTTCCGCCGTCTAACCAAAAGCTCCCAATCGCTCCCTGTGATTGGTATTTTTCGGATCACATGACCGTCATGACAGTCAATCACGGCGGTCACATGGTTTTAAGCCCCGGCATCGTAAACCTCTTAGAGGGCCGGGAGGCAACGATGCTAAGAGGGGGAACAAATGATTTTTAGTGAGAAAATGAAGTCCTGCTAGATCACTTCATGCTGGTCCCTTTTGCAGGTATAGCTATGCAAAACATTAAAGAAAAGTGCCTATTCTGTTTAAAATTCAGTAATACACTGTCTCACCCTGCTCTGTACATGCTTATTTGCTCTCTATTTTTAGGCAATGTGCCACATTTGTAGAGGCTGATCTGCTGGCAGCCTAAGGCCGTGTACACACGATCGAACATTTCCGCTGAAACTGTTCCGCAGACCAGTTTCAGCAGACATGTTCGATCGTGTGTACGGCCTATCGGACCGTTTTCCAGTGGACAAAAGTTTTCAAACATGCTTAGAAACCTGTCCGCTGGAAACCTGTCCGTCAGACATGTTCGATGGTAAGTACACAAAATCATCAGACCAAAATCCTGCGCATTCTCAGAATCAAGTTGACGCATGCTTGGAAGCATTAAACTTTGTTTTTTCATCACGTCGTTGTGTTCTACGTCACCGCGTTCTGGTCCGAGGGGATTTTGGTCCGATGGTGTGTACGCACATTAGACCAACAGACCACTTCAGCCTTGTCCGATGAAAACGGTCCGTCGGACATGTTTCCTCGGACATGTCTAATCATGTGTACAGGGCCTTAGAATTTACTGCTGTTCAATGGCTCTGGGCTTCAGCCTCCGGCAAGAGAAAAATTGAACAACGCTGGAGGCAATTTAGAGTATACACTAATTTTGGTAGCATAATTAGTAATGTAGAATGTATGTTTCTTGTTTAAGAACATTATTTTTATCAAGTTGATATGGTTAAGGTTCCACTTTAATTATATTTTAATTCTTACCTCATGCATTGGGTGATACTGAGTATAGTCATACGTGTTCAAAGACACAGCCTTCATATTTTTATTATGGACCATGTTCATGTCTATGCTTTGTTGTACATCCTCAATTAGTACACTACAATGAAAAAAGAACCATATTTATGCTACATAGTTACATAGTTACATAGTTACATAGCAGGTAGGGCTGAACAAAGACAATAGTCCATCCAGTTCAACCTGTGTTGGTGTACATGTGTCAGTGTCTATAATTATTTCCCATATACTTGTATGTTGTTTTCTTTAGGATATACATCCAAGAGTCTTTTAAAAATATCTATACTCCTGGCAGCCACCACCAATTGTGAAATAGAGTTCCACATTCTTATTGCCGTGACAGTGAAAAACCCCTGCGCAGTTTAAGCACTTAAGGACTGCCTCCTGCACATATACATCGGCAGAATGGCACGGCTGGGCACATGCACGTACAGTTACGTGCTGTGCTAGTACCCAGCCGTGGTTCACGGGCGCGTGCCCGCGATGTCATGTCCCCTTTCAAGCGTCGCTTCTCCAGCAAGAATTCATTTTGTGTTTTCAGTCGTTCCTCATAATTAAGTCCCCTTACTAGTTTCGTTGCACTTCTTTGGACTGGACAGAATACTCCAGATGAGGCCTAATCAGAGTTTTATAAAGTGGCAGGATTATCCCTGAAGTATATCTCTTTTTTATGCATACTAATATTCTGACGGCTTTGGTAGCTGCAGCTTGACATTGCAAGCTATTGCTCAATCTGTCATCTACTAGGACCCCAAGATCCTTCTCCATCCTGGATTCCTCCAGAGGTTCTCCCCCTAGTGAGTAGTTTGCATAATTTGTTTTTGCCCATAAGTGCATCACTTTACATTTCTCCACATTAAACCTCATTTGCCCACTCCATTATTCTGTTCAGGTCGTTCTGTAAAATGTATATATCCTGATGTTAAGTTATTGCCCTGCTTAGCTTTGGGTCATCTGCAAAAACTGAGACTGAGCTATTTATCCCTTCCTCTATATCATTTATGAATAAATTGAATAGAATTGGTTCCAAGACAGGATCTTGGGGTACCCCACTCGCCACTCCTGACCAGTATGAGTACAAGTTATCAATAACCACCATTAGGACACGTTCGTGTAACTAGTTTTTTACCCAAGCACAAACTTTAAGGTTCATGTCTGCAGATCTCTGTTTGCAAATTAAGCATTTATGGGGAACTGTATGAAATGCTTTTGCAAAATTCAAGTCCACAGGCCTCCCCCTGTTTAGATGGCAGCTCACTTCTTCATAGAATGTTAGCAGATTGAACCTTTCATTAACACAAATGCTTATTACTACTAATGATATTTTTTTTCAGTCGATTTTTGCATATAGTCCCTTATCATCCCCTCCAATAATTTACCCACTATTGATGTTAGGCTTTTCTCCAATCAGCTGGTACCAATTATGTCTGTTAGCCACGAGGGTACATCCTGTGATGTGTCACTAAAGCCTTGTACACACGAACTGTCCATCCGATGAGAACGGTCTGATGGACCATTGTCATCGGTTAACCGATGAAGCTGACTGATGGTCTGATGTGCCTACACACCATCGGTTAAAAAAAACTATCGTGTTAAAACACGGTGACGTAAAACACAACGACGTGCTAAAAAAAAAGGAAGTTCAATGCTTCCAAGCATGCGTCGACTTGATTCTGAGCATGCATGGATTTTTAACCGGTTAAATTTAATCGGTTAAATTTAAAGCAAGTTGGCTTTTTTTAACCGATGGTTAAATAACCTATGGGGCCCACCCACAAACGGTTTTGACCAATGAAAACGGTCCATCAGACCGTTGTCCTCTGTTTAACCTATCATTTGTACGAGGCCCAACAGTACTGTCATGGTCGGTAAACCCTTAATTTTCCTGTTTATGTATGACCATTGTTTCTAAATTCTAAGCAGTGAATTTTAAAACCTATTGCCAATAGAATGATTGTGAAGGAAAACTGAAATTATGAATAGTTACACATATAGATGGATGTGTTTTCATATCAGGTAAGATTCTCTTTGATTGTAAGAAACAAAAAAAAAATTATGAAGTTTAAAGCCCAACTCCAGGAACTAGAAAAAAATCTACCCTTGCAGTATCTCCCACACTGCAAGGGTTAATATGATACTAAAGTCTCCAAAGTAATTTTTTTGTTAGAAATAACAATCATGTTATACTTACCTGCTCTGTGCAGTGGTTTTGCACACAGTACCCCCAATCCTCCTCTTCTTGGGTCTCTCTTTAGTGCCCCTGGCCCTTCCCTCCTGTTGAGTGCCCCCCACAGCAAGCAGATTGCTATGGGGCATCTGAGCTGAGCCGCAGCTCTGTATGTTCATTCAAACATAGAGCCATTGGCTCACTCAGTTTGATTGACAGTAACGCTCCACTGCTCTCTCAGCCAATCAGTAGGGAAAGTCCTAGGCAGCCGAGTCTCTCTTGCAACATAGTTGGATTGAGAAGGGGCTCAGTTAAGTATTAGGGGGGCTGAGGGGTGGCTGCTGCGCACAGAAGGCTTTTTATCTTAAAGATGAACTGCAGTCTGCTCACATAATTTGTAATAAAAACATCTTTGCCATTCTAAAGCTTCCCTCCAATCACTGCATATTATTTTATATATACTGTGATTCTGTACTTGCCAAATATACTGCAGAAATCTCCCTGCACTTATGCCTTGTACACACAATCCGATTTACCGTTGGTATAAACTCTGGCATACACACAGACACACCAAATTCCGACCGTCGAAAAAGCGGTGAAGTACAACACTATGATGAGCCTAGAATAATCAAGTTCAATGCTTCTGAGCATGCGTCAAATTGTTTCTTAGCATGCATGTTTTTTTCTCCATCGGAATTCCATAAAACAAACGGAATTGCCGATAGAAATTTTTACATTTCCGTCGGGATTTCAGACGGAAAAAGTCAGATAGGGCATACACTATGAAAAAATTCTATCTGACTTTTTCCATCGTAAATTCCGACCGTGTGTACGTCTGGCCGCATCCATTTTAACTGTGGGCTGCTGAAGCAGCTGCCTGTTCACTTCCAGGATTTACACAGGCACACAGAGGCATACCTCCAGCTCTGCAGCTTCCATTGGCCCACTTATGACTCACCCCCCTCCTTTCCTGGCAAACTCTCACAAGAGAGAGAGCTGTGCATAATGTCATAAGCCTAGACTAACGACCAGACAAGAAACAGGAAGTGGGCTGTAAAATGTATTTACTGGCAGAAAAAAAAGGTTTTACGATCCAAAGTTAAAACAACAAGGGCAGAAGGTTTAATAGATAGAAAGTTGAAAAAATTACTGAAGGTCCACTTTAAGTATAGAACGCATTAAGATAAAAACCTTAAACCTCCTTAAATGCTTGTTATATCTAGAGTGCCAGGTTAAGGATCCCTTCAGTAGGACGACTGGTCCCCCCATAGCCTCATATGCTACCATGTACAATTGAGGGTACACTAGGGTATGTAATCTTGCGTATTCCTCTATCATTAGACATTATAAACATTTAACCTCTTTGGTGCAAGGAAGCCAAACTGCAAGGGCAGATTTTATTCTTCTAATTCTTGGAGTTGGGCTTTAAATAAATACATGGGTATAGGTACATATATAATACAGTATATAGTGTAAAATGAACAGCAGTGGCGTAACTAGAGACTTCAGGGCCCCGGTGCAAGAAATCATGAAGGCCCCCCCCCCCCCCCCCCCCGAAAAGACTGATTTTGATACTTAATTTTTTTACATTGTACAACAAAGTAAAACAATTCTGTTTCTGATTTCACATGAGGGGGGGTGGCTGCAGTGGCAGTGCCATCCTCTCCCACCACCACCTGTGACTCTTACTGATCTCATCACTATTCCCCCACAACCTCTGTTGTGGAAGTAATAGGGGGATAGGGATGAGATCAGTGGTACGGCTGTAGGGGGATGGGATCAGTAAGAGGCACGGGTGGTGGCGGGAGAGGATGGCATCACCACTGCCACCCCCCTCAAGTGCCACCGGCACCACCCCCCTCATGTATCACCACTACCACCCCCCCTCAAGTACCACTGCTGGTGGCTGCAGCAGCAGTGTTGGTGCCATCCTCTCCCACCACCACCTGTGCCTATTACTGATCCCATCCTCCCACCACTGATCTCAGCCCTATCCTCCATCACCTCTGTTGTAGAAGTAATGGGGGGGGATAGGGATGAGATCAGTGGTGGGGGGGATGGGATCAGTAAGAGGCACAGGTGGTGGAGGTTGGCATCGATTGCTCAGCTCTGAAAAAATGTCACTTACTGTCAATCAATCGAATCCCTGGGAATTCCGTTCGATCAGTTACCGTCACCATCACTGTGCCTTCTAATCTCCCGCCAGGATGCCTTCTTGTCTCATTGGTAGACGGCATAGGTACTCCACGCAGAGAGGAAAGCTCCTCCCCCGCCTTCTCTCATTGGTGTCAGCCCCCAGTCTCAGCGCTGCCTCTGCCCAGGCCCAGATTTATTCCCTTTGCTGCCCCAAGGCCAGGTCCTTCAATGCCACCCCCCACACACACACACCATCACATAGGGGGACTCCCCAGAGAGCCCCCTTTACATCAGGGTCCTCAGAGAGCCTTCCTACTTACATCAGGGTCCCCAGAGAGCCTTCCCCTACATTAGGGTCCCCAGAGAACCTCCCCTTACATCATGGTCTCCAGAGAACCTCCCCTTACATCAGGGTCCCTAGAGAACCTCCCCTTACATTAGTGTCCCCAAAGAACCTCCCCTTACATTAGTGTCCCCAGAGAGCTTCCCCTCCTACATTAGTGTCCCCAGAAAGTCCCTCCTTACATCAGGGTCCCCAGAGAGCCTCCCCTACATTAGTGTCCCCAGAGAGGCTCCCCTCCTACATTAGTGTCCCCAGAAAGTCCCTCCTTACATCAGGGTCCCCAGAGAGCCTTCCCCTACATTAGGGTCCCCAGAGAACCTCCCCTTACATCAGGGTCTCCAGAGAACCTCCCCTTACATTAGTGTCCCCAGAGAACCTCCCCTTACATCAGGGTCCCTAGAGAACCTCCCCTTACATTAGTGTCCCCAAAGAACCTCCCCTTACATTAGTGTCCCCAGAGAGCCTCCCCTCCTACATTAGTGTCCCCAGAAAGTCCCTCCTTACATCAGGGTCCCCAGAGAGCCTCCCCTCTTACATTAGTGTCCCCAGAGAGTCTCCCCTCTTACATTAGTGTCCCCAGAGAGCCCCTTTCTTTACATCAGGGTCCCCAGAGAGCCCCCCTTACATTAGGGTCCCCAGAGAGCCTCCCCCTCACAGTAGTGTCCCCAGAGAGTCTCCCCCTACATCAGGGCCCCCAGAGAGTCTCCCCATACATTAGGGCCCCCAGAGAGTCTCCCCATACATTTGGGCCCCCAGAGAGTCTCCCCCTACATCAGGGTCCCCAGAGATTCTCCCCCTACATCAGGATCCCCAGAGAGCCCCCCCTACATCAGGGTCCCCAGAGAGTCTCCCCCTACATCAGGGTCCCCAGAGAACCTCCCCTTACATCAGGGTCCCTAGAGAAACTCACCTTGCATTAGTGTCCCCAGAGAGCCTCCCCTCTTACATTAGTGTCCCCAGAGAGCCTCCCCTCTTACATTAGTGTCCCCAGAGAGTCTCCCCCTACATCAGGGTCCCAAGAGAGCCTCCCCTCTTACATTAGTGTCCCCAGAGAGTCTCCCCATACATTAGGGCCCCCAGAGAGTCTCCCCCTACATCAGGGTCCCCAGAAAGTCTCCCCCTACATCAGGGTCCCCAGAGAGTCTCCCCCTACATCAGGTTCCCCAGAGAGTCTCCCCCTACATCAGGGTCCCCAGAGAGTCTCCTCCTACATCAGGGTCCCCAGAGAGTCTCCCCCTACATCAGGGTCCCCAAAGAGTCTCCCCCTACATCAGGATTCCCAGAGAGCCCCCCTTACACAGGGTCCCCAGAGAGCCTCCCCTCTTACATTAGTGTCCCCAGAGAGTCTCCCCTCTTACATTAGTGTCCCCAGAGAACCCCACCTTACAACAGGGTCCCCAGAGGGTCTCCCCTTACATCAGGGTCACCAGAGAGCCCCCCTTACACCAGGGTCCCCAGAGAGTCTCCCCTTACACCAGGGTCCCCAGAGAGTCTCCCCCTACATCAGGGTCCCCAGAGAGTCTCCCCTTACATCAGGGTCCCCAGAGAGCCCCCCTTACACCAGGGTCCCCAGAGAATCTCCCCCTACATCAGGGTCCCCAGAGAGTCTCCCCCTACATCAGGGTCCCCAGAGAGTCTCCCCCTACATCAGGGTCCCCAGAGAGTCTCCCCCTACATCAGGGCCCCCAGAGAGTCTCCCCTACATCAGGGCCCCCAGAGAGCCCCCCTCTTACATTAGTGTCCCCAGAGGCCCCCTTCCTTACATTAGTGTCCCCAGAGGCCCCCTTCCTTACATTAGTGTCCCCAGAGGCCCCTTTCCTTACATTAGTGTCCCCAGAAGCCCCCTTCCTTACATTAGTGTCCCCAGAAGCCCCCCCTCTTACATTAGTGTCCCCAGAAGCCCCCCCCTCTTACATTAGTGTCCCCAGAAGCCCCCCCCCTCTCTTACATTAGTGTCCCCAGAGGCCCCCTTCCTTACATTAGTGTCCCCAGAGGCCCCTTTCCTTACATTAGTGTCCCCAGAAGCCCCCTTCCTTACATTAGTGTCCCCAGAGGCCCCCTTCCTTACATTGGTGTCCCCAGAAGCCCCCCCCTCTTACATTAGTGTCCCCAGAAACCCCCCCCCCCTCTTACATTAGTGTCCCCAGAAGCCCCCCCCTTACATTAGTGTGCCCAGAAGCCCCCCTTTCAATTAGTGTCCCCAGAAGCCCCCCCTCTTACATTAGTGTCCCCAGAAGCCCCCCTCTCTTACATTAGTGTCCCCAGAGGCCCCCTTCCTTACATTAGTGTCCCCAGAGGCCCCTTTCCTTACATTAGTGTCCCCAGAAGCCCCCTTCCTTACATTAGTGTCCCCAGAAGCCCCCCCCCCCTTACATTAGTGTCCCCAGAAGCCCCCCCCTCTTACATTAGTGCCCCCAGAAGCCCCCCTCTTACATTAGTGTCCCGAGAAGCCCCCCCCTTACATTAGTGTGCCCAGAAGCCCCCCTTTCAATTAGTGTCCCCAGAAGCCCCCCCTCTCACATTAGTGTCCCCAGAAGCCCCCCTCTCTTACATTAGTGTCCCCAGAGGCCCCCTTACTTACATTAGTGTCCCCAGAAGCCCCCCCTTCTTACATTAGTGTCCCCAGAAACCCCCCTCTTACATTAGTGTCCCCAGAAGCCCCCCCCTTACATTAGTGTGCCCAGAAGCCCCCCTTTCAATTAGTGTCCCCAGAAGCCCCCCCTCTTACATTAGTGTCCCCAGAAGCCCCCCCCTCTCTTACATTAGTGTCCCCAGAGGCCCCCTTCTCTTACATTAGTGTCCCCAGAGGCCCCCTTCCTTACATTAGTGTTGCCAGAAGCCCCCCTCTCTTACATTAGTGTCCCCAGAAGCCCCCTTCCTTACATTAGTGTCCCCAGAAGCCCCCTCTCTTACATTAGTGTCCCCAGAAGCCCCCCCTCTCACATTAGTGTCCCCAGAAGCCCCCCTCTCTTACATTAGTGTCCCCATAGGCCCCCTTACTTACATTAGTGTCCCCAGAAGCCCCCCCTTCTTACATTAGTGTCCCCAGAAACCCCCCTCTTACATTAGTGTCCCCAGAAGCCCCCCCCTTACATTAGTGTGCCCAGAAGCCCCCCTTTCAATTAGTGTCCCCAGAAGCCCCCCCTCTTACATTAGTGTCCCCAGAAGCCCCCCCCCTCTCTTACATTAGTGTCCCCAGAGGCCCCCCTCTCTTACATTAGTGTCCCCAGAGGCCCCCTTCCTTACATTAGTGTTGCCAGAAGCCCCCCTCTCTTACATTAGTGTCCCCAGAAGCCCCCTTCCTTACATTAGTGTCCCCAGAAGCCCCCTCTCTTACATTAGTGTCCCCAGAGGCCCCCCCTCTTACATCAGGGTCCCCAAACAGCGGATTCCCCCTTGCAGAAGTTCCCCTGGCTGGTGGAGGTGGTGATCGGCAGCTCTATAGTGTCCACAGGCAGGGGGATCTCACTGGGGCTTGTAGTTCTCCGAATCATGAATACAGCAGAGGGGGAGGGGCCTCTGACCCATGCATCAACAACAGTGTGCAAGCAGAGAGAAAGTGAAACTGATACCTGCTCGGGTCAGAGGCCCCTCCCCTCTCTGTATACACTAACACTCGAGTACTACAAGCCCCAGGGAGATCACGCTGCCCACACAGGCACCATAGAGCTGCTGATCTCCAGCTTCCACCTCCTACCACATCTCCCCATTGCACTCTAAACAGCCAGCCAGAGGTGCAGGGGGAAATGCCGGGTCTTGGGGGGGTTGCTGCGATGCCGCCCCTGCATCTACTGCCAGTGCCTTGTCAGCAACCGATCCAGCGGGCCCCCGACTTGGCTAAACCACAGGGCCCAGTTGCAACCGCGACTGCTGCACCTATGAAAATTCCGCCACTGATGAACAGTAAAGATTAAGGTCAACCTAGTACATGTAAAAGAACAAAAAAAGAACATACAAAGATTGAATAAATATTGAAAGATCCTATGGCATCTCTTATGCCCTGTACACACAAGCGGAATTTTCGTCTAAAAAGTTGGATGTTTTTTCCGATGGAATTCCGCTCAAGCTTGGCTTGCATACACACGGTCACACAAAAGTTCACGTTCGAGCGTTAAGAACGCGGTGACGTACAACACTACGACAAGGCAAGACAGAGAAGTTAAATGCTTCCGAGCATGCGTCAAATTGTTTCCGAGCATGCATGTTTTTTTTCCCGTCAGAATTCCATACAGACGAACAGCTTTTTCGATAGGATTTTTTTTCCGTCTGGAAAATTGAGAACCTGCTCTTAAACTTTTGCTGGTGGAAATTCTGACAGCAAAAGTCTGATGGTTGATAAAAGAGGAGGAAAGCCGTCGGTGACGTCACCTCCGCTTGCGGCCGAGAGCGGAGGTATCTTGCTACACTACAGCAGTGTGTTGCTGGAGATTCTGGGCCAGATTTACAGAGCCCTTACTCCGCTCTATCTCACGTTAGACCGGAGTACTTTCAAATTACGCGCGTCGTTTCATTAGTTTGAATCCTCAAACCATGAAACGACGGCTTCGGGCTTCAATCCAACTGGCTTACGTGTTCGTACGCCTTCGGATCTACGCTGCAATAAATTTGGTGGATATTTTTATATGCATATTGTTTACCTTAGCTATAATATTATTATTTATGTGTTTTGCATTACACATCATCACACATCACTGTGTGTTTAGCAAGTGCCACCACACCCCCCATTTCTGTTTGTGTGAGCACCATATTTGGTGGCTGCTGCTTTAGTTTTATTTTTATTTTTATTTATTCATTATTTGGTATTGCGCATTAGTCCCCCCCTTTTTTTATTCTGCATTTGCTTCTGAAGAATAGGAACTATATCCATGAAACGCGTCAAGATTTGAAATGCAGTTTTTAATGCGTCTATATTCCATCTTATAGGAAGTTCACTTTTTTGTGAAACAATGGAATTCTAATGGTTGTTTACTATGTACATCAGCTCGTCATATTTGCAATATACCATGTCTCATGTGCAATATATGAATAAACTTTTATATTTTTTATATATTATTGTGGAACAATTTTCAATTGTACAAACACACATCTCACTCAAAGTCCCAATCCCCTTCCTTTTATCAATTATCAAAGGGATGGAGGCGTGTGTTGGTTTTATCACACGCCTCATTTAAAGTCCCAAACCTAACTTCTTGCCGCAAAAGTCTGATGGAGCATACACACGGTCTGAATTTCCGATGAAAAGCTCACATCAGACTTTTGCTGGCGGATATTTCGCTCGTGTGTACAGTCCTTCTTCATCATTGTAATAATATTATAACAAAGATGAGAAAGAGAAGAGAAAAGAAAAACGCTTCAGTTTCCCAAAACAAGATATTTTATTAGGCATGTTTTTCACTAACTAAATTAACTATTTTATAACTTGTTTTGAGAAAGATCTCTGCCTGTATACATGCAGACTTATTTCTCTATTCTCCAAACACGTTTTAAATACAAGAACATACCTGTATGGGATGTCATATTGGAGAAGTACATTTTTCATTTCATTAACATGAGAATATGGAATATGGATATGAACCTCTCTTCCAGCATGTATTCCTTCAGGGATATTTGGCCTCCACAAATCCAGCTGGAAATAGAAGAAATACACATGCCACAGATAAGTCATCATTTTGGCTAAATTGACGTTTATGTTGAAAAAAAAAAAAATACTCAGTACTAATTTATTTGTTTTTTTTAATTTCCACAAACTATCTCTGTCTGTAGAAATGATTTGGGTGACTACGCAGTTTTACAAAATTAAAATACTTTATATGCTGAGTTCTATCCACTATTCCAGAATGGCAAACCTATGTTCACTGACCTTCTTTTGGTTCTGAATGAACCTGGAATACTCAAAAATGTTTTAAGAAACACATTTCTTCATTAGTTTAGACCAATATATAATCTTCTACAAATTTTTGGTAAAAAAAATCGCAATAAGCATATATTGATTGGTTTACGCAAAAGTTATATGGTCTACAAACAATGGGAAAGATTTATGCTATTTCTATGGCATTTTTTTTTACTAGTAAAGGCAGTAATCTGTGATTTTTAGCGGTACTGCAACATTGTGGTGGACAGATCAGACACTTTTGACACATTTTTGGGACCATTGACATTTATACAGCGATCAGTGCTATTAAAATGCACTGTTTAGTATGTAAATGTCACTGGTAGGGAAAGGGTTAACACTATAGGGCAATTCAGGGGTTAAATGTGTGTTCACTAGATGTGTTCTAACTGTATGGGGATGTGACTGACTGGGGGAGGAGACATATCATTGTCTCTACTTAGTAGGAACAAACAATATGTTTCTTCTCCCCTGACAGAACAGGAATCCCAGTGCTGACGTTCATGCCCGTGATCACTCATGGCCAGCGGCTATCACGCCAGGCGGCCATGTGCATCGGGTCATGTGCGCGCCCTCTGGCGGATCTTAAAGGGTACAACGCTTCGCCCAGCAGAGTCATTCTTCCTATTCTTGGATCAAGTGGGAAAGGATTAAAACTACCTGGGTCTACATTTTTGGATTTGCCCTGTTCAGCTGACAATGATTTTACCAGACTGGAAAACACAGGGACACAGAAAGAATCAGATTTTTTCTTTAGCAAACATAGGATTTGGTTGTTGTAGTCTTTTTGAGGCCTTTTATTCAATCTTCAACGTTTTTGCTACACACGGTGACTTTTTGTGAAACAAAAAACGACGTTTTGAAAAACGACACAAAAAATTCAAGCATGTTGGAATTTTTTTTTGGTCATTTTTTTTAAGACAAAAAGCGACGTTTTGCCCACACACGATTAATTTAAATGACGTTTTAAAAAACAATGTTTTTTTCATCGCAAAAAACGATCATGTGTACGCGGCATAAGAATTTCCTGATTACAGGAAGATGAACATTTAAATGTATATGATTTTTTCTGCAACCACTAATATGACATTTACTTACCGGCCAGTTATTGGCTAATTCTTGCAGATACTCAGCATGCTTTGCTGTCTGTGGGATGATTTGAAGCACTTGATCCCTGTAATACATGGTATTTATTTTAATGAAAATATGGATTGAACTCGGCATACATTTTGTCATTCCGTGACAGAAAATAAATAATATCGTTTTACCAGACAAAAAGGTAAATTTAATGCATGTGTTGTTTTCATTACCATGGGTAGTGTACTATTTCTTACAGATGAAAACTAAGTTATTCGTGGATTAGTTGAATCGTCTACATTATAAAATCAATTTAATCATTTTATAGTATGTTTTACGTAACAATTTATTCACAAAAACAAATGTATGGTTTCCTTTTCTTAAACCATGGCTAGCAGGCTAGCATTTGACTGATATGATTTGTATGGCTTTCTTTGAAAGAGAGCAGAAAGTAATTTATTTGAAGTGGAGATTAAAAAAAAAAAAAAAAAACTTCATAAAATATAATAAGGATTCTCGAAAAACAAAGGATTTCAGTAGTAACTAGGTAGTAGTAAACAGTATTTCCAAATAAACTGGTTCTTGTAAAAAATAACAATTTTACATTGCACAGGTTGGCTCCTACTTCCTAAACATAGCAATGGGGTAATGAAGATAAGATGAGCATGTACTGTTGGGAAAAGGGGATTAAAGTGAACCTGTTACTTTTTCCTGCATAGACAAAGAAAAGGTTTACGTTTAAGCCCAACTAAATTTTCAGTTTAAATCAGCTACATAAATACATTCCAGATGCATCAAAACTAAAGTTGTTCTTTACTCTGTGGAAGCTCTGGTCCCTCTGCCACGGTCCAACATGTCACCTTCTAAGTTAGACCTATAGCTTAAATCAACAATACTCATGTTCCTTGCTGATTGGAGAGCTCTTGTTATGATTGAGTAGGGGGTGTGTAAGACCCACTGGTGGCTTCTCCTTTTGGGGGTGCGGCAAACATATAAAACCCCCCCCCAGCGGAACGGCAGTAACAGCACCCCCCCCCCCAGGCAGTCCGGCACTTACCCACTCATGTGGCTGGACTGTGGCGTCCTCTCCTCTACTGCAGTGTGGGCAGTCTGCTCCTAAAGCTTCCTCTTCCACCAAAGCACTAGGCATCCAATAGGAACACCTGATGCTTTGGAAAATCGGGAAACAGGTTTCATGACCTGCCTCCTGATTGGCGGGGAGGAACTTTGGTGTGAAAATAGTGAAAATGTATCTGCTATAATCACACAACAGGGTGGGTGAGCCCACCCTTTTTTGAAGCCTATTCTCCTCTGACTCTTATCAGATGCTTAAAAAAACACCCTCCCTGCATTGGAAGCCATAGTTCGGCACTCTAATATGTAGATGAGGGAGCTGGACACAAGGATAGGGGAGGTGGGGCTTGTGTGCCCTCTATAGACGGCCGCCTGTCAGTGCTGGGCTCAGCCCTTCCTTTTCTGAGCTGGCCGCTCAGCTGTCGGTTTATTGCCAAATCCTTTCTCTCCACAGTGACTCACCTGTTGATGATCTGCTCATCAGTCCTGCCTACTTCAAGTCTTATAGCTCACTTCATCTCTGCCTTCGCGTTTGTCAACATCACAGAGACTTTCTCCTGCATCATTGTTGGACTTGCTCAGCTGACGTTCCTTCTGGCTGCCGATCTTGCTTGTTGGATTACTACGTTTATCTCTGGCTCTCTGACATTGTCTTGGCCAACTACCCGGTAACTGAACTCTGGCTTGTTTGACTACGCTTACTCTGTTTCCTTTTTATTATTACTATTATTAATAAACAAGTGTGATTTAACTGTACTTCTGTCTCTGTCTGATTCATGGTTTCTGACACCGCTACTGGTGAGACCTCTGCAGAGAAACTTCTACATGCATTTCAGCAGCATGGTGGGGGGGCAGACTTTTCCATCCTCTATGTTGTGTTTACATTACCGCAGTGAAAAGTGGTGTCAGGGACTGAAATTGTCAGTCTGTCACTCGATTCACTCAACTTTGACTCAATGGCACTAGATTCGTGTACCTATCGGATACATGTACATGACTGTGTTAGAGGCCAGTGCTAAAGTCATATACTGGACATTGCTTCCTCATTCCTCAGTGCACCCCCCCAGCCACTTTGCCTATCATACAGATACATGCATGGCCAAGGTTTTTTTTAGTGAAGTGGGTATAGCCTGATGAGGAACTTAGAGACTAGTTCCCTATCAGATCTTCCTTGCTTGTGATTGACAGCACAAAACAGTGGGTGGTTGGTCCAATTGTGGATTTCACATTGTCCCACTGCCAACCACTGTCAATCAAAATCAAGGCAAAACCTTATAGGAAACTAGTTTCTTAGTTCTTCATCAGGCCACACCCACCCAACAGATGCTGTAACCTTTAAAGGACATCAGGGACAAGATTGTAGACCTGCACAAAGCTGGAATGGGCTACAAGACCATGAGCTTAATAAGAAAGAGACAACTGTTGGAGCTATTATTTGCAAATACAAAATAACCATCGCCCTCTGTCTGGAGCTCCATGGAAAATTTTGCTTCATGGGGTAGGATGATCATTAAAAAGGTGAGAGATCAGCTCAGAACTAAATGGGAGGAGCTTGTGAATGATCTCAAGTCAGTTGGGACCACAGTCACCAAGCAAACCATTGATAACACAATACTCTGCCAGGGATTGAAATCCTGCAGTGCCCATAAGGTCTTCCTCCTCAAAAAGGCACATGTACAGGCCCTTCCGGAGTTTGCCAATAAACATTTAAATGATTCAGAGAATGATTCAGAGAAGAATTGAGAGAAAGTGCCGTGGTCAGATCAGACCAAAATTGAGCTCTTTGGCTTTAACTCGACTCGCTGTTTTTGGAGGAAGAAAAATGCTGAGTATGACTCTAAGAACACCATCCCTACAGTCAAGCACAGAAGTGGAAACATTATGCTTTGAGGCTGTTTCTCTGCTAAAGGTACAGGCCAACTTTTCCGCATTGAGGAGCCAATGGACGGGGCCATGTATTGTAAAATCTTGGATGAGAACCTTCTTCCCTTAGCCAGAACACTGAAGATGGGTCATGGATGGGTCTTCCAGCATGACACCCAAAACATACTGCCAAGGCAACAAAGGAGTGGCTCAAGAAGAAGCATATTAAGGTTATTAAGTGGCCTAGCCAGCCTTCTGACTTAATCCTATAGAAAATGTATGGAGGGAATCTGAAACTTCGAGTTGCCAAGCGACAGCCAAGAAACCTTGAGGATTTAGAGAAGTTCAGTAGAAAACAGTGGACCAAAATCCCTCCTTAGATTTTCGCAAACCTGGTAACCAACTACAAGAAAGATCTTACCTCTGTGCTTGCCGACAATGATTTCTCCAGCAAGTACTAAGTCATGTTTTGCTTGGGGATCAAATACTTTCTTTTACTCACTGAACTGCAACTCAATTTATAACATTTGAATCATGTGTTTTTTCTGAACTTTTGGTTGTTAATCTGTCTCTCTCATTTAAAATACACCTTCGATAAAAAAATGATAGACCCTTCGGCCCAGATTCACAGAGCGATTACGCCTGTCTAACTGGTGTTAGACAGGAGTAATTTCAAATTTCGCGCGCCGTATCACTAGTTTGAATCCTCAAACCATGATACGGCGGCTTCGGGCTTCGATCCGAGAGGCGTACATCTTCGTACGCCTTCGGATCTACGCTGCGATCTTTTTGCGGCCGCTGGGTGGAGTTCGCGTAGTTTTCAGCGTCGGGGTATGCAAATTAGCTTTTTACGGAGATCCACGAAGTTACGAGCGTCGTTCGCAATTGCGTACGTCATTTTTTCGCCACGTAAAGTTAAACCAGCTTTTAGCTGGTCTAACGTTACGCGGCCCATGTTAAGTATGGCCGTCGTTCCCGCGTCGACTTTCAATTTATTTTTTTATTTTTGCGTAAGTCGTCCGGGAATAGGAATGTCCGTAAACGACGCTACTCAAAAAAAAATGACGTAACGACGTGATTTCGCGCAATGCACGGCGGGAAATTTCTGAACGGAGCATGCGCAGTTCGATCGCGGCGGGGAAGCGCTTAATGTAAATGCCTCATGCCCCCTATTCGCGTATTTTGATTCCGCCGGGAGATATACACTACGCCCGCCGTACCTTACGGGCCAAAATCTCTCTGAATTCCTCCTAGAGCCAGGTAAAGTACGGCGGTGTAGAGTATCTCTGATACTCTGCGGGAATCTAATTCTTGCTGAATCTGGCCCTTCATTTCTTTGTAAGTGGGAAAACGTACAAAATCTGCAGGGAATCAAGCAGTTATTTTACCCACTGAATGCCAACCACGCTGCCCCTCCTGTCCAGGTGTAAAACTGAATGTGACAGGAGGTTACTCAAACCTGACTTTGCGGCCCCTGCAACCCCTGAAGCCACGCCAGTGGTTCCAGCAGACTTTAAGACATTGGACCAGGGGAACCTATCTTGTGTAAGGTAAGTCGCTACTAATACCAATGATCTTTTTAGCTGTTTGGAATCCTTTCCATCTACTACTAGTGTAGGATGCATTCTTCAAATGGACTTTTATTGCAATAGGACATTATTAAAATTGACCATCAATATAAAGGGACATACCAATGAGCACCAATGTAAATAGCATTCTTTCTATTAACCACTAATGTAAAAAGGCTCTTCTCTCACTGACCTCCAATGAAAGCCAGTCATTCTCTCTTTGGCCACCAGTCAAAGAGGACACCTCTTCCACCTATCCACAATATAAGGGAATCCTTCAACAGTGACCATCAGTGTAGGAAACACTATAATTATCACTGATACATCTTTGTTGTCTATTATTATTTGCCTAATATTGTAATTATTACTAAAAAAAATATTCTGTCACATAGAGCATGGGTGGGGTTCTAGCTCTGGGTGTCAAATATGCTAGGCAAACCAATTTTTTTTTTATTATATCATTTTTTATTTATTATAATATCTACAATTAATGGGTGTTAGGCAAAGCTGCAGTATGCTCTAAAATTCCTGTTAACTATTCTCACAGGTTAATTTCAGGGATGAAACACACCTTTGCAATTCAATGCGTTGGAAAAATGTACATTACTGCAACACACGTATTGTTAGTATGTTAGTATGTTGTGAATGCGATGTCATTCACTTTAAATGGTACCCCAACACACTAAGACAATGCACATGTGTTGCAGAACCACCACAATGCATGCTAAGGCACTATTGTGTGTTGTGTTGATGCTTATCCATGACAACGCACGGTAATGTGATGCATAGGACAACAGAAGACCTGGAATGGATCCTCAAAGCAATCTTAACTTCTAACTTTAAACTTGCAAGCATGGAATGTCTCCCCTCTGTACACACCTGTGGCAGTTAGTACAGTAAATCTCCCAATGCAACAATGTTACATGTTGTACGGTACCTTGATAATGGGTTAAACATGTAAAGCCTGGTACACAAGGGTAGTTTTTTTTTTCCTTCAAACCGTTTTTGTTGAACCGGCTTATATTCAGCCTCTCCGTACCAGCCTTAACATGGTCTAAAAACTGTAGTTAGCTTTTAGGCATTCTTAATTTTCGATATCAATTACGTTGCTCATTGTTTTCCTTTCTTCCATTCTCCTAACCTTCATTATTACTTTTAATTTATGTTTTCTTATCTGGGATTCAAATCTTGAACCATCACAGTCTCTGTTTAGCTTTATCATGTTCAAGGACCTTAGATTTATCATTTACAGCTCAAATTATGTGGAGGTTTGCAAAGTTATGTTGACTTTGCACATTCAGCACTACAGATCCATAAATGATCAGTGGAAATGTGTAATGATTAAATGCTTATTGCTCGGGTTAATGAGTTTTATGCTTAAGTTATCTGAGCATGGACACATAGAGCCAGATTCACAAAGCACTTACTCCGGAGTATCACGAGTTAGGCACGTGTAAGTCTAAAAATGCACACGCTTATCTATGCACCGTATCCCCAAAACGATATACGCCTGAAATCCACATTTTTTAGACCGACGTAATTTGGATAGACCGGCGCAGCGTGCGTGCAAAACTGCACTAGACACACCATTGATTTGCTAGGCAAATATGCAAATGAGGGAGATACGCCCATCCACAAAAGTAAGTTTGTGCGGTGCAGTCTACACGATGTTCTTATCAGCTGCACGGCCGGTCTAAAATTAGACCATATAAAAGCTTGCTTAAAATTAGACAATCCGTCTACATGTCAGCAAAAGCAACACCATTAGGGCCGAGCTGAGCAGTCACACTTGCAGGACATTAATCTGTATGCCAACATGCCAGGGGCATCCTTGCTCATAGCTATACTAATGACTGGCAAAAGGAGGAGGGCGCGGAGGAGGGCACAGAAGAGGGCACGGGAGAGGATCTTTGTCAGGTATATCCGTGGGGTGAGCCCAATGGTAATAGGCCCCCCTTTTGGCTGGAATTAGGGTGCAATTGGAGAGATACCCTGTGTTAATAGGAGGGTAGATGTTGGTTCCTCAGCTTCCACTAATTTCAGTGAAATTTAGTAAAGGTGGATTAATTAGGTCAGGAGCCTGTGCAGGCCAGCAGGCCCAAAGATTGCTAAAGTAAAATTATCCTATGCTGCTATAAGGATGCCAGTTGTGACCGATGCACCCTAAACCATATAAAACAAAGAAAAAAATGTGTCTCTAGAGTCTAATAGGTAGGAATCCCTACTAGTGTGGTTACTCGTGTAATCAACCACACTAGTAGGAATTCCTAGATCATTCCTGGGCTGCCCAGTGGACACCTTTTGGTCCTACATTACACACATAGCGGGTTTACTTGAAGCCTATGTTGTTTTTATATCTCAGTATCAATTCAGTAACAATGTGACTAAATTATCTATGCTGCACCAGTATTTCTTCTGTGTTACATGTAGTGTTTACTTTTGTAGATTCTCCCTCTAGTTTAATTTACAAAAACAATTAGCTGGCATAAGATGTGGTTATAAGGTTTGGATTCACCATTACCATTGGTTCATGGCAGATCCAGTGTGGAAAATTGATGATGAATTGTGTTGATCTGAATTCTTTGTAGCCATGATGCATTGCATGGCCCTTGAAGTTAGGTCGTCTGGTTTAGAAGAGCTAATAATGGGGCATTTGTTATGTGCCAGCTACCTCAGAATAAAAGGGTGGATCCCCAGCACTCATATGTCAGATTCCCTTTCTGCATCCATTGAAACATCTGTGACCTCTAGAGCCAGGTATGGAAGACTCTCAAGGGGTTTCAGAGGTTTAGGATATGCCACATCAAGCAGGAAAGAGACTCATGGGGCCACGCCAAGAAGGGTCAAGTGGAGACCTGAGCCACTGCTGAATTTTCTTACACTGAATGCTCCCACACCCAAACAACCATCATCATTTTCATGGTAATTGTTCTTCCTCAGCTGCTTGAGTAAAAGAAAAAATGTCCTTAAATCGCCACCATGCCCAGCATCATAATATCTGCTTGACAAAACTTCTGGCTTTGCATCTGCTCCCATTCTAGCTTGAAGGATCAGTCCCATTCTCTGAGTTAAGGGCCTGTGCTATACCACACTGAAATTTCCCAGGTATTGTTTCTCCACCCAGAAGTCCATACCTTACCTCCACCAACACATGGAATGTAATATCAGTGGCAGGTTACACATGACTATGCACACATGATCCATCAGTGCAGAGACACTATATAACTTTCATAACATATTGAATCAACCATCTAACAACTGAGAAGAATGCATAACAAGGCACACAGCTGGTTATGTCTCCCTGTGTCTTATCAAATGTTGACAGTGCTGTAACCTGTATCACCTCTTCCTAACTGGGCTCACCCTCACTCTCTCTAGAACCAGCAGTTCCCTCAACCACTCCAGAGCATATGCAGCATCCTAGGCTTAGTGGTGCACTTTCTATGCCTGAAGACAAGAGCCAAACAGGGTCAAAGCTTCTGGGAGCTCTTCAGGTCCAGGCTGAGAAGTGGCTGGCACTGCACTATTTTCAGACAGGTAAAGTTGTATGTGACAATAAAAGAACAATAAGCAGCGCTCATAACTTGTAAAGCCCAGTAATCCCCTTCAGTCCACGAGAGTTAATGTACTGTGGAAAAATATGCCCTGATGCCCTCCAGAATCCAGCTGATCCAAAATGATACAGAGAAAAGGCAGACAGGGAAAGCGGCAAGGGGAGCAAGGATATGGAATTTCCTTCCACAGGCTGTTGTATCAGCGGGGGGCATCGATAGTCTCAAAAAACTATTAGATAAGCACCTGAATGACCACAACATACAGGGATATACAATGTAATACTGACATATAATCACACACATAGGTTGTCTTTTTTCAACCTCACCTACTATGTAACTATGAGGGTACAAAGGTTGTGTTAAAGTGTAATTTATTGAAGATAAAAATTGTCGCTCACTTGCAGTAAAGTGTAAAATGATGGACTCATGTGGAGTGTCCAAAGTGCAGCATAAGAGAAAGTTCTGGGACAGATAGTTGCTCTATTCACCTGTCATAAAGCTGGCACTTACTAGCTAAACATCTTGCACAGCTTAGAAATCTTCAGGTTCAGATTTCTTAATGTGTGGGTAACCTACAAGGCATTTTTTCAAACCGCACATGTCAGTGCAATGGATGTGTATTGTGGTCATGGGGGTCATTTAGATTCTGTGTTGAGCATACCAGTGAGCAGAGTCCATGCCAGTTGTGCTTTTAAAGGGCTTGTTGGCCCACTTTTATTAAAAAAAAAGAAAAACTTCCATCCAGAATTCCTATGCAGGGGGTTTAAAGTTGCTACAGCAGTAAAATAATAAGCAATGGAAAATACCAAGCCACCTGGATCTCTTCAGCAATACTGCCGCCTAGGCTTTACGCTTCAGCCCCCTTGGCCATGTACCAAAGCTCCTACACAATCACTGTACCTCCTCTCAGCTTCCATGCTGCTCAGCCCACAGCTTTGGGCCTTTAGACGATAGCATACAAACATGCATGCTTCTCCCTTGCTTTCCTTCGGGAGGGTGAAGCCCAGAACCCTAGCCCCGACTCTGCTTTAAGCCCAGGACCCACCTGCTCAATCAACCAGCCAGACTCCTGGATGTTTCCAAAACCGGGTCTCAGGATTGGAGATTCCATCCCACCCATATCGCTATGGAATCTCCGGGCTCCAGGTCCCCAAGTGAATTTTACAAACTTTGGGGGAAACTGAACAAACAGATTCCTCCACATTAAATAACCCTGAAACCCCTCAACCTGCATATTTAAGAATCCTGGGTGACAATTACCAGGACAGGGAACTGTAGTATCACAATATATATATATTACTAAATTAGGAATGCTTTCAGAAATAGAAGTGTTAATAGTTTATTTCTATCAATAAACAAAATGGAAGAAATCCAAATTTATTTTAACCACCCATTGAATTCAAAACAGCATCAATTCTTCTAGTTGTAAAGGAACTCGGCAGGTAGGTTGTTCCAAACAGATAAAGAAATAGTGTTGCACTATAGGTAGATTGTTCCAAACATCTTTAAGAATTAACCACATATTTTGTGTGAGTCAAGGCTGCCTCAAATCCTTCTGTGTCTTCAACTAATCCCAGACAGACTCCATAATGTTGATATCAGGGCTCTGTGGGGGCCAAACCATCATTTCCATCACTCTTTGTTCTCCCTTCCCCCGAAGATAGTTCTTAACTGCTTGCCAACTCCCCGCCGTCATATTACTGCGGGAAGTCGGCACGCCTGGGCGAGAGCCCGTAGCTATACGTCCGCTTTAAAAGCGGCCACTAGGGGCCCGCTCGCCCCCGAGTCCCGCACGCGTGCCCATCGGGCTGATCGCCGCCATTACTAGTAAAAAAAAAATATTAATAAAAATGCCATAAAACTACCCCCTATTTTGTAAACGCTATAACTTTTGCGCAAACCAATCAATAAACGCTTATTATGATTTTTTTTAATGAAAAATATGTAGAAGAATACATATCGGCCTAAACTGAGGAAAAAAAATGTTTATATATTTTTGGGGGATATTTATTATAGCAAAAAGTAAAAAAATATAGTATTTTTTTTCAAAATTGTCGCTCTATTTTTGTTTATAGCGCAAAAAATAAAAACCGCAGAGATGATCAAATACCACCAAAAGAAAGCTCTATTTGTGGGAAAAAAAGGACGCCAATTTTGTTTGGGAGCCACGTCGCACGACCGCGCAATTGTCAGTTAAAGCGACGCAGTGCCGAATCACAAAAAGTGCTCTGGTCATTGGGCAGCAATATGGTCCGGAGGTTAAGTGGTTAAAGTGGTTGTTAACCCACTTTTGCAAGTTACACCTACAGGTAAGCCTAGATTAAGGCTTACCTGTAGGTGTTAGCAATATCTCCTAAACCTGCACGGTTTAGGAGATATTCGCCTAATGACAGGTGAGCAGAATCACTGACAATAGTCATGCTAAACTCGGCGAGATTGGGGGCTCCCACGCGCATGCGCATAGTGACGTCATCACCGCTCCGGCCAATCACAGCGTCGGAGCCGCGATACCCGGAAGTAACCTCCGGAAGCAATAGATGTGGCCGGATGATGGATTCGTGGGCTTCGGTCTAAGGTAAGTAATGCATAATGAGCTAGTATGCTAGTCATACTAGCTCATTATGGCTTTGTCTTGCAGGTTTTTTTTCAGGGTTTACATACTCTTTAATGACATTTGCATTTACTTTCCATTTTGTTAATTGACCAAAAAAAAATTATTAACACTTCCATTTCTGAAATCATTCTTAATTTACAGCACACCTGCCTAAAAGTTTTCCACAATACTGTATTTACAGTATATATACATATATATCATAAAGAGGATTGGTGGGAGTAAAGTATATTTAATAAAATGTATCTAAACACAGAAACTAGTAAAAGAAAAATACAGAATCTCAGAATAAAAAATTACACAGAAATAAAAATGATATAAAAAATCCTTAAATGATGTGATTAATCTATAAAAAAAAAAAAAAAAAAACTGTTCATATTACATTATAAATGAGAAAAAGTGTAGTGTGTATAAATGGCCAGCAGAGGGTAATAGGATCACAGTGTTTGGTACTACGTTGTAGATATAGATACAATGTAACAATTTGTTTTTGATAAAGCAACAATTACCAATGTAAAGACTTATAACACCTAAAGCAATGGTTACACGTTTGTCAAAAGAAGGCAAAACTGGCACTAACCTTTGTAAATAAAATTATTGATTATAGAAAAATGTATGTCTCTTTTTAGCACATACACATATTAATAAAAAATGTACAAAAATACCCAAAATAGAAACATATAATACATCTAGGGAATATCAATACATGTAAAAATCATAGAAACCACCATTAAATAATTTTCTCTCTCCGCTTGCCAAGCAACAAAGGGGGAACAGATTGATGCAGACTTTAAGGGCCAGTTCATACCAGATGGAGTTCCGTGCAGTTCTGTTTTTTTCTGCACCAATACAGTTATTTTCGGTCAGTTTCCGCACCAGAAACTGACTGCAAATGACTGCTCTGGTGTGAACTAGAGCCATTGGAATACATAGAAAACACTGTGGGCCAGATTCTCAAAAAATGGTGTATCTGGCGACGTAGCGTATCGTATCGCATTTACACTACGTCTACGCAAATTACTGGAGCAAGTGCCGTATTCTCAAAGCACTTGCTCCGTAATTTTCTGCGGCGTAGCGTAAATGCGGCGTCGTAAGGCCACGTAATTCAAATACTGAAGGAGGGGGCGTGCTGTATTTAAATTAAGCGCGCCCCCGCGTCAAACGAAGTGCGCATGCGCCGGCCGGGAACAAAGCCCAGTGCGCATGCTCCAGCTCACGTCGGAAAGCGTCTTGAAACCGACGTCAAAACGACGTGATCGTCACTTACGCAATTCCCTATTCGCGAACAACTTAGTAAAACGATGTAACCGACGGATAAAGACGACGCTGACCCGACGCAATACTTAACATGGCAACATGGCAACGACGGCACTTCGGAAACATACCCCTCATACAGCAGGGGTAACCTTATGCGTACGCAACCTATGTAAACTACGTCGCCGCGTCGCAAAAACTTTCGGGAATCGGCGTATTAGGCTCATTTGCATAGGCAAATGAGAAAACAACGTACAGGCCGCCTAGTGGCTGGCGTTGTCATTACATCTAAGATCCGACGGTGTAATTGCTTTACACCTGTCAGATCTTTAGTGTATCTATGCGTAAGTGATTCTAAAAATCACTCGCATAGATACCCATTGAAAAAAACTGCGATACGACGGTGTATCTGAGATACACCGTCGTATCTCAGCTGAGAATCTGGCCCTGTGCATGCATTTTTAGTGCAGAAAAAAAAAGCACACAGAACTGAACGGAAATGCGTCTGGTGTTAACTAGCACTAAGGACCTCTGTTTGATGATTTATGTTATAGATTGAAATGTCATAGGACACTATGATGCAGGCTTCTTTGCTCATCCAGTCTGTGATGTTTGTCAAACCTGCTCCTGACATCTGAATGTACTGGAACTCAACCTTGGCCATGATGCAGAGGTTGGACCAGCAGCGACATGCCATCAATGCAGGGGTAGATGCAAAGTCTGGTCTCGGGAGGAGCACGACTAGAAAATATTTTTTTTGGGAGGGGGGGGGGGGGGATTTATCAGGGAAATGACTGGTGTTAGCGCTTCAATGATCAAGACAACATGGTTGTTATAGTGTCAGTATGATTGAAGAGCATTATTTCTATTATTACATTGTAATATAAAATAAAATGGTTAAACTCACCATAATGCAAAATCAGTGGAAGCCCCGAGTGTGTCACTTGTCAAGTCACCTGCCACCAGATGCAGCTTGTCACTTGCCACGTCACCCGCCGCACGTTGCAGATTGTCACTTGCCACACGTTGCGGATTGTCACTTGCCACATCACCTGCCACACGTTGCAGATTGTCACTTGCCACATCACCTGCCACAAGTTCCGGAATGTCACTTGCCTGTGACCAGATGCGGATTGTCACTTGCCATGTCACCTGCCACATGTTGCAGATTGTCACTTGCCATGTCACCTGCCACATGTTGCAGGTTGTCACTTGCCACACGTTGCGGATTGTCACTTGCCACATCACCTGCCACAAGTTACGGAATGTCACTTGACTGCGACCAGATGCAGATTGTCACTTGCCATGTCACCTGCCATGTCACCTGCCACATGTTGTGGATTGTCACTTGCCACAAGTTGCGGATTGTCACTTGCCATGTCACCTGCCACATGTTGCGGATTGTCACTTGCCACAAGTTGCGGAATGTCACTTGCCTGCCACAAGTTGCAGATTGTCACTTGCCACATCACCTGCCACAAGTTGCAGATTGTCACTTGCCATGTCACCTGCCTCAATGTCTTCTCCCGCCCTCAATGACGCTTCAGCCAATCAGGTTACTGGTAACCGGTGAACCCGATTGGCTGAGACGCCTGTTTGTCTTATCCAAGGAACGAACCGCCGGTACATCCCTTAGATAAGCATTTGGCAGCCGACTTGCCACGTCACCTGTCACAAGTTGCGGAATGTCACTTGCCTGCCACCAGATGCAGATTGTCACTTGCCACCTCACCTGCCACACCTTGCAGATTGTCATTTGCTAAGGTGGTGTTTTGCTTGTCAAAGTCAGGCAGCAGAGAGATGATGTAATCTCTCTACTGCCTCCACAGTGAGGGCGGAAGTTACTGCAGGGATGCAGGGTGGGTGTGGGCGGTGAGAGATGATGTCATCTCTCTGCTCCCCCTGGCTGCCGGCTTGTTGATTGGCCAGCCGCCCATTCACCCACAGAGCCGACCAGCTGACCGCCCACAACCTGACTCTCACTCGATGCCTGCCCACACACGAGGCACCCGGAAGCTCATGCTGTTATCTGCTCATGTAGCCGCTCTGTCACTCGCACGTGGAGCCGCCCGTTCAGACTCTCAAGCGCCACGAGTTCCATGACTAACAATAATTTCCCGGGAGTGGCAATTTCCCCATTGGCTTTAGAGACACAGAAGCAGGAGGAGGAAGATAACTTGCTGCTGTCTCAAGGCCAGTTGGATCCTTTGCCTTCTGCCTTCATTCCTGTGGAGCAGCAGCAGAAGAGGAATCGGATCAGGAGGGTCGGGATGTGTAGTGCCTTGGCACTTATTTACAAAGGCATTCCCCTGTTCTGCCGACCGCAATCCCGACCCGTGAGCACACTAATATGGCATGCGGCTGGGAGGCAAATTTAAAGGAATGTACAGGTACACCCATTTGCCTGCCCCTGCCATTGAGTCGACGTATATGTGTGTGCAGCGGGCGGCAAGTGGTTAAGGAGCTCCAGAACTGTAAAGGTGATACATAATGTATCTGGAGCTGTCAAATTTCTAATGTTTGCTGCAAGGTAAATGCTGCTTTTCACCTCAAACTTTTCAGATTTTTTCCAATGAGCCTTGAAACTTGTGATCTGTTCCAGTGCTCAAGTACTATAATCGTGCCATAAATTGCCTCTACAGCTGCAAAATTTCCTATAATTGCTGAAGGGTAAATTCTTCTTTGTATCTTGAAGTTTACAGCCTTTTTTTAGTGCCCAGGCTCTGTAAGGTGCCACACCTCAGCTATTAGCAGGGAACAGTGGCGTAGCATGGGGGGTGCGAGGGGGGGCCACCGCCCTGGGTGTAAAATTCAGAGGGGCGCTGTCACGAGTGTGAAGAGGAGGGAGCGCCAACAACAGGTGGGACATAGTAACATATGCATGATGTCACCACTCCAGGCTTTACCAGTCATTATCAAGCACACTCTCCTCTTCCCTACAGCCACCGCTATCTCACATGGTTGATCATGTGACCAGACTGGAGATAGCTGTAAATAGGTAAGTTCATGGGTCAGGGGGGGCAAATTACTTGTCTCGCCCCAGGCGCTGACAACCCACGCTACGCCACTGGCAGGGAAAACCCTGCTTTGTGTCTCAAACTTTGTGGCCTTTTTCAGTGCCAAGGCACTACACATGTGCCAAATAATATTACTACCAGTGATCTCAACTGCAAAATGTCCAATGTTTGCAGTGTAAATCTTTCATTGAACCTCAAAGTTTTCAGTCTATTCTAGTGCTTCTGCATTCTTATATTTTGGGGAATTTGCCACATGTTTACTGGGGCATAACCAAGCTGTTACATACTGTTTATCCACTGATCAATATTTGTTGTAATTGGTTCTCAGATAATGCACTCAGATAAAACCCACCTTATCTCTCAAGCTTGCCATACACTGATAGAAATTCCCTGCTAACCCGTCCAAATTTTGATCAGTGTGTGGCTGACACTCCTCGATAATGGTTGATCATTTGATCAACCTCTGTCTGAGGGACATGTTGGAAAATGTTTACAGACCAGCAGCTGCAGCTGCTGACCAGTGTATTCTGACAGAATCGGGTGCTACAATATTCAGCATAAATACATATACCCCCTGTGGTTTAAGCTGCCTTCTGCCATTGTGTATTTAAAATGAAGAGGCTAATCACTGTGTGCTGGCCGGCTGACTTCACTGGGGAATCTTGGCTCCTCCCGCTTCTCTCCATAGATTGGGGAAGACAAACAGAGAGGTATCACATGACCACACAGTAGCGGTATATTTAGCCTTTTTTATAAAAAAAAACACACACACACTGTAGTTAATGGCAGCATAATCCAGAGATTATACATGTAAAATCACATAGTGATTTTAATTCCATGCATTGATGCCCCTTCTTCCCTGACAATTTCTTTCCACATTTCTGATACCTTGTAGTGTACTGACTATGCTAACAGCTCTCCTGCTACTTGTCCTGGATTTAGACATACTTTGTGTTAAAGCAGAACTAGCTTGCAAAAATAAAAAATTGTGAGCCTTTTATGTCTCTTTTGCAATAAAATAAGTGTAGCACTACCCCCATAGGATCTTCTGGTTAGATTTTGGGTTTTGCACGTTACCTCTAAGTTAGTTGTCTAGGGAAGAAAGTCTATAGAAATTGCAATGTCCACACAAAACCTTCAACTGTTAGGTTTTATTTTTTGCTGCATAAAACTTGTGGAGAAAGTAGAAGGTAGAAGGAGAGAAGGGGAAGGTTTAGGTACGCGGTACAGAGCACGCAGGAACATTTCTAAAGTTCCAGCATTCACCACTCTCTCTTGAGTGGGTATTGCTCATCCGGATAGACCCCCCCACATGGCCCAGCAGCCGGGACGATGCACGAACAGTATGAGAACAGCCTCTGCCACAGACCGTCTGAGAACAAAAGATGGATAGTCAGGGATCCCCTGCCACAGGATTTAAGTCCCGAACTTCCAGCCTTGCAGTAAAAGAGCCTTCAAGCCGACCCGGCATACTGCAAGACAAATAGAGTGGTGGATCCCTTTATAATGAAGTCACCAGGCCTATCTCGAGACATCAGCCTGCTTTGCTTGGTCTCCTCCAGGGCAGGTCCTCCCCCAGTTTCCTCTGCTAAGCAGCTTCCCCCACTTGGATGGACAGCTTGGGATCCCCTTTTGCATCGTAGGCCCCAGCCAGCACAACTAGACCTACTCCATGGAATTGCGACCTCGGGCCAGCGTGGTCCTGAGGTCAAGATCACACACACATGCCTCACGCCAGGAGGGACACGAGGCGAAGGACCCCAAAAAACGGCATCGGCTATTAACTATCCCTTCCCGGCATTCACAGCGGGGCACCACTTCCACTGGACTGCTGCCGAGAAGGGTCACTTAACACACCATGGCTCGCTTGTGTTCCAACATGGACCTGAGGTGATAACGCCACCTACAGGCAACAGGGGAAAGTACTATCAAGCACAACCATAGCCAGAACAGAGGCTAATTTCAATAGAATTCAACAAAGTCTGAGCCCACTATTGGCTCAGACGAATAGCGCCCCAGTCATTGGGAGCAGGGCGCAACACAAGTTTTCCTGCTTGCTTGCTATATTCTTTAGTCTTTAATCTGCACACTGAGCTGTGCATATGCAGCTTAATGGACATTCTTGGCATAGCTTAGTGCTGAAACGGATGAACTCCTATGCATGGGAGTAATGCCATTCCCAGCTGGCAATCAGGATGGCTGAACCACATGGAAAAAGCCAGGGACTGGCAAGGGAGTGAAGGCAGTCAAAATCTGTGGGCTTTAGTCCCAATTTAACATGAATGAGAACATGGACGTTTCTGGGAAGGCCTTATCAAAGTTTTTCCATAGGGCCCCATGATCTGTAGTCATGCCCTTATATGGAATAATTGTATTATTGTTTTTGTATTGACATAGTTACATAGTTGGTAAGTTGAATAAAGATAACATTCCATCCAGTTCAACCTGTCTAGGTGTGTGTATGTGTAGAATTTTTTTTCCCATATGTCCATATATTGGTTTCTCCAAAGCCCCATACACACGACCGGTTTTCTCGGCAGAATCCATCAAGAAACTTGATGGGAGACGTATTCTGCCGAGAAAACCGGTCGTGTGTACACTTTTCGCCGAGAAAACCGTCGAGAAACTCGTCGAACCAAAAAGAGAGCAGGTTCTCAATTTGGTCAAATTTGGCTCGATGAGTTTCTCGTTGGGCTGGTTTCCGTCGAAACTCCAGCGTGTGTATGCTAAGAGACCCGCGCACCTTCTGTAAAAGTAGCGTTTGTAATGGAAATAGCACATTTGTTACGCTGTAACAGACTGAAAAGTGAAAATGTCTCTTACCAAACTTTTCAGTAACATGAGATTAGCAAATGCAGCCCCAAGGGTTGTGCCAATGGAATCAAACTTCCCCTGTTGTTGTATGTGTTGAAGTCACCGCGTTTGAGAACGAGGAGATTTGGTCTTTAACGTGTGTACGCAAAGACAGCCTGTCGAGTTCCTCGACAAGCCTAACAAGGAATTCGACGAGGAAAACTATGTGTTTCGCCCGTCGAGTTTCTCTGTCGTGTGTACGGGGCTTAAGATGTATGTCCAAGAGTCTTTTAAAACTATCCATACTTCCTGCCGACACCACCGATTGTGGAAGAGAGTTCCACATCCCTACCGCCCTGACAGTAAGAAAACCCCTAAGCAGCTTAAGGTTAAACCGCTTCTCTTCCAGTTTCGAAGTTAAATTCATTGGGGTAGATGCACGTAGATCGGCGCACATTTATGCCACCATAGCGTATCTTCTTTACGCTACGCCGGTGCAACGTTGAGAGGCAAGTATGACATTCACAAATGCGCCCAACGTTGCGCCGGCGTAGCGTATAGTTGTTGGTGTAAGCCGAAGTAAGTCAAAGTAGGTGGAAGTGGGCGTGATGCATGGTAATGAAGCATAACCACATGCAAATGATGGGCTGAGCTTCAAAAAAGAACTGTGCATACGTCGTATCTTGAACGCATCCCTGTGCGCATGCGTACAACCACGTCAAAATAACTGCCTAAGATACGTCGAATCACTGCCTACGACGTGAATGTAACCTACGCCCAGCCCTATTCACGTAGTACTACGTAAACTACGTAAAATACGACGGCTCTTCTCTGGTCCATACCTTTGCATGGGTTGCGCCTCCTATATGAGGAATAACTTTACGCCGGACGTAACCCTTACGCAAATCGCTTAAAACAAGCGCCAGGCGCATCTACGTTCGTGAATCGGCGTATATCCCTCATTTGCATATTTGAATAGGAAATCAATGGGTGCACCAGATGCATCCAGCATAAATATGCGCCCAAGATACGCCGGCGTAGGCAAGTTACGTTGGTAGAATGAAGTCAGTTTGTAGGGGTATCTTGGTTCTATGGGTACGGCGCAGAGATACGACGGCGCATCTTTACAATTACGCCACACATCTCGAGATACGTCGGCGTAAGTGCTACGTGAATCTACCCCATTGTTTGCAGCTAGGATACATATTTCTTCCTATTTGTTTACCATACTGTATAGAGTATAATGTCATTTTTTCAGGGACTGGTACAAAGTATTACTTTTGAAACATACATCGTTTTAACTAGCAGCAAACTTTAATGATTAAGCCAAGGGGAAATGATCAATAAGCAAATGTTTCAAACACTGCAAAGCTATCTAATAGCAAGCTGTAAGGCTGGATTCACACCTATGCATTTTTTGTGCTTTTTGCATTATCCCAATTTGCTCTACAGAAGGGGTTCCATAGGAAACCATGTTAAATGGACTGTAGTTGAAAATCTGCAAAATGCAAAAAAGCACAAAAAATGCATAGGTGTGAATCCAGCCTAAGTGTATACCAGTAAGTAAAACGTAGAGCTATGTACAGGTATGTAGAAAGACATTGATAGCTAATACAAACAGTGAACATTTTCCTCCAAATATATAACTGTGTGTCTTCTGCTTTTTGTATCATATAGTTTACTTTAGAACAGAACTAAACAAAAGTATCTTATTAATATTTTTTTAGGTTGATTACTTTCTTAAGCTGGAACATATCACATACAATAATCTTTTATGTTCTGTAAATATGATAAAAACAAAGGATTTGTTGCAATACTCACCCATTATATTGCACCTTTAAACATGACCCCCCATATAAAAAGGTTCCCAGCAGGCACACTATCCAGAAAATAAGCTTCATCTTTTTCCGGTAATTGCTGGTGTGTAGTGTTGTGTGATGAAAAAGCCTTTACTAAACCTCTGTTAGTTATCTGCATAGATTTGTGACCTGGCTAAACCCTTTCATATAGATGTTTACTTTAGCACCCAGCAATGAGGATTGCATACGGGCAATACAATTATATATGCTCCACCCAAACCCTGGCGTTATAAATATTTACCACTGTCATATATTTTATCTAGACATGCAAGCAACCTGGACAATTCTGCTGACACTGCTGCCTCCCGAATGAAATTATTATCAGCATTACGTTTATAGATAGAGTACACAGGCTTTTGAAATGCCTTAAAGCGGAAGTAAACCCATCGATTTCACAGTTTCAAAAAGCAGTTAAATTTCCGGCATGCCGGGAATGCCAACTGTCACATTGGTTGTGCTCTCAATCAAACTGTCAAACCATGCAATGGCTGGTGTCATAACTGATCACATGTGCAGCACCATGGCAGTTGATTAAACATAGGCCAAGATGGCAGCTTCCTTGGCTGAAAATGATAGAAGAGTTTACTTCCACTTTAATTTATCATTTTCCACATGCTTGTCATGAATTTGCCATGTGTTTACCATGGGATCCCATAGAGTTGCATGGTGGAATACACTGTAAACAAAGCACAGACTGATCTCATACTAACCTACAGTATACTAATCTCAGAAGCCCATGTACAAAAATACTAGGTATGACGCCAATGACTGGTACTCTTGCAATATGAGTCCTCAAGTTCTATTAATAAACACTGCACACAAATTAAGCAGAGGGAAAAAACACAGGCGTATGACTAAACGTGCTATGGTTTACACAAGATGACTAGCTAAGTTCTAAGCATTTTTCTACATTATCATCGTGTCCATATACAATAAGTAAGGCCGGCCATAGACGGTTAAAATCTCGGGCGGTTCAGCAGGAATCGCCCCAAGGTTTGAGTAATGCGTGGGTAGGCTAAATGTACCAAGTTGATTGATCGATCAACTTGGGTACAACCAGCCCGACGGATTTACCTATGATTATCATTAGCGTCTGCTATAGCCACTAGCAATAATCACTGTATTTTCTCTGCAATTCGCACCATCTATGGCCTGCCATAACCCAACATGAAACAGGTTCTACATAAACAAGATAACATCTTCTTAGACAACTGTGCCTTCTCAGGGCAATGTGATCCAAATCAATAAAGCAGCTTGTGGTTAATAGTGAGTGGGTGACCCCAGCATTGCACAAAGATTAGTTGTGTATTTTCAGAAGGTGGATTAGAACATAAAATGGCGAAACTATTTTTGACAAAAATGTTGACTGTCCATTCCTTTTAAGTTGGAAAGGCTAAATAGTAAAATAATAGCAGGAGAGATTAAAAGTAGTGATGAGCCGAACACCCCCCAGTTCGGGTCACACCAAAACATGCGAACAGGCAAAAAATGTTTCGAACACGCGAACACCGTTAAAGTCTAAGGGACACAAACATGAAAAATCAAAAGTGCTAATTTTAAAGGTTAATATGCAAGTTATTGTCCTAAAAAATGTTTGGGGACCTAGGTCCTGCCCCAGAGGACATGTATCAATGCCAAAAAAGTTTTAAAAAAAGCCTGTCACGTGACCCCACCCCCTCTGCCGCAAGAGGAAACACCAGGCTTTCCCAGTGATGTGGATGGGTGACCCCGCCCCTCTGATGCAACGGAAACAACCCACCCACGTCAATGGGAAAGCGCGGCGTTTCCCCTTTGCGTCAGAGGGGGCAGGGTCATGTGATGGGTGGCTTCATAACAGCTGTCAGGCTAGCCGCGGTCATTACCTGGGTGTGTGTAAGGATTGTGTGCGTGTTCCTTGCTGGATATCATTGCTGGAGCGTGGAGATCACCCATCGCTGGATACCAAGAATGGATTCCATCGCTGGAGCGGAGATTAAGGGATCGCTGGAATATTTTTTTTCTTTTTTTCTTTTTAATAAAGGACTTATAAAGCTGTGTCTGTGTGGTTTTTAACAAGTTGACTCTTTTTGTTGTGAAATCATAGGGGTACAACGTACTCCTTATCAATGCACATGGGGGCGGGATCTGGGGGATTAGTTTGTTAAAGGGGGCTTCCAGATTCTGATAAACCCCCTGCCCGCAGACCCCCACAACCACCGGGCAAGGGTTGTGGGGATGAGGCCCTTGGATAAGGTGTTTTCAGGGGTCACAGAACCCCAAAGCATCCTGAGGGCATGTGGCCTGGTACAGTTCAGGAGGAGGGGGTGCTCTCTCGTCCCCCCTCTTTTCCTGTGGCCTGACAGGTTGCATGCTTGGATAAAGGGTCTGGTATGGATTTTTGGGGGGACCCCATGCCATTTTTTTAAATTTCGGCATGGAGTTCCCCTTAAAATCCCATCCAAGACCTGATGGGTCTGGTATGCATTTTTTGGGGAACCCCACGTCATTTTTTTTAAATGACGCTGGGTTCCCCTTAATATCCATACCAGACCTGAGGGACCCGATATGTCATTTTTGAAGGAAAAAATAGTCATTTAAGACTATTCCCGCTATTAATGAATTGTCGGGTCCCAGCAATACAGATAAAAGTAATTAAAAAAATGGCAGGGGTTTTCTCAATTACTTTTCTCTGTATTGCCCAGAGCCGTCAATTCATGAATAGCTGCTAGAAGTTTTCATTTTTTCTTCCTTTAGAAATTACACTTTGTGCAGGGACAATTCTAAGCACTTTACATGCATACTTTAGACACCCCCCAAGTATGAAATTTAAAGGAATATTTCACTTTTATTGTTTCACTTTAAGCATTATTAAAATCACTGCTCCTGGAAAAACTGACGTTTTTAAAACTTTTTTTGCATTGATACATGTCCCCTGGGGCAGGACCCAGGTCCCCAAACACTTTTTAGGACAATAACTTTAAAAAATTAGCCTTTAAAATTAGCAATAACAGGATCCAAAACGAGGCTTGGGACGCATCCTTTCTGAGCTTGAGAAAGGAGCGCACACCTTGCATAATCTCTTGGTGTGCATGCTCGGAAACGCGACGCTTTACGGCAATACAGTCATTCACCTTATTGGACTCTGCACTCCAGCCTTCTCTGTGACTGGTCGGATGCGTCCCAAGCTGAACATAAATATATTTAAATGTGAGTGTTTCAATGCATTTGGCTATTAAATTTCAAACAGTCTTACTAAGAGGCGCCTGTTGCTTTGTTTTTCTCTTTTACATATCTGGAGTGGCTTCAACTCCCTGTACAAGGCTGCCCTACCTACAAAGATTGTACATCTTCACACAGAGCTATACATGCTCAAAGGACTGCCTTATGAACTTACTGTTTGCTTTTCATATATTATAACCTGCGCCGTTATCTGTTGTTGTCAAGTACTTAAAACGAACTGCGCATGCGTCGAGACGTGGACGTATCCCCGTGCGCATGCGCACAACCACGTCAGAAAAACTGCCTAAGATACGCCGGATCGCTGTGTACGCCGTTAACGTAACCTATGCCCAGCCAGACCCACGTCGGCCCATATTCACAGACGTCCAGCGTACAATACGTAGGCTTGTGTTCCCTGATCCATACCTTTGCATGGGTTGCGCCTCATCAATGGGGAATAACTTTACGCCAAATGTAAAACTTTTGCAAACCGCGTAAATCATGCGACAGGCTGTGTCACGTTATAGCTGCTATGGGCTTCTCTGGTAATATTTTAGACTTTATTTTAAAAAAATGCATCACTCCCATTCAGCTTGAAATGATATTATAAATGATTTCTCTCAACCAATGATGGGCACTCGACAAGGGTGTCCGCTTTTACCAATTTTATTCTATTTTGCTATCGAACCTGTCTAGATATCCTTATTTTGGGTCAGCCTTGAAGGAATAAAGGAGAGATTAAAACTGCATTATTTGCAGATGATATATTCATTTTTTCATCACAGCTGGAATATCCCAGAGATTCAAAAAATATTTGCACAATACAGTAGATTTTCTGGTTTGCGTATACACTTTAACAAAAGTGAGATATTACCAATTACAACTATGCACCATAGAAAATGGAAACACCATACTTCATTTGTGTTATTGAAGGAATATAACACGTATCTAGGGATACAAATTAGTAAAATGCTACCTTTTGTATGCTTTAAATTATCCATCATTGGACATGTGCACACTGAAATATTTCATTTTGAAATTCTGTTTTTGTCAGAAAAGTTTATTTAGTTACTCCCGAAATTCGTTTTTATTTATTTTGTTTCGTTAAATGCATTCGCCTGAAAATCCGAATTAATTAAGGTCGAATCTGTCATTGAAGGCTCATGGTATCTGTCGAAGAAGATTGAATGGAGCAGCTAAACTGTACGATGCCGCAATCGTACATTTCCGGTCGAATGTTCTGCCTACAAGCTATAGAAGAATTCTAATGTTGTGTGACACTAATAATAATTATATTTATACATTTTTATTACTAATCGTCAACCAACATTTAAATTCTTCTATAGCATATGGGCCGAGCATTCGTTCAGAAATTTACAATTTCGGCTTCGTACAGTTTAGCTGCTTGTCTAATCTTCTTAGAACTTTCGAAAGACATCATAAGCCTTCAATGACAGATTCAACTTTTGTATGTTTTTCGCTGCTTCGTCAGATCTTCGTCGCTCATGTCGAATTGTCTACCCCAACACTGTCTCTATAATGTCGAATATTTTCTCTTTATGTCGAATCTTTCCTCTCTATGTAGAATAATATTGTACATATAGGGTAAGATTAGGCACATTCTACCTCAGTTTCGATAGACCCAGATTGCTATTGTCAGCGTCATGTCAAATCTATCTATATCAAAGTGTTTTAGCAACGAAAATGAAAATAAAGCATTTTTTATGTCGGATCTTTCGGATTTCGGGTTCTGCGCGTTCGTTTGTTTGTTAAAACAAATACCCGAAATTCGGACGAAAATGCATTTAGACGAAAACAAATGCACATGTCTATGCATTATTGATAAATAAGATAGTTAAAGAATTGGAGGTGAGGGCTGATCATCCACTCTCACCATTTGGGAGAGTCCATGTTTTTTAGATAGTGAGTTTAGCCCATCTCTATCTTTTACAAGCATTACCAATTTTTCTTAAACATAAGGATGTGAATTAAATAATGAAGGCTATGACCAGGTTTTTATGGCATGGGAAGCCACTAAGAGTATCGAAATGTACTCTTTAGGTGGACATTTAGTCTGCAGTGGTTTCATATATGTTTATTGACAGCTCGGAGAGCAATTATGAGTCACCGGTTGCTGTCAGATGTTGATAAAGATTATTGGTTACATTTTTTAGTCGATTTTCTGTTGAAATTATAATTTTTGGTATCTGTAAGATACTAAGTTTATTCTAATCATCCTTTTTCTAGAATGGTTAACTATCATAATGCAAAAGCAATTGGAATGTAAGTTGTGGATATTTCGTGATATTGTACCAATCAGAAAATGAAAAATAAAAATATAAAAAATCTAGTTACAGAGAGCAAAACCCCTCCCAGCAACCCAGGTTCAAAACAGCTATGCATATGTATTATCAGATGAAATGTAAAACGCAACCTTCAGCAGGCATGGGTTGAAAGTATACAAACTTAGTTGTATAAATTCCATCCAAAGTTCACTCAATATCTCTGATAAAATTGCTGAATACAATCATTTACCAATGCTAGAAAACAGAAAGTGACCTGGCATTATGTAAAATCCTGAATATATTTTTAATTAAAAAAAATATATCTCGTACTCACAAAGATTCAATGTAAGCACGTATAACATGAAATATATTAAAACACAAGCTCTCTCAAAGCAACTGGCACAGAATTCAAACTATCGAACCCTTGCAACAGAATGTAATTGTTGTCTCAAATGCATTCAAAGGCTTACGCTCTTCTTCAGAGTCCTCTAGTATTAGATAAAAAATGTACAGTGCTAATAAAGATGTGGTAGTCTCAGGATCATTCAGTTCACAATTACCAAACTTTTTGAACTTTCTTAAGACATGCCCTATAATTTGTTTTGTAAAATCCCAGCATGGAGTTTAATATGTTTATTTTTTTTATAAAAATGCAATGTAGGAGGATAAAGTTTGTCCAGTGTAGTATTATGGCTTTACAAACCTAATAAAGTAAAAGACCTAATAATGTAAAAACTGCCATCGAGAGGGTTAATGATTAAGTATGGTATGGGTTGCAGTGGAATAAAAGTAATTTCTGTTATGAACGCTGTAACATAATTACAATAATCCAGACTTTTGTGACAAGTCCAAAATACATGAAAGAAATTTGCTGAGGAAACAGAACTTCTCTATAAATTTTCAGAATAGGAGGGAAACACCCGATAGAGTCTTGCCTGAATCAAATAAATTCTGATGGGTTAAGGCTTTACCCCCATAACCCCATAGGACCAGCTATCTATACGTTTAGAGACACAAAGAACGCACACCATTCTTTTCTCTGTCCCCATCAATAGATCAGCATGCAAACTTCCTTACAACTGCATAGTCCCAGCCAGGTTCAGCCTCTCCTGGGTGGATGTCCTCTTTGTACAGCCTCTTACATAGCTTTATGAGGGGAGCCCCTTTCTGGTGGTCTGTGGAGCATTCTGTTCTCAAGAAAGGCTTTAATTAATCCTGTGTACATATTGCAGCATTGCCCATGGTGTCTCTGTCTGCTGGAAGTTATTTGTTCACTGCCAACATTCTGTGGCTTGTTTCCGTTCTGTCTCCTGTGTTCCCTGGGAAAAGGCAGCTGGTTTGCCTTTTCAAGGAGGGCACCTATCATCTTGGTTGAATGTGAGCATTTGCTGGAGCAGTGACATCATTAGGGGGTGCCACAACAACCAGCGGTACTCATTTTAAACTCATATAGCATTTTCTAAGCACTGGGAGCTATGGGCACACTATCATTATTTTTTGGATGCTTAATTTTGACTGTTTTGCATCCACTTACCTTGCAGCTGTTTGACCTTTACTAGTGTTTACTTTATGATAAGTCAAGCTCTTCTTTCTTGCTTTGCTATTGGTTCCTAGGGCTAATGTTTGTGACATGCCTCATGAATCTCATTAAAGGCATTGACTGACATAACAGGGCTATGATTGTATTGTTGACTCCTTTAGTGGGTAAAGTTATTTTTATGTTGGTAGTTCAAGACCAGTTCAAGGGCACAGTTTTGGGTGCACAAAATTGTGCTCAGTTATGCAAGTTTATTTATAGAATTTTTGGAACTTCAGTACATTTGGTCATACAACCCATTTGCAGCATATCCCATTTCTTATGGCTGTTACATTGACAACAGTATATATTATTTGCTTTGGGTCCATTGAAAGTATATTTGACTTTTGTGTCATACTGCAATGCCAATCCCTACAATATCAGGTTCACATATGTTGCAGATCAAGACTCTGTTAGTATTTTCGAATTTGGTCTTATCTGTCGGTGAAAAGAGGTCAGATTATATCTAAAACACTAAATTGTGAGATTGCCTATTTTCATCAAAAGAGCTGCAATCACCCAAGATGGAAGAAAAACATACCCTTATCAATTTCAGAGATTGAGATGAAATTGTACCACAAAACAGAACATGAGGGAGCAGAGTAGTAAATTGAAAAATACGTTCTTAGAAAAAGGCTATAAAGTGGATCATATTAGTTGAAGCTATTGAGAAGTATCTTCAGTATCCACCTTTCATGAAGGAAATATACCCAGTGATGCCAGTGATTCTACCATATTTTTCTATAGGATATGACAACCAATACAAAAGTATTACCACAATTATTAATAACCATTGATTGATCCTTATGCAAGATGATAAATTTGCCAAAATATTACCTTTAAAACCTGTAAGAGGGCCAAAAAAGCCAACAGTCTTTTTGCCCCTAGCAAATTAAAAACATCCATACAAAGGATTAGAGATATGCCAGCATTCCTTAATATCTAGGCTACCTACCAATGTAACACGAAAAAAGTTAAAGCATGCAATTACATTTCACATGGTCAAAAACACTCAATGAAACATGGAAGTAATGGACTTTGTATACAAATTTTATTTATGTCAAAAATTATAAACAGAGACAAGTATAAAAAACATACATCGATGAATAAGGCTAAAATATATCATTAACTAACAAGTGGTTTATAGTCCTTACTAAATTAACAGTTAGGCCAAAGCACCCCCCAAGTTTGGTAGTTGCCCCAATATGATAGCATAAGAGGTAACCTGAACAAGTACAGTCCTGACGAGAATGCTAAGGGGGCAACAAAGACCAGCTCAGGGTATATCAGTTCTGCTTAAATGTAGTTTTGTGCACAAACATGCTTCTTGTGGAGGTAAATAAATAAATTAGTTGCAAATTATTGTCAGTGAGGCAAAACAGCTAGGCCGATGAAGGGGACCAGGGAACCAAACAGGGCATAAGAGGCAGATATGGGAGTACAGTCTACAGGGGGTGAGCACCAGGATCTATGATATAAAAGAGATAAATACAGTTGTGCTCAAAAGTTTGCATACCCTGGCAGAAATTGTGAAATTTGGGTATTTATATTGAAAATATGACTGATCGTGCCCAAATTTTTTTATTTATTTAAGGATAGTGATCACATGAAGCCATTTATTATCACATGTTTTTGGATCCTTTTGAAATCATAATGATAACTGAAATCACCCAAATGGCCCTGATAAAAAGTTTACATACCCTGGAATATTTGGCCTTGGTACAGACACAGAAGGTGACACACACGGATGAAAATGGCAATTAAAGGTTAATTTGTGGCTTTTTAAAGCACAATTAGTGTCTGTGTATAAATAGTCTATGAGTTTGTTAGCTTTCACATGGATGCACTAAGCAGGCTAGACAATAAGCCATGAGGTGGTAGAAAAGAACTGTCAAAAGACCTGCGTAACAGAGTAATAGAACTTTATAAATATGGAAAAGGATACCCAAAGCCTTTAATATGCCAGTCAGTACTGTTTAATCCATTATTAAGAAGTGGAACATTCGGGGCTCTTTTGATACCAAGCCAAGGACAGGTAGACCAAGAAAGATTGCAGCCACAACTGAGACAGGAATTGTTCAGGATACAAAGAAAAATCCACAGGTAACCTCAGGAGAAATACAGGCTGCTCTGAAAAAAAAATGGTGTTGGGTCAGAAGGGAGCGGGGTCACCTATTTACATCACCAGGTGGCCCCGCCCTCAGCTATATAACAGCTGTCAAAGCGAGAGAAGCATTAGTTGGAGGGAGCCTCCCATTGAGGCAGAGCTGTTGCAGCTTTTTTTCCTGCTCGGGTGGCGGAATAGAAGATGACAGGACATTGCTGGACTTTTTTTTGGGGGGTTCCCTTGTTAAAGCAGGCTTCCAGATTTTGATAAGTCCCCTGCCCCCAGACCCCCACAATTGGGATACGGCCCTTGTCCCCATCAACATGGGGGCAAGGTGCTTTGGGGTGGGGGGCAGACAAACTACATGGGGCGGGGTCAGCGCATCTGTGGAGCTCCCGGTCCCGCCCCCTCACTGCTGGCTAGATTGGGAATACAGCCTCCCGTGTCCTCTGTGCACTCTGCAAAGCTGGCGTCGATGCCGCCATTCACGGTTAGCGCAGGGCCCCCTACAAAGATTGAGCCCAGGGCAAGTGCCCCGTTTTCCCTGCGCTAAAGACGGCCCTGTAACTCCGATATCCCCTTCAATAGCAGGCAGTTTTCAGATAAAAGTGGTCCCCACTGACAAATGAAAGGCAAACAAAAGAATGCTGACAATGAAAAATTCTGAAAAAAAAGAGTCACCAAAAAAAGTAAAAAGTGAGAAAAGATACAACACAAGTTTTTGACCAGTCCTTTATTAAAAAAAATAAAACAAAAATGTTCCCGCTGCACTGCCAGAACCGAAAAAAGAAAAAAAAAAGACTCTGGTTTTGTCGAAGGCTCCTGCAGTCTGCCTGCTCCACTGCCTTAAATAACTAAGGGACAGAGTGACCCAATGATGGCACTGGGTAGCCCTGCCCTCTTGTGACATCATCGGCTGGGGATTAAAAAAAAACGAAACAATGCAAATCTTTCCATTTTGCACGTCTACTACCAACACCTGCCACTCCTGTCCTTTGGCACCATCTGTTCCACATTCAGTGGGAACTGGGCTGGAGATACAAGAGAGGTCAACCTCGTCAACCCCTCCAGGGGGTCTAAATGAAGATTTAGAATTAGGCAGCATACTATGTAATTCTATAGGGTTATTTAGTAGTTTAGTTGTTTTCTGTTATAAATGTTCTATTTCTTTTCTTGCATTTTTTACCTAGCCTTAGGGACATATTTTTTAAATGTATCAATTTGTAAGCTATAAAGTAATTTACTATCAATTTTACTATCAATGTTATATTCAATTCAATATAAAACAATGTGAAACAATGTAGATCAATATAAAATCAGGAGCTTTTATAAAGCCAGATGGTGTGGGTCGCCCAGAGTGCTATACAATGCACTGCTAATCTAATGCTGGAAGAACTGCTTCGTTCCTGCAAGGGTGTGCTGTGTAGCTGTATAAGAACAAAGAAGGATGGAGAGAGACTGAGAAAAGCGGATACTATACTATAGAGGGTCTGTGGCAGAGATTTTTCCTCTAATTTCCGAGTGATACTCTGGTTGCCAGGTCAGTGAGAGAGGCCTGTCCAGGTACGCTATATCCACTCAGGCTGGAGTGGCCAATAAGACTTATGCTGCGTACACGGTCGTTTTTTGCGATGAAAAAAAACGTCATTTTTTAAAACGTCATTTAAATTGATCGTGTGTGGGCAAAACGTCGTTTTTTGTCTTCAAAAAAACGAAAAAAAATTCCAACATGCTTGAATTTTTTGTGTCGTTTTTCAAAACAGCGTTTTTTGTGTCATAAAAAGTGATGGGCAAAACGATGTTGAAAACAACGTTTTTAAAGCCGCGCATGCTCAGAGGCAAGTTATGAGACGGAGCTTCAATGGAACAGTGCCGTCGAACGTGTCTTACGTCACCACGCTTTGCTAGAGCATTTTGGAAAAACGATGGTGTGTATGCAACGTCGTTTTGGAAAATGAAGTTTGAAAAACGTCTTTTTATTTCATCACTTGAAACGTCGTTTTTTTTCATCACAAAAAATGATCGTGTGTACGCGGCATAAGGCTTCATTTCCACTGGCGTTTTTACAGCCACTTTTCTGAGCGTTTTTTGCAGCTTAAAAACGCCTGTCCGTGTTAGTCTATGGAAAGAGGAAAAAAGCTGCGCTGCATCAATAAAAAACAAAATGTGTTGCATAAATATACCAAAATATTGTAGTGCATAAATACACCGGTGCAAAATTCTATAAACTTTGAAATAAATCAAAAGTCCGTGTAGAATAGAGAAAATATTCCCCAAAGTTCAGAGAAGGATGTAAAAGACAACAAAGAAAGTCCGAATGGGTGTTGAACAGCTCCAAGGAAATCATGTGTAACAGCCAGATTGATACAGGTTATCCTCCACCACTTATGGTTAAAGCTGCTTACCAGAAAGATCAGACCTCTAACGAGATCAGCAATACATAGATTCAAAATAAGCCAGCACGAGAAATCCAGGAATCCTGTCACCCTGTCTGTATCTCCTTCTCCTTATAGCCAGATTAGCGTTCCTCCAAAAGCATGACCACCCAGAAGGAAAACATTGACATGGCGTAATAACGTCTAAAAAAATTCTTTATCAAAAAGTAAAGTACACTCACATTTATGTAGAACAAAAGTTGCGTGTAACTAAAATAGCCGGCCGGCTCTGTCATCCGCTCGTCCTTCCGGATTGACAGCGTGGTACAATTCGTGGTGACGTCAGCACGCCGCTTACCCTACGCCGTTTCGTCACAACAATGACTTCTTCCAGGGGCACGAGCGGCGTGCTGACTCGCCACTCTTTATTCAACAACAAACATCCAAGGACCGCCCAGCTCTGAGGTTTGAAAATTGAGGGCGCGTCCACCATCTTGGATAAGGGATCCCTGCCAATACTAGGCTGATGAGAACTGGGATAACAAAAAGGGATCTAATAACAGATCTCCAGGTAATGAAACGAAAACATTTTATAAAAGGAGGTTGCCGTTTGTGAACCAAACCTGCCGCAACCACAAATAAAAAACATATATGTGTTAATTTTGGGACTTAGTTCCCGAGATATAAAAAACGGATATAATGACATATCCAAAGATGTTTATAATTCATGATAGAAATAATTATATAGACAAGAGGTCACATAAAAGTGTACATAATCATACATAGGTTGCAAGCTAAATAAATAGCATTTATAGCAACATTTATTAGTTGGAAAAAGATGTATGTTGTGGTACATGCGCATAACCATACGCATATAATGTGGCAGAACAACAACACATTATTCCATACAAAACAATAAAAAATATTATATAAAAAAATATATATAAATATATATAAAAAAGGGTCATAATGTTCTAAGGAGACTGTTTGATGAGATGTAATTTCTATATGCATGAGTAGGATAAAAAATGACAGAAAAAAAGGGGGGGGAAACCCAGATTAGCCAAAATTCAGAGCCAGTTCACAATATTACATATATGACTAACCATTGTCAATAAAAGCATTTACGTCTGTGTCTACATTGAGTCCATATGGAATGTAGGTACGGATCCGATATATCCAGGCCATTTCGAGCCTGGATAATTCTCTCACTAATGAACTGCCTCTCCAATGGGGTTCGAACTTGTCTATCCCCATGAAGAGAGTTCCCTCAGGGTTGCGATTATGACATTGGTCGTAATGGCTGGATACTGAGTGTTGTGAAAACCCAGATCTAATGTTGGTGATGTGTTCACCTAATCTTACTTTAATTTCTCTTTTGGTCCTGCCAATATATTGTAATCCGCACGGACATTGTAATAGATAAACAACCCCTGTTGAACTACAAGTAATGAAAGGCTCGATCTTGTGCTCTTTTGAGGTGCTTGTTGAAATAAAAGATAAGTTTTTTTTGGATTTGATCTTATTTAATGTACAAACCTGACAATTCCTGCATTGGTGGTACCCCTTGATGTCTCGTTGGAAAAAATACACCTTCTTAGTGGGAGGATCCACCACATTTGGGGCTACTTTGTCACGTAATGAGGATGCACCTCTAAAGATGACCTGAGGGGTGTTTGGTAAAAAAGTGTTAATGACCCTATCATTTGATAGTAGGTGCCAATGTTTCTTGATAAGTTTTTTTATGGCATAATGTTGATTGGAAAAGGTAGTAATAAATGGCACCAAAAGTTTGGTGTTATTGGGCTTGGGGATAGAGTCCAACAACGTGCATCTATCTATTTCAGCTACCTCATTGAAAACATTTTCAAGTATTAGGGGGTCATAACCTTTTTCTAATAACCTGGTTTTAAGGATGCCAGCTTGTGTTTTATATTCATTCAGAGTCGAGCAATTTCTCCTCATTCTAATGAACTGGCTTTTTGGGACAGATTTCAACCAATTTGCATGGTGACAGCTCCCTATGGGGATGAAAGAATTTCGATCTGTCTTTTTAAAATAGGTTTTAGTTAGAAAAGAATCATTTTCTTTGGTGATGGTAAGATCCAGAAAGTTGATGGAATCTTGACTAGCCTCAAAAGACAGACAAATGCCTCGCTCATTGTCATTAAGAGATGAGATGAAGGAGTCTAATTGCAACTTGCTGCCTGTCCACAAGAGGAGGACGTCATCAATGTACCCCGCCCACAATGCTATGTGGGGACTCTGGTCACTATAGATGACGTCCTCCTCCCATTTGGCCATAAACAAATTTGCCAAGCTCGGCGCATACTTGCCGCCCATAGCGACTCCACGGGTTTGTCTATAATAATTATGATCGAACCAAAAGTAATTGTGGCTTGCCGCATACTCTAATGCTTCCATGATGAAATCCCTCTGCTGTGGTAGTAGGTTGGAAGAAAGATCAAGGAAATATTTAACAGCCTGGATACCCAAATCATGAGGGATGATGGTGTACAATGACTTGACGTCAGCTGTCACCATCCATAGGTCCTTGTCCGCCTTTAGTAGGGACAACATATTAATAACCTGTTTAGAATCTTTGAGATATGACGGCATTTTCTGAACTAGAGGCTGGAGAAAGTGGTCTATATATTTTCCCACCCTGGACGTGATGGAATTAATGCCACTAATGATAGGGCGTCCAGGGGGGCAAGTAAGGCTCTTATGAATTTTCGGGAGGCTATATAAAATAGGGACCCTTGGAGCCTTAGGTACTAAAAATAGTTTTTCTTTTTCATTGAGGATCCCTTTCTCTACACCCTTTGAAACTAACAGTTCCAATGATTTTTTATATTCAATGATAGGATTCCCCAACAAAGGGGTGTATGTGTCAAGATCATTAACAATGATTTTGATCCCATCAATGTAGGTGGTACGATCCATAATTACTATCCCCCCCCCCTTATCCGCTGGACGGATAACAACCTCTTTGTTGGTACAAAGAGTATCTAGACCAATTTCTAATTTAGGATCCAGTTTCTGATTGAGAACTTTGATCTTATCTAAATCTCTTATCATGACATCCCTAAAGACTTTTAAGGAAGGAGCCAGCGTACCAGGGGGGTTCCAAGTAGAAGCATTAGAAAGTCCTGAATGTTGGACAGTTGTTTGAACAGCAACTGTATCTTTCATTGGTACACCAGCAAAGTAACGTTTGATGTTCACTTTGCGTATATATTGATGGATGTCCATATATGTTTGAAATTTATTAAGCTTCCTTGGAGGGGCAAATTTAAGTCCTTTGTTTAGCAAAATGATTTCTGATTGGGTTAGAACATGTGAAGCTAAGATTGTAAATGCCATCACTATTCACGTTCTCGATTTTTTTACACTTTGTTCTGCTCCCTCTTTGCCTTCTACAGGTCTTTTTAGCCCTTGATTGGGTTTGGGAAAACCCCAATGTTCACTTGAATTTTTTTCCCATTGACCTGGAGGAAAATCTCTTGATGGACCTAGTCTGTAGAGCTCTTGGATTTGTCTTGTCTGTTCATAGTCAGTAGGTGCAACGCTTCTTGGGCCTTCACGGTCTCTTAATGGATAGAAACGGTTCCTAGTGTCTATGTCGCTATCATACTCAAGATCCTCTCTAGATCTATTTTCAAAATGGCGAGAGTCCTGGTGAGATCTATGCTCCGTGTAGGAGTCATAGTTATGTTGGTTGCCATTCCCTCTCCATGGGTCCCTCTCTCTTTTAGGGGAATCCCTATAGTGATAATAGTCTTGAGGACCATTATTCCTATCTGAATTGGTTCCATGATTTCCATATGTCACTTTATTCCGTCCTGAGTTGTTACCTTGTGAATAATTTTTTGAAGGGCCTGATGTCCTAATTGGTGAATGATTATTCATCTTCTTCGTCTTTTTCCCCACTTTTTTAAATTTGGGGGTCTTAGTCGAATCCTTATTGGGCAATGATGGTGGTGAGTAGGTTGCTGTTATTACAGGAGTGTTGTCACCCTGTGCTACAGCTTCCATTCTAGAATTGGCCTCATTCTGTTGTTTGGCCGCTAGTTTTTTCTGCCATTTAAAAACTAGACTAGCCTGATAGTCCCCAAAGTCTCTATTATACTTTTTTCTTTTTTTAATTTTTTGTTCCTTCTCTTCTTTATCAAGAATCCCCAGAAGACTGGAAGATCTTTCTTTGTACTCATTGCTCTCTTTACAGGGTGATAGGGTTTCCTTGAGTGCTTTAATCTCAGTGTCTAATTTTTCTAGTTTGGTGGTTTTTCTTGTTACCAAGAAGCGTAAAAAGTTAACCCCAGCTTCATTAAAATACCGAAACCACTCTTGTAGTTCTAGATCACCATTTTGAGGGCTCACTTGCCATCTTAGGCTCCTAGGAACCATATTGAGTTTAATGTATGTGTTAAGGAAAGCTATGTACCACTGAGTGTGAATCTCAGTAATGGTAAGGTTCTTAAGTCTGATAAAAAGACCTTTCATATCGCTCTCTTTGTCATTATACATTTTAAAAACGCCTTCAGTATCGACAACCTTGGAGGCTCTATAATCAAAAACATCCATCTTAAGACTTGAGATCAGAAGATAGATAGTGAGAAAGAATGCTTGTGTAATAATAAGTGTTTGATATCACGACAAAAAGGAAACACTTAACCTTATAAAAGGATTTAACTCAATAAAAATATGACCGCTGCTGTATAGATGTATCTAAGGTTATACTGTAAATTCGGAATAAATACTGCGCAGGTCTATGTTAATAGGCTGTGAAATTAAATAAATAATGAATAAATGCTGCTGCAGCTAATATGTCAGATAAGTTAGTCTATGGCCTCATGCCCACTATGACGTTTTTGAGCTGTAGATGGCTAAGCTGCAAAAAAAACGCAGGACCAGTGCGTTCTGAAGCTCCAGCAATAGAGCTGTAAAAACACCAGACGTTAAAAAACGCTCAAAAACGCGCATAAACGCTCAAAAACGCGGCCGCTGCGTTTTTAAAGCTCCAGCTCCAAAAAAAAAAACATTTTTTTTTTCTAAAATAAACATGCACAGGCGTTTTTAAGCTGTAAAAAACGTGGCTGTAAAAACGCCAGTGGAAATGAAGCCTTAGTGTTGTTGGAAGCAGGACTGTTTCCCCTTTTGATATGCCTGAATCTGCTATTTCTCCTTCTGCTTCAACTCTTCTATCACCACAAAGTTTTGTTTTTACCCGGCTGGGTAATAAAGAGCACAGAAAATACACCTGTTGTGGACATTCTATTAATGCTACATCCACCATACACCCTAAGGCCTCATTTCCACTGGCGTTTTTACAGCCACTTTTCTGAGCGTTTTTTGCAGCTTAAAAACGCCTGTCCATGTTAGTCTATGGCCTCATGCCCACTATGACGTTTTTGAGCTGTAGATGGCTAAGCTGCAAAAAAAACGCGGGACCAGTGCGTTCTGAAGCTCCAGCAATAGAGCTGTAAAAACGCCAGACGTTAAAAAACGCTCAAAAACGCGCATAAACGCTCAAAAACGCTCAAAAACTCGTTTAACTGCGTTTGTAAAGCTCCAGCTCCAAAAAAAATATTTTTTTATTTTTTTTTTCTAAAATAAACATGGACAGGCGTTTTTAAGCTGTAAAAAACGTGGCTGTAAAAACGCCAGTGGAAATGAAGCCTTAGTGTTGTTGGAAGCAGGACTGTTTCCCCTTTTGATACGCCTGCATCTGCTATTTCTCCTTCTGCTTCAACTCTTCTATCACCACAAAGTTTTGTTTTTACAAACGCCAGTGGAAATGAAGCCTTAGACGGCGGAGGAGCTATGAGGTAACATGCCACCCAAAAAAAACAGCAGCTCCTTCGGGGGTAGTGCTACACATATTTTTATTAGTAGGATCTGCCGTGCAGCTGAGCCCAGTGTGAATGTTTGCCTTCCTTCAGCCTATTTGCCTCCAGTGAGAGATTCAGACTTCTTGCTGAGTAACAACTGAAAATCACTGGCCATGATAGGAGCGGTTCTACAACTTTAGCAAGATGAGGCTCCATTCAAGGTGCTTTTAGTTCATGAAATATGTGAGTGCAATCATTGTTGAATTTAATACTTTGATCATTAAAGGTTTAACTACGAAAGGTGTGTGACTCCGTTTTTCTCTTCTTTGTCTTTTGCTCAGATCATTTTCTTGTGCATGGTGAGGTCAGGAACAGCTACAGAAGTCTTTGCTTCCGTCCTTGACAAAGACTTCGAACTATATTCAGATACCTATCAGCCATCAATGGCTCCATTTTTTGTCACACTGCTAGTGGTTTTGCTTTAATCTGGCATATAATGCAGAAATTGTTACTTTTTGTTTGTTGTTTGGTAAGTAAATTTATTTGTCTTATGACTCAGTACCTTGTTGCCTGTCTGCTGCTGACCTTGGCTATTCCTGTGACCATGCTGCCAAGTGCCAATCCGGCTGTCATCTGTATCAGCTCTGCTCATCACAGTGAGTACATGTTTCCAAGCCTGCTGGGAACTCTAATAAGCCTGGCATCTGAAACCTGCAGCCTGTGTGGAGTGCCCCTTTAACTTTGGTTGGATCTCATGCACAGCTACTGTTCCTGACTTGATGTTCTGCCATGTCAGTGTCTGCATCTCCTGCTCCAAGCATTACTAGCAACCCACACTCATGTTTCTCCTGTCCCTGGGTACCCTCTATTCCATCTTCAGTGGGACCTGGAATGGAGATACAAGTCTGGTTGAGTTATATATTTTTTTACTGAAAGAAACATATGGGTCCTATGTGCCCAGCTTTATCACAGTGTTCCAACAAATAGGCCTTGACAAAAGCTTAAGTTGTAGTATGCTTAAAAGAGAAAAAACAAACACACATAGTAACCTACAGTATGTGGATGCAGCATCGGTCTAATGCTGCCGCTGTCTCCTGCCAGCACTAAGACCTACATCCGAGTGATTACTTGACCACTGATCACTCAGTTCTCGGTTTTCGCTGATAAGAGTATGGTGACTGTAAGTCACTGGCTCTCTGCTCTGCCTCTCCAGTGCTCACTGGAGCGGCTAATTGTGTTGGGGTTGGGAGTGGCTGGTTCAGGCTCTCAGCAGCATGCTGACAAGCTAAACTAGCTGCTGGTCGGGCATCTGGATGGATCCTGACATTAAAGTGGAACATTACTGTCCCAAGCAATATTAAGTAATGTTAATCCTTATACAGCTAGCATTAGTAAATAGATAGGAAAGTATATCATATTTCCTTGTGTTAAATGCTTTGTCATGGTAACCCCGTAAGCAACATCTCCACATGCGGTTGGTTCCCAGTGTAATGGCGGGGAGTGCCGATGGTAACATCTCTAGCTGTGAGTGCAGCCTAAATATACTTTAGCCTGCAACAATGCTAGCGTGCTTCGGATTGTGTTTATATAGCTGCCCCACTTCGTTAAGCGGAGTTCTACTCAAAAATTGACTATCTGCTTATCTACCTCCTTCCCCTCTCGGTTCCCACATTTAGCAATTTTTTTGTTGGGGGGGGGGGGGGGGAGCAGGTACCTGTTTTTGACAGGTATTTACCTGCTCCAACTTCTGGGTGATCACGCTGATTAGGCAGCGCCTTGAGGGGATCTGTAGAAAAGAGAAATCCACATTAAAAAAACATTGACCAAATCTATATTTGCTAACGGCATAAAACCTCAATCTACAGAACCAAGCTCCTTTTCTTCTGTATATTTAAAGCAAACAGAACTCTGCACCACACTGTGTGCAATTTGCAAATGTCTGAAGAGCTTTTGAAAGTTCATGTTTGATCAGTACTGTAGACCAGAAGGGTTAAAGAAGAGCAAACATGCATAGGAATTTCAAGGGATATGCATGCCCCTTCTACAGTCCAAAGAAGGAAGAAACTGGCTGGGAATAACTACAGGTGTATACAAGGTGTATAAGTAGAGCCACTGAACCATCAATGGAAGTCTATGAATACAAGTGTAAAGGATCAATAGAGGTGAGCAGGGATCGTATACTGCCATCCCATTATATAGCAGTGTAAAGGGTTATATGGGGCACTGCACATGCATAACAACTCACCTTAAAGGGTGATAGACAGGGTGTCCCCCCTCGGAGCAGGTATCCACTACACCAACAAGCAGGAAAACGCCTGCTTATATGCTCCCCAACCCAGTGAACAAATCACACGCCGCCAATTGGCCGCATGTGATGTCACCTGGTCTGGCTCCCTGCACTGCACTTGTGCGAAAAGTCATGCACGCGCTTGTGCAGAGCGGAAAGGCCTAAGACATAGTCAGCACAAGTGTGGAGTGGTCTCCAGCAATAAAAGAAAAAATAAGGAAACAATGGTTTTAAAGGTGCCATTCTTAACCCCAAGAAAGAATACTCAATTAATTTAAAATACAAAGAAAATTTTATTAAATTAAATTATTTTTTTAGACATAACTATATCCATTATTATTTGGGTAATGTACCCCCACTATGGTCTTGTGATTAGACTGTGCTACTCAGACTAAAACAAATGATATTGCTAGCCAAACTAAAACAAACAATATACACTGCAGAGCTGCTTCTATAATAAGGGTTAAATATCCTTAATTAGCAAATTTAAAAAACATATAGTGCTGCTCTTATAAACATATCTACATTTATTGTGCTATCATAAATATACCAACATTCATAAATATATAAAGAATACTAGTGCCAACTATAATTCATAAAGTCCATATAAAATAATAATTAGTGTAGTTTAAAGCGCCATTGCAAATATTCCTTTCATTAGTGGAGGATCAACAGTATTGTGCTCCCCTCCTGTGCTCCCCACTCACCGGCGGTTAGTGACTCAATAGAGTCTGAATGGCATTTTAGTATTCTAAAGTAAATTGGATGGTGTTCCTCTTTCAATGCTCCTACACTCCTCCGATGTGTTAACCAATATCAGTGCAATGCATTCATTCTATAGAGCTCCATAGAGTAATTATGTTTGACTTTATTAAATGTGACTGTTAAATGAGCATGTGATGTTGAAATGGATAGCAACTCTAGCAACTGTGCGTTTCAGCAACAAGAATTGTAGTTACGCTACGTCCCCGCTTGACTCATTTCACCTCTTCACTGGGCATCCTCAGAACAGCTTCTGAGGACTTTATGAATTATAGTTGCCAATAGTACACTTTGTATCTTTATGAATTTTGGTATATTTACAATAGCACAACAAATGTATAAACCGTGGCCCGGATTCACATACCTCGGTGCATATATATCCCGCCATAGCGTATCTTCTTTACGCTATGCCGGCGCAACGCAGAGAGGGAAGCATGGAATTCACAAAGCAAATGCTTCCAACGTTGCACCGGCGTAGCGTATAGTCGTAGGCGTAAGTCAGCGTAAAGTAGGTAGAAGTGGGCTGGAAGTGGGCGTGATACATTTAAATGCGTGACCCCATGCAAATGATGGGCTGAGCTTCAGACAAGTACTTAAAATGAACTGCGCATGCATCGTACCTTGGACGCATCCAAGTGCGCATGCTCACAATCACATCGAAACAACTGGCTAAGATACGTAGAATCACTGCCTACGACGTGAACATATCCTATGCCCAGCCCTATTCACGTACAACCTAAACTACATAAAATTAGACGGCGTTCGTTCCCTGGTCAATACCTTTGCATGAGTTGCGCCTCCAATATGGGGAATAACTTTACACCGGACGTAAACCTTACGCAAATCGCTTAAAACATGCGCCGGGGGCAAGTACGTTTGTGAATCGGCGTATCTCCCTCATTTGCATATTTGCATCGAAAATCAATAGGAGTGCCAAATGCGTCCAGCGTAACTATGCGCCCACTATACTGTATGCCAGCGTAGGCAAGTTACGTCGGTCGGATGAAGTCAGTTTTTAAGCGTATCTTAGTTCTGTGGGCAGGGCGCACAGATACGACGGCGCATATTTAAACTTACGCGGCTTATCTCGAGATACGTCGGCATAAGTGCTTTGTAAATCTGGGCTTATATCTCTAAAAACATTTCAGTTCCGTTACATATTGTAGGTAGGAGGCTCCCTAAGAAAAACACTCATTCTGCTAAGCCATAGGCATATATATATATATATATATATATATATATATATATATATATATATATATATATTCAATTATTTAGTCAATGCTAAAAAAAATCATGCTCATGTAAAAGTTTTGACTGTTATAGATATTAAAATAAAGCTTGATGTAAGCCAACAAGAACTGAGAAGCTCAGATTTATCCAGAGAGTGCCAGAGAAGATTCTTGATGCACTGCTGAAATGTTTTTCATTTATATATTCCATAATGGATAAAACTCCAGCTGTGGCCTCTTCACAGTTTGGTTTAATCTGGTCTTCCGGAAGCACAAATCCATATGTCCCATTATCTCTTAACTCAATTGTGTATGCTAAAGAAATTCCAATGTCATGAGCCCAGTCCATTGAGGAGCCAGCATTGCTATCTGTTGTATAAATATGCAGAGGAGAACAAACAAAAAAGGTTAGTTACATTATAGACAGGCAAAAAGCACTCCATTAGGTACAGTAATATGATTGGTTTCACTTAAAGAGGACCGGTTTAAAAAAAAAAAAAATTAAAAGTCAGCAGCTACTAACACTGTTGCTGCTGACTTTTCATAAGGATACTTACCTGTCCAGGGTGTCCACGATGACGGCAGCCGAAGCTGAGCAATTATGAATAATTGAGGGTTAATCCGCGCTAGGACTGGGGATATGAGCTGCTGCCTTCTGTATAATCTCTCAGTGAGAGATGGGATGTTTGAGTTAGTGTTGGTTACAGATGGTTGGCGCTGCTGTATGGATGTGGTGTATATTTCACGTGTCGGGTACTTGTAGCGGAAGGGTTTATTGGGAACAAATCTCCCCGCTTACACAAGTGATCCCTATTTGCTGATAGTCCCTCAGAGGGAAAAAGAGAGCACTTTGTGGTATGCTCATGTGATCATAATAATGATTGCCTAGTGAAAATAGGTGTTGGTGATGGCTGCTGTATTTGTTTATTATGCTGGTGGAGCCTAGTACAAAGTGTGTAGGCACCTCAGTGGTTTTGTTGTGCCAGTTTTAGTATTGAAGTGGGCAGTGCTGAGTGCTATAGATGTAATGAAATAATCTAAAAAAACTACTAGGTGCCCATATAATATTCCAAATTACGATAGTAGAGAGAAAAGGTGGTGCTCTATAACCTTAATTGTATGTGATCCACTTTTTGTGATCAGAAGAAAAGAGAAAAAATGAAAAACAAAAAGTATATATATGTAAAGACTTAGTGTCGCTCTAGAGTGTGATATATTTTTTAAAGATTAATATTGGTGATAAAACATAAAAGACTTCAGCATATATAATATATAACAATAAAACCCTGCTGATGGATTACAGTTAGCAAAGGTCAGCTGGTGCCCGAGCTGACATATGATTACAATATGTTTTAACCAGGTGTTGTCCATATATATTGTATTTCATCAATGACGTGGTGAGTAACTTCAATAGAGTGCTACGTGGTCAACTGAATTGGTGATATCAGATGTTGCACTACAGGTAACAGCGAAACTACCAGTTAACCCCCCACATGTATCCCCTCTTACCAGATTGTAGTCCCCTCAGCAGGGGGGGTAGAGCCTTGGGGATCAGTGGGTAGTTGCTGCTTACCAACCTCTGTAGTGGCGGCGCGTGATGGGTTAACTTTCTGGATATAAACCAGTCGCCGTATTTGATGTTTCCTGAGGCGTGATCAATGGCTCCAAAATGAATGGCAGTTGTTATAAGGAGGCAAGAAAAAGAGAGATCCTCATGGTGTAGTACTTCCTGATGGTTTTTTATTTTAAAGCCCGTGTCCCAATTGGAACAACAGGGTATAAAAATTAAAATTAAAAAGAAATTAAAAATACAAAGTTAAAAACGTAAGTGCTGCTGCACCACAGCTGGACAAATATAGTCCCGTAGGCTGAGCTGTACCAGTCGGGTTGTGGGAGCCTCTGCAGTCACTGTCCGTATGGATCGTGTGGAGCGTGCTGCTGTTTGCGTTCCAATGGTGAGCGCGTCCCAACCCGGAAGTCCTAGCTGGTCTGAGCTTAGCGTGCCGGAGTGCGTGACGTGAGGGCGTATAGTATAGTACTATACGCCCTCACGTCACGCACTCCGGCACGCTAAGCTCAGACCAGCTAGGACTTCCGGGTTGGGACGCGCTCACCATTGGAACGCAAACAGCAGCACGCTCCACACGATCCATACGGACAGTGACTGCAGAGGCTCCCACAACCCGACTGGTACAGCTCAGCCTACGGGACTATATTTGTCCAGCTGTGGTGCAGCAGCACTTACGTTTTTAACTTTGTATTTTTAATTTCTTTTTAATTTTAATTTTTATACCCTGTTGTTCCAATTGGGACACGGGCTTTAAAATAAAAAACCATCAGGAAGTACTACACCATGAGGATCTCTCTTTTTCTTGCCTCCTTATAACAACTGCCATTCATTTTGGAGCCATTGATCACGCCTCAGGAAACATCAAATACGGCGACTGGTTTATATCCAGAAAGTTAACCCATCACGCGCCGCCACTACAGAGGTTGGTAAGCAGCAACTACCCACTGATCCCCAAGGCTCTACACCCCCGCTGAGGGGACTACAATCTGGTAAGAGGGGATACATGTGGGGGGTTAACTGGTAGTTTCGCTGTTACCTGTAGTGCAACATCTGATATCACCAATTCAGTTGACCACGTAGCACTCTATTGAAGTTACTCACCACGTCATTGATGAAATACAATATATATGGACAACACCTGGTTAAAACATATTGTAATCATATGTCAGCTCGGGCACCAGCTGACCTTTGCTAACTGTAATCCATCAGCAGGGTTTTATTGTTATATATTATATATGCTGAAGTCTTTTATGTTTTATCACCAATATTAATCTTTGAAAAATATATCACACTCTAGAGCGACACTAAGTCTTTACATATATATACTTTTTGTTTTTCATTTTTTCTCTTTTCTTCTGATCACAAAAAGTGGATCACATACAATTAAGGTTATAGAGCACCACCTTTTCTCTCTACTATCGTAATTTGGAATATTATATGGGCACCTAGTAGTTTTTTTAGATTATTTCATTACATCTATAGCACTCAGCACTGCCCACTTCAATACTAAAACTGGCAAAACAAAACCACTGAGGTGCCTACACACTTTGTACTAGGCTCCACCAGCATAATAAACAAATACAGCAGCCATCACCAACACCTATTTTCACTAGGCAATCATTATTATGATCACATGAGCATACCACAAAGTGCTCTCTTTTTCCCTCTGAGGGACTATCAGCAAATAGGGATCACTTGTGTAAGCGGGGAGATTTGTTCCCAATAAACCCTTCCGCTACAAGTACCCGACACGTGAAATATACACCACATCCATACAGCAGCGCCAACCATCTGTAACCAACACTAACTCGAAGCTGAGCAATTGCTGGGGTGTCGGCTGCCCCGCCACCATCCTCGGTGAGGGAATCAGGAAGTGAAGCGTTGCGGCTTCACCGCCCGGTTCCCTACTGTGCAGCGCTACGTGAATGGGCGATATCTCCTGGGACACACACAAGGTCCCAGACACCGCTCCCCATTCCCCAGTAGGTAGCATGAGGAGGAGAAGAAAGAAGACAGACCGCGGATCAGGAAGTGTCAGATTAGGACGATCTGCCTAGCAACAGGCACTTCAGGTATGTATAAAAAGAAAAAAAAGCATAATTTTTGATTTTTTTTTTCAGGGCTGAGCTTCGCTTTAATGAAAATCACAAAAATGATTGCAGAGAACCACAATACTATAAACGTCCATTGACTTTCCATAGTTCTGATCTGGAAAGGAGATGAGGTGTAGCACAGTGGATAGGTGGTTAGCACTTTCACCTAGCAGCCATAGGGCCATTGGTTTAAATCCCAGCCATGGAACTACAGTACCTGCCTGGAGTTTGCATGTTCTCCCTATGCATGAGTGGGTTTCCTTTGGGTTAATTGGCCCTAGCTTATTAATGTGAGTTAGGGACCTTAGACTGTAAGCCCCTTGAGGACAGGGATTGGTGTGAATGTGCTTTGTAAATTGACAGTGTTATATAAGTACCTGCATTAAATGAAAAATAAAATGAGCTCTAGAAGCAGATTTGACATTTATTAATGATATTGACAAAAGCAGTTTCCTTTTTCTGATGGAAAAATGTAAATATAAACTGAGAATTTTTTTGATAAATCTAAATGTTAAACTTTTTGTGCTTTAACTTAATACGTTTTATGCCCCCATTTCAGCATAATGCAAAAGAAGGGTGTTTATGTTTGTTGGTAATTTTGGCAACATGTATTTGTATATCAATAAGAATAATACTGTGACTAATATATATTCTTATTAATCTTTATGGGAGCTGCCCGCGACCGCCAACACGTGTTGTCACATTTAAAGTCTATACAATGTAAGGACGTGTTCCATGACTATTCAACAATCAAATGAACCATCACATGTATATCAATAAACATAAATATTCAAAACTGCGTTTTTTAATTTTGTGTATCAAAACCATGCAAATCAAACCATTTATATATAAATATAAATATTAATATCATAAAAGCCAAGGTGATTGAAAGATGTTATGTTTCACCTCATATGCCTTCCTTTAAAGCAGGGGTGGCCAACCAGTGGCCCAGGGGGCCTGCTCTGGAATGGTGGTTTGACAAGCCCAGGTAGCAGGTTACTGCAGCATCAGTGTTGTGAATGAAGCTGGTGGCAGAGGAAGAAAACGGCTGCGGAGCAGCTCCCCATAAGCTGATGCTTCCTCTACAGCGCCGGCTTTTTCCTATGGCAAAGTTCAGCTAACCACAAGACACAGGAGCACTACGCTGCACCCGTAGTGTGGGTAAACCGCAGCACATCAGTGTGAAAGCAGGCTTAGGCCCTTTTCACATGATCAGCCTGACCAAATGGGACACTCCATTCACCTCTACAGAGCGGCAGATGTCTGTTTACGCCCGCCTACCTCCAATCCGAAAACAGAAGGGACTTCGTCCCCTTCCATCTGGGTAGATTGGAGGGCCTATAGAGTAGCCGTGACCCTACATCCGCCCACTCTGCTCATTGTGGCCCGCGACTGGTTACCAAGTTGCTTAAGTGGCCCTCGCTCTCAAAAAGGTTGGGCACCTCTGCTTTAAAGGAAACTAAGGTGTTATAATACAGCAGTACTGGAGCAAAAAATGTTATTTGACCTGGGACTCAGGAAGCCATACCTGAGAGAGCTACTGAAGTGATGTCTGCTTTGTGAGAGACAGAAAAATGTTAACATTATCTTTGTTTTGTGGGTGACTGTGTCACGATCAGGTGTCAGGCTCAGAGGCCAATTGCAATAGCAGTGGCAGAACAGGCAGTCACTTCTGGCAGATAACACAGGCTTCGTTGAGGTGCGGAATCTAAGTACTAGCTGGTTTTTCCCAGAGCTCCTGATGGTGGAGATGGATTTAGCTGCAAGCTAGTACCAGGTCGCGGTCCTCAAGTTTGCCCCACCAGGGTGTGAGCAAGCCGGGGTCCAATAGCGGATAAGCAGACAAGGAGGAAACAGTAGCATGGTCAGGAAACAAGCCAAGGGATCAATCACGAGCGGCTGCAGGCTGGGATCAAGCAGAAGAGCAGTCAAAGAACAGGCCAAGGGTCAAACACAGACAGTAGCAGATTAGGATCAGGCAGTAGGGAAGTCCAGGAACAGGCCGAGGGTCAAACACAGATGGTAGCAGATTATGATCAGGCTGTAGAGAAGTCCAGGAACAGGCCGAGGGTCAAACACAGGTGGTTGCAGATACAATGGTAGCAGAGCAGACAAATTGCAAGGCACTGGCTGGGAAGGCACAATAACCTGGCAAGGAGGAAGTGCAGAGACATGGCTTATATCAGGAAATTCGTGTGAGGAGCAAGGGGTTCAAGGTTCAGGACAAATTAAGACACAAGGCAGCAAGGTCCAATGGATCAGATGGGTTTGTCCAGCAGAACAGACAGGGAGCTGTCCAGCATCCCAGATAGCTCAGTGAGAAGGCTCACTGCCAGACATAGCTGAGGTCCCAGGTTCAAAACATGGTCCTGACAGACTGTGAGAAACCTTTCACCTGGGAGTTAGGATCCTGAACTGTTTCGTTAGTGCCTGGATGGCAAGGATTTCTTTTTTATTTTGTTTATTTGATTTGTCATGCAACCTTTTCAAAATAAAACTGGCTTTAAGTCAGATTTTATTAAAACCTGCCATTTGGACTACCCTTTTTCCCCAGGGAAGGTCATCCCCTTTGAGCTAACTCCTGACTATATATATATATATATATATATATATATATATATATATATATATATGTATGAATGTATGTATATATATATATATATATATATATATATATATATATATATTGTGGCACAGCGTGGCTCTGTCCCTGTTGAAGAAGACACAAAGGGGCAGATTCACAGAGAAATCGATTATCGTAGCGTATCAGAAATACGCTACGCCGCCGTTTTTTACCTTGATCTACGTGGAATTCAGGTAGATTTTCTACGGTAAACGACGGCGGCGTAGTGTATTTCTCCCGTCGTAATCCATCTGCGCGAGTAGGGGGCGTGAAACATTTAAATTAGGCGCGTTCCCGCGGCGATCGATCTGCGCATGCTCCGTTCGCAAATTTCCCGCCGTGCATTGCGCGAAATCACGTCGTGACGTCATTCGTTGTTTATGTAGCGTACTTTACGGGCGATCCACGTCCCGACGAGTTACGTAAACAAAATAAAAAATTAAATAAATTCGAAGCGGGAACGGCGGCCATACTTAACATGGGCTACGTAAAGTTAGAGCAGCAAAAAGCTGCTCTAACTTTACGTATAAAAAAATAGACGAAAACGATTGCGACGCTCGCTCGTTTGTTCGTGAATCCCCGTAAAAACACATTTGCATATCCCGACGCATTAAAACGACGCAAACTCCTCCCAGCGGCCGCAAATAGATGGCAGCGTAGATCCGAAGGCTTACGAAGACGTAAGCCTCTCGGATCGAAGCCCGAAGCCGGCGTATCATGGTTTGAGAATTCAAACTAGTGATACGCCGCGGGAAATTTGAAATTACTCCTGTCTAACACCAGTTAGACAGGCGTAATTGTTTTGTGAATCTGCCCCAAAGTCTGCATATTGGCTGAATGCAGAGCTGCAGAGCTTAAATTTAAAAAAATTCCATCTGTACATGGGGCTCTATGGCTTAGAGATCCTTCAGAGATATGGGTGGGACGGGATCTCCAACAATGTGTCCAGGTTTTAAACACAGCCTGCAAGCTGTCTGCCCAGGTGTAGACAGCTCATATAATGAAGGGCTGGGGAGAGCAGATGGGGAGAGGAAGGTGAAGTGTGTGCAACAGTGGCTGCTGGTGTCGCTGTGTATTTTTTCTGAACATCTTTGAACCCCTGCGTGGGATTCCTGAATGGACTTTTGTTTTGTTTTCCTCCTTCAATAAACGTGGGCTACCAGACCCTTAGTGTTATATGCCTGTTTGGTGTTAACTCACTGCACGAAAATGCATCTACCACAAGAGCTAAACACCCCCAATGTTACAATATATATATATATATATATATATATATATATATATATATACACAAAACTGGTTTAGACGCACTCACGGGTCTTGAAGAGGAGGAAGATCAAAAACAGCAGTGTTTTTATTGTCAATGTTTTGATGAACCTTAGTCCATTTTTTCAAGACTTTCTCATGGACTGAGCTTCATCGGAACATTGAAAAATAAAAACATTGCTGTTTTTGATCTTCCTCCTCCCCAAGCCAGTGCCTCCAAGCCAGTTTTAGATTTATATGGATTTCTTTGTGGGTGAGCACCTGGGCATTTACTTCAAGCATAAAGTGCCATGGCTACCCTCAGAACTGTTATATATATATATATATATATATATATATATACTGTATATACATACAGATCCTTCAGATGGTCAAAACTGTGCAAAGCAGTCTCTTTTAGTACTCCAACTCAAACCGCAAATTCACACGTGCTCCACCTCAGTGAGTTTAGCTTATTACCTTCAACTTTGGACTTACTTAAGATATAGATCTCAATACACTTTTGCCCTTTTAGAGGTTAAGTAGTTTAAAGCACTCTTTTTCCACCTCACAACCTCTTATAGAAGCAACGGGGTATGTACCCTGTCTTATTCTGTATGTACACAGAATAAGAAACTCAGTTTTAAATATATACTGTATGTTTATTGATATATACATGATAGTTAATTTAATTTGTTGAATAGTCACTCATAGCAACGTGACACTTGCGTGTATTGTAAAGAATAATGCTGTCTTCAGTTAGTGAGGTTAGATTAAGTAAAATAAAATAAAAATATGCTATTGGAACAAGGATTTTATAGAGCGTTTTTTCATGTAGTCCGATGTTGTTTCCTTTATTTTTTATTAGCTTACATAATCTGTACAGTTTCTAAATTGAGTGTATTTATATCCAAATGCTGTACAGTATATGCTAGTGTCATTGACAAACAACTAAATAGTTATCCCATAACTTATAAATGTAAACTTACATAATGCATGAGACGCTGGTCCAACTACATATTTTTTACCATGCATTGCTGCTACACTTTCTGCAGACTTCTTACCAACAGACATCTACGAAGAAACATTTAAAGAAAAAGGACCACTGTAATATATGTACTCATTAAGAAGCCAAAAAAGATAAGCATGCCATAAAGGTTTCTTGACACATTTCCCAGGAAAGGATAAGATAGATAAGCTTGAGATAAAGGCTGCTTGACACATTGTTTAGGAAAAGATAAAATAGATAAGCTTGACAAAAGGCTACTTGATGGTGACACATTGTCCCAGGAAAGGAAAACTTGATGTCTCTTGAGATAAACATACTTTAGACTCAGAACAGAATTTTTATACACTAAACCCGGCCATGCATGGGTCGAAATTCAGCTGGTTCAGCAGGGACCGGTCAAATTTTTGATCCATGTATGTACAGGTTGATTGTATCCAAATCGATCTATCAATCAACGTGGGTACATCGAGGAGTCTGTAAAATTGTTCTACATACGATTACTGCCAGCAGCTATAGCAGGTATCAGTAACCAGTCGGCAGAAGGCTCCCCGTGCACCCCAGTGGCAGAATACAATAGCACCGTGACAGGCACTCCTAGATCAACACTGAGTCTGTTGATGGGAGAATGGTTTGCTTTCCCTTGACCAGTGGTGGAAGGAAAAAAAAAATCAATGTAATATATGGCCTGCCTAACATAAAAAATAAAAAAAAATCCTTAATTGGCTAATTATAGTATGTAGATTGGCCCTGGATAACTTTAAGTTGTTAACACCTTTATTTCCCGGACCCATCTAAATGAGCCTATCTTTTCTGTGAAAGATTTAAGAATGTAAACAGAACTATATATACTGACCATACACTTTTTGACTAGGTAATTATAATATAGTTGAAACTCTTGTCTTTATTTGGCTACTTTATATTTTACTGGACACACTCATTTGTAGTGTTTCTCAAGATGCCACCTTCTGTACTGCCATAGTCGCTGTTCACACATGCACTAAGGGCCCATATACCAGGAACGGGTAATTTTTTTCTGGTGTCTCTAGCCTCAAGGTTCTGCATGCAGTCAGCCCAGTCAAGTCTATTTTGAAGCAGCAGCTGCGCCACTCACCTGCACCCACCTGCCTGTCATGTTTGACAGAGGAGCTGTGTCCATGCAGTTACTTAGTTCTAATAGAAAAAAGTATTGTAAACGAGGCTTGTGATAGACCATGCCAGTCTTCTGATAAAAATCGCTATTCAACCCCTAGCTGCAAAAAAAAGATATTTCAACCCAAAAAGGTTGAAAAAGAGAAAAAGGTGCTAAAAGAATAACAATGTATCAAAATATATCAAATGCTTTAATATAATCAAAGGCTTGGTGGGTGGACAGTCAATAGGGGAACCAAAAATAAATGGTCTAGTTGGTGGATCCAAGTAGACCAATAGTTATCCACATATGACAAGGACGTACGTGCCAATTTTTTTTTAACAATAAACAAACGTCTGTTCTAATAGACTTGAATGAACTACCTGCTTGCAGCACCTGTAGCCTAGAAACGCCAGAAAAACAATGGCCCATTCATGGTATATGAGCCTAAGTGGTCATGTGAACGAGGCTATAGACTGCAATATGAGTGCCACTCATGTCAGATTTGATTTCCTTTTCAAATTGTTTAATCTGTTGTGTTTTTCCTGTCAGGGCTATTCTGTGTTTCTGACCTCGTTCATACATGTTTCATCTGTTCTGTGTTTGATGCAATTTATGGTCTTCACCCTCACCAGCCAGTGCTAGGGGCACCAAACTGAGTAGCTGACCATACAGTACACTGATTGAAATTTTTCTGATTCAGCACAGAATAGCCAAATTTTGATTTGTGTGTGACTTTCCCTGCTTGACAGAATTCGATCATTTGATTAACTTATGTTAAAGGGACATGCAGGAATTTTCAACACACTGCAGCTGCTGACCAATGTATTCTGAGAGAGTACAGTGCATCTAGCAGAACACACTGTCCTAGCAGGGGGGGGGGGGGGGGGTTCCTCCTTCCACATTGTTTGTGAGGATATCCCTACCAAGATAACGATAATCACTCATTACATTTCTCTATTTACTTATCTTCTGCCATCAAAAACCCATTAAATGATCCAGTCCTAAGCTTGTTACTGTAGTTCTTGTTACTGAGCTCTAGCGTTTCTAGTTTAAAAAGTTCAGGGTTCATGCAGTCTATAGTGAAAATGAACTTGAATAAAAAAGATGTAAAAAGGTCTTACCAATTCTTCATGGTTTACAGAATAATTTAAGGTAAAGCCATATGGCAGGAGAATGTATTGTCCATACGAGTGCATTGTCAGGTAACACAAGATGTCAGATTTTAGACTGTTCACAAGTTGTTGCACAGCATAGGCCTCTGGTTCTGAGAATGGTCTAGGTCCACAAAATGTATTAGTGCTACAATTCGTGGATGCACCAATTGCTACAAAGCAATAATTAAAAGTCAGTCAAAGGATCTTATTATTGATTTTTACACAGCATTTTAAAGAGGAACTTTATGTAAATTATAAAAATGGTTGAAAAGGCAGGATTTTTAATGCAGAAGAGACATGCTTTGTCTCTTCTGTATTAAACTTAGCTACCTACCTGTCTGTCCCTGTACATTGAGTTGTGCAAATGCAAATTACTGTAGAAATTCAGAAATTCTGAAGCTGACTGAACTCTTGCGCATGTGTGGGAGCAATGTCTTTTCGGGTCTGCTAAAGTCTAGTATTGTTTCTAAGAGCTCACATAGATAGGCATTCTAGTCAAACCCTGCATTTTCCTTTTAAATGCACGCTGCTGTGGTAAAAAAATGCATTATTTGACATGAAAATGCTGTGATTAACCTGCTTTGCCTGTAACTCAAATGCACCTTAATTGAGCATGCTGCAATTACAGAAACACAAAGCAACATAAAGCTGGTCAAACGTAGCCTTTGAACTACTGCTCAAAATCACTGGGATCTTTCTGACTTGCATTTGACTTGCAATCCAAATGCGAATCAAATGCAGGAAACAATGCCCTTTGATGTAAGTACTCACTTTTTTTTACACGTGGAGGTGATTTTTTTGATACCCTCTCTTTCTTTGGGGACTACACATCTGCGCTCTTTTCTTTGCGTGTCCCTACCACAGTTCCCGGGATAGACACTTTACGCAGCCCCCAGTTTCTAGTATCACAGGTCCCAGACTTTGCTGATACTGTATGTGAGTATACAAAGGGATAGGTGATTCCCTTCCCACATATACTATGTTTCCAAATTGATGGGTATAGATCAGACCATATTGGTTTACCTATATCCTTTTGTAGATAGGGATGCACCCGCCCCTGAGGAAATGGTTTAATCCATGAAATGCGTCAGTCACATCTGGATGCACCTGATTCCATATAGATGATCTTATGTATTCCATTCATCTTGATTTTATTTTACCATCCTTTTTAAGTTATCCTAGATTCTGCAGGAAATTGTCCTATGCTACACAATGCAATGTGGTATGATGTTATGATCTTTTTCTATGAATATGATCTGAAATACGTTATTTGTATGTTCACAAATCTATGTATGTATATACGGTATTATGTTATGTGATCTACTGTTCAGACAATAAAACATATACTGTATTTATTGGCGTATAACACTCACTTTTTTACTCTGAAAATAGAGGGTAAACTGTACCTGCATGTTATACGCAGGGGGCTGTGGAATGTTTTTTTCCTGAAACTTGCCTCTTAAAGTTAGGGTGCGTGTTATACGCCGATAAATACGTACATGCCTCATTTAAAGTCCCAACCTTTTTTCTTCTTTGCATACTAATTTAGGGATGAAGACGTGCATTCATGCATTTCATTTAAAGTCCCAAATTCCCCCCCCCCCGCCTAGTCTGCATGATTTTTTTTACACGTTTATGCAGCATCTTAGCAAAGGGTGGGGAGACACATGTAAAATGCAGACCTTGCATGCAGTGATGCAGCTTAAAAGTAATTATATGGAAAATATGGGAAACATCAGTAAAGTCCAAGCCAGAGTTATATTGTGAGTTTAGTGAAAGTGATTTTAGGCTCCCTTTATTTAAATGAAATTAAGTTTTTAATTGCCATATGTTTTTTCAAGCTGGCATGAGCAAAGGAATTCCAACGCCTGATTCTGGTTACACAGCATGTTGGAGTTTGAATGCATTTAGTGGGAAAAATGTGCACAAGCAGCAGGGATGACTGAAGCCTGGAGAGGATTGTTAGGAAAAGGCCATTCAAAAGTGTTGGGGACTTTCACAAGGAGTGGACTGAGGCTGGAGTCAGTGCATCAAGAGCCACCACATACAGATGGATCCTGGACATGGGCTTCACATGTCGTATTCCTCTTGTCAAGCCACTCCTGAACAACAAACAATGTCAGAAGCGTCTTACCTGGGCAAAAGAAAAACACACCTGGTCTGTTCCCAGTGGTCCAAAGTCCTCTTTTCTGATGAGAGCAAATTTTGCATCTCATTTGGAAACCAAGGACCCAGAGTATGGAGGAAGAATGGAGAGGCACACATTGCAAGATGCTTAAAAGTCCAGTGTGAAGGTTCCACAGTCTGTGTTGATTTGGGGAGTCATGTCATCTGCTGGTGTTGGTCCACTGTGCTTCATTAAGTCCAGGGTCAACGCAGCCGTCTACCAGGAGATTTTGGAGCACTTCATGCTTCCTTCCATAGACAAGCTCTATGGGGAAGCTGACTTCATTTTCCAGCAGGACTGTCCACACTGCCAAAAGAACCAAAACCTGGTTCATTGACTGTGGCATTACTGTGCTTGATTGGCCAGCAAACTCGCCTGACCTGAACCCCATAGAGAATCTATGGGGCATTGCCAAGAGAAAGATGAGAGACATGAGACCGAACAATGCAGAAGAGCTGAAGGCCGCCATTGAAGCATCCTGGTCTTCCATAACACTTCAGCAGTGCCACAGGCTTATAGCTTCCATGCCACACTGCATTGAGGCAGTAATTGCTGCAAAAGGGGCCCAAACAAAATACTGAGTACATATGCATATGTTTTCAGAGGTCCGATATTATTCTATGTGCAATCCTTGTTTTATTGATTGCATGTAATATTCTAATTTTCTTAGATTGTGGATTTGGGGTTTTCATGAGCTGTAAGCCATAATGATCACGATTATGACAAATCACGGCTTGAACTATCTTGGTTTGCATGTAATGAGTCTCTCTCATATATTAGTTTCACCTTTTATGTTGCATTAGTGAAATAAATGAACTTTTGCACGATATTCAAATTTTTCGAGTTTTACCTGTATATCTATATCTATATATCTATATCTTTATATATATACAAAACACTCCTATTATCAGGTGAGCAACTGCTCAGTTTATAAATACTTGTGTGAGTTATATGTTTGTTAGCTATGATTTATCAGTGAATTAGCGTTAGCTGCGGATGCTGTATTCCCCTGTCATTTTTGTAGAGGTATATTTTTATTGAAGACTTATATAGTAAAGGTGTTTTTAAGCCAGCCAGATTCTTTTTTAAATATCATGTTATACTGATGTGCACATTTATGTAATTATGTATGTATAACTGTTAATAAAGTAAATATAAATATCTATTCAATAATGATATTACACATTTAAAAAAAAATCAGCTTTTTTAGTAGACAGGAGTACCTATTTAAAGTCATAATGAAGTATCAGGAGGGGTTTAGTGTATATGAAGAATAACTTTTTAAACATTTTAAACCATTACCAATGCCACTTTTATGGATAGAGATAACATTGTTTTTCCATGAACTTACAACACCAGCTTGAATCAAAGTTTCGGTTGAGGTCTACCCCAAAGCAAGTTCCATTGTTATGTGGTGACCGAGTTTTTCTCCAGAGACGGTTCTATGTAATAAAAGGATAAAAAGAGACTGAAAATAAAACCTTCAAGTGATAAATCGCATAAAGAAACCATATCACCAAGTTCAAAAGATGCAGGTAAAAGCACAGACAATTCAACCAGTGGTACCACACTGCTTTTTAAAATTATGATGTTAGCTCTTTAAATACTAGATGAAATTGTAATACAATGTGACTAAATCTGAATATATATAAATAAAATGCTAATAGGGCATTGGTTAATGGCGGGAGGGACCAGCGGAAGTCACGGAGTGTTTGGTACACGAACAACTGCGGTAAACCAACCTGGAATTGTAATATTGTTTCATGAATTTGGATCCATGTTTTTAACAGTTTAGTCCACTTGGAACACCTTCTAAACATGAGTGCACTGATTGTAGTTTTAAATAAAAGGTTAAAACTTATTTAAAAGTCTGAGCACTATGTACAGTATATTTTTCTTTCATGGTGACTGTCTGGAGAAAAGGTGAGATTGATTAAAGGCGTTACATAGTTACATAGTTACATAGTTAGTCAGGTTGAAAAAAGACACAAGTCCATCCAGTTCAACCATAAAAAAATATATATCATACAATTCCATATACCCAATTCTATACCCACAGTTGATCCAGAGGAAGGCGAAAAACCCCAGCAGAGCATGATCCAATTTGCTACAACAGGGAGAACCACCTATGGAAGGAGTCTATTCCACATTTTCACAGCTATTACTGTAAAGAAACCTTTCAATATTTGTAGATGAAATCTCCTTTCCTTAAGACATAAAGAGTGCCTCCTTGTGTTGACCGTAAAGTGAACAACTCAGTTTACTATATGACCCCTTATATATTTGTACATGTTGATCATATCCCCCCTTAATCTCCTCTTCTCAAGAGTGAATGAATTCAGTTCCTCTAATCTTTCCTCATAGCTGAGCTCCTCCATGCCTCTTATCAGTTTGGTTGCCCTTCTCTGCACTTTCTCCAGTTCCCCGATATCCTTTTTGAGAACTGGTGCCCAAAACTGAACTGCATATTCCAGATGAGGTCTTACTAATGATTTGAACAGGGGCATTATCTCTCTCTCTCTCTCTGGAATCCATACCTCTTAATACAAGAAAGGACTTTGCTTGCTTTGGAAACGGCAAATTGCCATTGCATGCCATTATTGAGCTTATGATCTACCAAAACCCCCAGATCCTACTCCACTACGCATCCCCCCAGTTGTACTCCCCCTAGCATGTATGACGCATGCATATTCTTAGCCCCACAGTGCATAACTTTAAATTTATCAACATTAAACCTCATCTGCCCAAATGACAGAACATTGAGATTGGCTTGTAAATTGGAGACAACCTGTAAGGATGTTATTCCACTGCTTAGCTTGGTGTCATCTACAAAGACAGAAATGTTACTTGTGAGCCCAAACCCAATATCATTTATAAGGATATTAAAAAATAAGGGTCCCAACACTGAACCTTGGGGTACACCACTGATAACCTTAGGCCATTCAGAGTAAGAATCATTAATCACTACTCTCTGAATTCTGTCTTTTAACCAGTTTTCTATCCATTTACAAACTGATATTTCCAAGTCTGTAGACTTTACCTTACACATGAGCCATGTGTGGGGAACTGTAACAAACACTTTTGCAAAATATACCACGTCCACCACCACCCCTCTGTCCAAGGTTTTACTTACCCCTTCATAAATATAAATCAGGTTTGTCTGTCTGTTGCTTAAACAAGAACTCACCCATGTGGTCTTTTATTAATCTCTCTAGTATCTTCCCAACTATAGAAGTTAAACTAACAGGTCTATAGTTACTTGGTAAAGACTTTGTTCCATTTTTAAATATAGGCACCACATTGGCCCTGCGCCAATCCAGTGGCTCTCCTTTAGTGTGGAGGGTCTTCCCAGTGCTGACAGTTGCTTCCCCAGATTCGAACCTGGGCTTTCAGGGAAACAATGTGCTTATATTTTGCGCAGCAGTATTCACCCTTTGATCAGATGATCAAGGAACGCATACATGCCGCAAGATGTACACAGAGTCGCCTCTCCACACCCGCCGGGCATCGTACCTATTAATTTAATGAGAATTAGAGATTATACCCAGTCCAAATGACCTAATGCCCCGTACACACGATCATTTTTTGTGATGAAAAAAAACGACGTTTTCTGTGAAGTAAAAAACGACGTTTTTGAAACGTCACTTTTCAAAGACGATGTTGCATACACACCATCGTTTTTTTCACAAAAAGCGAGGTTACGTTCACCACTCTTCTCCATTGAAGCTCGCTTCATAACTAGCTTCTGGGCATGCGCGGGTTGAAAAACTTCGTTTTAAACGACGTTTTTGCTACACACGGTGACTTTTTGTGAAACAAAAAACGACGTTTTGAAAAACGACACAAAAAATTCAAGCATGCTGGAAATTTTTTTTGGTCGTTTTTTTTAAGACAAAAAACAACGTTTTGCCCACACACGATCAATTTAAATGACGTTTTAAAAAACGTCGTTTTTTTTTCATCGCAAAAAACGACCGTGTGTACGCGCCATAACTACTAGGTTCCTGACACTAATACCTAACAAGACAATACACAGGTACTCAACAAGACAATACACAGTACAGAGTTTAGGCCCTATACACACGATCGGACATATCCGATGAAAACGGTCCGCGGACCATTTCCATCGGATATGTCCGATCGGGAGTTTGATCCGATGGCGTGTACACACCATCGGATCAAATTCCCCGCCGCCGGACGGCGCGGTGACGCGGCGGTGACGTTGACGCCGCCGCGTCACCGCCACGTCACCGCACCAGGAAGTAAAACACTTCCGCGAATGCGCCGAATCCATTCGGCGGCGGCGCGGCGGCGGTGGGGGACGACATGTCTGCTGGTAAGTGTACTAACCAGCAGACATGTTGGGCGGACAGATTCCACCGGATGGATTTCAAAGCATGCTTTGAAATCTGTCGGGTGGAGAAATCTGTCCGCTAGCCCATACACACGAGCGGAGATGTCTGCTGAAACGGTCCATCGGACCGTTTTCAGCGGACATATCCCCTCGTGTGTACGCGGCCTTAGAGCGTGAAGATATCGGCACACCCGTATATTGATTATAATCCTCAGTGTCTTGTGCATGCTGATTGGATAAAGAGGAGGAGAAATGGAGGAGATGAGTTAATCTTCAGATGTGCATATACCATTATAACACCTTTACCAGTTCCCTGTAAGAAATCAAGGTGCATAATGACCATTGGTTAGTGATAACCCTAAGGTGAGAGCACATCTGGTGGAGTAATATCATGCATATGTGGGGGGTGTCATTTTTGCACTTAGGGCTGATTTGAAGAATCAGCATACAAGTTGCTGGTTGCTACGTAACACTGGACTTTTAAAATATAATACTTTATTCATGCACTTTATGAGTATTATATGAGTATTTTATGATTGTTTCACAATGAGTATGATCAGGGCGGATGCAAGGATTTTTGTCTAATTTGGCGACCATTCTCCGGCCAACTCCCTCCTTTCCGCATGCAAACTCCCTCCCCCATATAGCATACACTTTATGTGCCTGCTGATGTTACATCATAAATGTTACCATGCATTCAGTCATGAATGTAATGCGGTGTAGATCGCATTGCATTACATTCTTTTCTGTCTTTGATGGCTGGGGAGGCTGTCAATGTTGCTTTTTTGGGTCACAAACAAGGGGAGGAGAGAGGACGTATGTCTGCTCTTCTCTCTCCCCTCTATCCGCCGGCACCCTGTATGCCGATCTCGGTTGCTGTAGATGGGCAATCGGAGCTCGCGATGCATAGCAGGTGGAGGGGGCACTTTATTGGGGTGCTGTGTTGCCAACCCTTGAAGTGAAATTTACTGGAAGGACACCTAAAATTTACAAACTGCACCAATTCTTTACTGCCAAAATTCATGAAACTTACTGACAGTGCCACATGTTTTACTGACACTTCAAAAAAGTACATAAAATGGCCCATTTCAGTGGAAATATCAATATTTAAGTTATATATTGTGCTAAGCGCACATGTAATGAGTGTAATTATCAATAACTTATTACCTTGTGCTTAAGGTATAACAAACGGTAAAAAATAAATGCCTCCATTTATATGAAGGTCAGGTTATTATAACTTAACACAGGGTTTTCCTTTACAGTGTGGGAACTATGGCCCAGATTCACAAACCACTCAGGCCCCATACACACGATCGGACATATCCGATGAAAACGGTCCGCGGACCATTTCCATCGGATATGTCCGATCGGGAGTTTGATCCGATGGCGTGTACACACCATCGGATCAAATTCCCCGCCACCGGACGGCGCGGTGACGCGGCGGTGACGTTGACGCCGCCGCGTCACCGCCACGTCACCGCACCAGGAAGTAAAACACTTCCGCGCATGCGCCGAATCCATTCGGCAGCGGCGCGGCGGCGGTGGGGCACGACATGTCTGCTGGTAAGTGTACTAACCAGCAGACTTGTCGGGCGGACAGATCCCCACCGGATAGATTTCAAAGCTTGCTTTGAAATCTGTCGGGTGGACAAATCTGTCCGCTAGCCCATACACACGAGCGGAGATGTCTGCTGAAACGGTCCATCGGACCGTTTTCAGCGGACATATCCACTCGTGTGTACGCGGCCTCACGCAGACGTAAGTTCAAATTTGTGCCGGTGAGTGCAAATGTGCGCCGGCGTATCTGTGCGCCAGACCCACAAACCAACATACGCCTAAAAACTGGCCACCCTACGCCGACGTAGCTTACTTACCCCGGCGTAACATGGGTGCATTTTTCATCTGGACGCATGTTGCTGCTCCCATTGATTAGGCATTCAAATATGCAAATGAGGGAAATACGACAATTCACGAACGTACGTGCGCCCGGCGCATGCTACACGAGGTACGCGTAAGTCGTACGGCGTAAGTTGTACGGCGTAAAGTTATTCCCCATAGATGAGGCGCAACCCAGCAATAGTGTTGCTCACGAATATTCGCATTGCGAATATTCGCTACGAATATTGCATATTCGAGTATTCGCGAATAACTCGAATATTGTGGCGAATATTCGCTATTTTTTCAAATTTATTTTTAAAACAGATCACATCCTAGTGATCTCCATCGACGTCTAAAAGCATTGCTGGTATGATTAGAGAGAGACCCTGGGCCGAGTAGCTGATGCGATTCTTTTATGTTGCCGAAAATGCGCATTGCGAAGAAAAGAATCGCATCAGCTACTCGGCCCTTCTTTTGCATCAGAGCCAATCAGAATAACTTGAATATTCGACAAACGGAATATTGCGCGATTATCTTCTCCGCGATTATCTTCTCCGCCCTTCTTTTGCATCAGAGCCAATCAGAATAACTCGAATATTCGGCAAAAGGAATATTGCGCGATATTCCTTTTGCCGAATATTCGAGTTATTCTGATTGGCTCTGATGCAAAAGAAGGGCGGAGAAGATAATCGCGCAGTATTCCTTTTGCCGAATATTCAAGTTATTCTGATTTCTGATGCGCGAATCATTCGAGTATTGCGCGATTCTGATCAGAGCTAATCAGAATAACTCGAATATTCGGCAAAAGGAATATTGCGCGATATTCCTTTTGCCGAATATTCGAGTTATTCTGATTGGCTCTGATGCAAAAGAAGGGCGGAGAAGATAATCGCGCAATATTCCTTTTGCCGAATATTCGAGTTATTCTGATTGTCTCTGATGCGCCCTTCTTTTGCATCAGAGCTAATCAGAATAACTTGAATATTCGGCAAACGGAATATTGCGCGATATTCCTTTTGCCGAATATTCGAGTTATTCTGATTGGCTCTGATGCAAAAGAAGGGCGGAGAAGATAATCGCGCAATAGGAATATTGCGCGATTATCTTCTCCGCCCTTCTTTTGCCCCTTATTCTCCTTTCTTTTAAGTAGAGTTAGTGTAGAGTTAGTGTTTAGTGCATATTAGTTTAGTAATACAGGAAATGATCACCGTTTATTTCGCAATCATTTTCGCATTAGCGAAATTTCGCAACATTTTTTTTGGATAAAATATCACGAATATTCGATATTAGCGAATATTCGCGAATATTCTTCTATATATTCGCGCAATATCGCGAAATCGAATATGGCGTATTCCGCTCAACACTACCCAGCAACAAACATGCAAAGGTCTGCACCAGGGAACACAGGCTGGCGTATTGGGCGTACGTTACGTTCACAGTGTATGGGGTGATCCTGGGTAGCTTAGGCAGTTGTGCCGGCGTGGTTGTGAGCATGCGTCCATATCACGGCAACATCACAGCGCATGCGCAGTTCATGATTCGTCGGGCGTAAAACACTGCACCATGCTTGGACCATCATTTGCATGGGTCACGCCCACTTCCACCTACGCCGCCCTGCGCCTTCGAAAAATACGCCACGTCGACGCAGCGTTGGGAGCAATAGCTTGCTGAATGCAGTGCATGCCTCTCCAAGTCAATCCCACCCCCCTTCAGTTAGAACACACCCAGGGAACAGGATTAACCCCTTCCTCGCCCCCTAGTGTTAACCCCTTCCCTGCTAGTGGCATTTTTATAGTAATTTAATGCATTTTTATAGCACTGATCGCTATAAAAATGCCAGTGGTCCCAAAAATGTGTCAAAAGTGTCTTAAGTGTCCGCCATAAGGTCGCAGTACTGATAAAAATGGCTTATCGCCACCATTACTAGTAAAAAAAAAAATATTAATAAAAATGCCATAAAACTATGCCCTTTTTTGTAGACGCTATAACTTTTGTGCAAGCCAATCAATAAACGCTTATTGCTAAAAAAAATTACAAAAAATATGTAGAAGAATACGTATTGGCCTAAACCAGTGTTTCTCAATTCCAGTCCTCACGCCCCCCCAACAGGTCATGTTTTCAGGATTTCCCTCAGATGAAAAGGCTGTGGGAATTACTAAGGCAGTGAAACTGATCAAATCACCTGTGCAAAATAATGGAAATCCTGAAAACCTGACCTGTTGGGGGGGCGTGAGGACTGGAATTGAGAAACACTGTCCTAAACTGAGGAAAAAAATTGTTTTTTTTATATTATTTGTGGGAAAAAAAGGACGCCAATTTTGTTTGGGAGCCACGTCGCTGGACCACGCAATTGTCAGTTAAAACGATGCAGTGCCGAATCGCAAAAAGTGGCCCGGTCATTGACCAGCAATATGGTCCGGGGCTGAAGTAGTTAATAATATACTTCCTGACTTTGGATTCTCCTACTGTATCTTAGGAAGCCTTAGGGCTGCACTATGAATATATCTATACAATTTACAAAAGCAATAAAACATTTTTTTTTGCTTCCTGTAGAGCTTACATGAGGTAATATAATCTCTACTTTTATGATAAGATCAACTGGTATTTTCTGTAGTTGTTGAAAATGTGTTCAGCCTAACAAAAATAAAGCTAATGCAGCCACTGCATCTAAGAGATGGTAAGAGATGGTAAGCTGCAATATATACATGTTTTGTTCTTGGATTAGATAAATTTTTAGTAACTGCATTCCAGGCCCATCAAAACACAAGGTGAATAAGGTTTCATGTACACACGCAAAACGTGACAAAACTGTGCTGTGATTTTACTGCAATTTTGCTGCAATTTGGGTCAACATTCTTCTAAACGATCCTAAAAGCCTATGTATACATGGACTCTTGCCAGGCTGTTCTGTGCACAGTAGACACTATGGGCCAGATTCCCGTAGAATTGCCGCTGGCGTAGCTTAAGCCATTTACACTACGCCACCGCAATTTAACAGAGCAAGTGCCGTATTCCCAAAGCACTTGCTCTGTAAATTGCGGCGGCGTAGTGTTAGGCCTCGTACACACGATCAAATCTGTCTGCTGGAAACGGTCTGCTGGACCGTTTCAGCAGACAGATTCGATCGTGTGTACGGCCGAGCCGACGGATTTGGCCACCCGACAGATTTCAAAGCATGCTTTGAAATCTATCGGGTGGGAATCCGTCCGCCCGACATGTCTGCTGGTTAGTACACTTACCAGCAGACATGTCGTCCCGCACCGCCGCCGCACTGCCGCCGAATGGATTCGGCGCATGCGCGGGAGTGTTTTACTTCCTGGTGCGGTGACGTGGCGGCGTCAACGTCACCGCCACGTCACTGACACGTCAGCGCGCCGTCTGCTGGCGGGGATTTTGGTTTGCTCGTGTGTACACGCGAGCAAACCAAAATCCCAGCAGACAGATTTGTTCAAATCTGTCGGACAGACAGATTTGAACAAATCTGTCTGCTCGTGTGTACGAGGCCTAAATGGCTCTACGTATCCCCGCATAATTCCAAGGGGGCGGCTTGTATTTAAATTAAGCGTGCCCCCACATCGATCGAACTGCGCATGCGCCGGCCTCAAAAAAAGCCCAGTGCGCATGCTCCAGCTCACGTCGGAAAAAAAAAATGAAACCGACGTGAGCGTCGTTTACGTAAATCTCTATTCGCGAACGACTTAGTAAAACAACGTAACCAACGGAAAAAGACGATGCTGACCCGACGCCATACTTAACAGGGCATACGACAGGGAACTTCGTAAGGTTACACCTCATATAGCAGGGGTAGCCTTACGCGTACGGAAACGACGTAAACTACGACGGGGCGACGTAAAAACTTTCGGGAATCGTCGGATTAGGCTTATTTGCATAAGCAAATGAGAAATCAACGTACAGGCCACCTAGCGGCCAGCGATGTCATTACATCTCCGATCCGACGGTGTAATTGTTTTTACATCTGTCGGATCTTCACTGTATCTATGCGTAAGTGATTCTAGGAATCACACGCATAGATACCCAGTAAAAAAAAGAGAGAAACAACGGTGTTTCCTACGAAACGCCGGCGTATCTCTTTTGAGAATCTGGCCCTATCAACCTATTTCTGTGTTCCAAGTCTAAATGGTTTATAAGACCTGAGGAAAGGGACGCCCCCCCCCCCCCCCACACACACACACACACACTGCTGTTTTATACTATCCAGGACCTATTTCTTTGAACCCCATGACCATTCTTGCTTTAGAAAAAAAATATGTGCTTAAAAAAATACCCTTTAAGAGATAAATTGATAACATTTGGTATTAACATCATCAAGTTGTGAATGGAGTGGTAAAAGTGGTTGTAAAGGCAGAAGTTTTTTTATCTTAATGCATTCTATGCATTAAGATAAAAAGCCTTCTGTGTGCAGCAGCCCCCCTCAGTCCTCCTAAGACCCCTTTCACACCAGAGGTGTTTTTCAGGCTGAAAAATGCCTCATCTGGCGCTTTCACACTGGGCCTCTGCGCTGTTAGGACATTAAAAAAAGTCCTGCAAGCAGCATCTTTGGGGCGCTTTAGGAGTTGTGTTTACACTGCTTCCAAAGCGTCCCTGTCCATTTTGCGGATGCTTTTAACTCTTTATCCAGCCGCTAGCAGTGGTTAAACGCACCCCGCTAGCAGCCGAAAAATGCCTCTAAAATGACAGTAAAGCTCTACTACAACTAACGGCACTTTACCGCAGACGTGGCCGAGCAGCCAGTGTAAAAGGGCTCTAACACTTACCTGAGCCCAATCTCTATCCAGCGATGACCGTGAATGCCTCGGTCGCCCGGGACTCTCCCCCCTGGTTGGCTGAGACACAGCAGCAGTGCCATTGGCTCCTGCTGTTGTCAATCAAACTCAGTTAGCCAATGAGGAGAGATAGGGTTGGGGCGAACTGCGTGTCTGAATGGATACACAGAGCAGCTTGGGTGCCCCCATAGCAAGCTGTTTGCTATGGGGGTCACTCAACAGGATGAAGGGGCCAGGAGCTCCAGCCAGGGACTCGAGAAGAGGAGGATCCGAGCTGCCCTGTGCAAAACCACTGCACAGGGCAGGTAAGTTTAATACGTTTATTATTTTAATACAACAAAAAAAATACTTCACTTTTTAGAAGATGATTATATAAGATGAATAAAGAAATAAAAAAGAAAATTGCGCCAACTAAAAAAGAAACAATAAGTGTTAAAGGCTGACTGCAGGTCAAGCCTGTATTTGTAGGAGGAGTCGGGAGGTATTTAAACCCACCCTCCTTCCTCCTTCTGGGCGTCGGTTTTCTGGTGGGACGACCCATCTGATGTCACTTCCGGTTTCGGCTCTGTCAGCAGGACGTGAGGCTCCACGTGTGGCCCCCATGTCTAACTTTTATTCCAACAGGTTTCCGGAGTCAGTCGGGGGGGCCACCTCCATCTGGGCCACCTCCATCTGGGCCACCTCCATCTGGGCTGCATGGGGGATCTACGGGCTGGGGAGCTCTCCACGCTACTTCCCTGTGTGACGTCAGAGTGCCGACTGGTGCTCCAGGAGTCGCACGCTGCGGCGGCTGATGGCTGCAGCAGATCGGGAGTTGCTTCCTCCCTCCTTACTGATCGGGGACCCGCTCCTCTTTCTACAGTGGAGTGGTTGCAGGGGGAGCGTGTGTTCGCTCTTGGTAGGTGGGGGGGGGGGGCTTGGCTGAGTGGTTTGGGGGTTCCCCAGTCGGGGGGAGGGGCTGTACGAGGTCTGCTCGTTCTCAGGAGTGAGTTAGGGGGGCGGGCAGAGCAAGGTTCACTCCACATGGTGTCAGGGGGAAGGATCTGTGGCTATCAGCCTGGCCATATGCAGCATTCTATCCACACGGTATGTATACTCCTTACAACACAAGTTCAGCTCCTTTCATGTGTATACTCCATGTCCAGCTCTGTTTTTCACTACTGTCATGCATCTCCCGCTGTCTCAGGTTTCTGGTTGCTTTTTGTTTTCATGTTTCTTGTGCGTCCACATGTCACGGTTCTCACGGTTCAGGGTCGCATGCGACTACTTTTTTAATTCAGTATCTTTTTCCCATGCGTTTCGTTTCCCTTGCATATTATGTCTCTGATGCGATTATGTCTCTGATGCGATTATGTCTGATGGTAGTTCTCATGCGTTTACATTTCTCATGGTATTTTCTCATGCGGTTCATTTCTCATGCAATTACGCTTTCACATGGTAGGTTCTTATGCGTTGACGTTTTTCATGGTAGTACTTGTGCATAATGTTTCTTGTGTGGATACATTTCTCGTGCGATTGCGTTCGTGTGGTAGTTACTCAGGCGTTTACGTTTCTCACGTTAGTTGCTTATGCGATTATGTTCTCATGCGATCACCTTTCACATGGTGGTCTCATGCGATGGCGTTTTGCGTGGTAGTTGCACATGCGATTGCGTTGCGTTTGCGTTGCGCATGTTGGTGTTGCGCATGCGATTTACGTTCCATGCGATTCACGTGGTAGTTGCTCATGCGATTCACGTTTCTTGTGGTAGTTGCTCATGCGATTTACGTTTCTCGTGGCGGTTGCTCATGCGATTCACGTTTCTCGTGGTGGTTGCTCATGCGATTCACGTTTCTCGTGGTAGTTGCTCATGCGATTCACGTTTCTCGTGGTAGTTGCTCATGCGATTCACGTTTCTCGTGGTAGTTGCTCATGCGATTCACGTTTCTCGTGGTAGTTGCTCATGCGATTCACGTTCTTGTTGTAGTTGCTGATGTGATTACATTGCTGATGCAATTACGTTCTCATGTGTTTACGTTCGCATGTGTTTACGTTTCTCTTGGTAGTTGCTCATGCGCTGTCGCATTGTAGTCGCTCATGCGATTATGTTTCTCATGGTTGATTGTCATGCGATTAGGTCTTCGCATGCGGTTACGTTTCGCATGTTTTTCTCACGCATCTACGTGTCTCATGCAATTTTATTTCTCATGGTTTTCACGTTCTCAGGCTTTCACGTGGCACATGCTAGTCATGTTCTTGCATGGTTGCGATTCATGTTCTCATGCAATCACGGTTGTCGAGTGTACACTTTTCTCTTGCTTTTTTTTTTGTTCTCATGTTCTTCCTTTTCTCATGCTATTTCACGTGTCTACTTTCCATTTTACGCTGCGTTTCTCACGCTATTCATGTTCGCACGTGTCAACGTTCCTCGTTCAGGTTTCTGTGGTGATGCATTACGTGTCTCACGTTCTCCTGCGTTTTACTTTTTCTTACAATTACGTTTCTCATGTGTCATGTTCTCAGATGTTACGTTTCTCATGTTTTGTTTCCCATGCTATTTTATGTTTTCCGTTTCTCATGCAATTTTACGTTTGTACTTTCCTTTTTTACGTTACGTTTCTCACGCCATTCATGTTCTCATGTGTTTACGTTACTCATGCAGGTTTCAGTCGTGATGCTTACGATTCCGTTTCTCAGGGTATTTTTTTTTTTTATGTTCTCAGGCATTTACGTTTCCCATGTTTTTGTTTCCCATGCTGTTTATGTTTTTAGGTGTGTGCGTTTCATGCAATTTACGTTTCTCATGCAGGGTTCAGTTGGGAAGTTTTCTGGTTGGTATGTTCATTTTGATTCATGGCGTTCCCCGCCGGGGGGGGGGTCACCCATCACGTCTACGTTTCATACATCTTGACATTTCATCTCTCACAATGACCTGACACATCTTCAGGTTCATCAGGCCTGAGTGTACGTTTTTAATTTGCCTGCTACGCCTCAGGTTGCTCGGCCTTGGTAAGTCACGGGTTTGTCACTTTCTCAGTCCAGCTGCACTAGTCCTACACTTACCTACATTTCATTTTCATAATCTGGGCATGCATGTTAGGTTATGGCCGCTCTCCACTGCTGGTTACCTGTCACGTCTACAGGTACGGTCGGATTGAGATGTTTCGTTTCTAATTGGCTTGTACAGTGGCAAGTCTCCTCATCCGTTTCTCATACGTTTTCATGCATCTCGGCTTTGCATTTCTCACACGTTAACCTGACACGTCTTCAGGTTCATCGGGCCTGAGTGTACGTTTTTAATTTGCCTGCTACGCCGCAGGTCGCTCGGCCTTTGCATTCATGGGGTTGTCACATTCTCGGTCCAGCTGCGCTAGTTCTACACTTACCCACATTTCATCTTCTTAGTCTGGGCATACATGTTAGTTCATTGCCACTCTCCACTGCTGGTTACCTGTCACGTCTACGGGTACTGTCGGATTGAGATGTTTCGTTTCTAATTGGCTTGTGCAGTGGCAAGTCTCCTCATCCGTTCTCATACGTTTCATGCATCTTGGAATTAATTTCTCACACGTTAACCTGACACGTCTTCAGGTTCATCAGGCCTGAGTGTATGTTTTAATTTGCCTGCTACGCCTCAGGTTGCTCGGCCTTTGCATTCATGGGGTTGTCACATTCTCAGTCCAGCTGCACCAGTCCTACACTTACCCACGTTTCATTTGCACAGGCTGTGCATACATGTCACGTTCATATCCGCACGTTAGTTCATGTCCACTCTCCACTGCTGGTTACCTGTCGCGTTCACAGGTTCTGTCGGATTGAGATGTTCGTTTTAATTGGCTTGTGCGGTGACAAGTCCCCTCATCCGCTTCTCACGGCTTTCATTACATTTTTCATACGTCACGTAATCTCGTCACTTACATCACCTTCCCGACATGTCTTCAGGTTGTTAGGCTTGAGTGTTACGTTTTCCGTTGGCCTGCTTTGCCTCAGGTTGCTCAGCCTCGTCAGTTCCCTAGACTGACACGCTCTCTGTCCTGCTCTACATCACTGCATGTGTCAATCACGGACACTTACATAGGTAGGGGTAAGGGGAGGTAGGGGTTTTCCTTTTCCTAAGGTAAGTTGGGGCTTGTTAGTTTTGTTTAACGATGTCTTGCTTCTTTGCAGAGTTCATGTCACGGGCAGCAGATATCGCAGATTGTGCCGTCATCCATCCTTCTCCAGTTACGGGTTTCTTCACATGGTTGTGCACCCTCCTTGTATATTACGATTTTGTCATAGACGAAGCTTGATCTTCAAGTCCTTTTTCATACAGCCCGGAAACTCGTGACTCGGCCTGGGATATCTTCCAGGCGTTCCTATCTCGGTATCCTGGGTTCTTTTCTCACAAACATGCCAGTACCTACTTGCGTTTGCTTTCTTTTGCCACTGGCAGCTTCAAACGGGTTTAGCTGGGTCCAGGACATTCTGGGCGCTAGACCGCTGCGGACATACTCAGGGATAGGCCACTTTTCCTTTTCCCTAGTACCCCCTTCCCTGCTAGCACAGGGCATGACACTTACTCATTACCTGCTTCCTATCTAGGGTAGCACTTCATCATTCACTCCGGGCCATGGTTTCAGTACAGGTGCAGTTTCTGCTGCTATTTGTAGGGGGTTTGTTTTCTTGTTGTTGAAGAATTAGGTGGGCGGTAGGTAGCTTTCTTTTCCAGACATATCCCAGTTCACATGTCAGTCACAGGCATTCTTGCATTAGGGGCTTGTGGTACATTCAGTTACTTTCATTTCAATCCCTTCCCTAGCTCATCCTACTGTGTTATTTTTGGCCCCTTTTAGGCATACTGACCACGTGACCCCGGCATACCTCAGGTCAATTTTCCTCCGCAGGTCGTTTTCCCTGTTTCCCCTCAGTCCTTTCCCTAGCACGATTACCTGAGACTCTGAGTACAAGTGTTAAAGGCTGACTGCAGGTCAAGCCTGTATTTGTAGGAGGAGTCGGGAGGTATTTAAACCCACCCTCCTTCCTCCTTCTGGGCGTCGGTTTTCTGGTGGCCCACCCACCCATCCCCTTTTTATTGCATTTCTTCTTTTACTTCTACTTGGGTATGCCCCCTTTTAGGCATACTGACCACGTGACCCCGGCATACCTCAGGTCAATTTTCCTCTGCAGGTCGTTTTCCCTGTTTCCCCTCAGTCCTTTCCCTAGCACGATTACCTGAGACTCTGAGTACAAAGTCCATAAATAACACAAACGTATGTAAGTCCAAAAAAAATGATGAATGTGACATCAACAGCACCCAGGGGCGGACTGACCATTGAGTGACTTGGGCACTGCCCGAGGGCCCCGTGCCACTAGGGGGCCCCATCAGGGTTGCCAGGCTCAGTAAAACCAGGGACAGTATGTAAAAATCAGTGTTTTTTTTACATCTGTCCCTGATATGTCCGAAACTGACATGCTTTTGATGTGAAAATCCTGAGATTTTAGCTGCCCCGCCTCTGCACTGCCTCCTGGCGTGGTGGCCATCAGTAAGCCCAGGGGCCCCATAATCTTCTATTGCCCGGAGGCCCCATGAGTTGTCAGTCCGCCCCTGACAGCACCCAAGTGAAATGTAGAGGATTCGTGAGCCACCATCACATGGGCTGAGGCTTACCAGAGATGAGCCCAATAACAGCATAAAATAGATCCAGTCGATATATCCCAAGGCAGTTCTCACAGCTATCCGGGATCCTGTCTTACACCAACACCGCTGATTTCTGATTCACAGGAGTGGGAAGCAGCGCTGGGTACTCGACTGGTGGTGCGAAGCGGGGTGTGATGTGTGCGACTCTCCTGTGCCCTCCTGAGCCTGACGGAGAGACCGTGAAAGAGGGAGAGGAGGAAGGAAGGAGAAAGAGTGGGAGATCTGGGTAACCACACCCTCTGTGTGACTCAACTTCACTCTGCAAATAGCTGACATCCAGGGAGAGAGGGGGGGAGGGCGATGAGGAGGAGGAGGGCTATGCACAGGCAGCAGGGAGGGATCCCAGTGAAGTCACAACAGGAGACAGTGGTTATATAAGATGATTTTAGAAGATGATTTTACGGGTTTGATTTTTTTCTTACCGTAGTCCAGGAATACACAAATCCATCAATATTGATAACAGGGACAATATAAAAGTCTGCATTTTCTAGGGCTTTTTTAATGACTTTATTATGGTTATGATGTTCAAGTAGCTGGAATTAAAAAAAAAAAATGTTTTTATTATCAAAGGGTCAATGATCAGCAATAAATATAAGAATAATAAAATAACATAAAACAAGATTAATAATTAATAGAAATAATAAAGTATCGCCCGCAACGTACCACAAAATGATGACACACAAAACTGCTGGAAAAAAAGTCATAACTTATGCCCCGTACACCCGATCGTAATTTCCGATGGCCTAAAATCCGATGGAATTTTTTGTCGGAATTCGGTTCAAGCTGTCTTGCATACACACCGTCAGACCAAATTCCGACTGTCCAAAACGTGGTGACGTAAAACACTACGATGAGCTGACAATACTTCCGAGCATGCGTTGACTTGATTCTAAGCATGCATGTTTTTTTTTCTTCGTCGGAGTTGCACAAAGAAGATAGGAATTTCCTATAGTTTTTTTTTTCCATCGGAAGAAAATAAAACATGTTCTATTTCTAAACACAGATGGAAAAAAGTCTGATGGGGCCCACACACGATTGGAATCTGACTTTTTTCATTGTAAATTCTGATTGTGTGTACGCGGCATAAGTCATGAGGCCCCGCTCACCCCCACTGGGGCACTGTATCTCAGAGCAGTGTGTCTTGAAGCTGGTTTCAGTGTCCTATCTCAGCGCTGGTTTCAGTGTCCTCTATCTCTGTGTCCTCCATCTCAGTGCTGGCTTCATGGTACTCTCTTAGTGCACTCTGTTTTGGTGCTGGAGTCAGTGTCCTCTATCTCGGGGGTGGTGTCAGTACTCTTTATCTCTGTGCTGGTGTCAGTGGTTCTTTATCTCTAAGTCCTCTATCGCAGTGCTGGTGTCATGTCACTCTTTCTTTCTTTGTGCACTCTGTCTTGGTGCTGGAGTCAGTGTTTTCTAACTTGGTGTTGGTGTCAATGCTCTCTATCTCAGTGCTGGAGTCAGTGTCCTCTATCTTAGTGGGTGTCAGTGCTCTGTCTCTCTCAGTGCTGTTGTCAGTATCCTCTATCTCAGAGCTCTGTCTTGCCCAGTGCTGGCGTCAGTGTCCTCTATCTCAGTTCTGGTGTCAGTGATCTGTCTCTCTCAGTGCTGGCGTCAGTGTCCTCTATCTCAGTTCTGGTGTCAGTGATCTGTCTCTCTCAGTGCTGGTGTCAGTATCCTCTATCTCAGTGCTCTGTCTCTCTCAGTGATGGTGTTAGTGCACACCCTCTTAGTGCTAGTGTCAGTGCTCTGTCTCTCTCAGTGCTGGTGTTAGTGCACACTCTCTTAGTGCTAGTGTCAGTGCTCTGTCTCTCTTAGTGCTGGTGTCAGTGTCCTCTATCTCAGTGCTGATATCTGTGCTCTGTCTCTATCAGTGCTGTACTCACATAGAGCGTCTTAAACTCTGCCTCATAAAGAGAAGGGGCTGTGCAAGTTTCACCACCTCAAAGGTCTCATCATCCCCATCGGACAGCAGTAGAAGCCCTGGGACTCCCCATGGGGAAGAGCTCCTGGTGGCAAATAGCCACGGAAAAGCCATTAGGTGAGAAGGGGTCTCTGTCCCCAAGGGAGATAGGGACCCTGTCCCCAGGGAAGATGGGTCCCTGTCCCCAGGGGAGATGGGGCCCCTTTCCCCAGGGGAGATGGGGTCCCTGTCCCCAGGGATGTTGGGGTCCCTGTCCCCAGGGGAGAAGGGGTCCCTGTCCCCAGGGAAAATGGAGTGGGGTATGGGATGGTGTGTGGGGGCTATGGGGTTGTCTCACTCACCAAGACCAAGCTGCAAGGCACTCATCCATGGTCACCTGGGCTCCTTCCAGCAGTAGCATGCACAGGGTGATCAGCATCAGCATATCTCAGACTCTAAAGGGAGATCTGTGTATGGTGGGGGGAGGAAGGGGGCTGTCCTGGCAGACAAGCCTGCAGTGTCAACCGACTCTCATGGGGCTATTGCAATATAGCCCCTGTGTGCTTAAACTTTGTTTGTGCAAGAGGAATGGATGCAGCTGACTAGGGGGGGGGGGGGGACTCTGGCTGCGGAGGACACTGGGCTGAGCTTTGTTGCATTGGGCAGAAGAGAGGGACCCTGGGAGTTGGCCGAGCACACGGGTGGGGGGTGGCTCTTTAACTAAGCTGACGCGAGGCCCAAGGTGACCGCCTAATTAAAGAGCTGCCTCTGTCTCCCCTATCAAAGTTCGACCTGTGTCCAATGGACCCAGCGGCATGCATGGAAGGGCCGGCCCTGTGGCTATGAAATTAATTGTTTTCTGTTACAATGAGCTAGGCATACATACAGCAACAGCACCACAGTTTAATTAATCTCATTTTTTTTTTTACATTTTTTTTTTAATGCATTTAACAATATTAGTGGCAGCAACATTTGGCCAAAGAAATGAAGAAATGAGAATGACAATGTACCATTGGTGAACATGATTGAAAAAATAAACTAATGTAACTGGGTCTAGAAGTAAGTTACAATGAGTACAAGGAAGTTGGCGTATCCAGCGAGAACCTCGATGGGAGACGTATTCTGCCGAGAAAAAACGGTCGTGTGTACACTTTTCGCCGGGCAACCCGTCGGGAAGCTCGTCTAGCAAAAAAGAGAGTATGTTCTCTATTTCCTCGTTGTTCAATGGGAAAATTTGGCTCGACAAGCTTTTTGACTGCCGAACTAAGAACTCGACGGGCGGAACGATGAGTTTCGCCCGAAGAGTTTCTCGGTCGTGTGTACGCCACCGAAGTCTTTTTGTTCAATTAGTTTTAACAGCGACACATGCTTTTGTATTAAGTGCTTTGACCTGTGGATAAAACTGTTCCGCGATATTTTCTCTCATTAAAGTGTACCTAAACACAACACTCAAAACACCTTTTATAGATAACCGTGATGCCGCGTACACACGATCGTTTTTTGGCATGTAAAAAAAAAAAAAAAATCAGCCTCTAGAAAAAACAAAGTTTTCTCCAACTTCATCATTAAAACAACGTTGCCCACACACAATCATTAAAAAAAATGCTCTAGCAAAGCGCGGTGAGGTACAACACACATGACCGTTTTAAATGACATTTTTTAAAAACTTTTTTAAAAACTACATTTTTAAAAAAAAAACGATCGTGTGTACGCAGCATAAAGCTTTAATATAACATTTCATGCTTGTTTTCTTCATTTTTCCTTTGGGCAGTGAGTGTGCAGTGTCCAGTACCATTCTTTGCACAATTGTGGGGTTGGGATTTTCTTTTTAGCATTACATCAGTCCCTTTTCACCTCACAAGGGCAATCTATCACAAGCCTATAATGGGACTCAATGTGACATTAATAGGGAGCAGTGACATGCTTTAGGAAGTGAAAGAAATGCTGGTACTTACTGAGCCAGGCCAGCTTTGACTTCAAAGGATGAAGGGCAGATACAAAGTCCAAATAAAAAAAAGTAAGAAAACAATGATTGGATCCTTGTACTTCCCTGTGTTTTTTATGATGAAAGAAGTGTGGATTTTGTGTGTTTGTGATGTTGATGGGAAGGTTTAGCTCTTTTTATTAACTATGTTTTAAGTGCACAAAGGGACATCCATGTCTTACCACAGCAGTCTGGTGCGTTATGCTGCTGTGTGGTGATATTTTGTCCATACCTGTGCAATGCAATAAAATGCAGCTTGTCCTAAGACTCCCTAGCCTATTGGGACTTCCTGAATGTTCATTTTCTATTATCAAACAACTGGGTGGTCTCAGGGCACAGTGCTCTGCGCCCAGAGCATACCCTTTGAAACCCCCATTGAAAGCCATGCATCCGGCGCACTGCATGTAGATTAGGGGCCGGGCGCATGGATTAGGGGAGTGGCACCCCTGCGTCCTGCGTGGATGGCCCGCCACTGCTCCTCAGAGATGTGTGAGCCAGGGATCTGTTAACTGCTGGGTGTACTGTGTCTTTTCTGAGGCCTATTAGACTCCACAGTCATATCTAGAAATAAATGTTGTTAGTGCAATTTTCCAGACACATTTATCAGTGCTTAGCAGAGATAATGACTTACTTCTCTAATAAACCATTGACAAAATGCCACAGAGATCCATTCCCGGGCATGTATCCCACAGTCCATCCAAAGAACTTTCTTATTTTTTTTCGATGGTAATCCAATCTGTTAATAAAATTCACGTAATCAAGGGAAAGTTGTTTTAGCACAAAAAGACATATCAACATTTCGTTATATTAGAAACAATTAAAGTGCGATGTAATTTGTGATGTTAACTTGCTTTAGATTTCGCGAATATTTCGAAGAATATTCGCGAATATTCGTAAATATCGAATATTCGTGATATTTTATAAAAAAAAAAAAAAATTGCGAATTTTCGCCAATGCGAATTTTCGCTAATGCGAAATTTCGCGATTTTTTTTTTTTTATATAAAATATCACGAATATTCGATATTTACGAATATTCGGTATATTTTATGCGGTCGCGAATATTCGTTAATATCGAATATTCGTGATATTTTATAAAAAAAAAAAAAAAATTGCGAATTTTCGCCAATGCGAAATTACGCTAATGTAAAATTAAAAAAATTAAATTAAAAAAATAGCGAAATTTCGCATATGCGAAAGCGAAAATGATTGCGAAATTTCGCTATTTTTTTGGGATAAAATATCACGAATATTCGATATTTACAAATATTCGCTATATTTTATAAAAAAAAAAAAAATGCGAAATTTCGCTATTGCGAAATTTATTGCGAAATTTGAAAAATACGAATATTCGAAATAGCGAATATTCGCCGCGATATTCGAGATATTCGCGAATACTCGAATATGCAATATTCGTAGCGAATATTCGCAATGCGAATATTCGTGAGCAACACTAGTCACAATTTGAATGATAATTACATGGTCATGCAATATTGCACTCATATGATTTTTTTCACACAAATACAGTTGTATTTTAGTGATATTTATTCACCACTGTTTAAAATACAAAAAATCTAAATAATTGTAAAAAAGACAGAAAATTTAAAAAAAAATTGTTTTCTTTGTTTCTGTCATAACATTTTGCAAATAAATAATATTTTCTCGTAAAATTTAGGCCAAAATGTATACTGCTACATTTATTTGGTGGAAATAGTCTTAATCGTTGTATATTATTTAGTCTGTAGGAAAGTTAGAGTCCACAAACTATGGTATATATCTGAAAATCGGTTAATCCTAATTTAAAAAAAAATAATTCACAGATATTTATTTTATTTTTTTACATACTGTCACCAGTGCAGTACAGCGTCATCACATAACTGGTGTGGATTAAATGTCAAAAGATCTGTGCTATAAAACAGTGATAAGCCTACAATAGATATACTGTAGGTGTCCATGCAATTTTCCCTATTTAGGGGATAGCCACAAAAAATGAAGTCCAAATGCAGAATAATGTGCAAAGTTGATGTGAAAAGTTAGAATCCGTTTCCTAAATGTTTAAAAACAACTGTGTGAACAGTAAACCTCCGTCACCACCATTGCAGCACCCAAGCTGTGACACCACCACCTTAATAAAGAGTGCAGGCTTACCGATTTCATAGGACCCTCTAAATAATGAAAGGTCAGCAAAGCATGTGGCCAAACAATCTGAAGTGTTCCTGAAGAATTCCTTCAAGGAATATTGTTTAGACCATAGTGGTCATCTCCGCATCATCTAGGACAGCACATGTACCTAACCTTCAAGCAGTGGATTTATATACTCTAGCTGCCCTTCTGAGCCTTATCCTAGAGAAGTACCTAGAGAAGTACCAGTGGAGAATTATCAGGATAGGAATTGGATATGAATTGGTCCCAAGTTTAGCTCTATGTCAGCTGGTTCAGGGTCACAGGAGTGCAGAACTAAATGCACTCATGTGACCTAGAGGTGAAATTGGCCATACTTCACCTTTAAGGCGTGTATGTTTATTTTCCTAATAAAATGAATAGAAAAAAGCAAGGGGGGGCTTTGAATGAAGCATGCATCCCTGGAGATAACACGGAACAATTGAATATGGCAGGTACCTAGTCTGATAGAACCACATTACAGAAGACATTACATGAAAGCATTGCATGATAACAATTGGCAGTCAGTCAGTGTTTTAATCGTATAAAGAATATAAAAAAAAACAATGATGACATAGCATACCTAGTGCAGTAATCAAAAATTGAATAGTACATCTATTATAACAATTAATGGTAATAGAATGTGATAACATGATCGGTTCATATTGAAAACAGTAAGAAGAGGGGCCAATTCATTAAGGCGTGTCTCCATGGTAAAAGAGTAGGTCTTTCTGTCTATGGTATACTACCTCAGTATTGGGGCTGGCCTACAGTCCCTCCACTATCTACATTGTTATCACAATGGGGCACAACGTATCATACCTCACACTACTTTATATACCACATTCTTTTCATCTATTTGTCCCTTTTACACTTCACCCCCTTCTTTATTTTTGTTGGGTATTTCACATTACTTACTGTATTATTATACACTTTGTCCCCTGTAGATGGCTGCACCTATGAAAGACATGTCCTCAAATTTTTACCCATGGAGGTCCATCCTTGGGAAACCCAACTTCTTTACCGGATTTCCAGCTTGCATGGTGGGGCCAATCCACCTCAGCTCCCGGGGGCTGTTGTTCCTCCGGCCGCTTCCCTGCCCTCCACGCCTATACCCACAGTCATAGGCATACCTGTAAGTAACCCTGGGAATTGTTATTGCTCTATTTCTCCTTCCCCCACTTACGTAGATTAAATTGACCTATTTACCCTAAATCCTATTGCTTTAATATTTATAGACTACTACCTCATACCTGCTCCTGAAGAGTGTCAGTAGCCACAAAATGCTTTGAGCCAATAAGATGCCCCCTCGCATACACACTGCTACTGCACCACCAACTACCTCTTACATCGATTGGAATTCACCAAACAATCATGGTCATAATTACCATGGAGATATATTTTAAGGAAACTGGTCTTGTATATTGATTACAAAATGTACCAATATGCCTATTGTGAGCCAATAGATGACGTTTTGCATATATATGGTAATACAAAATTACTACCAAACAGTTCCTATACCACATGGACTGTGCCAGCGTATTAAAGTCCTACTCTTTTACCATGAAGACACACTTCAATAAATTGGCCCCTCTTCTTAGGCCACGTACACATGATCAGACCGGTCCGATGAAACTGGTCCGACGGACCGTTTTCATCGGACCACACTGAAGTGGTCTGATGGTCTGATGTGTGTACACACCATCGGGCCACAAATCCGATCAGACCAGAACGCAGTCACGTAGAACACACCGACGTGCTGAAAAAACAAAGTTCAATGCTTCCAAAAATGCGTCGGCTTGATTCTGAGCATGCGTGGGTTTTTGGTCCGATGCTTTCGTGTACTAACCATCAAATCTTTTAAAGCAAGTTTTAAAACTTTTGTCCGACAGACAACGGTCCGATGGGCCGTACACACCATCAAATTGGTCCAATGAAACTGGTCTTCAGACCAGTTTCATCGGACCAGTCTGATCGTGTGTACGTGGCCTCACAGTTTTATATGAACCGATCATGTTATCACATTCTATTACCATTAATTGTTATACTTTATGTACTATTCCATTTTTTACTACTACACTAGGTATGCTGTCATCATTGTTTTTGTTATATTCTTTATGCAACACTCACTGACAATTGTTGTCATGCAATGCTTTTATGTAATGTCTTTGGTTCTATCAGACTAGGTACGTGCCATATTCAATTGTTCCGTGTTATCTTCTGGGATGCATGCTTCATTTATGATATTTTATCAACATTGTTTTAAAAAATCCAAACCTCCATTCTGTTCTATATTACTTCCATCCTCTTGCGTTGTGACATTTCACATGGGAATCTATGCCCCTTTTTTTTCTAACAGTGTGACGCATTAAGCTCACCGATTCTCTTGTTTAATATAATTATAAATTTTGATCAAATAGGTAGAAATACAACAAGGCTCTTCAGGTATGAACAATGAAGACATGACAATATATAACTCCCCACACCCACTGAAAAAGTAATGTAGAGCAAAAGAAGGCTCATCAATCTTGTAGACATCTGTATAAAGAACAATGATGATAAGGGAATAAGAAGCAGAAAATGAACAGAGTAGAAGGGGAAAAGAGGGGAGAGGGTATAGACGGTCAGTGGGTAATCTCAGTTTAGCCCAGGGAACCCGAGCAAGCAACGCCGATCCTGGGCCAGTGTATAGTCATAAGGTTCTTTAACCTCTTCAGGTCCGCGCTATTAACAGAATACGTGAACAGCGCAGACCTGAGGCGCCGGGGTCACGTCTTTGGACGTGAATTTGCTTGTAATTCCCCGCGCGCGCCACCCTGTGCGGCGGGGAAAAACAGTCCCGACGCATCACCGAGGATCCGATGCGTGTACCCGGCGGCCACGATGTCCGTCAGGTACACGCGATCGTCGGTGAGAGAGCAGGGACGTGGAGCTCTGAGTGTAAACACAGAGCTTCACGTCCTGTCAGTGAGGTGACAGATGCTGTTTCTCTTGTACATAGGGAGACAGCATCGGTCACCTCCCCCAGTCACCCCCTCCCCCCACACAGTTAGAACACACCCAGGCAATACATTTAACCCCTTCCTCACCCCCTAGTGTTAACCCCTTCAATGCCAGTCACATTTATACAGTAATTAGTGCATTTTTATAGCACTGTATAAATGTGAATGGTGCCAAAAATGTGTCAAAAGTGTCCGATGTGTCTGTCGCAATATCGCAGTCCCAATAAAAATCGCAGATCGCCGCCATTACTAGTAAAAAAAAAATATATAAAGAAAAATCATAATTATGTCCCCTATTTTGTAGGTGCTATAACTTTTGCGCAAAGCAGTCACTTATTGTGATTTTTCTTTTTTTTTTACAAAAATACGTAGAAGAATATGTATCGGCCTTAACTGAGAAAAAAATATATATATAAAAAAAAAATGGGATATTTATTATAGCAACAAGTAAAAAATATATATATATTTTTAAATTGTCGCTCTTTTTTTCATTATAACGCAAAAAATAAAAACCGCACGAGCGATCAAATACCACCAAAAGAAAGCTCTATTTGTGGGGAAAAAAAGGACGCCAATTTTGTTTGGGTGCCACGTCGCACGACCGCGCAATTGTCAGTTAAAGCGACGCAGTGCCGGAAGCTGAAATTTCGCCTGGGCACGAAGGGGGTTTATGTGCCCAGTAAGCAAGTGGTTAAATGTATGTTTTGCATTAAATCTTAAAGTGGTTGTAAACTCAACCACACAACTTGCACCTACAGGTAAGCCTAGATTAAGGCTTACCTGTAGGTGCAAGAAATATCTTCTAAACCTGCACGGTTTAGGAGATATTTACATTAATTACAGGCGCTGATGTCTACGGCGCATGCGCACCATAGAAAGTGCCATTTTTCACAATGGCATAACCTGAGTTAATGCCGTGTTTTCGTGCAAGCACGGGGATCTTCCATTCTTGCTTGCATGCGCGGAAGTCACCTCATCGCCGCTCCAGCCAATCACAGCACCGGAGCAACAAAACAAGGAAGTATCTGCGAGGGGACATGGCGAATGAGGAGGACTATGGGGGCTTTGATTTCAGGTAAGTGCCACATAATGAGCTAGTATGCTATGCATACTAGCTCATTATGCCTTTCTCTTGCAGGATTAGGTTTTTCCCCATTTTTCACGGGATGGTTTACTTCCTCTTTAATTAGTCAGTGCCACTACATTATTTTTTCTATAATACCCTAAAAATAGGTATTATGTATGTGATATAACATTCATAATCCAAACTGACACAGATTGAATGGCCCAAATAGCAACAGGCTTCAAGACAATTTTATTGTTATTTATTAGTTGTAATCACAAAACAAGAAGAATGAGATAACAATAATTAAAGGGGTTGTAAAGGTAAAAGTTTTTTTTACCTTAAAGCATCCTATACATTAAGGTAAAAAAACATCTCACAGCACCGCCCCCCCCCCGAGTCCCCGTTTTACTTACCTTACCATTCAAAACTCCTGGGCGCGTCCACGTCATCCTCTTTGGTTCCCAGCCTGGCCGTTGATTGGCTAGGCTGGGCAGATTGATAGCAGCGCAGCCATTGGCTGGCGCTGCTGTCAATCACAGCGGATGATGCGGCACGCTGGGGGCGGGGCCGAGTGATACAGGCGGCGGCTATGGCCGCCGCTGTATCACGGGAGCGCGCTTGCAAAAGCTTTCCACAGTGCGAGCGCCCTCGCATGAAGATAGAAAGCTTTTGCGAGGAGAAGCCCAGACAGCCGGCGAGGGACCCCAGAAGACAGCTTTCCGGGCCACTCTGTGCAAAACGAACTGCACAGTGGAGGTAAGTATCACATGTTTGTTATTTTGAAAAAAAAAACAACCTGACTTTAGTGTCCCTTTAAGGAAATCTGTCAGGACCTATGTCTGTTGCAAAAAGCAAGGGCATTATGGGGTCCCATGTCAGAATTTTAATAGGAACCCTGGCATCCTTTCTCTGTGGCACCTGACTTCTTTAATGTGTCATTGATCTTAACCAAAAGTGTGCTTAAAATAATAACAGGAGAACTGAAAACACAGTAAGTACTCTACAAAGTGGCATTGACGTGGTTAATATTTGTTAGAGAAAGTGGGGCAGCAGTTCAAGGAAATAACTGTAAACCATAACCATATAAACAGAAAACTTTGCAGAGGTCAATGTGAGCATCACCAGCAACCTCTCAAACCTGTAATAATACAGTACAGGATCTTTGTTATGTTTATATGTAGACAAATATTTGCCTTACATCCTATTTAATGTGGCTCCTCCCACCTCTAGGCCCTATTGAGGTGTGGAGCCGTTGCAACTTCTGCAGAAGAGGATCTCATTCTGTGCTGGACAGTCCTGGAAACAGTGCCAGATAAAGGGCTTCACTATATATAATCATGTGCTATGCCTTAAAACTTTGCACATTTTTAAGGAGTCAGGCAATTAAAGTATGAATGGAAGCCTCAGTTGTGACATAAAACAATTCCAAACAACATGGGTAAAAAAAAAAAACTTACTTTAAAGTAATAAATAGGCCTAGCTTCATAGGTTGAGCCCAAAATATTTAATGTAACAAGATCTGGATATGCTGCTTGGATTTGGTGACTCCACTTGTAAATCTGTAAAAGGCAAATAATAAGGTTACTGATCAGCAGCTGCAATTTAATGTGAATACTTAACAATACATATCAATAATAGGTACCATATTTTTTTTTGGGCCAGATTTGTTAATGTTATTGAGGTTTTCTGCAGGGTTTCAATATTTGCTACAGAACTTTCGCTACTTTCTATAAATTTGTCAGCACCACAAAAACAAAATTGCCCTGTGTGCAGATATTGTTCTCAAAGCAGTAAATTTGGACTTTCTGTCCTCTGGCACCAGGGTTAGTTTCAGACAAATGAGACTTACACACAATATATGTACGGTATATATATTTAACTTGTAATAAAAGTAGATTTTATGTTGTTCTACTGAAAAATACATGGCCAGACTAGAAGCCACATCCTGTACCTCATTTCACAAATTCCTTGTCCCCAAGAGACTATATAGTAATTTTGTACATATTTTGTTAGTTCCGTAAATGTAAAAATTGCTAATGATTTTTCATGTGAATTTTCAGCTAGTATCTTTTATATGATTACATACAGTATGTATTCTAATGCCGCGTACACACGATCACTTTTTGTGATGAAAAAAAACATCATTTAATCTCACGAAACAAAACAAAGGCCCACTAACTGGTGTTAGACAGGAGTAATTTCAAATTTTGCGCGCCGTATCACTAGTTTGAATCCTCAAACCATGATACGGCGGCTTCGGGCTTCGATCCGAGAGGCTTACGTCCTCGTAAGCCTTCGGATCTACGTTACGATATTTTTGCGGCCGCTGGGTGGAGTCCGCGTCGTTTTCACCATCGGGGTATGCAAATTAGTTTTTACGGCGATCCACGAAGGTACGAGTGTCCCTCGCAATCGCCTACGTCATTTTTTGGCTACGTAATGTTAGAGGAGCTTTTTGATGGTCTAACAGTGCGTAACCCATGTAAAGTATGGCCATCGTTCCCGCGTCGAATTGAAATTATTATTATTTTTTTAACGTAACTCGTTCGGGAATAGGAATGTACGTAAACGACGCTACTACGACGTAACGACGTGATTTCGCGCAATGCACGGCGGAAAATTTGGGAAAGGAGCATGCGCAGTTTGATCGCCGCGGGAACGCGCCTATTTTAAATGCTTCACGCCCCCTACTCGCGCAGATGGATTGCGACGGGAGAAATACACTACGCCGCCGTCGTTTACTGGACAAAATCTACCTGAATTCCACGTAGAGCCAGGTAAAAAACGGCGGCGTAGTGTATTTCTGATACTCTACGATAATCTAATTCTCTCTGAATCTGGGCCAAAGTTTTTAAAAATTCATTTTAAAAAACGACGTTGCATACACACCATCGTTTTTCCAAAATGCTCTTGCAAAGCGCGGTGACATGCACCACGCTTGACGGCACTCTGTTCCATTGAAGCTCCCATATCATAACTTGCTTCTGAGCATGCGCAGGTTTAAAAATGTTGTTTTGCCCACACACGATAATTTTTTATGACACAAAAAACGACATTTTGAAAAACGACACAAAAAATTCAAGCATGTTCGAATTTTTTTTTGGTCGTTTTTTTAGAAGACATAAAACAACATTTTGCCCACACACGATCATTTTAAATGATGTTTTTTAAAACAAAGTTTTTTTTCATCACAAAAAGTGATCGTGTGTACGCGGCATTAGGCACTTCATGAAAAAGACTGTTGCAAAGCTCAGCTGCTCAAGCTCAAATTTATGCTCACGCTTGATTGCATTCTTTCCCCTTTCACATCTGATCTGTTTAGGTGGACTGTTTGGAGATTTAGCCAGAAAGTGATAGTATGAAACCTAAAAGATTTTTTCAGAGCTCAATCCATCCAGTTATCACCTACTCTGCCATTAGGTGATCCATGAAAACTGATCTCTTTTTTTTTTTTTTTATTGTTTGCAGATAGCCAACAACATTCGGCCAATTCATAAATCAAAAAGAGTTTGCACATGCAGTTATACACTATAACAATTTCTTACAATTATATCAACCAAACTTATATCTCTAATCTGACAATCTACATTCCCGTGGGATTACATAAACAGCTACACAGTATATAGTTTTTTTACGGTAATCTCGACCTTGTTATTTTTGACAAACTGTCAGTTTTCCTGGTCGCATTTTTACCATCTATGACATTATTATGTATTCCCCTCTTCCCCCTCTACCTCCGTGTCCTTACCCCCCCCTTCCCCCCCGAAAGAGAGAAAAAAAAAAGGGACATTCTCCCTCTGCTCCCCAGGTGTCCCCCCCCCCCTCCTCAAAACTCCTGCTCTCTATATTTTATATATGGGTTCCAAATATGTCTATACTTCTCCTCCTGTTCTCTTATTCCCATCATTAGCTTCTCCATCAGCTGATCTCTTCAGGCAAGCCTTTTCCACCTCTAACTAACAAATGAATGATACTTTTTTGAACAAATCATCCCCACACAATTACTTCATTTTGTATTACTTGGCCTTCCCCTTGAATTGTAAGCAGGGCCCTCCTAACCTTCTTGTCTGGAATTGTTTTGTAATTGCAACGCCTCCCTTTATTTTTTAAACAAACTGCTGTTGCTATATAGCTACTGTATAATAATATTAGTAATATTTTCATTTGTCTTGAGAAGGACAGGCTGTGCACCTTCTCATATTTTACAGTGAAAACTGCAAATAGGTTATTTAAGGAAAATTACCTCATCTATAGGGTGATACTTGGTATAATCAAAAGTGTCCAAAGACATGGGCTTCATATTTTTTTTATTGACTGCTTTCACGTCTATTAATTGCTGTACATCATTAATCAGAACACTAAAAAGATAAAAAACAAAAACAAACATGCGTTATGATTTTATTTTAAAGGAGAACCCCAAGATCTTTTTTTGGGAACAACACAGGTGTAATAGGTTACCTGTAATGAGGAGTATCATGTGCCCAGGTTGATAAGCTTTGCTGTGGAAACTATAGCTTTATTAATACTACAGACAACACTTAAGAAGAGAAGTTTAATTGCTCAGATGAACAACAAAAAAAGAAAGACAGTGGGATTTAGCACCAAAAGAAGAGAAGCCTCTTTAAAACGAACTGCACAGTATGTATCACATGTTTGTTATTTATTTTTTAAATGCAGTTCCCTTTAAGGGAGTTTAATTGCCTCCAAAAAAAGAAAGACAGTATGGTTAAAGTATGGACTTCCCTCTTCTTCCCTCTTCAACCATGTTTCCAATAGATCACACTTACTTATATCTCCATGGATATTATTGTGGAGGAGTCTGCCTAGGGATGCACAGACTTTTTTTTTTAAATTTTCCCTTCCTGTACTGTGCTTTAGGTATGAACAAGCTTCAGGTTTGGGTTAAACATAAATTCAATCCATATGCACGTGCCCTAAACCCATTATTAGGCGGGTATAGGTATGTCGCTTTGCATACAGTGGTTGCTTGTCCACAGTACATTGCAAGTGGGCTGTCACCATGTGGTATATTAGAGCCTTCTAGGCAGATAGGTCAGAGGCTTTCTTTCAGGAGAGTATAATATGTTTTCTGGCATGAAAAAATATTAGGGTGAGCACAGTATGAATAGCTTCGGTGGTAGCCAAAGGGTCTACCAGGCTTTAAAGACAAACCTCAATAGTGGAAACCATAGTAATAGTTGTAACTGATTTAACAAAGACCAGTTAAATGTTGCTGAATGGCTGGGCACTCCCAGAATATATCAAGTATGTTAACAATATGAGAGGAGCAACCCCAACATTTGTAGGACTGATCCCTGTATATTTTACTTAATCTATGTAAGAATTTATACTGGATCAAATTAACCCCCCGGCTGACACCAATCTAGGAGCTGGTATATCTTTACAATGTATATGAATTTTTTGTAGAGCCAGAAATGTTAAATTCAATAAAGATAATTCCTGATCATATATGGGAAAAGATGAGGTCTAACCCTCGACTCTAGATCTAAAGTCCCAATGCAAAAATGGGACTCACTTCTTTATACTAGCATGAAAGGAGCATGCCAAATATATAAATCTGGTCAAGACACTTCTCCTTAGACTATGGGCTATAGATGGGCTAACTATTAGGTCCATATATTTTTATATAATATACACAAATCATTTGCTTTACAGGGGTCCTTAGGGTAACATTATTCATATTGATTGAGGCATTACTTTAGATGACTGCTCTAGTAGTGTTGTGTTCATTTTTCCTGCTCATAATTGTGTAGTCAACATGAACACAGTTTCACCTTATTTCCTAACCTAAATGAACAATTTCTTTGCTAAGCTGACAGAATCAGCTCCTTTGGTAAATTAACCCCATGTGGTGATTTCCACCTTGAGTAGTGCTATTATTCACATACAGAGATTTTTCAATTTGCTAGAACAGGTGTTGACCCTTTTTTTTTTTACAGTGGTACAAAATGTATATCATGTGTACCCTTCACTTTTAAATGAAGTCCCAATTATCATGGAAGGCTACAAACTTGCAGTAGGTTTGAGGATGAACAGATCTTTTGATTAGCCTAATTTCTTTATTCTCCAAACATGCTCTATATAAAAGAACATACCTATATGGAATGTTATATTGAAGAAGTGTATTTTTGATTTTATTGAGATGAGACGATGGTATCTGGACATGGACCTCTTGTCCTGTGTGAATTCTCTCAGGATCGTTTGGTTTCCACAAATCCAGCTTGAAAAAGAAGAAACATACACATAAAAAAAGCAAAAAAATCACCCCAGTGATAATAAGCAACCAATCAACCAAACAAGCAATGCTTTGACCACAGCCAAAAAGTTATGTTTTGATCACAAATAAATTCCACTTCTATCATAGTCCTAATAATCTAAAAATAATATTTTTTTTTGTAGCCATTTATAAGTGAATTATGAGTTTTGCATAGTTGTCTCCTTTATAGCTTATTCTTTATAAGTTAAATTTATGATAAGTTGCTCTAAGTCCGGTGTGTCCAAACTTTTTTCAAAGATTTGAAGAAGTAAACATGCGTGCGGGCTGACCATTTTGCCTGACATTCATTGAACCATTAAAATTCAGTCTAGGGGGGTTTGTCAGAGCACTACCTCGGATTCCCAAAGTACCAAATTGCTCGCCTATAAGTCGTCCAGAATATGGCAGCACGACTGGGAATCAATCTCTCCCTCCCTTAGATCCCTCTACTGGTTGCCCGTAAAAGACAGAATTACGTTTAAGGCACTATGCCTGACGCAAAAATGTGTTCAAGGAAGTGCCCCCCAATATCTATGTGAAAAATTTAAATGCCACAACCCCAATCGCGTTCTCCGTTCTACTAACCAAAATCTACTCCAGATACCCAAGGCCAGATACAAGTCTAAAGGAGAACGAAGATTTGCAGTCCAAAGACCTAGACTGTGGAACACTTTACCAACCAGTATCCGAACGGAAGTGAATCACCAGGCCTTCAGAAAAAAACTCAAAACCCATCTATTCTGAAGGCAAAATATAGTGGGAAATGGATACCAAGCGCCCTGAGGCGATTCAGTTTTTATGTGTTGCGCTATACAAGTTTCTCACTCATTCACTCACTCATACACTGCCCAGCAAGAATTATCTCGCCTTTGTGGCTGTGTTTGGTGAAGAGATGAGCTTGGGCATATTATTTGTGTATATTTAGAGATGGAGAGAGATATAGATATAAATATACTGTATGTATGTATATATATATATATATATATATATATATATATATATATATATATATAATATCTCTATCTCTTTTGTGGCCCCAATGAATCCCAGAGTGCTGCTCAGGACTAAGGATGAGCTCGGGAGTGTTATTTGGATATACCGTATTTATTAACGTATAAAACGCACCTTCACTTTAAGGGACGTTTCAGGGAAAAAAAAATCATTTTGAATAAAGAGCTGTGAAGCAAAATGACGGTCAGTGCCCATCTGCAGCCTGATCCATGGCCATGAGTGCAGCCTGATCCATGGCCATGAGTGAGTGGAGCCTTGGAGGGGGCGGGACAAGCACCAACTGATTACATACAGGAGAATCTCCTGTTTACTCATGGCCTCTTTAATACAAAGTCCCGCCTCCTATGATAGACAGAACAGTCATCCAATGGCAGACCAGGAGACGGGACTTCCTAGTACAGATGCCGCTGTGTAAACAGGAGATTCTCCTGTATGTAATCTGAAGGCGCTTCTTCTGCCCCCTTCCTGTCCCCTCTGAGGTGGCACGATAAATATACTATGTAGCTTTAGTGGCCGGGGGGGGGGGCACAAAAGATATATATCCAAATTATCAAGGGGGCCACATTAAACCGAAAGAAGGGCCGCAATCGGCCCGCGATCCGGGCTTTGGAAATGCCTGCTCTAAGTGGAAAATTAAAGTTGAAATGTTATTATGAGATGCTCTATTAAAGTACACACAAACTCTGCTAAGCAGTAGATAAGAAGTAAGCTGAAGGGTTTACTTTCTTTGTAGTGCTCAGCTTGTAACTCATAAACACATAGCAATATATTATAAATATATTATAAAAATAATGTTAATTAACAGAGCTAAAGATATATCAAAGTTGTCATTTTAAATGCATATAATTTGGTTGTGTAACACTTAGTTGAATGAGATTTACTTACCTGCCAGTTTTGGGTCAATTCTTGTATATATTCAGCATGCTTTGCTGTCTGTGGAACTATTTGGAGCACTTGATCTCTGTAACAAATGTTATCATATTTCATAATACACCAACAGAAAACATTGACAGAAAAATTACTATATTTTTTAAACAAAATTGTTAATTCTTTAAAGAAGCATGTGTCATTCCCATTACCATGTGTAATTTGCTCACTTTTATGACTGAAAATTGTTTTAAATGCATTCAATCATTCAAATCTAAGTGTTGTTTTTTATTTTTTTATAAACGTATTATTATGGTTTGTGTAGTTCATTAACCACTTGCCTACTGTGCACCTACACCCCTTCCTGCCCAGACTAAATTTAAGCTTCCGGCACTGCGTCGCTTTAACTGACAATAGCGCGGTCGTACGACGTGGCTCCCAAACAAAATTGGCGTCCTTTTTTCCCACAAATAGAGCTTTCTTTTGGTGGTATTTTATCACCTCTGCGGTTTTTATTTTTTGCGCTATAAACAAAAATAGAGCGTCAATTTTGAAAAAAAAATTCAATATTTTTTACTTTTTGCTATAATAAATATCCCCCAAAATATATAAAACAAATATTTTTTCCTTCAGTTTAGGCCGATACGTATTCTACATATTTTTGGTAAAAAAAAAAATGCAATAAGCATTTATCGATTGGTTTGCGCAAAATTTATAGTGTTTACAAAATAGGGGATAGTTTTTGGCATTATTATTTAATTTTTTTACTATTAACGGCGGCGATCTGTGATTTTTTTATTGGGACTGCAACGTTATGGCGGACACTTCGGACACTTTTGTGACATTTTTGGGACCATTTACATTTATACAGTGAACAATGCTATAAATATGCATTAATTACTGTATAAATGTGACTGGGGTTAAAGGGGTGTGAAGGGGTTAAATGTGTGTCCTATGAGTGTTCTAACTGTAGGGGGAGGGGGGGTGACTGGGGGAGGTGACCAATCGGTCTCCTCTCTCCCTGACAGGACGTGGAGCTCTGTGTTTACACACAGAGCTCCACGTCCCCGCTTAGTTACTGGGCAATCGCGTGTGCCCGGCGGCGATTGTTGCCGCCGGGCACTCGCACCGGGATCCCAGCAGAGCGACGCGCGCGCCCGCCCGCGGTTTAAAAGAGACAGCATGTCATAAGACATGCTGTCAGAACAATGGAGTCCTCCGCCCGCCGTCATTTGACGGTGGGCGGTGGACAAGTGGTTAATATGTGTTGCGTTAGGGCAGTCCATTCATTTGCAATGGGATCCCAATGCATGAAAATGCAGTAAAAATCAGTCATGCTTTTTTTTTTTTTTTTGTTAATGGCAGGTGCATTGTGGATGTGTTGCCCCACTACTGTATTGAGTGTTTTGAGATGCCTTTTATCACAGGATGTGAAGAGGACCTCAAACTTTTTTGTAAAAATTTGTATGTAAAAGGCAACTCACAAAGACTACATGGGTTTTTGCCTCTGGATGGAGATGGAGATAATTAAATGTGGATGAGATAAAAAAAAAAAAAAAAGAGAGAAATAAAGGCTTGCAGCTGTTAAATGACAATTCCACCCCTAAGCGACATTCATTCTTGTTAAAGGGGTGTTTTTACTTGAATAATTTGTTGAGTTGTTACTAATGGCTACCGATCACATTACATTTTTTTAGTTTATACACAATGACCCGGATTCACGTAGAGAGGCATATCTTTGTGCGGGCGTATCGTATCTTCTTTGCGCTATGCAACTTAGAGAGGCAAGTACAGTATTCACAAAGCACTTGCTCCGTAAGTTGCGGTGGCGTAGCATAAATTGGCCGGCGTAAGCCCACGTAATTCAAAGTAGACATGTGCATTTCGTTTCGTTACGAATTCGAATTCGGACGAATTTTTCATTTTTCGGAAAAATTTACAAAATTAATGAATTTAAACAAATTCGAAAAAACGCGAACGAAATTCGAATTCGAAACGAATTCGAAAAAATTTGAATCGAGTTCGAAAAGAATTCGAAAAGAATTCGAATTGAATTCGAAAAGAATTCGAAAATAATTCGAAGTGGATTCGAAAAGAATTCGAATTGAAAACAAATTCGAATGAAAATTGAAAGCAAGTTTGAATCAAAATCTAAAAAATATAAATCGATTTCTAAAAAATAATACAATAAAATAGAATATAAAATAATAAAACAATAGAATGGAAATCAAAGAATAGTAAAGAACAGAATAGAATTTAATAGAATGTAATCAAATACAATAATACAAATACAAATACATACAATCAAATCCGGTTGAAATAATTTCAAATTCGGTTGAAATCATTTCCAATCCGGTAGAAATTATTTCCAATCCAGTAGAAATAATTTCAAATTCAGTTGAAATATTTTCCAAAGCGGTTGAAATAATTTCCAATCCGGTTGAAATAATTTCAAATCCGGTGGAAATAATTTCCAATCCGGTTGAAATACATTCCAATACGGTTTAAATAATTTCAAATCCGGTTGAAATTATTTCCAATCCAGTTGAAATAATTTCAAATCCGTTTGAAATAATTTCCAATCCGGTTGAAAAAATTTCCAATCAGGTAGAAATTATTTCAAAGCCGGTTGAAATAATTTCCAATCCGGTGGAAATAATTTCAAATCCAGTAGAAATAATTTCAAATTCGGTTGAAATAATTTCCAATTCGGTTGAAATAATTTCCAATCCAGTTGAAAATTCCAAATTATATGAAATATTGTTGAATTCTGTTGAAATATCAAATATCAAAATATGATCGAATTCGAATCCGGTAGAAATATTATCGAATCCGATAGAAATCTTTTCGAATTCGACCGTTTTTCGAATTCGGTTGAAAACAATCGAATTCGACCGGGTTTTCGAATTCGGTTGAAAACGATCTAATTCGACCGGGTTTTTTCGAATTTTTTATCGAAAACGATCTAATTCAGAAAACGAATTTAACAAATTTAACTTAACGAAATTAATTAAATAACAAATTAAAACGAAACGAAACAAAACAATTTTTTTTCCTTTTGCACATGTCTAATTTAAAGTAGGAAGGAGGTGGGCGTCATCTATTTAAATTAAGCGTGACCCCATGCTAATGAATGACCGGTCGAACTGGGCATGCGCGCACATTCTCAGAATCACGTTGCATATACTCCCTAAGAGACGTCGGTGCAATGCCTACGACGTGATTGTCACTTACGCACAGCCCTATTCACGTAGTACTACGTAAACGGGTGATCCGATCGGGTCTGCCTGAAAAACAGAGGGTCCACTCGTGTGCAAGGGGCCTAAGGCCTTGTCTACACAGGACATACACAGCATGACCTCTGCAAGACCATGTTTACCTGTACAGGGATGCACAGGTGTTCAGTGCATCCCTGTGCAGGCAGTCCCATGTGAACAATGCTTTAGTAGCAATTTAGCAGGAATTTTGTAAGTTATGTGCTGTTTGTGTACAATAATAAGGATTTAAGTGTATTTTTGTGTAAATAGTGATTTGATGAACATTTGCGCAACTATTGCAGGGCCTGAAAAAAATAGTAGTAATTTTTTTATTCTGTAGGTCATGTGCTTTCAGAAAATCTAGAGTTTGGGAGGAGGGGTCTTTTACAAATTCTGAAAGCTGTAAGGGAAAAATGGTACTCTCTAGCTTTATATAGTAAATTGTTTTTATTTACTTTTTGTATTTATTTATTTTTGTATTTTGCAAAAAGGTGCAGTTAAAAATATCAGACATGTGTTATTTATTAACTCAATACAGTTTTAGCTTTCAGATTTAGTGGTAATTTAGCAGGAATTTTGTAAATGTTGACATTCATGAATCCACTAATAATGATTTTTGTGTATTTTTAGAAAAAATATTGGGCCAGATTCACAGAGCGATTACGCCTGCGCAACTGCTGTTGCGCGTGCGTAAGTCTAAATGTGCGCGTGCGTATAGTTGGACGCGATTCACAAAACAATATACGCCAGAAATCTACGTTTTTTGGTCCGGCGTAATTGAATTAGACATTCGCTTCCCTTCGCGCAAAACTGCGCTAGACACACCATTGATTTGCTAGTCAAATATGCTAATGAGGGAGTTACGGGGATTCACAAAAAAACGCAGTTGCTGCGCAGGCTACGCGATGTGCGCAACTGCAAAATGTCCTGTCTAAAGTTAGAGGACCTAAAAGCTGGTCTAAATTTTGAAAAAAAGTCTAATTGTCAGATAAAGCAACACTGTTAGTGAGGAGTTCAGCAGTCACACGTGTTGCCCAACAATCTGTATGCCAACATGCCAGGGGCATCGTCGCGCATAGCTATACTACTGACTTTAGATGAACAAAGAAGGATGAGGGCACGGAGGATGGCACTAAGGAGGGCACGGGAGATGTTTTTTTTTTTTTTTTTATTTGCTTACATAAAATTTACAATTTAAATTAATCTAATACAATATTCTTATCTGATACAAGCCCCTCACTCTTCACTTGATATATCACACACGCATAGACATCTTTGGCATGAGTGATTCTGAGGTGTCTCGCATCTTCAGATTCCCCCCTCATGCCATCATGGAATTACCACAACCCTGCAGGAGGACATCACCAGCCCAACACATGGCACCACCCATGACACCCATGACAGCTACATATACAATCAGAGCCCCATCCCCACAGATTTCGAACAGAACATGTATGGGGACAGCTGGCTGGTTGGTGAGTGACATGGGAGTCAGGCATGACTATCCCCTCCCGTGATGCACACCTCACAAGTGGCACATGCATGACTAACATCCTCCTGTCTTTTCCCTTCAAGGTGACTCTGCATATGCACTGGTACCCCATCTCATGACCCCATCTCATGCCAGCTCACATTATGCATCTTTGCACGTTAAACACACACATTAATCATGGCACAATGAGAATGCATGCATGCACACCACTGTGGTCCCTAGCACACACACCCCACATCCTCATCACATTGGATTGGCACCAGTCCACCATGCAGGACTTGTGAGCTGCAACGCCACGCCACGGCTCCAATTATGTCACTGTACATTCATACACCATTCACACAGACCTGGGGATCACTTCTCCACCACAAATGAGGGTGACACCCCTTTTCCCGCAGGAATATCACCCCCACATTCCAAAATCATACACAAACAGAACCAAAAAAATTAAATAAATGACGAGCAAAAAAAAAAAATGCCCAGCAAAAATATAATGTAAATAAAAAATGCCCAGCAAAAATATAATTTAAACAAAATAACAACAAAGAAAACACATAAAAGACAAAAATCACTCTGCAAAACAGTCCCCAAATATCTCAAAGACACGTCACAAACAAACAAACAAACGCTAATAAACAAAAGCACCTTGCTGTATAGGGAGGGATACAAAGGGATGTACTTTTGCAAAGGAAGTGCATTTGTGTCTGTCTATTTATGCTGTCTGCGTAGTTCATAAAGTTGCCCTAGTCCATTTCCAATTTCACTGATTGCGCCGCTCCCGAGTTGTGAGCATGCGCACAACGGAGCTGACATGGTTTCCTTCACGCGCGCATGCGCGAGTCGGCCGGCCCTTCATTTGCATGGGGTCACGGCTCATTTCAATGTAACACGCCCACGTCCCTCCCAATTTGTATTACTCCTCCTTACGCCTCCGGAAAAAACCTTACGTTTGCGCAAGCTCTTGCGTAAAAGCTACGTGAATCGCCGGATTACGCGGCTAGATTGCGCAAGTCTAACGGAAAAGTGGTGCGCTACGCCGGAATGATAATGCGCCGATCTACGTGAATCTGCCCCATTGTTTTTAAAAAAAATTGTGAATATCACAGGGCTATGGGGATCTTTTACAAACTCTGAAAGCTATAAAAATAAAAACCCTTTAGATTTTTAGAAGAAATGTTTTCCCTATGTTCGATTTTCACCATTTTGCAAAAAGGTGTAATTTAATATGTACAAATATTTGTTAAATTGCCAATACGGGTTAAGCTTTTAGATTTAGGGCCAGATTCACGTATTCCAGAGCATCTTTGCTCTGGAGTAACGCTTCTGATTTGCGTTGCGCTGCCGAATTTTTAGGAGCAAGTGCTGTCATTCACGAAGCACTTGCTCCTAAAGTTGCGGCAGCGCATCGCAAATGAGCCGGCGGAATTCAAATGTCGCGGGTACGGGGCGTGTAGTATGCTAACTACGCGCGATCCCGCCGCCGACGTACTGCGCATGCGTCGAGTGTCAAAACATCCCCGTGCGCATGCTCCAAAATCTGTGAATGAACGTCAATGACGTCACATTCCCATTCATGACCGTTTTACGCAAGCGACGTTTTTTTTTTTTTTCCCGACGCGATGACGACGCCTATACCTAACATAGGATACTCCAGCCCCATGTAGGTATATCTATGCGCCGCGTATCCCGTCCGGAAACGTCGTAACGTCACTGCGTCGCGCCGGATTTCGATCGTGAATTGCCGATTTCCGCTCATTAACATATTTTTTGAGCGTAAATCGGCGGGAACGCCCCCGGCGCCATTTTTAAGTTGAAGTAACGATGCAATGGCGAAACTCAGTTACGCTGCTCGCATCGGAACTTCAACCCGGCGTTTCTTGTTTTCTGGTTACAGAAAACAGAAACGCCGGCTCAAAGCCACTGTTACGCTGGCGGATCACTCGATCCGCCAGCGTAACCTTTCATGAATCTGGCCCTTAGTAGGAATTACCAAGAATTGTGTAAGGTTTTATCTGCTGATAAAGGGCCAGATTCTCAGAGGCGCTACGACGGAGTATCTCAGATACCCCTTCGTATCGCCGTTTTTTTTGCCGGGTATCTATGCGAGTGATTCCTTAAATCACTTTGGCATAGATACAGCTGAACATCCAACAAGTGTAATACCATTACACTTGCGGATCATAGTTGTAATGACAACTCCGGCCACTAGGTGGCCTTTATGTTGTTTGCTCATTTGCCTATGCAAATGAGGCGACTACGCAGATTCCTGAACGCTTTTACGCCACCCCGTCGTCGCGTACGTCGTTTTCGACCGCGTAAGGTTACCCCTGCTAATATGAGGGGTAACCTTACGCAGTACCGTCGGATGCCGTCAGGTGCCGTCGGATGCCATGTTAAGTATGGCGTCGGGTCAGCGTCGGCTTTTTCCGTCGCTTACGTCATTTTACTAACTCGTTCTCGAATAGGGCATTGCGTAGTGAAGATCACGTCGTTTTGACGTCGGTTTCAACAACGCTTTCCAAAGTGAGCTGGAGCATGCTCACTGGGCTTTTTGTGAATGTGGTTGAATGTGATTTAAAATGTTATATTTTAATTTAACATCACAAATTATCCATAGCTTAAGTGATAATATGCCAAGCTGACTCCACTTACAGCCTGCAAAAGATGGAACAGAATTCAAGCAGTTGTAAACATCCAAAGGGCAATGCACTGTAAAATTTTAGTGTGTTGGTCAAAGGTCAGAGTACATTTCAATAATAAATTCCCAGATTATTATAAATCTCACAGTGGTGACCTCTGAGGAAATATATACAGAAGGTATTCATATTTATTATATCTCGTATTTTCAAAAATATTTTCACCTTGCAAGCATCTATTAAAGTAAAATTGTCATGAGAAAATATCTGCTAGTAATAAAAAATCTAGAGCGAATTTTTGGAATCTATGTATTGATAATTAACAAAAACAGTGAGCATATTCCCTGAAGTAATCAGCTTTTCTGCTTTTGGTTATATTATTATTAGTACTACAGATACTCCTCGTTTAACGACTTAACTGTTTATCAAACGATCAGACTTACGACCGGCTCTCCCAAAACACACACAGGACATCATGTCTTCACTCAGCATCAGTCTCATTCTCACTCCCGGCCTGTTGTTTTACAGGTATGAACTGTACTCGGTTCTCCTAAATGCCCCTTCCAGTGTTCTTTATACTGTACAGTTTTATCTCTTATGTCTTTACACTGTACTGTTTTATGTCTTTAGGTACAGTACTGTAACAATATGTGTTCTTGTACTGTACAGGTATTGCCCACACCATGTCAGAAAAGAAGAAAAAGCGTGATTGCACCTGCAAAAAGTGCTCAGAAAAAAAAAAAAGCTATTGATCTTGATATAAAAACAAAGATCTTTAAGAACTATGAAGCTGGCAAGAAAGTAAAAGAAAAAACAAGTGAATTGGAACTTGCACATTCTACGATTTCAACACTCCTAAAGGATAAGGATAGCGTGAAAGGGGCAGTAAAATCATCAACAGGATATCAAGCCATAATTACTAGGCAGCGGAAAGGCCTCATTCATGAAATGGAGAAAATGCTGGTGGTATGGATTGAAGACCAAATAGAAAAAAGAATGCCAATGAGTCTTTGAGTCTTTTATTGATTCAAACCAAAGCATGCAGTATTTTTGAGAATTTGAAAGCGCACAAATGAGAAGAATCGACTGAAACATTTAAAGCAAGCCATGGGTGGTTTAAAGGTTTTGTGGGAGATTCAACCTCCATAATCGGAGTATCAGTGGAGAGGCTGCAAATGAATGAAGATGTGGAAGCAGCTGAAAAATTTGTGGTTGAATTTGATAAAATCATCGAAAAAGGTGGCTACTGTCCGCCCTGGTTCACACTGGGCTGCGGGAGTGAAATCGTGCGTGTTCAGCTGAACTTGAACGATTTCACTCCTGCTGGCAGTCCCGATTTCGGCTGCGATTTAAGAGACATCTGTGCAGGTTTCTGCACAGATGTCAATGTAAATCGCATCCTGAAATCGCAAAAAGTAGTACAGGAACTACTTTTTGAAATTGGTGCAGCGCCGCGGATGCGGCGTCGCACCGATTAAGACGGTGTCATTGCCGGAAATTGCCGGCAAATGCTGCCGATTTAAGATGCAATTTCACATGTGAAATCGCATCTCAAATCGAACTAAATCGTACCCAGTGTGAATCTGGGCTCCAGAGCAGATATTTAACGTGGATAAAACTGGACTTTTGCCCAAACAATGCCCAGTTTTAAGGCTTTTGAAGACAGGGTCACATTGTTGTTGGGAGGAAATGTTGCTGGGTTCAAGTTAAAACCTTTCCTCATCTATCGTTCACAGAAACCAAGTGCGTGGAAGCAGGTTAGTAAGCACACACTGCCTATTTATTATCATGCAAATAACTAAGCATGGATGACACAAGCTTTATTTGATGACTGGTTCATTAATTGTTTCATACCCTCAGTAAAGCGTTACTGTCAGCTTGATAATGTCCCAGGCCACTCCAGCATCTTGATGACCTACATCCATATGTAAAGGTAGTGCATCTGCCTAAAATCACAACTGCTATCCTACAACCCATGGATCAGGGTGCAATAGCAAAATTCAAGGCCTACTATTTGCACGCCACCTTTTCCAAAGCTGTAGCAGCAACTGAAAATTATGAATTTACCCTGCATAACAAACATTGCATCAGCTTGGGAGGGAATAACAGAAAAGTGTATGCAGGGTATATGGGGAAAAATGCTTAAAGTGTTTTGTGAACAATAGCAAAGGGTTTAAAGACACAGATGTTGAAGTTATAAATCAAAACATTTTGCAACTTGCTAACATACTTGACTTACATGTAGATGATTAAGTGACTGGTATTAAAGAATTTAATTATTTTTAGGAGAGGTAAGTAATTAAGATTTAATAGCGTTGGAAGCACAGCAGCACTTAGAACAGGAAGAGGGAGAAAAGGAGGAAACAATGGCAGAAGTAAAAAAGGAGTTTACAGTCAGGAGGTTAGCTGGCGTGTTCTCAAAAGTAAATGCAGCTTTATTACAGTTAGAGAGTATGGACCAAAATGTTCTCTAAAGTGGAACAGCAGATGAAGGAACATGCAATGTTATTGTGAAATTTATGACAAAAAAAGAAAATTACAAAGCAGAGCACCTTAACAGAATTCTTCTTGCAAGCTACCCCTACCAGTTCTATAATTTCCTTGTCATCTCCTCCCTCATCTACAACTCCTGATGACCCTGCTGGTAACTCCAATGATGACACTGTCAACCCTGCTGGTAACTCCAATGATGACACTGTTGACCCTGCTGGTAACTCCAATGATGACACTGTTGACCCTGCTGGTAACTCCAATGATGACACTGATGACCCGGCTGGTAACTTATTACATGTACTTATATAATGCTGTCAATTTATGCAGCACTTTACATATTTATTAAACATGCACATCAGTCCCTGCTCTTAAGGATCTTAGAATCTAAGGTCCCTAACGCACATAGACATACTAGGGCCAGTTTACCTACAAGCTTGTCTTTGGAGTGTAGTAAGAAAATGAAGTACCTGGAAGAAACCCACGCAAGCACAGTGAGGACATGCAGGTAGTGCCATGATGGGAATTCAAACCAACGACCCTAGTGCTGCTAGGTCAATGAGCTAACCACTTGTGTTGCAGCTTACAATACACTGTAATTTGTAAAAGTCAATGGCATTCACTTATGGCATTCACTGCTTCAAAGCTATATTAAACCCAAAAGCAAACATTTTTTATGTTGCAGCTTACCAATTCTTAGATGTGATGGCTAAATTTGTTTTCTTCTTTTGGCTTTCTTTCTTCTATTTTCATCTGGTGATCCAGTCAGTTCACTTTCATATATATCAGTTTACAGGGATAAGACAAACCATTTAACAATGACAGGGGTGCTTACAAATATCAATGTTTATGTATTCATGTAAAACCAAAAGAAAAGAAAATATTTGTTATAACTGATTATAAAGTGTGATCTGTATCTTTTACTTCAATTTTTTTGAGTATTTCAATTTTCTAGTACATCTAACACTGCTGTGCTGCTGTCTGCTGTGCTTCTTTATCCAGATTGGGGGTAATCTAATATAGGAGGTATGTTACTGGCCAGATCACCAAGTGAAAACAGAGGGAATAAAGCCAAAAAAGAAAACCAATGCTGCCTCCATATCTTATGATTTGTAAGCTGCAGTATATTACATTTTTGGTTATGAGTATTATTACTATTATTACTATTATTTTAATATAAATGAGTTTTTTTTTCTAAAATAATGAAAAGAAACATTGTTGCAATACTTACCCATTATATTGCACCTTTGAACATGACCCACCATATATATAAACTCCCAGCAAGAACACTATCCAGAGAATAAGCTTCATCTTTTTCTCTTAATTGATGTGTAGTGTAGTGTGTTGATAGTTCTTTAAAAACCTCTGTTACTTATCTGTGTAGATTTGTGCCCTCCCTGAACCTTGTTATATAGATAGTGTTAACTTTATCACCCTGCAATCAGGATGGCACATGAGCAATAAAAATATATACGCTCCACCTCAAATCCTGTTTTTCAAAATATCTTTTTCTTTTTGTATATGGAATACAGTTATGTAAGAAGCCTAAATAACACTGCTCAGACAGCAGGCTATGACTGTCACTGTGCATTATAATGTTGAAAACATTTTTATTGAATGTAAAACTCAGAAATGCATTATACTAACATTTTCCCATTTTCCAGTATTTAATGAAAAAATAGGAAGGAATTTATTAAAACATAACTGTACAAATATCAGCCTTGAACCTTGAACAGTTGAATGGATAGGGAAGAGAGGCTTAACACCATGTCACCCTTATTTCCCTGAAAATATAAGGCGGTCAGTTCACAATTTCCTTGTATAGAGTTTAACCACTTCAACCCCGGAAGGATTTGCCCCCTTAATGACCAGGCCATTTTTTTGCGATACGGCACTGTGTCGCTTTAACTGACAATTGCGTGGTGGTGCAATCCTGTACCCAAACAGAATTAATCTTCCTTTTTACCCACAAATAGAGCTTTCTTTTGGTGGTATTTGATCACCTCTGTGGTTTTTATTTTTTCTGTTCAAATTTTTTTATTGGGTATAATCAAAAAAAACATTGACTGATAATCTTAGAAAAACATTAGAGAACATAACTTACACAGCAACTCATGGTAGACAATACAGAGACAAGAGTAAATGCATTAAGTGTAATGATACAGCTTGTTCAGTTAAACGAGTATGTAGGTTGGGGCCACAAAGGAAACTGAATCATAAGAGGTGTAGCCCCACTGCTATAGCGTAAATAGGATAGGGACGTTCCTCTATAAGTAGGGGACTGGGAGTACTAAGGATAAGTTAATTTAGCAAATATCATTACCAGTGGAGAGATTATGAATAAAATTAAGGAGAAAAGCAAAGATAGAAAAGAAAGTGGGGGAAGGTAGAGAGAAGGTGGTCAGAGGGATTGCAAGGGTCCCTGATATATTGTGATGCAAATCTGGGATCATAAGGAGGGGGCTAAGGCTCTAGTAAGTGCTAATCAAAGTCTGGGGGCAGAAAATGTTTCACTCATGGACGATTTTGAGATGTTGGGGGATTCGATCTAAGATTGTAGCCTCAATTTTGCTATGTATCATGGCTTGGGTAATTCTGTGTTTTACCTCAGCAATGTTTAGTTTTTGTGTTTTCCAAGCTTCAGCTATGGTCTGCTTGGCCACTGTAGTGAGTTGACGGAGGAGTCAGAGCTGGGACTTGGTAAATTCCGCCATGACATGGTTCAACAATGCAAGGGATGGGTCAGTGTCTAGGGCAGTGTTTTTCAACTCCAGTCCTCAAGGCACACCAACAGGTCATGTTTTCAGGCTTTCCATTATTTTGCACAGGTGATTTGATCAGTTTCACTGCATTAGTAATCACCACAGCCATTTCATCTGAGGGAAATCCTGAAAACTTGACCTGTTGGTGTGCCTTGAGGACTGGAGTTGAAAAACACTGGTCTAGGGGAACATAAAGCAATGTAGAAGCCATGCAGAATATTATTGCCCAAAATTGTTGTACAATCGGGAATGACCACCATATATGGGTTTGCGTGCACTTCTCACCACAGCCTTGAGAAGCATACTGGAGGATAGTTTGGCAAACATTTAGATATCCTAGTTGCGACTATGCGACTATGTTATGGGAGCAAATTTTTGTATTAGCCCATATATTCTTCGAGTCTTCATCATCTAGTTTTATTGCTAGATCCTTAGAACACTGTGCAGCATATGATGGCAGGTTAGCTGGAGGAGATGTAAGGTGACTATAGAGGCAATTCTCTGCATCTTTCAAAAGTGAGAGACGTGTGGCATTCTCATCACGGAGTGCTGCCTGCTCTTGGGCCTGTTCCTGTGGCCTGTTCCTGGTATCTAGGTCTGCTGTGCATTGACCCAGTTCCCTTATCTCCCGTGACAGCCTATTAGTGATTGGATCCGAGGTGGCTTTAAGGGCCCTCTGCAACATTGCTTCCATATATTTAAGGAAGGGGGCGTGGCCTGGCGCATGGCGGAGTAAGACGCTGACCCTGTGAGCTCCCGCACACGCCGCGTTGGAGATCGACTTCATACCGCGCACACACCGCAATACAGGTCGGTAATGGGCAGAAATGGAGGGGGAGACTCTCACCATACCCCCGATCCGGGCAGAGACAGCGAAATAGACCGGTTCTTCCACAAAATCCGGCCGGAGCAGCGCGACCCCCTCCCGTCCAAGATGGCGGCGGCCCGCTCTTCAGGGAAGCACTCGGCTTCCCACGGCCCCTCATCCCAGAAGTCTTCCTCATCTATGAGAACCCGGCAGAGGGCTATGTCTCCTCCTGAGTCAGATGCTGGTTCGACCCGCTCAGCCTGCCATTCTCCTGATTCCCATCGCTCCTATGCAGGCTGGGATCTTGAGGCCTACATCAAGGCTCTACCAACCAGGCATGATTTTGAGGCCTGTGTACAGAGGATGGAGCGCTCATATAAGCAAGAAATCTCTGAGCTCAGGAGGGATGTCACAGACAGGTCGGAGGAAGTGGAACATAGTGTGGGGGAAACAGTCTCCGCGCTGCAGGCTCATGAAGTTATCCTGAATGAACACACTGCACAGATCCAGCAGCTCATGCTTTCCCAGGACGAACAGGAGAATAGGGCCAGACGCAATAACATACGTGTCCGAGGCCTCCCTGAAGCAGTTGAAATAAAGGATCTAGCTCCAGTGGTTATTGGAATATTTAATGAACTGCTCCAAAAAGATAAGGAAAACCCGATAGAGCTTGACTGGATCCACAGAGCTCTGGGGCCCAAGAATCCCAATCCGGCCTTTCCCAGGGATGTGATCTGCAGAGTGCACTTTTTTGCTATTAAGGATGCCATCATGCAGGCAGCTCGCACACAAGAATCCATTTACTTCGATGAAACCCGCATTCACCTTTTGCCGGATGTTTCTAAGCTGACTTAGACCTACGTAGATCACTGAAACCACTTACCGGGGCCCTCCACGCTAAACAAATCAGATACCGATGGGGTTTCCCCTTTCAACTTTCAGCATCCCACGATGGAAAGTCAGCTGTCTTTCGCACCCTCGGAGATCTCCCCAAGTTTTTGGGCACCTTTGAGCTCCCACAGATGCCCCTGCCAGACTGGCCGCTGAAGGCCCCGACCCCTGGATTCCTACCCTCCTCCGGATGGAAGAGACAATCCAAAAAACCGAAACACTCCAGAGCTGAAGCTCCCATGCTACCCACGGAGTGATGGGCAGAGCCCCTCTCTCTCCCTCCGTTCTTTTTTTTTTTTTGGCCTTCTCTTATTTAAGAGACGGGTCAGCTGAACTGCTCCCTGGCGGACTATCTGGTCTGATTTTTGTTAGTACATTGCACTATTGAAGGTTCCTGAAGTGTTCTTTATTTATTTTTTTATTATTATTTTTTTATTTTTTTATTATCCCTAATTGCAATGTTTTCTTTTTACTGTTATAGACCCAGATCTGTCTAATGTTTGCTGGTTTGATTCTGTTCCCAATCTGACTCGGGCCTACCTGTCCCCAGGTTCAGCCTTGACCCCTGCTATTAGAAGGGCTCTCCCAGCCCTTCTCCCCCCCCCCCCCTGCCCTGATTGTGCCCTGGTTGTGTACTAGGGCTGCTCTTGGTGTGTCTATTCATGTTGACTGGAGCCCCCCGGGTGGCATGACTTATGGGTTACGGACGGAGGCTTGAGTGCCCCGGACCCAGTGGAGCTTTTGGCTCCTTTCCTGCCGCCCGGGGGATCCCCATAATCTTCGATTAGTCGATAATTTATATTGTTTAAGAGGTTCTATGTTTGCGGCGTGTGCGGGCATCTCGCTGTGTGTTGCCCGCGTTCCCCCACTTAGGTTACTCAGCTGCCATTTTGGTATCAGCTGGAATGTTGCTAGCAACAGGATTAGTGCGGCCCTTGAGGCCACGATGTTCCTTTTCCATAATTTTTTTTTTTTCTGTCTTCCTGTCTCTCTTACCTTCCACCTATGGGCCTCTTGCCCACCTCTTCCCTCCCCACCCCTTCGAACTCCCTGATGTGGTGTGCTCGCTCCTCCCTTACGCTCTCATATACCCCTCCTTGTTTTACCTATGGCTACCCCTACCGCTTTGAAAGTTTCCTCTTTGAACTGCCGAGGCCTTAACGTACCCGAGAAAAGGAGGCAAATACTATATCATTTTCATAAAATGCGCACCCAGATCCTCCTTCTTCAAGAAACCCATTTCAGGTCAGACTCGATCCCTAAAATTACTAGTAAACACTACCCCACCTGGTTCCATAGTACCAACCCCCTGGCTAAGTCCAAAGGGGTCTCAATAGCCTTCCACTCCTCATTCATGCCAGACGTTCTCGATACCCATGTTGACCCCTCAGGGAGATATATCATGCTTAAGCTATCTTACAAAAATTTGATTTATACCATTACTAACGTTTATTCTCCCAACCAGGATCAGCTACAATTCTTCTCCTCCGTGGTCTCACGCCTAAAGACGTTCAGCACGACCAACATGATCCTGGGGGGTGACTTCAATGCTGCTCTGATCCCCCGTGTGGATACATCCACAGGTAAGTCCTCGATCTCCCTGGCTGCCCTGGCCAAGCTGCACTCCCTGTTCTCCGACCTCTCCCTTACTGACGTGTGGAGAGTCCTGCACCCCTCAGATAGGGACTACACTTATTACTCCCCCGCACACTATTCGTACAGTAGACTGGACTACCTCCTAGTGTCACAATCCCTGCTTGACCTGTCCCCGACAGCTTCTATTGGCATTAAACTGTGGTCTGACCATGCCCCTGTTCACCTGACATTGGGGAGGATCCCCTCCCACAAACCCCGGTCGTCCTGGAGACTTAACGACAATCTGCTCACGGACCTGGCTTGTACAGCTGATATTGTACAGACAATTGCGAACTTTGTCTCTGACCATGCTCAGGACGAGACCAATCCCTTGACGAAGTGGGAAGCCCTGAAGTGTGTCCTTCGAGGCAAATTCATTCAACATGGGTCCCGGCTAAAGAAAGCCAGCACCCTGGATGTTGCTCGCCTCCTTGATACAATCACCACGCTAGAGGACTCCCATAAGCGCTCTCCAGAGCCCGCTACACTAGTGGATCTGGCTAACGCTCGGAGGGACCTCTTGCAGATCTTTGCAGACAGGGCTTTAGTGGCCAGAGACAAGGGGCGTTTTACTCACTATGCCCAAGCCAACAATTGCGGTAGGCTCTTGGCGAATACGATACAACCGCGCCCAGCCAGGCAGCACATTCCCTTCGTTGTCTCTTCCAAAAGTGGGAAGGTACACAACAACAAGGCGATTGCAGAAGAGTTTCGGCACTTCTATGCAGGCCTCTATAACCTTCCCCCTCAAAGGATGGGATCCCCGGCCCAGGGACCTGGGTCTGCGGATGCCATAATCTCTTATGTTCAGGAAACAGCCCTCCCTACTATTCCGCTGACGGAGGTGGAGGAGCTGGAGGCACCCCTGTCAGAAGAGGATTTCCTCCTGGCCATTAAGAAACTGAAAAATGGTAAAAGCCCTGGCCCTGATGGGTTTACCCCCAGGTTTTATAAAGTATTCGCGCCCCAGTTGTCTCCCCTACTTGCGAAAGCCTTCAACGCCATTGACGGGACTCTCTGCCCTTCCCCAGGCCTTTTACACGCCCAAATAGTCGTGATCCCAAAACCTGGCAAGGACCATTCCCACTGCCCCAACTATAGGCCGATTTCCCTATTAAATGTGGACTTAAAATTATTCACTAAGATTCTTTCGGAGCGCCTCTCCCCTCTACTCCCTCAAATCATACATGGCGACCAGGTGGGCTTCGTCCCAGGCCGAGAAGCTCGTGACAACACCACTAAGACGATCCACCTGATTGCCTACGCTAAGCGCAACCGGATTCCGACATGCCTTCTCTCTTGCGATGCAGAGAAGGCCTTTCCTGAGGTCCACTCTCGCCCAAATAGGCCTGGGTCCAAAAATGTTAGCACGTATTATGTCCCTGTATAGTAACCCCTCTGCATCGGTACTGGTCAACGGCGTAGTGTCAGAGGCGTTCCCGATTGCAAACGGCACCAGACAGGGGTGTACCCTCTCCCCCCTCTTATTTGCCTTAGTTATAGAGCATCTAGCACAGGCGCTGAGGGTGAATCCAAGTATACAGGGGATACAGACCCCCTCATCTCATTGCAAACTTTCCCTCTATGCAGATGACCTTTTGCTATACGTCACACACCCACATGTCACCATCCCATCTATCTTGGCTGAGATTGCAAGGTTTGGTACCCTGAGCAACTATAAACTTAACCTCTCTAAGACGGAAGCCCTGAATGTCTCATTGTCACAACCTGTCCTATCGCTCTTGAAATCGAACTTCTCCTTTCAATGGCGGACGAAATCCATCACATACTTGGGGACGGAGATACCAGCCAACCTGTCGGAGATATATTCCCTCAATCATGGCCCGCTGCTGACCAAACTCAAGCGCCTATCTGAGGATCGCTTGAATTTGCCAGTATCATGGTTTGGACGGATGAACGCCCTGAAAATGGACATCTTACATAAATTATTATATATGTTCCAGGCTCTGCCAATAGTCCTACCCTCTGCCTTCTTTCGGGCACTGCGCTCGATGGCGATTCGGTTTGTGTGGAGAGGGAATCGCCCCAGATTGAAACATAAGCTGCTTTGCTCCCCCATCACTAGAGGGGGGACAGGTCTTCCTGACTTTGAACTATATCACACAGCGGTGGTGTTTTCGAGAATCCTGGAATGGTTCCCTCGTCCATTTAGTAAGGTTTCTACATCGGTCGAACAAGATCTTTCCCCTGTAGACCTCCGGGCCCTTCTCTGGGGCCATGGGGAGTCACTTCGGGCCCTTACAGACTCCTCACCCTTGACTAGAGACGCCTTAGCAGTTTGGTACCGACGGAGGACAGTCTTTGCCTTAACCACCGACCCGAGCCCGATGACTCCCCTGTTTGACAACCCGGCACTTCCGGAGGGCAAATCCGCCCACTCACTTAATGGGTACAAAAGAGACCATTGGCCCACGGCACGACAGTTTGTAGACGCTACCACGGATCTTTCGCGATAGACGAGCTCGCTCCCCTCCCGAAAGTGACCTGGCTCACCCACATACACTTGGCAGCTTACTGTAAACAACTTCACGACACGAGACAGACCCATAGGCCCCCAACGGAGTTTGAGCAACTGTGCTCGCCCCATGAAGTCCCCCGTCATACTCTCTCCATGATATATAAAATTATCCTAGGGCATACGAGCGCTTCCTTTCCCAAATTCACCGCAGCTTGGTCTGGGGAGCTAGGGCAAGATATTAGTGAGGCAGCATGGCAGAAAGCCTTCTATTACACTCATAAATCTTCTGTCTCGAGTTATGTTCGGGAAAAAAATTATAAATTGCTGTCATGGTGGTATAGAGTGCCGTCCGCCCTCAGGATCATGTTTCCCTCGACCTCGGACTCATGTTGGAGATGTAACTTCGCTACGGGTATGCAACTTCACATATGGTGGGATTGCGAGATTTTCCGCCCCTTCTGGAACCAGATATTCGAAATTTATTCAGACATGTATGGTGAGCCCCTCCCTCCCTCCCCTACTGTGGCCCTTCTGTCCATTCTCCCGGGTTCCTTCAAGTTCCAGAAACACACCCTTCTCAGGTTTTGTCTCAGCACGAGTAGGCAACTCATAGCCAGACATTGGAAATCCTCATCACCCCCGTCACTAGCTGAATGGGTCTCTGAAATGAATGGAGTCATGTTGATAGAAGAACTCCAGGCTAAGGCTCTAGATAACCACGCTAAGTTCTCCTTCACATGGGGACTATGGAGGCACCATTCTTCCTCAGACAAATTAAAACAAATGCTCCCACCTGACTCGAGGCCCCCACTGCCTTAAAAGGTATGTGAGGACCTGAGCTTAAAAAACAGGTTCAAGACGCGGGAGGCCCGAGCGCACCACATCCCCCCCACCCCCCTCCACCCTACCCTCTTCTCTCCTTTCCTTCTTTTCCTCTACTAGTTCTTTTATTTGACCTTTCCCTCTCCATTCTTTTCCGGTTCTTCTTTTGCCCTCCACATACAGGATTGGTTCGTCCAAGGTAATCCCCTATTCTCATGTTGTTAGAGGCTCAATCCCTTGATGCACTCCCTGTTGCTTCGGAATTATGGAAGTACTGCTATCTCGTTCTTGGTGACATCCCTGGCGTTGGGATATTGTCCCCTTGCGTTCTCCTGGCCACGGGCGCAGCAGGCTCCCAAAGGGGCGCCCTGGCTGGAGGATGCGGCTGTGGGACATGTTCTGTTGAGCGCCGGATAAGTTTATATAAATACTTCATTGAGGTGGCAAACTTACCCATATTATATTCTGTACTGTGGAAAATTCATTTTGTATTATGTTGAGGATCGGCCCACCCACTGTTGGGGATCCGGTTCTTGTTTCTTCTGATTTCTGTCTGAAAAATTTCTAATAAAACTTTTATTGAACCATATATTTAAGGAAGTCTGTTTGGGACATACCTGGCGGCGGCAGGGCAGGGGAGCCTCTAAGATTAAGATCAGCTTCATCCTCTTCCTTACTGCCATCCCAATCTGGCAGGAGATGTAGCGCGTTGCTTTGCCTGGGCCTTCGCTGCTATTTTAGCAGAGGCGCGGGCCAGGGTGTCCTTGATCGGTTTGGGCTTATTTTTGCCACGGTGGTCCGTCAGAACCATCCCGACTCGAGTGAGGCTGGAGTGTACCGAGCATTGATCTCATCAATAGCGGGATTACAGGGTGGTTCAGTTGCGCGTTCGAGACCCGATATTGCAGCGGGGAGTGTGTAGCTCTAATGGGTTGCGCCCTCCACGTTGAGCCTCGTGCATGCTCCCCTCTGGGTTTTTTTTTTTTTACGCTATAAACAACAACAATTTTTTTTAAATAAATATATAAAAAACAAATGTATTCATCAATTTAGGCCGATATATGTTCTTCTAAATATTTTTGGTAAAAAAATTGCAAAAGATGTATATTGATTGGTTTGCGCAAAAGTTATTGCGTCTACAAACTATGGGATAGATTTAGATAGATTTAGGGACTTTTGTTTATTTTTATAGTTTTTACTGGTTATGGCAGTGATCTGCAATTTTTAGCAGGTTTGAGACATTGCGGTGGACACATCTGACCCCAAATGACACTTTTTGGGGACCAGTGACATTATTACATTGATCAGTGCTAAAAAAAATCCAGTGATCAATGTAAAAATTACACTGGCAGGGAAGGGGTTAACACTGGGGGGCGATCAAGGGGTTAAATGTGTTCCCTGGGTGTGTTCTAACTGTAAGGAGGATGGGCTGCCAGGGACATGACAGAGATCACTTTTCCAGATCACTGGGCAGAACAGGGAATCGCCTTGTTTACAGTTCCCTGTTCTGCCTCTCTTCACCGTGATTGCGGGTCGCTTGCACGGACCAACTTACAGGTACGTTGGTTTATGTAGGAGAGCCGACCTGATGCAGTATATCTGCGTGAGCTGGTCAGCTAGTGGTTAATGAGAGCTCCAAACAATGTCTAAAGCCTTGTACTATATCTGATGGAATCTAATCCGATGGATTTTTTTGTTGGATATCCGATGAAGCTGACTTTTATCAGTCTTGCCTACACACCATCGGTCAAAAATCTGACTGTGTCCAAACGTGGTGATGTAAAACACTACGAAGTGCTGAGAAAAATGCTTCCAAGCATGTGTCGATTTGATTCTAAGCATGCGTGGATTTTTGACCGATGGACTTCCACACAGACGATCATTTTTTTCTATCGGTTTCTTATCCATAAGAAAAATTTAAAACATGTTCTAATTTATTAACCGATGGAAAACAAACCGATGGGGCCCACACACTGGTTTGACCAATGAAAACAGTCCATCAGGCTGATTTCATCAGACAAACTGATTGTGTGTACAGGGCTTAAGAGTCTACAATTTACTGATGAAATTAGGTCATATTAACACAGCAAAGCCAACACATTTCTTTGACAAAGCAAACTGCCCCTTTTTCAATGCTCAGGTATTTTAAGTGGAGGGACTCTTAGCATAGCATAATTACCAGGGATAATTCAGAAAAGTTTGTAAATAACCTTAGGTCTGTATTCTCCCCTGGAATGCATTTCCCCCGCCAAACACATTGTATGTTCTGTGTCCACTTTTTGTGTTTTATCATTTGTAGAATCTTGGCACTTTTATTAGACATCAGATTTATCAGATTCCCAATTCCCTTTATAGGGGCTGTCTCTGTTTCATGGAGTGTGGCTGAACCAGAGCCAGTGCACCAGGAATAATTTGGCTGACCTACTGAAAATCTGTATTCAGTGTTTTTTTTTTCACTCTTGTTTATATTTTTAAAAAAATTGTCTTTGCTTAAGCAGCCAAATAAGACAACACAACAAAACACGTGCAGTTAAAAGGAATGGTATCACAAACCTTAAAGGAGAAGTCCAGCCTGAGCTTATTTGTCTGGGCTTCTCCTATGGGTCACAGGAGTGCAATTCATTTTGCACTCCTGTGACCAGTTTTCAGCAGAGAGCGGGCTGAAGAGCATGAAATGCTTGTAGTTATACTTCAATATACCATAGTAAGCACTGTCCCATGCGCAGCTTCCTGGCTGATGAATGCAAATGTTCCTCCAGTATTTTTTGATAACATACTGCATTTATCTTGTAATCAATGTTGACCAAATTTCCTGTACCTTTGTTGCTTACACATCCCCAAAACATCATCAATCCATCTGTGTTTCACTGTAGGAATGATGACCTTGGCTTGGTTTTAAAAGAGCCCCTAATTTTCCACTTCTTAATAAGTGATTAAACAGTGCTGACTGGCATATTCAAGGCTTTGGATATCTTTTTATATCCTTTTCCATCTTTCACTTGCTATCTTGTTACGCAGGCCTTTTAAATGTTCTTTTCTACCTCCTCATGGCTCAGTGTCTAGATTGCTTAGTGCATCCATGTCAGAGCTAACAAACTCATTAACTATTTATACACAGATACTAATTGTTAATTATTTTTGATCAGGGCCATTTGGGTCATTTCTGTTATCATTATGATTTAAAAAAAAACAAAAAACTATGTGATAATAAATGGCTTCATGTGATTGCTATCCTTAAATAAAAGACTTTTCTTTTAGCATGAACAGTCATATTTTTTATATTATTGCCAAGATTTCACAATTTCTGCCAGGGTATGCACACTTTTGAGCACAACTGTGTATATATATATATACATACACACATATATATATATATTTCTGTCTATGCCACAGTTATATTACCATACTTTTTGGGCAAAATTAACCTACAGTATCTTTGAGAAATTTCTGTAAATCTCTATAAACTTACCCAAGGCAGTCAAACAAGTCACAGGGCAAAAAAAATAATATATTTTTTAAATAAAACCCTTTATTTAAAAGCATAATATGAGCATATTCAAAGAAAGTAACAGCCATGTCTGGGCCCATTACTCTTTATTGGATCAGGCAAACATTTTGAACTTCACATAAATCACAAAAAAATGATTTTTTTTTTAATTGTTGTATCTACTTGTAAAGCTCAGCAACACAAACTGACTACATTCTTCTTTAGATTTACCAAAACTATGTAACATGGGGAACTATCTAAATGATGCAATCAATTTGTGTCCAACTAAACAACCCCCTTACACTTCATACTTGTTGGTAGATATAAAGGAGATTGTACTGTCAGATTGTAATGTTTGTGGAGAGCCTAAAGTTTATGGAAGAGGCATTAAAATAATTGTAAATTCTCAAGGTTTTTTAACCTAAAAAACCTTATTTGCTGCAGCTGCCCCCAGGGCTTACTTTTTTGTTACCTGAGCCTGATCCAGTGATGTGCACAAGCCCAGAGGCTCCAGCTGCTGTCTCTCTCCTCATTGGACAGATTGACAGCAGCAAGAGCCATTGGCTCCCATAGCTGTCAATTAAATCCAGTGACATGGGAGCCAGGTGCAGGGCCGATTCCCGCTGTCTGTGTCAATGGACACAGAAGCTGGACTCTGGAGCGAGCCCGCACGGGTTCCCTAATGGAAAGCAGCTTTCTATAGGGGCACCCAATGAAGGGGAGAAGCCAGGAACGCCAGCAGGGCACCCCAAAGAGGAGGATCGGGGCTGCTCTGTGCAAAAACTACACACAAAGTAGGTAAGTATAACATGTTTGTTATTTATTATAAAAAAATAAATAAAGGAACCTTTAAAAACCCTTTAATGTTGTTAAAATGTTTTAAATACCTTTGTGAAAATGTATAAATAATATGTTTTTTTTTATAAAGCATTCATACAATGAGCATTTTTAGTCTTAACTCTGTGGAGTCACCGGGTGACTGCTTGTTAAAAAAAATCATAGGATACCTAAGGCCCCATGCACACGAGACGCAAATGCAAACACATCTAAACACACGTTTTCAAAGGCAAAAACCAGCGTTTTCACTGCGTTTTGCTGCATTTTACCACGTTTTACCGCGTTTGCGTTTATAAGCGTTTAGTTAAGAAACATCATAAGACACTCACGTCACCTGCCACAAGTTGTGGATTGTCCACTGGCCACGTCAACTGTCACATCAACTGGTCACTTCACCTGCCACAAGTTGTGGATTGTCCACTTGCCATGTCACCTGGCCACGTCACCTGGCCACGTCACCGGGCCACCTCAGCTGCCAAATCACCTGGCCACGTCACCTGCCACAGGTTGTGGATTTTCCACTTGCCATGTCACCTGGCCATGTCACCTGCCACATCACCTGGCCACGTCACCTGGCCACCTCACCTGCCACAAGTCCACCTCACCTGCCACGCCACGTGTTGCCACCTGCCACATCCACCTGGCCACGGCCACGTCACCTGCCACAACTTGTGGATTTCACCCACACGTGCCAGTTGTCACCTGGCCATTGTCACCTGCCACTTGCCACATGCACCCACGTCACCTGGTCCAGTTGTCCACTGGTCACACGTTGTGGATTGTCACACTTGCCACGTCACACCACGTCACCTGCCACAAGTTGTTTGTTTCCTGCCACTTCACCTGCCATGTCCACCTGTCACCTGCCACAAGTTGTGGATTGTCCACTGGCCACTCACCTGCCATCAACTGGCCACGTCACCTGCCACCCACTGCCACAGTTGTGGATTGTCAACTTGCCACGTCACCTGGCCACCACTTCATCTGCCACAAGTTGTGGATTGTCAACTTGCCACGTCACCTGACCACGTCATCTGCTACAAGTTGTGGATTGTCCACTTGACATGTCACCTGGCCACGTCACCTGCCACATCACCTGTTCACATCACCTGGCCACGTCACCTGCCACAAGTTGTGGATTGTCTACTGGCCACGTCACCTGTCACGTCAACTGGCCACTTCACCTGCCACAAGTTGTGGATTGTCCACGTGGTCACACGTCACCTGGCCACGTCACCTGTCACCTGCCACGTCACCTGTCACCTGACCACACCTGGCCACGTTGTGGATTGTCCACTGGCCACGTCACCTGGCCACGTCACCTGGCCACGTCACCTGGCCACGTCACCTGGCCACGTCACCTGGCCACGTCACCTGCCACGTCACCTGCCACAAGTTGTGGATTGTCCATTTGCCACGTCACCTGGCCACATCACCTGGCCACGTCACCTGCCACAAGTTGTGGATTGTCCACTTGCCAGGTCACCTGACCACGTCACCTGCCAGAAGTTGTGGATTGTCCACTTGCCATGTCACCTGGCCACGTCACCTGGCCACGTCACCTGCCACCCACTTGTCACCTGACCACGTCACCTGCCAGAAGTTGTGGATTGTCCACTTGCCATGTCACCTGGCCACGTCACCTGGCCACGTCACCTGACCACGTCACCTGACCACATCACCTGACCACGTCACCTGCCACAAGTTGTGGATTGTCCACTGGCCACGTCACCTGACCACGTCACCTGCCACAAGTTGTGGATTGTCCACTTGCCATGTCACCTGGCCATGTCACCTGCCACGTCACCTGCCACGTCACCTGCCACAAGTTGTGGATTGTCCACTGGCCACGTCACCTGACCACGTCACCTGCCACAAGTTGTGGATTTTCCACTGGCCACGTCACCTGACCACGTCACCTGCCACAAGTTGTGGATTGTCCACTTGCCATGTCACCTGGCCATGTCGCCTGCTACGTCACCTGCCACGTCACCTGCCACGTCACCTGCCATGTCACCTGGCCATGTCACCTGACCACGTCACCTGACCACATCACCTGACCACGTCACCTGCCACAAGTTGTGGATTGTCCACTGGCCACGTCACCTGACCACGTCACCTGCTACAAGTTGTGGATTGTCCACTTGCCATGTCACCTGGCCACGTCACCTGGCCACGTCACATGGCCACGTCACCTGGCACAAGTTGTAGATTGTCCACTGGCCACATCACCTGGCCACGTCAGCTGCCATGTCACCTGGCCACGTCACCTGCCACAAGTTGTGGATTGTCCACAATGCAATGCAAGCAATTACAGTTGTTTAAGTTTTTTTAATGGTTTTTCATCATTTGCCATCATTTTTGAGATTTCTAATGTAAAAAAATAGGTCACCTTTAAAAACGCGCGGTACCGGCATTTTGCCACAATTTGCGTCTGAAACGCGAAAACGCCAAAAGCGTCTGAACCCCAAATTTTGCGTTTGAAAAAACGGCCCTAAACCCAACTACTTTAAAAAAAACAAAAAAATGTGATTGTGTGCATGGACACATAGGATAACATTAAATGTGTTCAGGGGCAGTTGAAAAAAATGCCCAAACGCCTCTGAACTCGAGTTTACCAGCGTCTCGTGTGCATGGGGCCTTAAAGTAAAAGGCAAGGCACCAATATAAACAAGTACTTCAGTAGAAAAATTCTACTACTACTAGCCCCTTTGCCGTTGAGATTAATGTGAATAGTGAAATGTTCACTGAACAGCAATGCAGAATATGTTAGAAATATATGAAAAATAAAGAAATATATACGTTTATGTATAATGTTTATAACTGTGTGTGTGTTTGGGGGCACTTTGTTATGGATTTCCTCTTTAGTGGAAGCTGAAATAAATTGGACTTCTACAGCACTGGTAAAAATACTAGAGCTATGCAATAATACTTGTGAATGTATATTTTGATTAGTTTCTACAATTTGAAAAGTCCTGGAATAGGCCTCAGACCCTTCTGTCTGCAAAAGCTGCCCAAAGCCTAAGTTTGCCTTTGCTGCAAAGACGCAATTCATAATTTCTCAGGACTGAACTTTACCTTTTTCCTACTCCGTGTTCCTCATTGATAATGTCGTAAGCTATAAAGTATAATATATGGAACACTTATCCCCACTCAGGAAACAACCAGGATAATGTTTAATGAATGCCAGATAAACACAAAGGTAACTCTAGAGATGACCTTGGAAGTCAGAGAAAGGGCTGTTAAAGGTACTGTTAACTTATGAACAAAATTAAAGAATGTTAAAATCATTTTCCCGTAGTTGTATATAATTTCTGTGTGAATGGTAGGATAACCTGCTGTAGAATCTGCTGTTTTATGTATCTAGCTTAACTGGAAAAATATTAATTTTTTGCTTCTATGAAGCGTACCTTATTTTATCAAACAATACAAAAAAAAAAAAAACAGATCTGGATAATGACCTATTTGTATTGCATTTTAGTAATATTTTTCATCTTTAAGATGAATTCCAAAGATATCCATGAATGCGACTCACTAGGATGGTTCAAATGTTCCCACATATTTCATCTTACTGCATGAGGCACTGTGGACAGCTGGGCACTATGTTGCATGTGTAGTGGCAGTGTTGAAAAATAAATGTTAGATTATAATTTTCAACTTAATTCACTCGGTTATGGGATTAAATATAGCTTTGTCACCAGAATACACTCTTAAAGTCAACAGTGACATCCCAAAACATTAAAAAGATGATTGTCCCATATGACTTTAGCAGCTAGAATTTGCAACAGTCAATAGTGCCTCTTGACTACATTTTTTTTATCTTTTTTTCACATTGTACAGCATTCACCATCAGGTAGTAAGCAGAGCAAACCCCCAATATCCCATCCACCCCTCCCATTCTCCAACCCGCCTGTCTAATTAATTAAGCATAGAAAAAGCAAGTTCAAATTGAAGCAAGTTCACGGATTCTGTTCCACTGTATTTCAAATATATTTCCCACATCTTGTACCCACGTCCTCTTGTGTGTATGGGCCTCTGTCCCTCCCAATCTCGCCTTGTTAATATATGGGTATATCCTTGAGATAAGGCCTTTCCCTGTTTCTGCATTAATTTTCTTTTGGAGCAGAGATATCGTGCTCCATTCCAGGGTCCTTCCTCTTCCTCTAAACTGTGCCTCTAAAGCCGCGTACACAAGATCGGTCAAAACCGATGGAAACGGATTGGAGGACCGTTTCATCGGTCCAAACCGATCGTGTGTGGGCCCCATCAGTCAGTTATCCTTCGGTCTGAAAAAAGAGAACTTGCTTTCCTTTTTACCATTCTCATCGGATGGACTGATTGTGTGTACGCGGCCTTATGCATGACAAATCTGTAAGTACCTGCAAAAGGATTTGTTTGACAATGCAAATTGCTCTCTCAATACCTGGAAGGTTTATAAGGTGTCATCTTGGTATAACTGAGTAACAGATTTTATTTTGCTTCTCTCCCATTCCCTCACCACCCCCATCTTCGCGCAGCTTCAACTGCCAAGACCTTTGCAAGTATTTTCATGTCAGAGTTCAGTAAGGCATTAGGCATATATGAGGTGGTATCTAGTGGGTCTTTACCCTCCTTATGTATAATAATTATAGTGGATTCCATCATTGATGGGGGAGCGCTCTCTTTGTCACTGACCAGTTAAAAGCCCTTGACCAACTCTGGGAGCAACACCTTCCCATTATGCTAATATATCTCAACCGGGAGCCCATCCGGTCAGGGGAATTTCTGTCCCGCCATCTTATTCGTAATTCGTTGGATCTCCTCTATAGGTCTGTCTAGCTCCATTCTTTCCATCTCATCAAGGAAAGGGACCCTCACGTCCTTGAAGAAAACATGCCTTCCCCGGTCTCCTCCTGGCGAGAACTATACAAGTCCTGGTAGTATTCTCCTCATTTCCTAGAATTAGACCAATCCTGGAGCACATAGAGTGTGTTCTGGAGAAGCACGAATACGTCGGGCCTCCGGATTCCGTACTCTGCAGATGTCTTCCAGACCGATTTCCTTCACAAAATTGGGGAGGTGGGTAACCACTAGGTTGCCCTTTTGTGTTCCTGGGGGAACCTATCTAGATATAATCCATTACCATATTGAAATTCCCATCACTCACTGGTACTCTTGGTTTATCGAAGACAAACTCGATCAGCTCACAGAGGATCAAAACATCAAGGGGGGGGGATATATACATTTGCCAGTACGCAAATTATATTCTCTATGTTACAGAATATAAAAATATATCTCCCTAATTCTTCTACCTTAGACTGCATGCAAGTAAACATCACCCCGGATCTAACCAAAATGCTCATCCCCCCTAGAGTAGGAAGTGTGAACTGAATTGAATTGCGTTCAATACTCTCTCCACCTCAATTCAGAAGTGGAGATTTTAGTAAAATTTGTCTCCTGTAAGCAAAGGGTGGCTGCTGTTTTTTTCTCTGGATCCCCCATTCCCCAAACATTCCATGAACACAAATACATTTTTTAATCTGAGTGCTTTTAGCCATTATAGTTCAAATTTCTGTGAACCCTGTGGAAACTTTCAATTGAAGAACAATACACTGTCCCCTTAATATAGTTTTCCTGTGCCATTTTTGTGACCCTAGGTTGCCTAATCTCGTATCTCGTAAACACATACACATCCCTGTACTGTGAGGAGAGGAGAGACAGATTGCCTGTTCCTACTAGCTAGGAGCAACGATATGTCTCCTCCTCTAGTCAGTTCCTTCCACCACAGTTAGAAACATAAATGTGACATTTAAACAGTAATCAGTGCATTTTTATAACACTGATCCCAAAAATGTGTCAAAAGTGTCCGATCTGTCTGCCGCAATGTCACAGTACCGCAAAAAAACGCTGATCACCGCCATTACTAGTAAAAAAAATAATAATAATAAAAATGTATAAATCTATCCAATAGTTTGTAGATGCTATAACTTTTGCACAAACCAATCAATATACGCTTATTATGTTTTTTTTACCAAAAATATGTAAAAGAATATATTTTGGCCAAAACTGATGAAGAAATTAGATTTTTTTAAAACATTTTTGGGGATATTTATTACAGCAAAAAGTAAAAACTATTTTTTTTTTTTTAATTATCACTCTTTTTTGGTTTATAGCACAACAAATAAAAATCGAAGAGGTGATCAAATACCACCAAAAGAAAGCTCTATTTGTGGGGAAAAAAGGATGTAAATTTTGTTTGGGTACGCGTCATGAACGCGCAATTGTCAGTTAACCACTTGACCACTGGGCACTTAAACCCCTTTCCTAACCAGACCAATTTTTAGCTTTCGGTGCTCTCACAATTTGAATGACAATTACTCAGTCATACAACAATGTACCCATTTGAAATTTTTGTCCTTTTTTTCACACAAATAGAGCTTTCTTTTGGTGGTATTTTATCACCTCTGCGGTTTTTATTTTTTTTCGCTATAAATGAAAAAATAAAATTCTGTAAAACTTGTTTCTGTCATATTAGCAGGTTATTTCTCACACACAGCATATGCATACCACAAATTACACCCCAAAACACATTCTGCTATTCCTCCCGAGTATGGCGATACCCCATGTGTGAGACTTTTACACAGCGTGGCCACATACAGAGGCAGGGAGCGCCATCAGGCGTTCTGGAAAACCCAGACCAATTCTGACATTTCTCTCCTACATGGAAAAATCATCATTTATTTGCTAGAAAATTACATAGAACACCCAAACATTATATATGCTTTTTTATCAAAGACCCTAGAGAATAAAATGGCGGCAATTACAACTTTTTATCTCGCATGGCATTTTCGCAGAAATTTTTTGAACGCGTGTTTTAAAAAAAAAATGTTTTGTGCTTAAAAAAACAAACAAACAAACAGTAAAGTTAGCCCAATTTTTTTTTTAAATGTGAAAGATGAAGTTACGCCGAGTAAATAGATACCCAACATGTCACACTTCAAAATTGTGCACACTCGTGGAATGGCGCCAAACTTCGCTACTTAAAAATCCCCATAGGCAACGCTTTAATTACTTTTATTGGTTACATGTTTTTAGTTACGGAGGAGGTCTAAGGCCAAGATGATTGCTCTCGCTCTAACGTTCGCAGAGATACCTCACATGTGTAGCCTGAACCCCGTTTTCATATGTGGGCGGGACTTACGTATGCGTTCGCTTCTGCATGCGAGCACACGGGGACAGGGGTGCTTTAAAAAAATAAATACAAATTATTGTTCATTTTACTTTATTTAATTGATTTTGACACTTTTTTTCCCCAAAATACATTTTTTTATCACTTTTATTCCTATTATAAGGAATCTAAACATCCCTTGTAATAGGAATATAACATGACAGGTCCTCTTTACAGTGAGATATGGGGTCAATAAGACCCCCCATCTCATCTCTAGGCTGGGAAGACTGAAAAAAAAATATCCCTGCTTCAATCGTAGCGGTGAGTCTGTAAAAGCACCAGAGGGTGGCAGGAGGGGGGGACGTATTGCAGAGTATTGAGGTATTGCGGAGTATTGGGGTATTGCGGAGTATTGGGGTATTGCAGACTATTGGGGTATTGCAGAGTATCGCGCAGGGTATTGCAGGGTATTGGGGTATTGCAGAGTATCGTGCAGGGTATTGGGGTATTGCAGAGTATCGCGCAGGGTATTGCAGAGTATTGGGGTATTGCAGAGTATCGCGCAGGGTATTGGGGTATTGCAGAGTATCGCGCAGGGTATTGCAGAGTATTGGGGTATTGCAGAGTATTGGGGTATTGCAGAGTATCGCGCAGGGTATTGCAGAGTATTGGAGTATCGCAGAGTATTGGGGTATTGCAGAGTATTGCGCAGGGATAGCTGAGCTGGGATGGATGGATGGCTGGATCTGTGACTGCATTTGTCACAGATCCAGCCCTCAGTGCTGCTGCTGCCACCCGCTCCCCCCTCTCCTCTCACACTGTACTGATCGGTACAGAGAGGAGAAGGAGGAACCGGCGTCATCACATGACGCTGGTTTGTTTACAAGTAATCGCTCCGTCATTTGACAGAGCGATCACGTGGTAAAAGGCCGCTATCAGCGCCAATTTACCGCGATCCGTGATGTGCCGGGTCTTCTAGACCCTGCGCTAACGGATGATTCCGGGAGCGCGCCCCAGGGGGCGCGCGAGAGGAGGATTCTGGAAGGACGTCTCAGGGACGTCGTCCTAAAGTAACTCCACCGTGCTGCAGCAGTATAATGTCTATAGCGCGGTGGGAAAGTGGTTAAAGCGGCACAGTGCCGTATCACAAAAAATGGCCTGGCCATTAAGCAGGCAAATCTTCCAGTCTGTAAGTGGTTAAAGATGATGTAGCTGTAAGATCATACAAACAGAAAATCAGAATACAGGGCCCACATTCAAAATAGTACATTTTTGTTTGTGTGCGCTGTAAACTGACTTTCTGTTTGTATGGTCTTATAGCTGCACCATCTTTAATGTGATGCATTTTAGAATGTTGTTTATATTTTGTATGGGCCCTGACCAGATCCCTTGGGCTGGAGCACCCTGTCATTACCTCTTATTAGTGTCCACCAGTGTTATAGGAGAAGTCCTTTAGTTCTCCCACATAGAGGTGTGCATTTCTCCCATGGTTGCGAAGCAGGATCTTCCATTCTATGAATAGTGTAGGACCCACTGATAATGGGGTACTTTGACACAGTAGTGGGCTTAAAGGGGTTGTAAACACTCATGTTTTTTCACCTTAAGGCGCCGGGGGTGGGGCCGCGCCCGGCATCCTGCGTCTATGGACACAAATGCTGGACTCGAGAGCGCGCCCGCAAAGTAACCCCCCGGGAGAGCGCTTCTCCTAGGGGGTTATACAATGCGGGGAGGAGCTATCAGTGCCGCCGGTAGACCCCAGAAGTTGAGGATCGAGGACACTGTGCAAAACAAACTACAGTGGAGGTAAGTATGACACGTTTGTTATTTAAAAAAATAAATAAAAATTAAGCCTTACAATCACTTTAACCACTTGCCTACAGGGCACTTTCACCCCCTTTCTGCCCAAGCCATTTTTCAGCACTCACACTTTGAATGAAAATTGTACAGTCATGCAACACTGTACCCAAATTACATTTTTACCATTTTTTCCTCACAAATAGAGCTTTCTATTGGTGGTATTTCTTGCGCTCTAAACAAAAGAAGAGGGACAAGTTTGAAAAAAATATATATTTTTAACTTTTTGCTATAATAAATATCCATTTAAAAAAAAAAAATTCCTCAGTTTAGGCCAATATGTATTGTTCTACATATTTTTTGGTAAAAAATTGCAATAAGCATATATTGATTGGTTTGCGCAAAAGTAGCAGTGACAAAATTAGGGATAGATTTATAGCATTTTAATTATTATTATTTTTTTACTAGTAATGGCGGCGATCAGCAATTTTTGGCGTGACAGTGATATTGCGGCAGACACATCGGACACTTTTGACATATTTTTGAGACCATTCACATTTATACAGTGATCCCTGCTTCAAAAATGCATTAATTACTGTAAAAATATGACTGGCAGTGAAGGGGTTAACACTAGGGGGCGATCAACGTGTTAATGTGTTCCCTAGGGAGTGATACTTACTGTGGGGGGAGGGGACTGACTTGGGGAGGTGACCGGTGGTTGTCCATATGTACAAGGGACACACCATCCGTCTCCTCTCCCTGATAGGAAGTGGATCTGTGTTTTTACACACAGATTCACGTCCCTGCTCAGTTACTGGGCAATCGCGGGTGCCCGGCGGTCATCGCGGCCGCCAGGCACGCGCATCGGTCCCCAGTGACACATCTGGCACCACCGGCCTTGCGCCCCCTAGTGACTTGTGAAATACCACAAAAGACTTAAAGCTGTCATTGATGTTAAAAGGGGCAATGCAAAGTATTAAGAACTGGGGTATGTAAACTTTTGATCAGGGTCATTTGGTTAGTTTCTGTTGTGATTAGGGTTTAAAAAGAGTAAACACAGTTGATTGATAATAAATGCCTTCAGCCAAACACTAATCATGAGTGAAAAAAAAGTTTTTGTGTTATCATTCATATTCTCTGAAAAAAATGCCAAGAAATCATAAATATTGCCAGGGTATGTGAACTTATGAGCACAACTGCATATGCCATACCTGACTCATACCTCTAGAAGCTGGAAATCATTGAAGTAGATACCGCTACCCCAGTGTAGGCATGTGCATTTTGTTTCGTTCCGAATCGAAATTCGGGCGAATTTTCCATTATTCGGACATTCGGATGCATACGAATTCCCGAATTGCAATATTAGCGAATTTAAAAAAAAAAAATTCTATTCGAAAAGAGACTATTTGTTTTCTAATCCGGTTGAAATATTTTCGATTTCGACCGGATTTTTTCGAAATTCGGTCGATAACGAACAAATTCCGAAAACGGTCGAAATATTTTCGATTTCGACCGGATTTTTTTTAAATTTGGTCGAAAACGAACGAATTCCGAAAACGAATTCAACACATGTAACGAACCTAACTTAACGAAATTAATTAAATGACGAATTGAAACGAAACAAAACAAATTTTTCACTTTTGCACATGCCTACCCCAGTGATCTTCTCTTGCTTCTTGGTCTTGCATTCATGGCTGCCCTGCTGCATGCTAAACAAAGGAAAAGGGCTGCTCGGCATGGGTGACATTCAGAGTATAATTTCCATTTTCTAAATGAATGGAAAGCTTTCTCTGTTAGGAAAAGGTAGAGAACATGATGTCACTGCCCCACCTATTTATCTTGTCCAACCAGAGAACATTTTGCATTCATTCAGAAAATACAAAACAGTTCCGTTCTCGTCTGCCTTTGCCGCCTTACGGCTTTACTTCCTGGGTACTCTACTGCACATGTGCGAGTCGTGCTGCGCGTCCCTGCTGTCTCATGGGACATGTGTGTTTCACAGAAGACATAGGGGGAGGACAGTGTAGGTGCAGGAAGTGGCGTTAGTTTATCGCGATCACCGCAGTGATCTATGCCAGGAATTGTGAGCAAATAAGTGTATTACACAGGTATCTGCTCCCTCCCCCCCTGAAAGGTGCCAAATGTGACACCAGAGGGGGGAGGATTCCAAAAAGTGGAAGTTCCATTTTTGGGTGGAACTCTACTTTAAATAGCATCCATGCTCAAAGGCCAAATTCCTGTGTTCAGAATGCAGCAGTGCAGCTGCAAGGTGCAGGACCCAGAACAAGTGCAGACCACTAGAGTATTGGTGTCTACTTTACTGATTTCCAAGTTCCATGGGCATTGGCCAGGTATGGTATATGCATATTTATATGGACTAATGCAACTAGGCCTTGTAGACGGGAAATGTAATAAATCCATAACTGTACACACCATCGAATTCCCCGCCGGCGGACAGCGCGGTCCAAAGACAACAGGAAGTAAACTTCCGCGCGCATGGGTTATGCTATTTTGTAAACCAGCGGACATACCTTGCTTTGGCAATTTTTCCGCCGGACCCAAGAAGCGTCCGTTTGCCCCTACAGACGAGGGGATTTTGGCATCTTGGTACCCCTCGTGTGTACTGGTAATAAATCCATAACTGTTGGAGAGTATTTTGTAATACCTTGCTTTGGCAAAACAATACCAAAACAATACTGCATTTTGTTTTTGGGCAATACATTTTTTTACAAACAGTCATTTAAAGCAAACAATCAATATCTGAATGTCGTTTATTGTTATTGCTAGAAGAAGGCATGTACAATAGTAAAATATGAAAATAATGACAGTTACAGATATTAAAATAAAGAATAATATGTGCCAATTAGGACTGAGAAGCTCAGATTTATCCACAGATTTATAGAGAAAATTGTTGATGCACTGTTAAAATGTTTTTCATTGAGATGTTCAATAATGGACAAAATTGCGGCTGTGGTTTCTTCACAGGTTGGTTTGATCTGATCTTCTGGAAGAACAAAGCCATATGTCCCATTATCTCTTAACTCAAACGTGTATGGAAAAGGAATTCCTATGTCAGTAGCCCAGTCCCTTGAAGAGCCAGAGTTGAAATCTGTTAAATGAATAAACAGAAAAAAATGTAGCCTGGTTACTGGCAATCAAAATCACTCTTATGCCGCGTACACACCATCACGTTATGTGATGGAAAAAAACGACGTTTTTAAAAACGCCAATTTAAATGACCGTGTGTGGGGGGAAAACGTTGTTTTATGTCTTGTAAAAACGACAAAAAAAATAATTGAACCATGCTTCAATTTTTTGTGTCGTTTTTCAAAACGTTGTTTTTTGTTTCACAAAAAATCACCATGTGTAGCAAAAAACGACGTTTAAAACAACGTTTTTCAACCCGCGCATGCCCAGAAGCTAGTTATGAAGCGAGCTTCAATGGAAAAGAGTGGTGAACGTAACCTCGCTTTGCTAGAGCATTGTGAAACAACGATGGTGTGTAGGCAACGTCGTTTTTGAAAATTTAAGTTTCAAAAACGTCGTTTTTTACTTCACAAAAAAAATCTTTTTTTTTCCATCACATAAAGTGATGGTGTGTACGCGGCATAAGCCTGCTGGGTAATATGTTAACTAACTATTATTACATAAATGGTATATACTGCAATCCAATTCTTCAATGTGGCGGCTGTATACATTTGCTTAAAGACTTTTTCCTTTTATTTACACCTGGTGATCCTGCCAGTAATTCTGTTATTTTTCAACCTTCTTTTAACAGACCAAGATGTCTGGCCAAAGAGGCAGTTAGGGGGTTGAGATGAACCAATTAACACTTACAGGGATGCTTACAATGATCAGCTTTTTTTCAATAATGTTAAATCTTTATCACCGCAAAAAAACCTGTTGCTGTAATGCCTCGTTTCCACTGAGCGGATCGGTTCGGTACGGTTAGGTATGGTACGCTATTTTGGGTGTTTCCATTATGAAAGCGTGCCGTAAAACCGAACCGTACCGCACCAGCACGGGTCCTGCTTCAGATGAGGAACCAGAGAGAGTGGAACGGTTTGGTTAGGGCGGACCTACAAATGCATCTCACTGATTGGTGGATGCGCTAGGATTTTTTTCTAAACCCAGAATGGTCCCTCACGGTCCGATTTGCAGTGGAAACGCTCACGCGATTAGACCGGTCCCATCCGACCCGCACCAAAATGACTGACCCGAACCGAATCTGTGCAGTGGAAACGAGACATTTCTGCTTATAAACTGTTAGCTGGAGTTAGGGCCTAATTTGTTACTCAAATCTCTCTAGATCTGCTAGTGCATCTAAGACTCCATTCACTGCTGAACATTTTGTAGCTCTAAAGCCCTGTACACACAGGCAAGAATCTCGTCAGGAAAAAAGCGTTGTTTTCCCTGACGAGATTCTTGCCAAGAATCTCTTGCTGCCCAAGTGTACAGACTCTCCTTTCAAAAGAACCGTGGTTCTCTTGAAAGGCAAGAACACGTTGATGTCAGCGCGTACGACAAGCATGTGCTTGTCACATTCAATGCCGTCGCTGCCATCTTGCTGCAACCTACCTATGCCTAGGAAGCTACCACGCATGCGTTAAAGTCATTTCGAGCATGCACGTGTTTCCAGGGTAAGTATACACACAGGAAAACTGCCGAGAATCTCACAACGAGAAAAATAGTGAACATGTTTTTCTCGTCTAGATTCTGGGCAGTTTTCTTGTCGAGAAACCTGAAAGCCTCGTACACACGCTCGGTATACTCATCAAGAAGGCTCTGCAGCATTTTTCTTGCTGGTTCTTGCCGAGTAAACCGAGCGTGTGTACGAGGCTTAAGCTCCAAAATCTCAACATCCAAAATGCCAAGGTTTTCAATTGTGTCTGTTCACACTTGAGTGTCGTGTCACTTGGTCACTTGTTGTTTGATGCTCATAGTATCAAACTGTATATAAAACTCTACATGAGCTCTCTACATTTCCATGGGAGTGCCAACAATTTGCCAAATACTGATTAAAGAACATGTGGAAACAACATATCATGCATTTTTTTCCTAGAAACTGACAAAAAGTAATGTAAAAAATGCTAAAGCTTCAGATGCCAGCACGAATACTAGTACTCAACAGGAAAATAAAAGTGATCAGATCGAAGACACCAATATTACCCTCTCCCTAGACTGACAATGTTACTGTCCAAAGGTGTCCAAAGATGTCTCTGTTAAACTGGCTACACATTATACAATGTTGTTCAATTTTATTTAGATAATTAACTATGTAGTGTAAGGGCCTGCCTGACCTCTTATTATATGGTTTTGGTAAATATAAAGGAATAGTGTACAAGAAAATTGTATAATTTGTAGCCAGCTTTAGATCAACTAAGAGAAGAATATTGTTACTGGCAGGATCACTGTGAAAATAAAGGCCTCCCTATTTACTGGCAATATTTGCAGGTGGTTATAACTGTTGGTGATTAGAACAAGTGACAGAAGAAACGTATGTGAGAGTGGGGAATTTGTGGGTTGCGTAGCTCAGTGTTGCCTGCCATGTCTGCAAAGGATCTCATTTGTCCAGGTCATGGTATAGCTAGTAGTAATAAGTGCTTGCTTATGCTGCCTGTATGTTAAACATTACTCTTTAGTGTGCAAGCAGCTGTTAGTTGTCACCATACTACACATCACACAAATGTTGTGGTGTGAAACATAGAAAAAATACATAAAACTACATAGAATGAGTCCTAAGGCACTGGATTTGTTCTGTAATGTTGAAAATGTCTCTCATTTTTTCCACCCCAACCATTCAGTTAAAATGAGTCTTAGGAACATGCCCCAGCATTTATTGTCTACCATATTGTTATAACACTATGCAACATTACAGCTCTTTGGCCGCGTACACACAATCAAATCTATCTGCTGGAAACAGTCAGACGGACCGTTTCAGCAGACAAATTTGATCATGTGTACGGGCGGACAGACGGGTCTTTCCAGCAGACAGATTTTAAAGCATGCTTTAAAATCCGTCTGCTGGGAACCCGTCCGTCCGACCGACATGATGCTGGTTAGTACGCTAACCAGCAGACATATCTGCGCATGCGCGGAAGTGTTTTACTTCCTGGTGCGGTGACGTGGCGGCATCAACGTCACCGCCACGTCACCGCGCTGTCTGCCGGCGGGGATTTTGGTTTGATCAAATTGGTCTGACAGACGGATTTGATCGGATTTATTTGGTCGTGTGTACGCGGCCTTAAAATGGCTTTGTAAACATATTCAAATACTTTATATGCTAGTGTTAGCAAGAACAAGGACATTGTTATGTTCACATCAGACTTACATAATATGTGAGATGCTGATCCAACTCTATATGTTTTCCCATGTATCTGTGCCAGTCTGGCAGCTGCCATCTCCCCAACAGACAGCTGCAAATCAAACATTAAAAAAAATAAAAACATTTCAATATGTGTACTTAAAAAAAAAGAGCCAAATATATAACTAACATAACAGATTAGTCTTCATTCTTGACCACTGAACTCCTCATTTTCTTACTGTCACTGTTGAAAAAAGATTAGTCATTGAAGACTTTAGATCAGGAGTCTCAAACTGGTGGCACCAATACAGAATATTATAAGTAATTATAATCCAATAACATAAATAACAACCTAAGGTTGATTATCCATATGCAAACATAGAATTACTCGTAAAAATTTGTCCATTCAAAATTGAGGCCTATCGGAAATTCAGGTCTGCAAAGAAAAAATCCAGAAGTTTGCATAAAAGCATAAAAGAATCCTCAAGTTTGCATAAAAGCCTAAACCCGTCCCCACCCCTCCTGATGCCCTGCATCTGTATCAAAGAGGTATCACCACCATGAGATCCTTTTAGGCCGCATACACACGATCAAATCTATTTGCTGAAAATGGTCTGACAGACCGTTTCAGCAGACAGATTCGATCTTGTGTACGAGCGGACAGACAGATTTGGCCAGCCGACAGATTTTAAAGCATGCTTTAAAATCTGTCTCCTGGGAATCCGTCCGTCCGACATGTCGGCTGGTTAGTACGCTAACCAGCAGACATATCTGCTTGCACATGCGTTGAATGGATCGACGCATGCGCGGAAGTGTTTTACTTCCTGGTCAACGTCACCGCCACATCACCGTGCTGTCTGCCAGCGGGGATTTTGGTTTGATCGTGTGTACACAATCAAACCAATACATCCCAGCAGACAAATCTGTTCAAATCGGTCTGCCAGACCGATTTGAACAGATGTATTTGGTCGTGTGTACGCGGCCTCAAGTGTATAGCCACATTAGTGTTGTGTTAAAGACATGATCACGCAAACTATATTCCTGGTGTTACAATTGATAAAGATTTGTATCTCCAAAGAGGCATACCCTCTCCCACCAACCCATATATAGGTTGGCGAGAGAGGATACGTATCTTTGGAGATACAAATCCATTTCACCAGCCAACTAGGATTTACATAGACTACCTGCTGTTCATTTGTTCTGGCTCTGTGAGGAATTTCGAAAATGTCTTATCATACTTAGTAGTAGAATAACAAAGTTTCGAACCAGGCAGGACTTCAACAATGCAGGTTTATTAACAACCGGTAACATACAGTTTTATGTTCAAAGTATTACAAGATACAGGTCTAATTTATACAATTTCTTACAATGCAATCATATTAGATATTGATATTCTTATACTATAACCAAATTGAAACAATAGTGAATTGTTCTTGAACCAGAATGGGTCTTTTCTTGGAAACCCGTTACCTGATGGGGACCAGTTGGTCGACCAGCTCGACCAAGTTTGTGAGGGAAATTCACCTGAGACCACACTCTGGAACAAGTTAAGAAGTTTTCCCCATTTGACTCGTACGAGGAGACAAGTTATGGACAGATATTTGATAGACGCCTATCTGACTTGTCTGACTAACAATTGTAAAACTGGCATTTATATACCCTCACAGCCTCATCTAAGCCATCTCTCCTAGATGTGATTGGTTGCTACAATCTACGTCAATGTCCTACAACCAGACAAACTTAATTATTCCTAAAATTCCTATATGTTCATTAAAAGAGATTTATACGTTTTTTTTCCAATTAAAAACACCTGTGTAGAGACAGTCTGGCACCCAGCTGTGTTAGCCACAACTTCAAGGATGACAGATTTATGACTTTCAGAGAATGAACTTTCAATAACCCTACCTTATCTGTTATGTCTTACTAATTCTATGTGTATATATTTATTAATTTGGTTTCATAAAAGGTACTGTATTATTCACATTATAGACAATAAATAAATACATATATATATATATATATATATATATATATATATATATATATATATATATATAGTATATACACATACAGTACAGGCCAAAAGTTTGGACACACCTTCTCATTCAAAGAGTTTTCTTTATTTTCATGACTATGAAAATTGTAGATTCACACTGAAGGCATCAAAATTTTGAATTAAAACCTGTGGAATTATATACATAACAAAAAGGTGTAAAACAACTGAAAATATGTCATATTCTAGGTTCTTCAAAGTAGCCACCTTTTGCTTTGTTTATTGCTTTGCACACTCTTGGTATTCTCTTGATGAGTTTCAAGAGGTAGTCTCCTGAAATGGTCTTCCAACAGTCTTGAAGGAGTTCCCAGAGATGCTTAGCACTTGTTGGCCCTTTTGCCTTCACTCTGCGGTCCAGCTCACCCCAAACCATCTCGATTGGGTTCAGGTCCGGTGACTGTGGAGACCAGGTCATCTGGCGCAGCACCCCATCACTCTCCTTCTTGGCCAAATAGCCCTTACACAGCCTGGAGGTGTGTTTGGGGTCATTGTCCTGTTGAAAAATAAATGATGGTCCAACTAAACGCAAACCGTATGGAATAGCATTCCGCTGCAAGATGCTGTGGTAGCCATGCTGGTTCAGTATGCCTTCAATTTTGAATAAATCCCCAACAGTGTCACCAGCAAATCACCCCCACACCATCACACCTCCTCCTCCATGCTTCACGGTGGGAACCAGGCATGTAGAGTCCATCCGTTCACCTTTTCTGCGTCGCACAAAGACACGGTGGTTGGAACCAAAGATCTCAAATTTGGACTCATCAGACCAAAGCACAGATTTCCACTGGTCTAATGTCCATTCCTTGTGTTCTTTAGCCCAAACAAGTCTCTTCTGCTTGTTGCCTTTCTTTAGCAGTGGTTTTCTAGCAGATATTCTACCATAAAGGCCTGATTCACACAGTCTCCTCACACTTTTTTGTTATGTATATAATTCCACATGTGTTAATTCATAGTATTGATGCCTTCAGTGTGACTCTTTCATAGTCATGCAAATAAAGAAAACTCTTTGAATGAGAAGGTGTGTCCAAACTTTTGGTCTGTACTGTATATTTATATACACACATCATACACACACACAGCTAATTACTTTATTCAATATTGTCTAATCATTAATATATCTTATGCAATGTATTTTAAGTTTTGATGATGCACAATAAGACCCTGTCAATCGTAATTAATGTACTGTACATAACTTCCTCATGTTCCACAAGATTATTTCAATCCACCTGCTGATAAGATGTCTACTCTTTTCTTATCTCTATGATTTGTATGCTTTTAGCCGTTGTCAAAATGTTTCTTGTTTAATTAAATGAACTTAAAATGAACTGTCTCAGTGCACTTTCACCTTGTTACCTTATGATTGTCTTAAAAATACATTCTGTATTTTTATATAATAATATAGTGTACATTAATACAGATTTAATAACTATTTACTATTGAATAATAACATTGATAAGATCACTACCATATCACAATAATAATATGGATAATATTATGAATAATAATTATATTATCAGTAAAACATGTGCAAATCGATATGAATAATATGAACTAATAATATGAAATACATTGGCTAATATGAGATTCTACAACAACTTAAATACCAATGATTTGAACCTACGATTCACAGGGCCATCTGGAAGAAAGGTCAATTGATTTTCTTGATGTTACTTTGTTACTTTGTTTACTATAGAGGACAGTATAGGGTCCAGACTTTATAGGAAACCCTTTTTAGGGAACACCCTTCTCCAAGCTGATTCTGGGCACCCTGATCATGTCACTCATGCAGTGTTGCCAACCTACCAAATTGAAATTTACTGGCGCAGCCATGTTTTTACTGGCATTTCACAAAAGTTACTATATTACATTTTTAGGCACACATTTCAGTATTTAGGCTACAAACAAGTAGGCTTTTGTGCAAATGTGAGGTCTTCTGGATTTTTTCTTTGCAAACCAGAATTTTCCAGGGGTCTCAATTTTAATTGGGACTTGCCACATTTTTATGAATAATTTGATGTTTGCATATGGATAACAAACCTTAGGTTGTTATTTATGTTATTGGATTATGATTACTTATACTATTCTGGATTGGTGTGTTTTTCATTTAGGTTTAAAAAGCCACTGGGGCAGATTCACGTAGATCGGCGCATTATCATTCCGGCGTAGCGCACCACTTTTCCGTTAGACTTGCGCAATCTAGCCGCGTAATCCGGCGATTCACGTAGCTTTTACGCAAGAGCTTGCGCAAACGTAAGGTTTTTTCCGTAGGCGTAAGGAGGAGTAATACAAATTGGGAGGGACGTGGGCGTGTTACATTGAAATGAGCCGTGACCCCATGCAAATGAAGGGCCGGCCGACTCGCGCATGCGCGCGTGAAGGAAACCATGTCAGCTCCGTTGTGCGCATGCTCACAACTCGGGAGCGGCGCAATCATTGAAATTGGAAATGGACTAGGGCAATGTTGTGAACTACGCAGACAGCATAAATAGACACACACAAACGCCCTTCCATTGCAAAAGTACATCCCTTTGTGTCCCTTCCCATTGAATCAAGTGCTTTTGCTCTGTTGTTCGTTAGAGTGTGTTTTGTAGTTGTGAGATTAGTGTTCTGTGTGATCTTGTGCTTGTTGGTAGTTTTGTGAAAGTGTATTTTGATAAGTGTTTGAGACTGTTTGTTTGATTGATAGATTTCTGAGCGTTTGTTTTCTTGCTTTTTTTTTTCATCTGATTTTTTTGTGTGTGTTTCTTGCTGAGTGCTAGTGTGATTTTTGGCTGTTCTTTTTCTCTTTGTGTGTGTTCTTGTCTGATTGGTTGTGCTTGTATTTGTGACAGATTTTTGGTGACTGCTAGTGAGTTTGTTTGGAAGTATGACTGAGAGAAAAAGAAAGCTCAATTTTACTGTGGGGGAAAAAAGAATTCTTGCCCGGGCCATTACCGACTATGGGCATTTTCTCCACGGCCCGCAGAGTGCCACCACCACCCCGGCCAGGAGGAGGGAGATCTTGGATAGGATCACGGAGCAGGTGAATTCATCGGGGGAGGGGGAGACACGGACCCGCTTTGGGATAGAAAAGAAAATAAATGACCTCCGGCGTGAGGTGAAAAAAAAACTGGCCGCAATAAATGCCCATGCCAGGGGCACAGGAGGGGGCCCACCATGCCGGGTTAGATTTTCAGAGACGGAGCGTGTGGTGGCCCTGACCTTTCACCGGCATGAAGTGGAGGGCCTGCCAGGCTTTGACACAAGTCCGGTCCCCGCGGTGCCAGGTAAGGTTTTTATTTCTCTCAGGTGTGTAGCATGTGTGGGGGAGGGGGTGAAAGGGAATATGTGGCAAGTGTGTGGATCCTCCAACCTGTGAATGTTTTGTGTCATCCACAGCTGTGCAGGAGGGTGCAGGGCCATCTGGACTGACCGCTCCAACCCCAGGACAGCAGCCTAATGAGGCCCCCCCAACAAGGCCAGAGTCCGCAGAGGAGGAACAAGAGGAGGGGGAGGATCATGCGGAGGACGATCATGAGGAGGAGCAGAATCATGAGGAGGAGGAGTCCATGGAAGGCATTGGCCCTTTGGTTTCTGCGGACTGTTCCCCTCTGGCTGCAAGAAGCCTGCCCTCCCTAAGGGTCAGCCCCCCCCCCTCCTCCCCCAACATGGCTCCCCTCACAAGGGCCTCCCCTTCTCCCCGGCCACAACCATCAGCTGGAGCCAGGAGGTCATCCCCAAGCACCAGGGGGGCGCCCAATCTCATGCCCGCCTGTCTGAGAAGGAACCTGGCCACCCAGACCCGCCTTCTGAGACAGCTCTGCCAGACTATGGGGCGGGTGGATCAGAGCCTGTCCTCCATTAATGATAGCCTGGGTAACCTGGACTCCCACTCCCGGGCCTCCACAACCTGCCTAAATGACCTGCAAACTACAGCAGCAGGCGTTGGGCAGGATGTGAGGGCCCTTACCCAGGCTATCCAGGGCAACACGGCAACACTTGGTGCTGCCCTGGACAGAATAGCCGTGGCCTTGGAGGGCAGGCCGCCAGGTGGGCAGATCTCAGGGGCTGCTCCTCCTTCCCCGGCTTTTCCCCTCCCCCATGCGTCTCCCCTGAGGGTCCGGGGCCGTGGCCGGGGGCGCCCCAGGCGTGGCTCAGGCAGAGGGCAATAATTTTTTTTTCCCCCTTTTGTTTGTTTTGAAAGCTTTTTTATTTTTGTTCTCTGCTTTTTTTTGTTTTTTCTAAGCATTTTTTTTTTCCTATGCATTTTTTGTTTCTATGCATTTTTGTTTGTTTGACTTTTTTGGCATATTTTGGGTTGTGAATGATGTTTGAATGTGGGGGTGACATTCCTGCTGGAAAAGGGGTGTCACCCTCAATTTTGGTGGAGAAGGGTTCCCCAGGACCAGGGAGAAGTGATTCCCAGGTCCGTGTGAATGGTGTATGAATGTACAGTGACATAATTGGAGCCTTGACGTGGCGTTACTGCTCACCAGTCTTGCATGGTGGACTGGTGCCAATCCAATTTGATGAGGATGTGGGGTGTGTGTGCTAGGGACCATAGTGGTGTGCATGCATGCATTCTCATTGTGCCATGATTAATGTGTGTGTTTAACGTGCAAAGATGCATAATGTGAGCTGGCATGAGATGGGGTCATGAGATGGGGTTCCAGTTCATATGCAGAGTCACCTTGAAGGGAAAAGACAGGTGGATGTTAGTCATGCATGTGCCACTTGTGAGGTGTGCATCACGGGAGGGGATAGTCATGCCTGACTCCCATGTCACTCACCAACCAGCCAGCTGTCCCCATACATGTTCTGTTCGCAATCTGTGGGGATGGGGCTCTGATTGTATATGTAGCTGTCATGGGTGTCATGGGTAGTGCCATGTGTTGGGCTGCTGATGTCCTCCTGCAAGGTTGTGGTAATTCCACGATGGCATGAGGGGTGAATCTGAAGATGCGAGACACCTCAGAATCTCTCATGCCAAAGATGTCTATGCGTGTGTGATATATCAAGTGAAGAGTGAGGGGCTTGTATCAGATAAGAATATTGTATTAGATTAGATTAAATTGTAAATTTGATATAAGCCAAAAAAAAAAAAAAAAACCATCTCCCGTGCCCTCCTTAGTGCCATCCTCCGTGCCCTCATCCTTCTTTGTTCATCTAAAGTCAGTAGTATAGCTATGCGCGACGATGCCCCTGGCATGTTGGCATACAGATTGTTGGGCAACACGTGTGACTGCTGAACTCCTCACTAACAGTGTTGCTTTATCTGACAATTAGACTTTTTTTCAAAATTTAGACCAGCTTTTAGGTCCTCTAACTTTAGACAGAACATTTTGCAGTTGCGCACATCGCGTAGCCTGCGCAGCAACTGCGTTTTTTTGTGAATCCCCGTAACTCCCTCATTAGCATATTTGACTAGCAAATCAATGGTGTGTCTAGCGCAGTTTTGCGCGAAGGCAAGCGAAGGTCTAATTCAATTACGCCGGACCAAAAAACGTAGATTTCTGGCGTATATTGTTTTGTGAATCGCGTCCAACTATACGCACGCGCACATTTAGACTTACGCACGCGCAACAGCAGTTGCGCAGGCGTAATCGCTCTGTGAATCTGGGCCACTGTTCTTATTATTGGACACGTGTGTATTCCTGTGTGGGGAAAATGATAAAAACAATGTTTTTAATCACCTGATTGGATAACTAATTACATGTGACACTTTGACACATATATATTAGGGCTGTGGAAATTAACTATTAATTCCTTGATTAATCGTTAATTTAATTTGATCGGTGCTCACCTCTCCGCCGGCTTCCGGGTCTTCAGGGAGTTCCGTCGGAGATACGGTGATGTCACAGACCAGCCGTGTCCATCTGAAGGGCTCCTTTGCTGTTCCTTCTTATCTGCATGCCAGCGGGACCTTACCACACATAAGGGTTGTTACACTTCCCTCTACCACTTCCCTCTATTAACCTGGGAGTTGTGATAGTTCCCTTCACAGGACATCTACATCCAGATGGACTGATGTTAACCCATCCTTATCTGGATTCAGCAGTGGTATCATTGTACACATTTTTATACCAGTATCATACATGTTAGCTACATGGTTTTATGACTGCTTTTGCTACCGTTTGGTATTACTCGTACCATTTTTTCAGTTTATGTAGCTACATCGATTTTATCTCCAGTGCAATATTTATTTTGTTATCTACTTGAAGACTATAAAAGTTTTAATGCTATTCCCATCGAGCGCTGCCTTTGTGTGTCGAATAATCGAACACGAACATTTTTATCCCATCTGTGCCACACATCAGTGCCACCTCGCAGTACCATGTATCAGTGCCCACCAGTGGCGCCTCATCATTCCTTTCCAGTGCCACCTATCATTGTCCATCAATGCCGCCTTGTCAGTGCCCATCAGTGCAGCCTATCAGTGCAGCCTCATCAGCATTAATCAATGAAGGAGAAAATTACCTGTTTGCAAAATTATATAATTTATAACAAACTATAAAACTGTTTTGTTTTTCCCCCACAATTTTCAGCCTTTTTTTTTTGCAAAAACCCAGCAGTGATTAAATGCCACCAATAGAAAGCTCAATGTATGGGAACATAATTATAAAAATGTCATTTTGGTACAGTGTTGTTTAATGGTTCAATTGTCATGCAAAGAGTGACAGTGCTGAAAGCTGGAAATTGACCTGGGCAGGGAGGGGGTTTAAGTGCCTGGTAAGCAAGTGGTTAAAATATGTGTGCAGGATCATACCAGACTTAGGCCTCGTACACACGAGGGGATATGTCCGCTGAAAACGGTCCGATGGACCGTTTCAGCAGACATCTCCGAGCATCTCCGAGCATGCTTTGAAATTTGTCCGCTACAAACCTGTCCGTCAGATATGTCTGCTGGTTAGTACGGTAAACCAGCGGACATATCCTCCCACACATGCGTCGTATCCTGTGAATGGATCCGACGCATGCGCGCGAAAGTGTGTACTTCCTGGTGCGTGACGTAGTGGTGACGTGGCGGCGTCAACGTCACCGCCGCGTCACCGACACGTCACCGCGCCGTCCGACGGCGGGGAATTTGATCCGATGGTGTGTACACGCCATCGGATCAAACTCCAGATCGGACATATCCGATGGAAATGGTCCGCGGACCGTTTTCATCGGATATGTCCGATTGTGTGTACGAGGCCTTATTCATCCATATCTGGCCCAAAACACACAGTTCTAGATTAGGTGCAAATTTGTAATTTATAAATTGATTTATAATGTAATTTCTTGACTTTCCATGTTTTGAAAACTGGTTATGACTGTTTACTATCAGTATGCTGCTAGTGCAGTGTTTCTCAACTCCAGTCCTCAAGGCGCACCAACAGGTCATGTCTTCAGGATTTCCCTGAGGGAATTACTAAGGTAGTAAAACTGATCAAATCACCTGTGAAAAATAATGGGAAGCCTGAAAACATGACATGTTGGGGTGCCTTGAAGACTGGGGTTAAGAAACACTGTGCTAGAGAACCATCTGTAATTTTGTTACTTTTTGCTTGGAAAGAGGCTGCAATTAATGCTGGTAGGAAAATCTTAAGGCTGATTATTGTCCTAATAACCCTCCTACACATAAATACTACATTTAGACATAATTTATGTAAGGACTCGAGTCAGGAGCTTTGTTTAACAACATTGGGAGAACAGACAACTTCTCTACATTAAGTGGCATGTTTGGGATTCGAACCATTGCCCCCAGTGCTACTAGGCAGAAGTGCTAACCCTTTAGCCATTGTGCTGCCACATGCATTTAGCCCCCACCTCTGTGGTGTCAAACAGCCTTAAGTCCCAGGGTTACAATAATCTAATCAATGCAGATGTACTGTGAAGGACCAGTGCCTTCCACAATAACCTTTTTCTGTGGTATGCCATCTGTTTTGAAGGCTGGTACTGGCTGATTACTGTCAGCATGCTGCTAGAGAAGCAGCTGTATTTTGGGGCTTTTTGCTTGGCAAGAGGCTTAAAGAGGAGGTTCACCCTAAATATTCTCTCCCCCATGTGAACCCATGCGATCCAGCATACTGGCGTCAGCGCCAGTATGCTGTTTTTTTTTTTTAAATCCCCCACTTACTGTGAAATCTTTAATTTTAATTTCTTTCCCTCCATGGTGGATAGCGCTTGTATAGCGCGTCACATCTTACGAAAATACACGATTTAGGACTCGGGTATTTCCGGCGCAATGCGGTGGCTGGCGCCTATCCAGCTTGTCAAAGCTTCCGAAAATACCCAATTTAGGACTCGGGTATTTCCGGCCCAAAATGCGCCTGTGCACAGACCTAGGAGCTGATTGCACAGGCGCCGTATTTCTCCGAGTCCTATGGCTAAAAAGCCGAAATAGGACTCGGAGAAATACGGCGCCTGCGCAGTCAGCTCCTAGGTCTGTGCGCAGGCGCCGCATTGCGCCGGAAATACCCGAGTCCTAAATTGGGTATTTTCGGAAGCTTTGACAAGCTGTATAGGCGCCAGCCACCGCGGGGGAAACAAATAAAGATTAAAGATTTCACAGTAAGTGAAAAAGTAAGTAAGTAAAAAAAAAACAGCATCACATGGGAGAGGGTATTTTTTAGGGTGAACCTCCGCTTTAAGGCTGATTATTGTCCTTGGCCATGGTAAACACATGGCAAGATTTGCAATGGTGGTGGAACCCTCCTTCACATACATACACATATGTTGAATGACCTTAGTCAGGAGTTATGCTTCTTGATTTAGTCTGTGATATTTGGTGGTTCTTAGTGTGTGAGTGTAGAATCGCGATGTTACCGTCTACATTTTTGGAATGACACTTTAATTTCTAGTGTTGGTACACATATCATCTTTTTATGGGGGGAAATTATGATCATTTGGAAATACTAAACAACACACAAAATTGTGACTAATTTTAAATTTGCATCAGCGATGGCATTGTTTGTGGGAGTTTTGGTAAAGATTTTTGTTAGATGAACAGCAACCAGTGAGAAAGACAGAGAAAAATATATTTTACCAAAACATGAAAACATTACACATTTAAACACAAACAATATAAAGAAGCAACATTGGTGCAAGGACAATTTATTTTAGAGAAATAAACAGTTCATCTCAAATTTTTTTTTGGGGGTGGGGGAGTAACAATTGTACCATTATAATCAATGTTTGAAACATGCATTTGGCTAAAGAGTGTGAATTTTCATATCAGCCAATTTTTAGCCAATTGGGAGTTCATTTTGAGTATTTTGCATGTCTGAGTGGGAGGGGGCGAGCAGGAGTGTCAGGACGCCCACTAACACACAGCTTGTTTCTTTATCTGCAAAGTAGAGAGTGTACTGACTTGCCTGCTCGCCCCCTCCCCCTCAAGAGGCTTTCTCCACACCAGGGAGAAAGTGTTGCATTACTGTGTGTAGTTACAGACAGAAGAACAGGAAGTGAGCATTTCTCAGAAGAAATAAGGACATTTAAAAGCAAAATCAAAGGATGAGGTAAGTGAAGGAGGGCTGCACTAAGGTAAAGGAAGCTATTTAGGGGGGAAAAAATCCTTCACAACCCCTTTAATTTGTTTTCTTGGTTCTGATTGGATGATGGAAGTTAGCAGAGCTTCTTCTGATTCACTAAGCTAAGGGAAAATTCTCTTGCAAAGTGAACACTCCATTTCACTTCAGTAAATAAACCTTTGCATGCAAACAAAGGATACAAGCCCTTTAATTTAATACACGTATTTAAATGGACTAAGGCCCCTTTCACACTTGCGAAATCCCGGGATGATCAGTTTTTGGACATCCGCTTGCTCATCGGTTTGCGGATGCAAGTGGATGTTTGCGCTTGCGGATGCAAGCGGATGTTTCTGTGTGCACCAGTTTTAGCAAATCTCTCCCATTGTGTCTGACTGCAATCTGAGATTAAATAGGAGGATAAAGGTCAGTTAACAAAATGTATAAATTATATTGTTTCATGATGATTTGAGGCCTTATTCCAGGTGAGTTTAACTTGTTTGTGTATTTAGTTTAATATCAAGGAAGGATGGCAGGCCTACTGACAACACAGGTCCAACTAACATACAACCTCAGTGGCCAATACACCTACTCCTACTCAACTAATTTAAAGAATTTGTTAGTCTCTGATTTACTTTTGTACTGCCTTAAAATTGTTGTAACCCCCCTGGAACATTATTACATATAGGTAAGCCCAGAGCTTTTTTGCTGGGGGTACTTGGTGGAACTTAGTTGTAAACACAGAAGTCTGGTTTCTGTGTTTACAATTTACAACTCTGCACTCTGTATAAAATACAATCCTGGTATTTAATGCTCCTTTAAGATCCTCTTACTGTTTTTGTGAAATTTAACTGACCACACCCACTATTTGATGTGATTTGGAGGGTGTGTGTAGGGTGAGGGGATTTGTGGGGCCGTGGTAAAGTTTCAGCACCTATTGTTTGAGAAAAAAAGCCCTGGGTATGCCTATAATAAGGCTTACCTATTTGTACTAAAAATATCTCCTAAACATGCACTGCTTCGGAGATATTTACCTTGTAGTGCGCCAATGAGGTCATTGGCATAAGCACAGTGAAGAAACAGCCCTCCGTGCCATTTCTTCTTCAGCATGTGCGGTGACTGGCGGCTCCCATGCGCATGCGCGAGAGTGATGTCATGCGGCTTTGGCCAGTCACAGAGCCAGTGTCCGTGGCCCCCCAGAAGGAAGAGGGGCGTAGATGGATGCTTCACCAGTGGGGACATGGTGGACATCATGGGCTTCGTTTGCAGGTAAGTGCCACATAATGGGCTATTGCAGGGGAATAAAGAGGAAGTAAAACCCATCAGGGTTTACTTCCTATTTAATAGAAATAACATTCAATAGTCAAGTCCTTAGTCTGCTGTAAAAGACATTTAACATTAAAATATATAAAATATTAATTCTTTAGAAATGTGAGTCACAGGCTATCAAGCTAATCTTTTTTCTAGCAATAAAAGGAAACTGATCTTTCACTGTACAATAGAAGGGTCTAGGATATTACCTTTTCTTCATGGTTAACAGAGGCATTTTTGGTATAGCCATATGGAAGAAGAATAAGTTGTCCATAGGAGTGCATTGTCAGGAAACACAAGATGTCAGATTTTAGCCTGCTCACCAGCTGTTGCACAGCATCGACCTCTGGTTCGGAGGCTGGGCCAGTTCCACAGAATGTAATGCTGCTACAGTTACTGGATGCACCAATAGCTACAAAGCAATAATTTTAAAGATAATGAAATCAGTTAAAGTATCTCAGTAAAGACTTACAGTATGCAAAAAATCAAGTCAAAAAATATTGGTTAAGCACAATTTTTCTAACATATACTTACTCTCCAAATGGCCATGAGGAATGCCTGTGAAGTCATAGGGCCAGATTCACGAACACTTGCGCTGGAGTATTTGGATATGCGCCGCGTAACTGTGATGATGCGCCGTCGTTTCTATGTGCCCGTACCCACCAAACTAGATGCGCCCAATAACGGGTCATTTGCGACCGGCGGAACGTTCCGACGCCAGAGTATCGTCAGCGCTTAATTTCGCTGGGCGCATCAGTCGCGCCTATTGATTTCCCCTGCAAATATGCAAATGAGGGATTTTTCCCAATTCACGAACGGATTAGCACCATACGCTGGCTACATGCGCCGCGCGTATCTCGTCCGTCCGGCGCAAAGTTATTTCTACAAAAGGCTGCTTTATCTTTACTCCAGACGGTCACAGGTCAGCAGGAGAGCAGCTACAGCAGCGTTACCGACGATAAGAGCTAGCTGAGCACCCCCACTTGCAGGACAACACCTCTGTCCATGCTTGTCTGTCAAATTTTACAGCCATGGAGGAAGACATCATAGGTCTCCATAGCCGAGATGACGGCTGACAGCTCCTGGCCTTTAGAGTTCAGCTTTCTACTGTGTGTTTGCGGGGAACGGGAGCAGCCATCTCAGAACAAAAGTAACATCACTGCGGGGAGGGGGAGCAGGATATACTTTTGTGCCGGAATGGCGCTTCTACGGGCGCATTTAAACGCCCAACGGAAGGCATTGCGCTGACGTTTCCCGTGAAGTGGTGCCGACGGAAGTTGTGAGCATGCGCACAAAGGGGGCGAGTGGAGCCTCACTCACTGCGCATGCTCCGTGGTTGATGCGCTGAACGTAAGCCTCTGCGCTGGGCTCCGCCCATCATTTACATATGATCACACCCACTTCCCCTTGCGTCGGGTTACGCCAGCGCATTATCGTTACTCTGGCGCAAGTTTACGCGCAACTGCTATGTGAATTACAGGACTTGCGCTGAAAGGGTCTTCAGAGTAACGTAAATGAGAAGCGTTACTCCAGAGGAAAGATACTCTCATCTACCTGAATCTGGCCCATAGTTGGTGCCTATGACCCTTTGTTTTGTGTTGGATCAATGTTAGCCCATTTGAAGTGTGCAAAAACCTCTGCTTTTCATCTTACTATGAAGCAAGACTATCCAAGTGTTCATGACAATTATATGATGTACAACTATGCCATGTTTACATTATGAGGAATATAACCAGAATAAAAAACTTTTTTTTTTCTCTGGAGTATACCTTTGGTGGTCTAGACCCCAACAGCATCCAGTATCATTACTGAGCCACCATAATATTGCATCCAGACATATAAGTGTAATGCAAGTCAATTTTTCATAAGATATTTTCCTAATGGAGAACAATATTTGCAAGACAAATGTGCTGGAAAGCAAATTGTCTTCTGGTTTTAACTAAAACTTTGATAATGTGGGTCTTTTTATTAAGGCTGCTTTCACATTGGGGAAAGAGCCGCGGTGGCGGTATAGGAGCGCAATTTTTAGCGCTGCTATACCGTGGTATTTACCGCGGTATTCGGCCGCTAGTGGTGTGGTTTTAACCCTCGCTAGGGGGCAAAAAAGGGTTAATACCGCCCGCAATGCGCCTCTGTAGATTTCAATGGGAAGGCGCGGTATAGGAATGGTGAAAACACCGCTCCTATAGCGCAGTAAAGATGCGGTTAGCAGGACTTTTGGAGCGGTCCTGCTAGCGCACAGCTTCAGTGTGAAAGCCTTAAGGCTTTCAGATTGAACACTACAGGGCAGGTTTTTTTCATGCGGTATAGCAGCGCTATTTTTAGCGCTGTACCGCATGAAAAACGCCTCAATGTGAAAGGGGCCTAAGCAATGTGACAGACCTAGGGTTTGGCAAATGGTTTCATACCTTGATGTACCCTTTGTAAAGTGAACATGTTACTTTGTCCAGTAAAGGCAAAATACAGGTTCATGCTCATTTTTTAAATGTATTTACAGTATTTGAATATTGTTGAAAAAGTGTTTACTGAAAAAACATCAGGCCAAAAACAGGCAGATTAGAAACATTGATCAAACAATTATGATTTCCTTTCCCTCCTCTCAACAACAAAGAGCTCCGCAGAGAATTAAGAATTTAGACAAGCTGTTCAATATAGGCAGTAAAAATGAGTGAATTCTAAGATGCCATCCACAAGCAACTAGCATACGGTCAAAAGTGAACATATATGAAAGCAAAGGGAGTTTATGACTTGAATTACAATGAATGCAGCCATAAGTTCCATATAACTTTGTCAGACATGCTCAGTGATGATATGTGGCCTTGTGGAGCACTGGCAAGAGGAATGCAGAGGCAGGTGAGGTGTATCAGCCTCCCCCTTCTCTGCATTTTCTTGTGTTGGTGCTTGCTCAGGCAATTGCTGGGAGCTGGACTTACCGTCTACTTGCTAACTAAATCTAGTTGTCTGAATTTCCAACCTACAATAACGATATTGTGAAACTAAAGCATGGTGGAGCTGTTAGTACCCAAATAGGTGACAGTTAGTAAAAGTTAAATTATTATTGAGAGCATCAAAACTCACAGAGAGCGTAAATCTGACCTATTATGTTACAATCCGATTTTGCATTTTTTATTATATTTACATCTATTAGAACAACTATGGACCTGTCAGGTTGGTTACAAACCGGATGTTTTGGTAGGTTCTTACATTATAGTTTTCAATAAATTAAAATAGAAGTGAACTACACTTGTATGTCAACACAAGGACTTCTGGGAATAGTTTCTAGTTTCTTTAGTTCTGTAGTATAAAGGCACTTTTTGTTCTATTTAGTGGTTTTATTAAACTGGGTTGTAAAGGCAAAGTTTTTTTTTTTCTTAATGTATTTTATGCATTAAGATAAAAAAACATCTGTGTGCAGCAAGAACGATTATTCATGAATTCATGCTGATTACTGCTAATGATATCATTCTCATTATTATAGTCTCTTATTATCCTCTTATTATGTGCATGAGTACCTTGGCCATTTGAGACTTTCCCTCTTGATTGGCTGAGACACAGCAGCAGTGCCATTGGCTGCCAGCAATAAAAGTCAGTTATACAATGAGAGAGAGGTGGTGGGGCCAAACTGCGGCTCCATGTCTGAATGGACACACAGAGCTGCAGCTCAGCTTGGATGCCCCCATAGCAAGCTGCTTGCTATGGGGGCATACAACAAGAGGGAGGGGGCAGAAGCACCAGTGTGGGACGCGAGAAGAGGAGGATATGAGCTGCTCTGTGCAGAACTGCTGCACAGAGCAGGTAAGTATAACATGTTTGTTATTTTTATTTAACCACTTGAGCCCCGAGCCTGTTTTTCAGATTCGGTGCTTACGAGACTAAAACAGATTTTTTTGCTAGAAAATTATTTAAAACCCCCAAACATTATATATATATATATATATTTTTCTAACACCCTAGAGAATAAAATGGCGGTCATTGCAATTGACCGTATTTGCGCAGCGGTCTTACAAGCGCACTTTTTTTGGAAAAAATTCCCTTTCTTGAATTAAAAAATAAGACAACAATAAATTTGGCCCAATTTTTTTATATATTGTGAAAGATAATGTTACGCCGAGTAAAATGATACCCAACATGTCACGCTTAAAAATTGCGCCCGCTCGTGGCATGGCGTCAAACTTTTACCCTTAAAAATCTCGATAGGCGACGTTTAAAAAATTCTACAAGTTGCATTTTTTGAGATACAGAGGAGGTCTAGGGCTAGAATTATTGCTCTCACTCTAACGATCACGGCGATACCTCACTTGTGTGGTTTGATATGCGGGCGCTACTCGCGTATGCGTTTGCTTCTGCGCGCGATCTCGTCGGGACGGGGCACTTTAAAAAAATATTTTTGGGGTTTTCGTTTTTATTTTTATTTATTTTATAATTTTTAACACTGAAAAAAAAAATATATATCACTTTTATTCCTATTACAAGGAATGTAAACATCCCTTTTAATAGAAAAAAGCATGACAGGTCCTCTTAAATATTAGATCTGGGGTCAAAAAGACCTCAGATCTCATATTTAGGCTTAAATGCAAAAAAAAAAAAAAAAAATGTAAACAAAATAAATGTCTCTTTAAGACGCTGGGCGGAAATGACGTTTTGACGTCACTTCCGCCCAGCAGAGGTATTTCCCTCAGTCGTATCCCCAGACAGCCAGCAAGAGGACCCGATCGCCTCCGCCGCTACCGACGGCTACGGTAAGCGGCGGAGGGCGCGGGAGAGCGGCGGGAGGGGGGGCACCCTCTCCCGCCGCCGATAACGACGATCTTGCGGCGAATCCGCCGCGATGACCGCCGTTATCGTTAACAGGTCCGGCCCACGAAGAGATGGATATCTTGGTTGTGGCAGCAGCTGCCGCCGTTACCGAGATATCCATCTTCAAAAAAATCACGTCTTTAGACGTGGGGCAGATCTCAAGTGGTTAAAAAAAAATAAGACTTTAGTATCACTTTAACTTCTCATTTAAAAATAAAATGTCCTATTTTTTATCTAAATTGTAGATCTTAATTAAAGCCAATCTCTGGGCAAACCTTTCTCCACCCTTATACCTACCTCCTACCCCCTTCTGATCCATTAATTGGTCAATCTTCGAAAGCTTCTTTTTTTTTTACTTATCACCACCATTCATGCTTCTCACTGCTGCTGCTTCCAGGACTGATAACTAGTGATCCAATGCTCTATTCTGTTCCTCTATGACCAGGTGCCTCTTCATCACATATACACACCTCTGCAATCTCTTGCATCTTAAGAGGACCCTTTTGCTGGACAGCCAATAGGAAGTGTCCACATTGTTTAGGCAACCATGAGAATACCTGAAGAAAATCCATCCTTCTATACAGATTTATGTAAGTAAAAGGGACTTTTAGATTTATTTTTCTTGGAATAATTAGTGATGAGCGGAATACGCCATATTCGATTTCGCGATATTTTGCGAATATTTCGAAGAATATTCGCGAATATTTCGAAGAATATTCGCGAATATTTCGAAGAATATTCGCGAATATTTCGAAGAATATTCGCGAATATTTCGAAGAATATTCGTGATATTTTATAAAAAAAAAACAATGCGAATGTTCGCCAATGCGAATTTTCGCCAATGCGAAATTTCGCGATTTTTTTTTTTTTTTTATAAAATATCACGAATATTCGATATTTACGAATATTCGCTATATTTTATAAAAAAAAAAAAAATAGCGAAATTTCGCATATGCGAAAGCGAAAATGATTGCGAAATTTCGCTATTTTTTTTGGATAAAATATCACGAATATTCGATATTTACGAATATTCGCTATATTTTATAAAAAAAAAAAAAAAAAGAAAGAAAGAAATTGATTGCGAAATTTATTGCCAAATTGATTGCGAAATTTGAAAAATACGAATATTCGAAATAGCGAATATTCGCCGCGATATTCGAGATATTCGCGAATACTCGAATATGCAATATTCGTAGCGAATATTCGCAATGCGAATATTCGTGAGCAACACTAGAAATAATCTACCAATGGCCCACATTTGGTGGACATGTCCTAAGGTATGCAGACTATAGGTCAGGGTCTACACCCTTCTACGTAATATGCTCAATTCAAACCTTAAAATAGACCCCTATGAAGCCCTTCTATGTAAACCCATAGACAAACTCCTCTGCCCGGAACGCCAATTAGCTCTGCACCTTTTTAATGCAACTAAGTTGACCATTGTGAGGGCATGGAAAACCCCAGTACTCGATGGACTCTTCCCCCTCTTCTTTCCTCTCTCTTTTTTCTTCTCTCTCTCTCTCTCTTAGGTTACCCCCTACTCCCTGCAGTCTACCCATTCTCTTTCTTTTTTTGTGCACTCTTCTCTGAGACTCCTGATTTCAAGGAGTCGGTCTAGAGACGATGGTTACAGCGATACAGAATAAATAAAATAGAAAGACCAAACAAAGAAAAAAAAATGTAAAAAAAATCTCTCTTATCCACAATCAATATGCAGTTAATCTATTAATGTGTGCACCCCTTTATGTTGCTTGGAGTTTTTGAGCTTTTGCCTACCATATAGCATACTCTGGGACATTGATTGACTTTTATTATGGCGTACGGCTGCTGTTTTTTTGTCTTTTTCTCCTATTTTCTTATTGTACTGATGAATATTGTACCATGTATAGCATCCTTTTGTTGGGATTCTCCTCTTCATCTTATGTTTGATGTAACCATCACACTGTTGCACTAACCTGTTGTAATTACTTTTATACCAATAAAAACGTTGTAAAATAAATAATTTACCAATTATTCGGGGGAGGAGCAAAGGGTGGGGGGGGGTGGTATACTCAGAATTCAACTTTAGCTCATACTGTAAAATCATACAAGGTAAAGTATATGTACAGAATAACATTTTAAATCATTGTTAATGTATTTTTTTTTACATCCCCATATAAATAAACATAATCTCATGCAATGAACTTACTGCACCAATTTGAATCAAAGTTTCGATTAAGGTCTACTCCAAAGCAAGTTCCATTTTCATGGGGTGAGCGTGATTTTCTCCAGAGACGATCCTATGCATTAAAGCAGGATAAAACAGAGATTGAGACTAAAGAGATTACTTAACTATGACACTAACACTTTTAGGCTGTATGGAAGTAGGTAATATTATTGAAAATCATCTTACTGGGTCATATTTTCTTACCGTAGTCCAGGAGTACACAAACCCATCAATATTGAGGACAGGAACAATATAAAAGTCTATATGTTCTAGGGCTTTATGTATGACTTTATTGCTGTTATGATTTTCAAGTAGCTGCAAGAGAAAAACAAATGAAAAAAGTTTATTTATATATTTTATTTGATCTTACAGACTCCCTAAATAAAAACGAATACATGTACAATTGGCACACACTTATATATATTACACACCTAGAATATGAATACAAAATAAGTAAATTATAAGACCTGCCTCTATTTGTAGGTGTTATGGGAAAATGTGTGAACATTGAGCATTGGGAAGAGGTGGATCACAAGCACTTGGTGTACTGGAGAGTGATGTCTCAACAATTGGGTGTTTATATATGGACAATAACATATGAGCACAATTAAGACACTGTAAAAGTGTGGTGGACTGTTTCTTGAAATTTTGTGATTCACACTGGGCTATTATAGATACATGTGTTTATAGAAATATTTGTGTTAATGGCTGATCGCTTAGTGCCACCTTATATCTGTAATTTTATTGCAGATGTAATGGTATGCTGCCACTGATGTAAAGGTGGTAGCAGTGATCAAGGTTTGTATATATTATTGAAGTTTTACATCAGATGTTTTATTATTTTTATCTTAGATTTTTTTTTTTTTATGTTTGTTATGTTATGATGCTATGTTTGTTTTTTAATTTTACATGTAGAAATGTTATAATATTTTTCTAGAACCCCAAAACATTATAGATATTTTTAAGCGGAGGCCCTAGAGAGTAAAATGACGGGCTTTGCAATATTTTATGTCACATGGTATTTGCACAATTGTTGTCACATTGTTTTGTAGCTGCTTATTATTTCACTTGTTTAGATTAGCGCAACTTTTTCCCTGTTTTACACATAATCATGTTAAATAATTTTTTTTTTGCTTGCACTTAATTGTTTTTTTTTTTTTTTTTACCTTAGCACAGTATTTCTGTATTCAGTAAGCTAAGAGGACTTTCATTTGCAATTTGCACATGAAGACATTATATAAATTGGTTAACAAACTTAACAACTGCATTATCAATGTTTTTTATTATGACGTGCTTATTCAGCAGAGCAAAGAAGAGAGTACAAAGTGCAACAAGTCAAGGTAGCTGATCACAAGTCACACTTTGCAGATCTGACTTCATTAAGGAGAATTCTAACCGCTATGGACTGCTTCACTTTGCACATCATCGTTTTTGTACAGTTTTGTTACAGGTTATAAACTGAACACACACATATTAAGTAGTGTTACTGCAAAGGTTTTTTTGGTTATTTATATTTATCTGAGTATAGTATAGTATAGTATAGTATAGTATAGTAAGTTACTTACCTCTCTAATAAACCATTGACAAAATGCTACTGAGATCCATTCTCGGGCATGTATTCCACAGTCCATCCAAATAATTTTCTTTTTTTTATCAGATGGATAGCCAATCTGCAAATTAATTAAATAAATGTAATCAATGAACATTCCTATCAGGGTGGATTTTAATTTAGTTAGATTATGAATAATTGGGTAGTGATATCACCAGGAGAAGAATTTAGTCTATAGAGAATGCATGTTTTTCATTTTACAGTCAGACTTGTAATTTATTTTAGATGCAATCACTATTTTTATTTAGCCCAGTTATATATGCTTGAGGAAAGTCTATGATTAATCATATGACCTCTAAAATAACAGGAAACTTTATCTGCAAGACGCTGTTTGTAAAACAAAAATACTTTATCACAACTTTTTAATGACAGCATCATAATAATGTATTATTAACATGTTTTGAGAATCTTTATTGATCACTTACTGGCACTGCTTATACACTTGTAGCATTCCTAAGAGCCGGTTCACACTCGGTTCACACTCCCGCGGCACGACTTCGGGGGCGACTCTGCAAGTCATCCTGAGGACGACTTCAGAGGCGACCAGCAAAACGACTTCTGTATAGAAGTCAATGCAGGTCGCCCCGAGCCGCCCCCGAAGTAGCGCAGGAACCATTTTCTAAGTCGGAGCAACCTATTAGAACGGTTCCATTGCATTGAATGGGACACGACTAAAGTGAAATGTATTTACTTTAAATGCGATTGAAAATCAAATCCACATTCACCAAAAACAAAAACCAATAGAATTTTTCTCAGTGCCCGAAATAATTTGTTTTAGCCCTTTGGTTACATACATATGGTTACATTACTTAGAGCAGTGGTGTCAAACTCAATTTCATCGTAGGCCACATCAGCATTATGATTGCCCTCAAAAGGGCCGGTTGTATCTGTAAGATTAGATGTCCAGCGCATCCCCTCTCCTTACATTAGATGCCAAGAGCTAACACACCATCAGAAGTTGAGTTCCCCACTCTCCCTTAGATCACAGCGCACCCCCTTTCCATATGCTGGATGCATTGCTTAAAAGCAGAAAGTGAGGGTTGAGGAGGACCAGAGGAGGGCTGCAGCTGCAGGAGAGGTGCGAGGGCCACGTGAAATGTCCTGGAGGGCCGCATTCGGCCCGCGGGCCTTGTGTTTGCCACCTATGACTTAGAGAGTCTTTGTGCCAACTGAATGGCTACTTTCTACCTACAAACCACACCATCTGTGGGCAGCACAGTGGCTAAGTGGTTAGCACTTTGCCTAACTCCTAACTCCGGTTTCCCCCTACACTCCAAAGACATGCTGGTAGGTTAATTGGTTCCTATCTAAATTGGTCTTAGTATGTGTATGTATGAATGTGAGTTAGGGCCCTTAGATTGTGTGCTCCTTGAGGGCAGGGACTGAATGTATAGTATATGTAAAGCACTCTGTGTAAATTGATGGTGCTATAGAAGTACCTGTAATAAATAAATCTCAACTCTCATTACCCAGTCTTCCTGACACTCATATTGGACAGCATTTCACAAAGAATAGAGGGCTACATGTACATGCAGATTCTTTGACAGTTAAGCAGTGTGAGTTTCCCAACAACCTTACGTGAGGCAAACCTCTGAAATCAACCTCTAAGGGCACCTTCACACCTGTTCACTCTAGTGCATTATGTTGAGAGTTGTCAAGCATTTTGGTAGGCAGCCCAATTATTTGAATTTTTTTCCCTTTTTTTTTTGACACAGCACACCACAACACATTGTAGTGCATTACCATGGGTTGCAGTGAACATCGACGCAGGTGGAGGTCTACAAGTGAATGGCACTATGATACACTAGTGTGCACATTGCAACACACTAGTGAGAGGCCAGATAAAAGGTTAGTTCATACTAAGATTAAAACAAAATATTCTATGCAGCTTAACTGTTATTAAGTATGTAGCACACTCCTAGGTAGATGCTAGAGTGAGTGTACTATAGTTTTTTTGGGTTTCTCTGCTTAACAGAGAGACAGTAAGTAAATGTATGTGCTGTCTACTTAACAGAGGCTGTGACTGTTTAGCAGAGTCTGCTCAGTGTATTCTGGTGCTGCTCATGTTGTCTTGAAGTTTTACACTGGTCTGGTAGCAATGCAATGTGCCGGACAGTGGGGTGGAAACCAGGCAGATGAGATCATTAATATCTATAAAGCCCTGGTCAATTAGAAGGGGAGGTGCCCCAATGCATGCTGGGCGACTGTACTTATATTTGATAAGCACACAGGCTCTGCCCCTCCTCAGCACAGGCTGTCATGCAGCCTCAGATGGATGACCTAAGGGCCTGAAACATTGAAGCTGATTCCCATAGTTCTCCTGAGAGCTGGCTGAGGGAGGATGTTCACAGATGCCATCTGATATTAAGGAGGAAGGTGACCTGCGGTAATGTCCTTGTGAGTACAAGGTAGGAATGAGGAGGTCCTTGTGAGTAAAAACCCCCTAAAGAGATCCTAGAGACTGGTGTTACTAAATATCTCTCTTAGAGCTAGAAGTCAGCATACTGGGTGTAAGCTAAATCAGACACTGACTAGTGTCTTGAAGAAGAAAAGTACCCTAAATTCCTTCTGAAACCAAGGAATTTTGCTTTATTGTGCACAGCCTGCTGCATAGTTCTACTGACAGTCTGCTACACTGCTACACTTCTTCTACTAAGAAAGTTTTTCTCTCTTGTGAATAGTTAATTTGGAGTATTCTACTAAATCACTTCTCCTATCCAAGTTCTCCGCTACACTGAAGCTGGTGCTGGAAGCACCAGCTTTAGTGGGGTACAGGGTCAATATAATAATCTTAGACTAGGGTGGGAGTACATTTAGCCTTAGTTAAAATTTGACAGGAATTAGACTTTAAGCCACTGTGTGATAAAACAGTTATATTGTAAGCTCTTACGAGCAGGACCCTCTGAAGCAATCATGTTAGGACCGTTAAAACTGAAGCTTCCAATCAGTGCTGGAGGGAATCATTGGAGTGAGGACAAGCTCCAGGGCCTGCACGTTACTCTATAAAACATAGAGTAACGTCCTTTAACAATGTTCATATATAAAACTTACTTTAAAGTAGTAAATAGGCCTAATTTCATAGGTTGATCCCAAATAATTTAATGTAACTAGATGTGGATATTCATGCTTGATTTGGTCAATCCACTTGTAAATCTGTAAAAGACAAAATAAAACTGTATAAATACTTATGTGTCTATGAAAGTTCTAATTTATCCAGGTCATGGTAGATCTAGTGGTAGTTAATAGTCACATACAACTAGACTTGTTCTGTAAAGTTGAATAAGTTATGTAGCTTAACCAAACTTTTTTTCAGTTCTTATGTAGACGTGGACCGGACAGGCTATGAAATATCTTTAACATTACAGAACAATTCCAGTTGAATCTGCCTAGCTACTACTAGGTATACTTACTTATGTATTAATTATGGGTACCATATTTGTAGAGCAAAATTCTATTAGGTCACAACTGGATGTTTTTACTATGTACAGGACTACATACTTTAAAGTAAAATTATAGGTAGGACTTTTTTTTCAATTTTGGATAGCGTAAAGGAGGGTCAAAACCCCTGTCTGATTTTTTATTTTTTCGCCAGTTGCGTTCCATTGTGGAGATTTTCCTTCACTTCCTGTGCCATTGCCAAAGAGGATGTGAGAAAAAATCCCTGCAAATTAAGGGAATTCCATGGGGACCCCCAGGTCACCAGGACTAGTATCCCCATGGAAAGAGTTACCCTCTATTACGTTTCTGGGGACTACCCCAAATGTGTGGTTTTCTTTTACTTTCACTTTCAAAGAAAATAGTAAACAAGACACATAGAGAGGATGAATCTCCTTAATAGGGACACAGACAGCACTAAAAACCGACAAGTGTTCTAATCCCTCTCCACTCTGTCCAAAACTGAAAAAAAAGTTTTGCCTTTAGTTATACTTTAAGAAGTGCCCTCCATAATTATATGAAGAATAAAAAAAGTAAACATTTCTTCAAATAAACTAACAAACATGTTTTAATTTGTTTCAGATAAATATGAAATATTACATAATTATATTTATATTTATAATTATGTTTGATTTTTATCTCAGTAGCCATTATAAATAACTCCAGGTGCTATTACCTATCAGACACCTGCTGGTCTCAAATTTTGGGTTGTCACCAGAAACGTATAGAAGAAAAATATTCCAATGGGGACATTAGTTTTGTTGACTCTAATGACAACCAGGAATTCACTCCTTTTGGAGAGATTTTGTCTCACCTCCTGTTTTGTTTATGTAACAGGAAGTGAAGAGAAATCTGCACAATGGGACACAGATGGGGAAAAAAAAAATGTCAGGGATTATAACCCTCCCTTACTTTGTCCAAAATAAAAAATGTTGCTTTTAATTCTACTTTAAGTTCTCAAATCGGCCATGAAATGGCCGTTTATGGTCTTCCAAAGAGGTGATATAACATATGGCTTGATATATAGCATTTTTTTATAAAAATCTATAAATCATTGGAATTAATTATTGCTATAAAAATTACTTTATTAAAAATACAGTATACAAATAATGTGCAGTGTAGTATTTGTATCTTAGTTTGATTATTTTCCTCTGCACAGCTGCTTCTTGTCTACACTAATTGTCAGTCCCTGTCTGCCAGTCTCTATTTCGCTGTCTCCCTGCCCCAGTTGCAGTGTCCTGACCAGTCCATGCTTGCCCTTTCACTCCTGTAAGTCTGGGGTTCAGTATGCACAACTGCCATGAGTAAAGGAAAGGGGTACTTAAAGTGGCATTCCACCCAAAAGTGGAACTTCCACTTTAAGCACTCCTCACCCCCTTACATGCCACATTTGGCATGTCATATTTTTTTTAGGGGGGGGGCTTTGGTAGAAGTGGGACTTTCTCCTTTTGCCTAGGGACCGCCTAGGCAACTCCTCCTCTCCCTTTAGGCAATCTCCTGGGACAAGTGACAGGTCCCAGGAGGTCGCCTGTCCATTCATAGAGCGCAGTGCGACTCACGTATGCGCAGTGAGTGCCTGGCCGTTAAGCGGAAAGCTGCCACGGTCGGGTGCCCACAATATGAATGGAGGTGCCGGCGGAGAGGGAGGGAGAGGAGTGACTCTCCGGGCGTCCGTATCGCTGGACCGCAGAGCAGGTAAGTGTCTGTTTATTAAAAGTCAGCAGCTTCACTTTTTTTGCTGACTTTTAATAACTTAAAAAGGATGGAACTCTACTTTAAAAGGGGAACTCTATACCGCACAACCCAGCAAATGCTAATTGTATTTACAAATATGCATATTCTTACCTCTTGCATTGGATGGTACTTTGTGTAATCAAATGAGGACAGCAATGTCTTCACTCTGTGCTCATTTGCAGTGCTTTTTGCAATGAGTGCTTGTACATCACTGATCATGACTCTATAAAAGAAAAAATAAGAGAAGAAATTTAAAAAATGTGAAAAAAGATTATTTAAAATAAAACCCTACAAATAATTTTTATTTTCAGATATTTTATTTCAAATACTAACTAATAATCATGTGTGGGGTATAGATCAATCACTAACTATATCCATTCACCCCTTTGACCGGAGTCAACATTGCTATAATTTGAATAACTTATTTCTGGCCAGAGGAATAAATGAACGCCCAAGCACTTGGTGTGCCTAAACTTGCCTAAACGCATTTGCATCAGGCTCATGAATAGGTGTGAATGCCTTGAAATGTGTTTTGTCACATCATCTGTGATGCTGGCTGAAAGAGGTTCCATTCCAATGACTCCTTTTCTGTGTTTTGTACATGAGGCATTGTGGTCCTGTGTTTTGTGTTCCCAGTTGTTTGAGGCATTTATTTTGGATACCAAATAATTTATAATAGCAGCTTAAACCCTTTCTACTCTAAGGCACAGTGCTGGACCAAGATTGGGCTCAGGTAAGTATTTAGGTGCACTGGGTGGGGGTGATCACACAAGGTTTTTTACCTTAATGTATAGAATTAAAGTAATACTAAAGTCATACTAAATATGTTATACTTACCTGCCCTGTGTAATGGTTTTACACAGAGCAGCCCAGATCCTGCCCCCTTCCTCCCGTCGAGTGCCCCCTCATAAGCAGCTAGCTATCGGGGCACCTTAGTCGAGCCATAGTTCTGTGTGTCCATTCAGACACAGAGTCGTGGTTCGGCCCCACCCCTCTCTGTCATGATTAGCTAACTGACTTTGATTGACAGCAGCATGAGCCAATGGTGTCACTGCTGTGTCTCAGTCAATCAGGAGGGAGAGTCCCGGATGGCCAAAGCAGTCATGCACATCGCTGGATAGAGATGTGGCTCAGGCAAGTATTAGGGGGGCTGAGGCTGCCTGGAATGCATTAGGATAAAAATACTTCTGCCTTTACAATCTCTTAAACACCATCTGTGGTAATTAGTCTATAAGTCTGTGTATCATCCCAATGATCCATTTCTAAAAGCTTGGTGGACCCTGAAAGGTTGGTGGGAATGAAGGGTTATGGGTAAAAGCCATAGGAGGCTTACTCAGATTATAAACCCCCAGAATATAAGACAGCATCCAAAACCTGTATAATACAGTGAGGGGGATTAACTTAAATGGTTGCACTCAGAATCTGGTGCAGCTGTACATAGTAGCTAATCAGCTTCTAACTTCAGCTTGTTCAGTTAAGCTCTGATAATAAAACCTGGAAGCTGATTGGTTTCTATGCAAAGCTGTACCAGATTTTGCACACTCCAGTCTTAAAAAGTACTGTTCAAAGAAGGAACCTGTATCATTTTTCAGCAACCATACCAAAAACTTAATCTGGGGCATACCAGAGGAAAGAGTGAACCAAATCATTGCCATGAGATGTACAGTAGCAGGCAAAGATAAGTGAAATCCGGCAAAATCTGACAGCAAAGATCGTTACTCCTGATCCTGAATGCCAATTTCACATGAGCAACAGCCTCCCCTAAAATTATTTTGAATATTAAGGACAGCAAATACTCAGAGCAAATGGCTCCTAGTTCCCATATGTAGTTGATCTGGTCATTTGTGGATGTCAGTGTTATGTCGGAATTCAGCAGCAGAGATGACCAGATCCATGTAGCTACACAAGCAAACTGAGACCAGACTGTATATGGTGAAAAAAATATATTGATAGTAAAGCAAAAGACATGGACACACCAGCAAAGGGCAAACATAAAAATACAAGTGAATCACAGGCATATAACCAAAATGCCTAAAAATCTAACTATATACAATATGAACAATACAGTATATACAAGATGAATAACCTGGGCAACAGGGAATACCAGGGATGCAAGGAAGGGGGGAATCAGGACTGGGTACAGGAGCAAATATAAGACAGCAGATCACAGGGTACAAGATGCAGGGCTAGAAAAATGAGTGCAACTTTACTTGCAAAGTGTACAGTCATTAGTAAATCAACCCAGATATGTTGAATTTGTTTGGATACCTGTGTCCTAGGTTTCAAAATGAAAAACCTGCAAAAAAAGCAGATTTAACTTCTTGATCTCCCACATTTTACCATCTAAAATCATCTTATGATTCAAAGGATTTCAATAGATAGATTGAACAATAAAAGGACAGTGGGAATGCCTGTCTTGTTTCCTTTTGACGTATAAAAGGTTCAGGCATCATATTTGAAGCATACATTTGGACCATAGGGATATTGTATAGAGTTGTAAGATAATGCATACATTTGCATTAAAACATATGGCTATGTACCAGCTTTAGCCATGTCTAAGGCCAACAAGGCCAGGGAAGACAGAAGAGCTCTACAGTCTACAATGCTTTTTTACTGTCATTCCTTTGTGAATAATTGATAATTCCTAAACTATAATTTACAAACTCGACTTGTAAAGGTGCAAACTGTTTGGGTAACACAATTGCTAAGATTTTAGATAGGAATTTAGCATCCTGATTTAACAAGGGAATGGGGTGGTAGGGGCTAGGTTGGAGTGTGCCCTTCTCTGATTTAAGAAAAAGCCATATGTAGGCAGCATTACCAGGGTAAGTTATATGCATGGTCATATGATAATACATAGACAGCAGAGAAATAAAGGATTCTTATGTCAAAACTTTATGAAATTCTATTGACAGACCCATGTGGGTCTGGTGCCTTAGCCGAGGGCAACTGCATTATAACTTGTTCTATTTTACCTGGAGTAATCTCAGCATTGAGGTTGTCTAAGTCATAAATTGTTAACTGGGCTAACAGTGTAGGGTGGTATGGGTTATAATATCTTTATAACTTTAGTATCAGTAAGAATATTACCTTTTACTATAAATCCCAGATTTGGGTAATGTGAGAAATGTGAGAATGTGTTTAACCACTTTTCTAAATTATCAAGTATTCTACCAGTCTTGTTACCCATTCTGAAGTATTTCACATCCCTTAGGGTTCTAATATTACAATGATCACAAGTTATCTTACACTTCAGCCCTTCTTCCCTCTAAATCTTGGACATTGGAAATGTATATTCTACATTTGTGCACCTTATGCCATAAACATTTTTTTTTCCAGCAAATTACATTTCAGGGGTGTCATATTGGCCAGGATCACCTCATGGCGATCAGCTCTTCAGACCACAGTAACTGGCAAACCTTGCTTCTTTGGGCCCTGCATTCCCTGTACCACCTTCAGGGGTGCACCCTGGTCTCCAACCTGACACGTGACACTGGCTTTACATCCCACTGCTGGTGCTCTAACCACTATACTCTCCATAACATGTCTAGTTTCCTGTAGATGTGCTATATCTGTTCAAAGTAATGAGCTTCATATTATATATAATTGGTTCAGTTAGGAAGCAAATAGTGGCTAGCAGACAGTTAAATAGATAATTTCTACCATTCATAAGTGCAGAGAAAGACTGAGGGGCACCTTGTGCCTGCCCCATGTTGTCCGGTGAGAGTTTGAGAGGAGTTAACCAGATAGGAACAGTTTTAAACTGATATTAATCTCAGATTCAAAAATGTAAAATATTGCAGTAGCTTACCAAATTTTAGATGCAGTGGTTACATTAGTGTTATTTTAGTTTCCTTTTTTAGGCTTTTTTGCCCTTTTTTTCAACTCTGGATCTGGCCAGTACATGTGTGTTTTTCTACATCCTTTTAACCAATTGTTGAGGAGCTCACGCAGATATACTGCAGCAGGTCAGCTCTCCTATGCGAAACGATGTACCTGTACATCAGTCCGTGCAAGGAGGATAACCTGCTGTGCGCTACGGGTGCTTGCCCGGAGGTCTCGCGCACTCGATGTCCACTGATGACCTGCGATCGTGTTGAGGGGAGACATAAGGGGGAATTGCCTATGCAAACAAGGTGATTCCATGTTCTGCCTAGTGACATGACAGAGATCTACTGTTCCCAGTGATTGGGAACAGTGATCTCTGTCATGTCCCTGGCAGCTCATCCCCCTACAGTTAGAACACACCCAGGGAACACACTTAACCCCTTGATCGCCCCCTAGTGTTAACCCCTTTTCTGCCAGTGTAATTTTTACATGTAATAATGTCACTAGTCCCCAAAAAAGTGTAATTTGGGGTCAGATTTGTCCACCACAATGCAGCAGTCCCTCAGATCACCGCCATTACCAGTAAAAACAATTTAAAAAAGTCCTTAAATCTGTCCCATAGTTTGTACAGAGACGTATCTTTGTGCGGGCGTAGCGTATCCTCTTAACGCTACGCCTCCGCAACTTAGAGAGGCAAGTGCCATATTCACAAAGCACTTGCATCCTAAGTTACGGCGGCGTAGCGTAAATTTGTTGGCGTAAGCCCACGTAATTCAAAGTAGGCTAGGAGTGGGCGTGTTGTATGGTAATCAACCATGACCCCACGTAAAAGACGTTTCTAATGAACGGCGCATGCGATGTCCGTGGACGTATCACAGTGCGCATGCTCAAAATTACGCCGCAAATACTCATTGGTTTCGATGTGAACGTAACTTACGCAAAGCCCTATTCGCAAACGTTTTACGCAAATGACGTAAACGACAGAAAATTCAACGCTGTCCCGACGTCCATACCTAACATTGCGTACGCCTCATATAGCAGGGGTAACTTTACGCCGACATACGCTTACGCAAGTCCTGGGCGCAAGTACGTTCGTGAATCAGCGTATCTAGCTCATTTGCATATTCAACGTGTAAATCGACAGAAGCGCCACCTAGCAGCCAGCATAAATATGCAACTAAGATACGACGGCGTAAGAGACTTACGCCGGTCGGATCTTAGCAAAATTCTGGCGTATCTTGCTTTCTGAATACAGAAAAAAGATACGCCGGCGCATCCTAGAAGTTACGCGGTGTATCTTGAGATATGCCGACGTAACTTCTTTGAGAATCTGGGCCAATAACTTTTGCGCAAACCAATTAAAAAAAAAAAATTGTAGAAGAATATATATCAACCTAAACTAATAAACAATAAATACACTTTTTTCTGTCTTTTTTTGTTTATAGTGCAAACAATCTAAACTGCAGGGGTGATCAAACACCACCAAAAGAAATTTTGTTTGGGTACAGCGGCACGTGGCCGTACAATTGTCAATTGTCGCAAAAAAATGGCCTTCCGGGACTGAAGTGATTCACAGTGTCTAATAACAGTGGCATTTAGCATATTGAGACACACCATTTATCACTGACTGGGGTGCTTACAATGGTCAGCTTGTATTCACTTATGTAAAACCTTTATTAGAAAAGGAAAAAAAAATATGTTGCTGTAACTGTCTAAAAAAGTTGGAGTTTGGCTTTAATTTGTTAAGCAAATGCATCTAAATCTGGCAGTGCAGCCAACACTACCCACTGTTTAGATTGACAATGCAGCAGTCTAAAGGTGTCTCTGTTGCTCTTCCAGAGGAGTGAAGACACCCTGAGAAAGGAATGATGTTACTAGCTGGATCACCAGGAAAAACGCAAAAAAAAAAGAGAATGAATGAAGCCACAACATTTGGAAATCGGTAAGCTGCAATATATTAAACGTCACTTTTTGGATTTAACACAGCTTCAACCACTTGACCACTGGGCACTTAAACACCCTTCCTAACCAGACCAATTTTCAGCTTTCGGTGCTCTGACAATTTGAATGACAATTACTCAGTCATACAACATTCTACCCATTTGAAATTTTTGTCCTTTTTTTCACACAAATAGAGCTTTCTTTTGGTGGTATTTGATCACCTCTGGGTTTTTTATTTTTTGCGTTATAAAAGAAAAACGACTGAAAATTCTGTAAAAAAATAAAATAAAACTTGTTTCTGTCATATTAGTGGGTTATTTCTCACACACAGCATATGCATACCACAAATTACACCCCAAAACACATTCTGCTATTCCTCCCGAGTATGGCGATACCCCATGTGTGGGACTTTTACACAGCGTCGCCACATACAGAGGCCCAACATGCAGGGAGCACCATCAGGCGTTCTGGAACACCCACACCAATTCTGACATTTCTCTCCTACATGGAAAAATCATAATTTATTTGCTAGAAAATTACATAGAACCCCAAAACATTATATATGCTTTTTTAGCTAAGACCCTAGAGAATACAATGGCGGCTGTTACAACTTTTTATCTCGCACGGTATTTTCGCAGAAATTTATTGAACGCGTGTTTTTAAAAAAAAACTGTTTTGTGCTTAAAACAAAACAAAACAGTAAAGTTAGCCCAATTTTTTTTCAAAATGTGAAAGATGAAGTTACGCCGAGTAAATAGATACCCAACATGTCACACTTCAAAATTGCGCACACTCGTGGAATGGCGCCAAACTTCGCTACTTAAAAATCCCCATAGGCAGTATTGCAGAGTATTCGGGTATTGCAAAGTATCATGCAGGGTATTGGGGTATTGCCGAGTATTTGGGTATTGCCGAGTATTGGGGTATTGCCGAGTATTGGGGTATTGTTGGGTACTGGGGTATTGTTGGGTACTGGGGTATTGTGGGGTACTGTTGGGTACTGGGGTATTGTTGGGTACTGGGGTATTGTGGGGTACTGGGGCATTGCCGAGTACTGGGGTATTACCGAGTACTGGGGTATTGCCGAGTACTGGGGTATTGCCGAGAACTGGGGTATTGCCGAGAATTGGGGTATTGTTGGGTACTGGGGTATTGTTGGGTACTGGGGTATTGGGTACTGGGGTATTGTGGGGTATTGTTGGGTACTGGGGTATTGTTGGGTACTGGGGTATTGTGGGGTATTGTTGGGTACTGGGGTATTGTTGGGTACTGGGGTATTGTTGGGTATTGTTGGGTACTGGGGTATTGTGGGGTATTGTTGGGTACTGGGGTATTGTTGGGTACTGGGGTATTGTTGGGTACTGGGGTATTGTGGGGTATTGTTGGGTGCTGGGGTATTGTGGGGTACTGGGGTATTGTTGGGTACTGGGGTATTGTTGGGTACTGGGGTATTGTTGGGTATTGTTGGGTACTGGGGTATTGTGGGGTATTGTTGGGTACTGGGGTATTGTGGGGTATTGTTGGGTACTGGGGTATTGTTGGGTACTGGGGTATTGTTGGGTACTGGGGTATTGTGGGGTACTGGGGGATTGCTGGGTACTGGGGGATTGCTGGGTACTGGGGATTGCAGGGTACTAGGGGATTGCAGAGCTGGGATGGATTGAGGGATGGCTGGATCTGTGACTGCATTTGTCACAGATCCAGCCACAGCTCAGCTGCTGACACCCCGCTCCCCCCCTCTCCTCGCACACTGTACAGAGAGGAGAGGGAGGAGAGGGAGGAACCGGCGTCATCAAATGACGCCGGTTTGTTTACAAGTGATCGCGCCGTCATTCGACGGCGCGATCACGTGGTAAACGGCCGCTATCAGCGGCAATTTACCGTGATCCGTGATGCGCCGGGTCTTCTAGACCCGGCGAGCACAGACACTTTCGCGAGCGCGTCCCAGGGGACGCGCAATCGCGGAAGTGCACGACGACGTCCCAGGGACGTCGTGTCAAAGTAACTCCACCGCGCCGTAGCAGTAAAATGCTTATGGCGCGGTGGGGAAGTGGTTAAACAAAAGAATAATGATTGTCATTAGAGAATAGATGATGGACTTCCTTTTATTCTTACAGACAAGTGCAAACCAAAATAAGTGGGGCATAGGTGTTCGACCCTGTCCAAAAACAACCCATGACCCAACCATGCCCCATACCAAGTAATATCCACATCCAGAGTAAAATATGAATCATGTACACTATCTGGTATATCAAAAGTAAGTCTTCCAATTTGTTGTAGCGATTCTAAGGGCTCATTTCCACTGGCATTTTTACAGCCACTTTTCTGGGAGTTTTTTGCAGCTTAAAAACACCTGTCCATGTTAGTCTATGGCCTCATGCCCACCATGACGTTTTTGAGCTGTAGATGGCTGAGACGTTTTTAAGCTGCAAAAAAAACGTGGGACCAGTGCGTTCTGAAGCTCCAGCAATAGAGCTGTAAAAACGGCAGACATTAAAAAACGCTCAAAAACGGGCAAAAACACTCAAAAACTCTGCCGCGGCGTTTCTAAAACTCCAGCTCCAAAACATTTTTTTGTTTTTTTTCTAAAATAAACATGGACAGGCGTTTTTAAGCTGTAAAAACACGCTCAGAAAAGTGGCTGTAAAAACGCCAGTGGAAATGAAGCCTTACAGTTGATGTATTTTACTCGTTTGTTAACAAGAGTCTGGCATACCTGATACTTTTAAGAACTTACAATGGTTAGTGACTTCCACTGAGTAATCTTCAAAAGGCAATTTTTTGCACCCCTCTGCATAAATATTATGTTGTGCTCTAAAGCCATACAATATTTGGGTATGGTCTCTGAAGTCTAGAAAGAGGACAATCACAGGATACGGGGTCTTAATCGGTCCAAACCTATGTGCTTGTTACACTTTGTGGGGAGCTTTGAGGCCTAGTGCTTGTGGAAGAATAAATGCTCTAAACTTGTGCAGGTCTGCTGCATGGTATAATTGCTACAGTCCTATAATCCATAGATTATTCCAGTGCTACCTATTTTCTAGGTCATCTAAATTGTCTATTAATGCTATCAAGCATTCCTAACTTTTGTGCACTTTTTTAAGCCCATGCTAGTATGACCTCTATTGAATCTTCCATGTTGCTGATTCCATCCTCTAAGGGGATAATTTGGGTATTAGTCTCCTGTGTAGGGATGAGCCGAACATACCCGCGTTTGGTTCGCACCAGAACCGTCAAACAGACCGTGGATAGCGCAAACATTTAGAACCCCATAGAAGTCTATGGGACTCGAACGTTCGAATTCAAAAAGGCTAATTTTAACCACTTAAGGACCGCCGCATGTACATTTACGTCGGCAGAATGGCACCGACAGGCACATCAACGTATATATACGTTGGTGCCTTGGGGGGGATGCGGCGGTCCGCGCGGCTGCAGGAGCGATCCGACAAGTGGGGGCGGCTATCCGTTTTCATCCGCCCCCTCCGGATCGCTCCCAGCCAATGCGCGCGCCCGCCTGACCTGTCACTTCCTCCTCCTGTGTAAACACAGGAAGGAGGAAGCGACGTGATCTCTCCCTCGGCGTTTGTTTCAAGCGCCGCTGAGGAGAGATCACAACACAACAAGTAAGTCCTGCACCAACACTACACTACACACACACAAAATCACATTTAACCCCCGCGATCGCCCCCCCCCCCCCTCCCCCCTGTCACAGTGTCACTGAATGCAGTAATCATACATGTATGATTACTGTATTTAGTGTCAGTGTGACAGACAGTGTGACAGTCAGTCAGTGTTAGTGTCAGGGTAGCCCCCCCACCCCCCCCCCAATAAAGTTTTAACCCCTTGATCACTGCCCTAGTTAACCCTTTCACTCCCTATTGCCAGCGTCACTAAGCGATCATTTTTCTGATCGCTGTATTAGTGTCGCTGTTCCCGCTAGGTAGCTAATTTTTTTTTAATGTGATTTTTTTTTTACTAAAGACATGCGGCTAAATAAATGTTGGCCTAAATGTTTGACTAAAATTTAGTTTATTGGTTTTTTATTATAACAAAAAGTAAAAAATATTGATTTTTTTCCAAAAATGTCGCTCTATTTTTGTATATAGCGCAAAAAATAAAAATCGCAGAGGCGATCAAATACCACCAAAAGAAAGCTCTATTTGTGGGAAAAAAAGGACGCGAATTTTGTTTGGGAGCCACATCGCACGACCGCGCAATTGTCTGTTAAAGCGACGCAGTGCCGAATCGCAAAAACCCCTTGGGTCATTTGCCAGCGTATTGGTCCGGGTCTTAAGTGGTTAAAGACCAATATTCAAGTTATTGTTGGAAAACGTCTTTGAGAACCCGAGTCTTGCCCCAGGGAACATGTATCAATGGCAAAAAAAGTTTTTAAAACTGTCGTTTTTTCTTGAGCATCGCTTTTAATTATGCTTAAAGTGAAAAAAAAATCAAAAACCCCTTTTAAAAAAGTACCTGCTGGGTGTCTATAATAGTGGCACGTGTTTAGAAATCTCCCTACACAACATGAGATTACTCTCAGAAAAAAGTAATTTAATATTGCTTGCGGCTTCAAAGTAATGTTTGGTCCTGCAATATGGATAAAAATCATGGAAAAAAATAGCATGAGTTTCCCCGCCACCACTCCCCCCAGGTCTTTACAAGACCCAGTGCCGATCCTGACCTCCCTGAGGCCCTAAGCAAAATCTGACGACAGTGACATGTCACATTAAAGAAAGTTGCGAAGCGGGGGGAGGGGGTGTTCTGCTGTCGAAAATGACTCAGCCAGCGAGTTTAGAAGCCTCTAGTAATTTTGGGGGCCCTTTGCAGCTTTGCGTGGCCCTAAGTGGCTTGCATAGTGCGCCTATAGGGAGGATCGACCCTGACAAGTCCCTATGGCCCTATATACTTTAAACAGCAGTATACAGGCGGTGCAAACAAGTCAAGGACTGAAGGTTTGTTACGTAGAATCTGAACAATGTCATACTTTGCTGCTGCATATTGCACAATTTCCTAAAGAGACCCTCAACAAACTACATGACACTTGTGCCTGGTGATGAGGCCATTGATGTTCCAGTGGTGGCCCGTGAGCCTGTGGCCATACAGGCTTGGCCCCCCCAAAGCGCACATGCTGTGTGTCAACAATATGTCGATTATTTTAGGGGTGGTGGGGGGGCATTACAATTACAGATATTGGCTCAATCAATTATTTCTTTGTGAAAGAAAAATTGTAGAAAAAAGGGGGGTTGCCATCCGGGGCCCCCTTTGAACAAATTATGTGAAGAACTCCTGTTCTCTGAAAGCCTCCATTATTTCTGCAAGTCAAAATTTAGCAAAAAAATAATAATGTCAGTCAAGCCTTAGCTTTCTTCCCATATCTAACCCACAAACTCATCCACTGATCATAAAGTCTAAAAAAAAAAAGTTTCGTATCGTCGTATTGCACAATCGTTTTTCCAACGTTTTCTACCGACTGTAAACAATGTTCTCTATCCCTTTATACACTGCGCATGTGAGAAGCTCCGCACGTTTCCACGCCCTTCACATTCGTCCTAGTGATTGCCATGCCCCTTTTTAGTCGGTCAATGTGGAGACTAGAGGAGTCTGAAGACATGATGGAGGAGAGACAGCAAGCTGCAACCAGGCAGGAGACAGGTCAGGCACTCACCAGGAGGAGCAGGAGGTACAAAGCCACCAACATGAGCTTTGAAGAGATGGTTGAGATGGTGGCTATTTTAAAAAAGGAGGACTACGATGGCATAAAGGGGCCTTAAAAAAAAACCCAATAAACTCAAGGCCCAGATCATGGATAAGGTACGGAGGGCTATCCATGCAAAATTCGGGGTGCGGGGGTCCACGGAGCAGTTGCGCAAGAGATGGAGTGATTTGAAAATCCGAGAGCCAGAGCAGATGGAGAGAATTCAAAGAGTCCTCAGAAGACGTAAGTCATTTTCATGTCTGCTCTGAATTATTATTTTTTATTTTATTTTGTGGCATGTGCTTTTTATCGCAGGTTGTGTATATATACAGTTCAAGAACAGATGTTTGAAGGTTCATGTTTGTGTGCGCATAATTGGTTGGTCATTCTATTTAAGACCTTTTTATGTGAGACAATTTTTTTAAATAATGTAGATGTGTTAATAAGTTGATTTAAATAATCCAACTTAAGTCAATATACATTAAAAGGAGAGTATGCTCAGCAAAGCAGTTAATTATACATATGCACTCAGTAGCACAATGGTTGGCATGGCCGATCCGCCCTATAGGCTCACTATGCAAGCCGCTTAGGGCCCCGCAAAGCTGCGAAGGGCCCCCCAAATAACTAGAGGCCCCGCCTGGTAAGAAGTGATTTTCGCCCCCTAACCCCCGCTTCTCAACTCGCTGGCTGCATGGGAGAAGAGGCAAGAAGTCAGCACCCCTTGCTTCTCAATTTAATGTAAGATGTCATTTCAGACAGCAGAACACCCCCTCCACCCACTTCTTAACTTTCTTTAATGCAATGTTTCTCAATTCCAGTCCTCACGCCCCCCCAACAGGTCAGGTTTTCAGGATTTCCATTATTTTGCACAGGTGATTTGATCAGTTTCACTGCCTTAGTAATTCCCACAGCCTTTTCATCTGAGGGAAATCCTGAAAACATGACCTGTTGGGGGGGCGTGAGGACTGGAATTGAGAAACACTGCTTTAATGTGACATGTCACTGTCGTTAGCGCCCCCCGCTTCTCATTTTTAATGTGCCATGTCATTTTGCTTCGGGCCCCAGGGAGGTCAGGATCGGCACTGAGTGTTGGTCACAAAAACAACCTAGTTAGTTAGCGTTTCACACAGAGGTGATCCAGTGTCAATTTGTTGTTTTGCCATGTAGGAAACTTGGCCAAAGATAGAGAAATGCAGAAGCTTTGGTAATGGATACAATCCTGTGTTAAGCTTAGGATTGTAAAAACACACAATTGTACGACACTTTTTAAAAAGAATGATTGATATTCCTCTTTCAGGCCTCTAATTTTTTTTGATACATCTATCCCTTTTTTTACAATCTCATAGGCCGCAATCAAGCTGCAGCAGTGGAGCCGACCAACCCCACACAATGCCAAGCCCCACCCTCGACGGATGTGCAGGAAGTGCAAAATGCCACCACATCAGGTCAGTGTCATACAGCACAGCTTCAGGTAATACATGTAGGCCTGCATAATTTTAATGTTTTTTTTCCAAATTTCAGGTGTACGAGCTGTTGGGGGCGGCTTAGACACCGACAGTGCCCAGGTGCTAATTGGGGGGATAATTTGCTGCATGGATGAAATAGAGGACACAAACCTCGCCCTCTTGAAGACCATAAAGAACAACAAGAAGGTGCTCCAAAACCTCTGGGGAAGGTTTAAAATAAATAAATAATAAAAATAAAATAAAATAAATAAATAAAATAAAAACCAGTAGATGTAGACAATTGTTTAAATGCAAAAATATAGGTCTTAAAAATAAAAAATAAAAAATTTCTAGTTTGATATTTAAAAAAATTAAATAAAATCACACATTTTCAGTGTGATACAATAAATATTTTTGGATACTCAACAATGTCTGGCTTCTTATTATATCAATGCTGCCTAAAACACTGCAACCCCTCACAGATACTGTAATTGGAGCGCAATGAAGAGGCACGTGCCAAAGTATTGCATCAAAAATTGTTATTAGGCGCCCCTGTTAAACAGGGGCACACAAATTGGCACAACACAACACTGCAACCCCTCACAATAACTCTAACTGGAGGACAACAAAGAGCCACTTGCAAAGTATTGCATCAAAAATTGTTATTAGACGCCCCTGTTAAACAGGGGCACAAAAATTGGGCCTTAGGCACAACACAACACTGCAACCCCTCACAAAACCTCCAATTGGAGGACAACAAACAGCCACGTGCAAACTATTGCATCAAAAATTGTTATTAGGCGCCCCGGTTAAACAGGGGCACAAAAATTGGGCCTTAGGCACAACACAACACTGCAACCCCTCACAATAACTCTAATTGGAGGACAACAAAGAGCCACGTGCAAAGTATTGCATCAAAAATTGTTATTAGGCGCCCCTGTTAAACAGGGGCACACAAATTGTGCCTTAGGCACAACACAACACTGCAACCCCTCACAATACCACCAATTGGAGGACAACAAAGAGCCACGTGCAAAGTATTGCATCAAAAATTGTTATTAGGCGCCCCTGTTAAACAGGGGCAGAAAAATTGTGCCTTGGGCACAACACAACACTGCAACCCCTCCCAATAACTCCAATTGGAGAGCAACAAGGAGCCACGTGCAAAGTATTGCATCAAAAATTGTTATTAGGCGCCCCTGTTAAACAGGGGCACACAAATTGGGCCTTAGGCACAACACAACACTGCAACCCCTCACAATACCACCAATTGGAGGACAACAAAGAGCCACGTGCAAAGTATTGCATTAAAAATTGTTATTAGGCGCCCCTGTTAAACAGTGGCACAAAAATTGGGCCTTAGGCACAACACAACACTGCAACCCCTCACAATACCACCAATTGGAGGACAACAAACAGCCATGTGCAAAGTATTGCATCAAAATTGTTATTAGGCGCCCCTGTTAAACAGGGGCTGAAAAATTGTGCCTCAGGCACAACACAACACTGCTGCAACCCCTCACAATACCTCCAATTGGAGGACAACAAACAGCCACGTGCAAAGTATTGCATCAAAAATTGTTATTAGGTGCCCCTGTTAAACAGGGGCACAAAAATTGGGCCTTAGGCACAACACAACACTGCAACCCCTCACAATAACTCTAATTGGAGGGCAACAAAGAGCCACGTGCAAATTATTGCATCAAAAATTGTTATTAGGCGCCCCTGTTAAACAGGGGCACAAAAATTGTGCCTTGGGCACAACACAACACTGCAACCCCTCCCAATAACTCCAATTGGAAACAAAGAGCCACGTGCAAATTATTGCATCAAAAATTGTTATTAGGCGCCCCTGTTAAACAGGGGCACAAAAATTGTGCCTTGGGCACAACACAACACTGCAACCCCTCCCAATAACTCCAATTGGAGCGCAACAAGGAGCCACGTGCAAAGTATTGCATCAACAATTGTTATTAGGCGCCCCTGTTAAACAGGGGCAGAAAAATTGTGCCTTGGGCACAACACAACACCGCAACCCCTCCCAATAACTCCAATTGGAGAGCAACAAGGAGCCACGTGCAAAGTATTGCATCAAAAATTGTTATTAGGCGCCCCTGTTAAACAGGGGCACAAAAATTGAGCCTTAGGCACAACACAACACTGCAACCCCTCACAATACCACCAATTGGAGGACAACAAAGAGCCACGTGCAAAGTATTGCATCAAAAATTGTTATTAGGCGCCCCTGTTAAACAGGGGCACAAAAATTGGGCCTTAGGCACAACACAACACTGCAACCCCTCACAATACCACCAATTGGAGGACAACAAACAGCCATGTGCAAAGTATTGTATCAAAAATTGTTATTAGGCGCCCCTGTTAAACAGGGGCTGAAAAATTGTGCCTCAGGCACAACACAACACTGCTGCAACCCCTCACAATACCTCCAATTGGAGGACAACAAACAGCCACATGCAAAGTATTGCATCAAAAATTGTTATTAGACGCCCCTGTTAAACAGGGGCACAACAATTGGGCCTTAGGCACAACACAACACTGCAACCACTGTGCAAGCTCTGGCCAGTGATCCATCCTCAAGACCCAGTAAGCCAGAGGATTTTCGGTGGGGAAGGTGTCCAAGTCGGATCTTGCCCCTAGGTATTCCCAGACCATGTAAACCAGAGGCTGGCGATGGTTGCTGGAACCGGTCAGACCTTGGGGCTGCGGACTAAAAAACTGCTTGAACGCATCGGTCAGACGACCACCTTCTCCACCGCCCCTTCTGTGACTCACCGAAGCCTCAGCAAGACGTTGCCCAGAGCCAGGTTTTGGTAATCCCCCCGATTCTGGGAACGCATTGCACAGACCCTTCTGCAAGGCCTCCCGCATAAGTTTCATCTTCTGCTCCCTCTGCGATGGCAACATAAGGTCCGCAACCTTACTCTTGTAACGTGGATCAAGGAGAGTCGCCAGCCAGTAATGATCCCTCTCCTTGATAGCACGTACACGAGGATCCTTACGCAGGCTTTGCAGGATCAGGGAGGAGATGCAGCGTAGGTTTGCAGAGGCATTCGGGGCACAGTCCTCTGGGTCACTGAGTACGACGGGATCCACAGGCACCTCATCCCAGCCACGTAAAAGTCCACGTGCTCCTTGGGACTGTAAATGATCCCTTGAAGACTGCTGCTGCTGAGTGCTAGGCTCCACCTCCATGCTGCTGATACAATCATCATCAGCTAAGCTAGCATTCAACTGCTGGACATGTGGATGGCTGGGATTGTACTGCTTTTGGCGCTGCAGCAGCTGGGGCAGGGAAATTTGCCTGGTACTATCAGAAGATTGACGGCTACTACGAGCTTGTGACACATCTATTTCTACACCTTCACTGCAGGCTTCAGAGAGGACTGGGGGTCTAGTGGGGTTGGAGGTCCCAGAAAGGCAAGGGGGAGTATGCTTTTGTCTTTGGTGTGGGTCTTTCTGGTGTGCTTGCCAACGAGCTGCATGGCAGTTCGACATATGTCTGGACAAGCATGTGGTACCCAGGCGATTGATGTTTTGGCCACGCGAGATATGCTTGCGACATAAGTTGCAAATAGCAAAGGTACGATCTTGTGAACATGTTTAAAAAAAGGCCCACACCAAAGAACTTTTGCTGTACCGGTCAGACACAGCAGCGCCATGCACAAGCGCCGTAGATCTGCACTGTAATGCAGTGGGTGTGACCTTAAGATGACCCCTGGAGGGCATCCTGCCTCTTTGGAGATGTGCCTGTGCCTCGTCCTCCTCCTCCTCCTCCTCTCTCCTATCAGGCACCCAGGTAGAGTCAGTGACCTCATCATCCCCTCCCTCCTCATCACTGTCAAAAACCTGGCAGTATGCACCAGCTGGGGGAACATCATCACTGCCAGATTGCTGTCCCTCTCGGCCACCCCCTCTCCCTGGGCTCACATCAATGCCTTCCTCTATCTGTGTTCCGTCATCGGAGTCTTCAAAACGCTGCGCATCTTCCTGCAGCATGTACCCAACACTGTGTTGAAACAGTTTGGGGGACTCCTCAGGAGGACATGGTGGTACTAGGGAAGTATTGTGTGAAGCCATTGTGCAGAGGGAAGAGGACGCCTTGGCAGCTGCTTTGCCAGATAAACTTTGATCAGTCTGTGTGAGAGAGGATGAGGAGGATGGGGACGGCTTGGTCATCCACTCTACTAATTTCTCTGCATGTTAAGGGTCAACACGGCCAGCTCCCGAAAAGAAGGACGAGTGGCCATGGCAACAGCCACGTGCTGAAGAGGATGCACCACATCCACCACCAGCGTTACCTCTAGATGCAGAGCCTGCTTGCCCTCGTGACTCTCTGCCTCTCTTTGTTGTCCTACCAGACATATTTATGCATTCAGGTGCTATGTAACAGCACAAGCGCAGTGACACCAACTGCGTTCAGGTGGTATGTAACAGCACAAGCGGAGTCACACCAACTGCGTTCAGGTGGTATGTAACAGCACACGTGCGGTGACACTAACTGCGCTCAGGTGGTATGTAACAGCACACGTGCAGTGACACCAAATGCGCTCAGGTGGTATGTAACAGCACACGTGCGGTGACACCAAATGCGCTCAGGTGGTATGTAACAGCACACGTGCGGTGACACTAACTGCGCTCAGGTGGTATGTAACAGCACACGTGCGGTGACACCAAATGCGCTCAGGTGGTATGTAACAGCACACGTGCGGTGACACTAACTGCGCTCAGGTGGTAAGTAACAGCACACGTGTGGTGACACCAAATGCACTCAGGTGGTGTGTAACAGCACATGTGCGGTGACACCAAATGCGCTCAGGTGGTATGTAACAGCACACGTGCGGTGACACCAAATGTGCTTAGGTGGTATGTAACAGCACACGTGCGGTGACACTAATTGCGCTCAGGTGGTATGTAACAGCACACGTGCGGTGACACCAAATGCGCTCAGGTGGTATGTAACAGCACACGTGCGGTGACACCAAATGCGCTCAGGTGGTATGTAACAGCACACTTGCGGTGATACCAAATGCGCTCAGGTGGTATGTAACAGCACACGTGCGGTGACACCAAATACGCTCAGGTGGTATGTAACAGCACACGTGCGGTGACAACAAATGCGCTCAGGTGGTATGTAACAGCACACGTACAGTGACACTAACTGCGCTCAGGTGGTATGTAACAGCACACGTGCGGTGACACCAAATGCGCTCAGGTGGTATGTAACAGCACACGTGCGGTGACACCAAATGCGCTCAGGTGGTATGTAACAGCACACGCACAGTCAGAGCGACTGTGTTTCTGTGCAATTCAATAGCCCACTTGCATTAACAGCAACTGCCTTTTTGTGCAAATAAATAGCACACTTGTAGTAACAGGTAATGCGTCTATGTGCAATTAACTAGCACACGTTGACTAAGGCCGTGTACACACGGCAGGGAACCTCGACGGGCAGAACACATCGTTCCGCCCGTCGAGGTTCCCTGCCGGCCGTCGAAATCGGCGACCCGCCCGTCGGGAATGACAACCAGCCATTTTTCCAGGCGGGCCGTCGAGCAAATAGAGAGCGTGCTCTCTATTTCTGCTCGACGGGCTTCCCGACGGGAAGATCGCCGAGAGTGTACACACGGCCGAGGTCCTCGCTGGAATGCAGCTTCCAGCGAGGTTCTCGCTGGTTTCCAGCGAGAACCTCGGTCGTGTGTACACGGCCTAACACGTTAGAGCACTGCATCAAGCACAATCTCCTGCCTGACAGATACTAATAGCAGATCTAGCTAAGCTATACAGTTTATAAATATATTGACAACTCCTAGGGATGTCAATATATTCTCTACAAACTGTAAATTTAACTATACTGACTACTAGCCTCCCTGATCTATCTATCTATCTATCTATCTATCTATCTATCTGAAAATACACTGTGGCCCAGATTCAGATACAATTAGATTCGCGTAGAGTATCAGAAATACACTACGCCGCCGTATTTTACCTGGCTCTACGTGGAATCCCGGTAGATTTTGTCCAGTAAACGATGGCGGCGTAGTGTATTTCTCCCGGCGCAAGCCATCTACGCGAGTAGGGGGCGTGAAGCATTTAAAATAGGCGCGTTCCCGCGGCGATCGAACTGCGCATGCTCTGTTCAGAAATTTTCCGCCGTGCATTGCGCAAAATCACGTTGTTACGTCATTTTTTCTTGAGTAGCGTCGTTTACGGACATTCCTATTCCCGAACGAGTTACGTAAAAAAAAAAAAAAAAAAATTAAATTTGACGCGGGAACGACGGCCATACTTAACATGGGCTACGCACCGTTAGACCAGCAAAAAGCTGGTCTAACAGTACGTAGAAAAAAATAGACGTAGGCGATTGCAAAGACCGCTCGTATCTTCGTGGATCGCCGTAAAAACACATTTGCATATCCCGACGCATGAAAACGACGCGGACTCCTCCCAGCGGCCGCAAAAATATCGCAGCGTAGATCCGAAGGCTTACGAAGACGTAAGCCTCTCGGATCGAAGCCCGAAGCCGCCGTATCATGGTTTGAGGATTCAAACTAGTGATACGGCGCGCAAAATTTGAAATTACTCCTGTCTAACACCAGTTAGACAGGCGTAATTGCTCTGTGAATCTGGGCCTGTGTCTCTATCTATCTATATCTCTCTCTCTCTCTGTCTGTCTGACTTCTCTAAGCAAGCCGGAACACACTACACGAGGCCGCCCGGGAGGCGGCCTTTTATAGTGTGGGACGTGTGCTAAAGCCCTGAGCCCTAATTGGCCAAAGCACCCAGGCTTTGGCCAATTAGGTCTCTTCGTTTTTTGGGCGCTGTGATTGGCCAAGCATGCAGGGTCATGGTGCATGCTTGGCCAATCATCAGCGCGCAACGCCGCAGTGAATTATGGGTCATTCGAATTTGGCGCGAACGACCCGATTTGTTCGTTTTCGACAAACGATTGAACGCGAAGCTCATCCCTACTCCTGTGGCATAGTTTACAAGTAGGTCTGCTTTGAAGTTAGAGGCCACCTCCAGTTCCAGTGTTTTATAGTTAGTTTGCAGCTCTAAAAATATAAAATCACCACCAGTATTTTCATTGTTGCTAAGCAGTGATCTGTCTTTGTTTGCCATCTTGGTTGGTGGCAATCTCTTGCAGTCCCTATGCTAAGCCTCACTGTGCTTGGAAGACATAAATTTTGTTTTTGAAATATCTCCATGCCTATGTGAGCTATAGATTCTGGCATCTACAGTGTCAAATTAGCACCGGGAGATCCATGATTTCATAGGGATAACAGACAGCAGGATAGAGCTCCCCATACCTGTGGCTATCACATCAGGTTCTGGAACAGCAGTTGGTAGATCAATGAGGATATCCTAAATGTATCCAAGATGGTAATATGGCATTTGAGTTAACACAGAAGGGGAGGGAAATTGGCTGTTTATAGCCCATCATATGAAGTGGTTAGATGCATCCCTAAATAGTGAAGAAGTAGTTGAAGTCCATTGAAGCTTATGAGTCTTTTGCAGGTGATCGACCATCTGTTGTGAGAGAGTAATGTTAAATGCCTAGGATTTATGATTATTGACCTTAAGGCACAACATAGATGCAGTGGGAGTCAGGGGGTTTATGCAAATCTAGAAGCCCCCTTTTACATTGCACCCCATTTCAACAAAAATGTGACAAAAATAAATAGACAGGAGGCAGTTTTTGACACTTCCTTTATTAAAAAAAAAAAAGCAATATTCCCCGATGTAGATCCACTGTCAATCACAACGCCTGCCACACTGCTGGACCCCCAAAAAAATGCTCTACCTGTGGAAAACCGCCGAATGCCTGCTCCTCCGTCTGACAATACCTAAACATGTAAGGGTCGGGGCCACCTGGTGGCACCGCCCCCTTGTGATGTCACCAACTGGTGCATGCTGGGTATGTGATGTCACAAGTGGCCCAGCCCCTTACCTATTTAGGAACTGTCACATGAAGGAGCAGGCATTCGGTGGTTAGCCTCCATCACAAAAAATGCTATCTTTATTTTAAATACCATTTTTAACTGCTTCCGGACCAGCCGCCACAGTATACTGCAGCAGGATGGCACTGCTGGGCAAGCCATCGTAGCTATATGTCGGCTCTTTAAGTAGCTTTAGCAGGTCTCTGGGATGTGTCCCTGGAGCTGATGTGCATGCCAGCGGGCGCAATGACCCCCGGGCACCTGCGATCGCTCGTGACAGAGCGAGAATCAGGATCTGTGTGTGTAAACACACAGATCCCTAATCTCTCAAGCGAGAGGAGACAGATTGTATGCTCCTACTAAGGAGGAACACCAATCAGTTTCCTCCCCTAATCAGTCCCACACACCTAGGGAGCATAGTTAACCCCTTCATCGCCCCCTAGTGTTAACTCCTTTCCTTACATTTATACAGTAATCAGTGGCTATTTTTAGCTCTGATCGCTGTATAAATGTCACTGGTGTCAAAGTGTCAAAAGTGTCCAATCTGTCCCCCACAATGTCGCAGTCACGATAAAAAAATCGATGATCATCGCCATTACTAGTTAAAAAAATAAAAATGCCATAAATCTATTCCCTATTGCATTTTTTTTGGCCAAAAATGTGTAGAAGATAATATATTGGCCTAAACTGAGGAAAAAAAATGTTTTTGTTTTTGTTTTTAAGTTTTGGATACTTATTTTAGCAAAAAGTACAAAATATTGTTTTTTTTTCCAAAATGTACACTTTTTTTGTTTATAACGCATAAAAAAACACAAATATGATCAAATACCACCAAAAGAAAGCTCTATTTGTGGGGAATAAAGGACATCAATTTTGTTTGGGTACAACTTTGCACATGTGCAGTTGTTAGTTAAAGTGACACAGTGTCTGTCATGGACCATGAAATACTGAAGTGTTTCTACATGAAATCCTAATTCATGTATTACAGATTTTATTCTGAACCCCAGCCAGGTCAACAGACTCATAAGTGATACTTATTGTCCATTGTGTGATACCCCTATTTAAAGCCTTTCTATTATCAGGTGTAAATGACTTCTGCCCTGTCTCTGGTCTCCATTGTTCTGTGGCTGGCTATTGTGTACATTGATTGACCCCCTGGGGCTTTTGTCTGAATACACATTACAGGCTTCTAGCCACACATATTCAGGCTATTCAAGCATTGGGACCAATCTCTGCTGAGACATTTTCAAGTCCTCATTTGCATGGTTTAAGAGGACCAGAGTGAAGACTGCATACTTTACAATGGACCAATAAGAAAGCGGTTGTTGGGGGCGGGATGTTCCAAATCCTGTATAAAGTGTGCTGTGTACTTTCAATAAAGTGTGTCCTGTTACATTCAGCATTAAGCCATGGCTCATGTGTGGATTATTCAGCGGTTCCAGGGATATTCCTACTCATGGAATGATTTCTTTTATGGAAGAAGAAGGGAATGCTTGACAGGGATTTTCTACGACCGTCACAACTGGTTGGCAGCAGCGGGATTTTCCCTTCTACTTTCCTTTACACCAGGATTCCAAGCAGACACTGGGAACAGTGAATGGAAGACTGATACACCCTGCTTAAAAGAAATACACGGAAAGGACTACTGGAAGTTTGTGGAAGGATTGCTAGCAACAAAACCGAGCGTGTCATCATAGCAGAATAAATGGAGCTAGACCAGGAGAACTCGGTTGCAGCAACGCCAGCAGTACAGAAGATGGGGACATCAGTGATTCAGGAGGAGGAATCACCAGCTAACAAGCTAATAAGAGAGAAATTAGCATGGTTCGGTCCGAACCCAACGGCGGATGTGGTGCTGAAAGTGATGACCCTAGTAGCGGAGGAGGCTAAACAAATAAGAAACGCAGAGCTACAGTTAAAACTGGCAGCAGTCCAACAAGCAGCCGCACATTCTCCAAACAGTGAGTACAGCACAGCAGACACAAGGAAGATTCCGTTTAGAGCTTTTAAAGCTTTTGATGAGAAAGAACGAGAGCGGCAACATGAGCTGAGAATTGCAGAAATACGACGATCGGTGACAACGCCTAAAGAAGCAGCACCAAATGAAAGACAGGAGATGGTGAACCTCTATCCCCAGACACCAGTTGCAGAGATAGGGGATCTGATAGACTTCTCTGCTGAGAAAGAACAACCTGATGGGCCTCCAGCAGAAGAGCTGGTATCAGGGCCACACTTCACTGTGCTCTGCCAAGCCCCAAGAGCAGTATTTGTGGAGTTACAAGGAACTTCCCCAGCTGAAGCGCTGGTCACCGGACAGAGGGTTCAAGACCTCTGCCCCACCCCTGTGGCAGTTTTGGAGGCTCAGGGTGAGAAGATGGCGATCACTCCCCAGCCACAGATTACAGAATGTATGGACTGTTCAGAGGATGTTATGGATTATGCATCCCCAGCAGAAGTGCTGGCAACAGGGCAGATTGCCAGCCATCTCTGCCCAGCACCGGGACCAACTGTGGAGTTCCAGGGAGCCGGGGCGGTTGGCCCCCCTCCCCAGCAACCAGCTGAGGTGGTAAAGCTCTTACTCCCAGCGGAACCACTGGCAGCAGGACAGGCTGCTACTGGCAGCTGCACCCCACTACAGCTTGAGTGGATACCAGTGGATGGGACTTCAGTCTCCACTGGTATACCCCATAAATGGTGGCCAGTTGGCCCAGACCCCCAACAGCATGATGGACTGAGCCCAGCCACCCTGTCATCTCTCCAGCGGCTGAAAGGACTCCAGGGAGAAGGGCCAGTCCAGGCCTCTCCCCAGCGGCAGACGTGTTCCCTGAGAGAGGCAGAGGATGGCGGGGTGAGTAATGCTCGGTTTGGAGCAAGTGATTTGGGGTACTGTATGGATACCGGCATTGGGGGACTGGAACTACTGACTGAATTCAGAGACAACCCATCTGGTGTCTCCTACTGGGTTAGTCCCCTGCCAAAAGGGGAGATGTGTGACAGGCCTAGCCTAGACAGGGGCTTTTGGAGAGGACTGAATGCGAGCCTCTTGCCGTCCGATTATGGGCCAGGGCCTCAAAGCAGGAAGGCGGAATGGGTTATCCTGGCAGACAGTCCTGGAACCTTAGGACTACTTGCCCAACATCTTCGGGTGACCCGTTTGGGTCCCACTGCAGATGTTGAACTATTTCCCAGGGGGAGTAATGTCATGGACCATGAAATACTGAAGTGTTTCTACATGAAATCCTAATTCATGTATTACAGATTTTATTCTGAACCCCAGCCAGGTCAACAGACTCATAAGTGATACTTATTGTCCATTGTGTGATACCCCTATTTAAAGCCTTTCTATTATCAGGTGTAAATGACTTCTGCCCTGTCTCTGGTCTCCAGACAGTTCCATTGTTCTGTGGCTGGCTATTGTGTACATTGATTGACCCCCTGGGGCTTTTGTCTGAATACACATTACAGGCTTCTAGCCACACATATTCAGTCTATTCAAGCATTGGGACCAATCTCTGCTGAGACATTTTCAAGTCCTCATTTGCATGGTTTAAGAGGACCAGAGTGAAGACTGCATACTTTACAATGGACCAATAAGAAAGCGGTTGTTGGGGGCGGGATGTTCCAAATCCTGTATAAAGTGTGCTGTGTACTTTCAATAAAGTGTGTCCTGTTACATTCAGCATTAAGCCATGGCTCATGTGTGGATTATTCAGCGATTCCAGGGATATTCCTAGTCAGGGAATATTGGGTGATTTATTTTATGGGAGAAGAAGGGAATGCTTGACGGGGATATGTTCTACGACCGTCACAGTGTCGTATCACAAAAAATGGCCTGGTCAGGAAGGGGGTAAATTCTTTTGGGGCTGAAGTGGTTAAAGGAGCATTGATTGTAATGCTTAAGGTGAAAAAATAAAATTCAAAATTTCTTTAAATATAGTGCCTAGGGGGTCCCCGTGGTCTGCATGTAAAGTGGCATATCTGTACCATGTATAGAACCTCCTGCATTAAAACTGACTTATATAAAGAAAAATAAAAGACATTTAAATAGATTTTTCAGACTGCAAATATATATATTTGGCAATTAAAACATTTTTCTAAAAATGGTGTGGTCCTTAGGTCTGGTTTGGACCAGACCCTTATCCAAATATGCAGCCTGGCAGGCTGAGCGAGCCCCCCCCAAATCATACCAGGCCACATGCCTTTTAAATGGGGGGTAGTTTGGGGGGCTCTGCCCCCCTCCCCAAAGCACCTTGTCTCTATGTTGATGGGGACAAAGGCCTCTCCCTTTAATCCCATTGGAATCTGGAAGGCTTATCAGAATCTGGCAGAGCCCCCCTGCCCCTTAAAGGGGTAATTCCCCCAAAAACCTTTTTTTAACATTGACTGAGGCTCGTTATGTCGGGTGGTTTTTTATTAGAAACGAAGCAATACTTACCGTTTTACAGATGCATCGTCTCCGTCGCTTCCGGGTATGATCGTCTGGTCTGGGCGTGCCTATTTGATTGACAGGCCTCCGACGGTCGCATACATCGCGTCACGAGTAGCCGAAAGAAGCCGAGCGACGGTGCGGCTCTATACTGCGCCTGCGCACCGTCGTTCGGCTACTTTCGGAAAATCGTGACGCGATGTATGCGACCTCGGAAGCCTGTCAATCAAATAGGCACGCCTATAGTCGGAGCCCATACCCGGAAGCGTCGGAGACGATGCATCTCTAAAACGGTAAGTACTGCTTCATTTCTAAAAAAAAAAAACCTGATTCCCCTTGACATAACGAGCCTGAATAAATGTTAAAAAAAAGGTTTTTGGGGGAACTACCCCTTTAAGTATTATAAATCTGAGCACAGCTCATGACTTATTTGCCATATTTTACAAATTCTTATTTTATCCAGTTTACCTTTAGTACTTAAAGGTTTATTAGGCTAGTTATAAGTGTATCTCTCAGATTTAAGTACATTTTTTTACAAATAAGTTAAACGCTTAAGTAGTCTCTTAAGCAAGGTGATAAAAGAGTTTACCAAACATGTTTCTGTGAGTGCTGACTTTACCATCAGAGGTTTGTTTTATGTGTGTGTGAGATTTGGAGGATTTCTTCCTTCAATGCAAATGTCTTCCTTTTCCTTTCACTATGCATGTGATTCTTCCCCAGATACTAACTGAGGCTTGAGTACCCCACTGTGAAATATTTTGTTCCTTATGCCGCATATTCACGACCGTTTTTCATGACGAGAAAAATGCAATTTTTTTAATTGGTCTTTTAAAACGACCTTGTGTAGGCTCCAGAGCATTTCTCTCAATGTGAAAAATGGGCATTAAAAATGTAGAACATGCTAAATTTTTTCTCGTCATTTTTCACACTGTGAAAAGCGGTCGTGTGTAGACTTTAGCGACGGGGAAAAAAAGGGAAAATTTTATACTTACCTATCGGTAATTTTCCTTTCCTGATGCAAGCATGACAGCATATACGTATGGGAAGGCTCCGCCCCCCTGCCCAATCAGGACCGGTTATACTATAAAAGTAGGTCTCCTCCCCTATCCCCGCATTCTCATAATTTATTATCACTGCGGAAGGCCCTACTAACTGTTTCAGGCCTCTGTATTTTCTTTTCTTTTTTTTTCTTTTTTTTTTAAGGGAGGGACCTACTGTATATGCTGTCATGCTTGCATCAGGAAAGGAAAATTACCGATAGGTAAGTATAAAATTTTCCCTTTTCCTGACACAGCATGACAGCATATACGTATGGGATGTAAAAAATTACTAGACCAGACGGGTGGGTCATGCTGAATTTGTTTTATTTTATATACATGTCTATCTATATATATTATGTATATTCACTAACTGTGACATTACTTCATGTCACTCCTTGTAATACCGCGCGACCAAACTGTATTGTCGTTAAGGCCGCCGGATCCACCTTGTAGTGGTTTAGAAATGTATTAAAGGTCGTCCAGGTTGCGGCCCTGCAAATGATCTCGGGGGTGACTCCCCTGAAATTCGCCCATGATGTTGCCCTCGCACGTGTGGAGTGCGCCCTGAGTTCTGCTGGAGGCTCTAGTTGTTTTGCCACATAAGCTCTCCTTATGACCTTGACTAGCCACTAGTGTTGCTCACGAATATTCGCATTGCGAATATTCGCTACGAATATTGCATATTCGAGTATTCGCGAATATCTCGAATATCGCGGCGAATATTCGCTATTTCGAATATTCGCATTTTTCAAATTTCGCAATAAATTTCGCAAAAAAATATCGCAATCAATTGCGCAATCGCGAATTTCGCAATCGAATTTCGCAATCGCGAAATTTCGCAATCGCGAATTTCGCAATCGCGAATTTCGCAATTTTTTTTTTTTTTTTTTATAAAATATAGCGAATATTCGTAAATATCGAATATTCGTGATATTTTATCCAAAAAAAAATATAGCGAAATTTCGCAATCATTTTCGCTTTCGCATATGCGAAATTTTGCGTTTTTTTTTTTTTTATAAAATATCACAAATATTCGTAAATATCGAATATTCGTGATATTTTATAAAAAAAAAAAATCGCGAAATTTTGCATTAGCGAAATTTCGCATTGGCGAAATTTTGCATTGGCGAAAATTCGCAATTTTTTTTTTTTTTATAAAATATCACGAATATTCGATATTAACGAATATTCGCAACCGCATATGTGAAATCTCGCTTTTTTTTTTTTATAAAATATACCAAATATTCGTAAATATCGAATATTCGTGATATTTTATAAAAAAAAAAAAAAAATCGCGAAATTTTGCATTAGCGAAATTTCGCATTGGCGAAAATTCGCAATTTTTTTTTTTTTTATAAAATATCACGAATATTCGATATTAACGAATATTCGCGAATATTCTTCGAAATATTCGCGAAATATCGCAAAATCGAATATGGCGTATTCCGCTCATCACTACTAGCCACGTTGCCAACGTCCGTTTAGATGCTGCTAGCCCCTTTCTGTGGCCTTTATATACCACAAACAGATTTTCTGATCTCCTAAATGTTGCCGTCCTTTCTATGTAGGTTTCCAGGACAGCTCCCACGTCCAAGTTATGGGGTACACCTGTTGTACCTGCCTGGTATGTTGGAAGTACCATTTCTTGGTTCATATGAAATGCAGTGTTGACCTTCGGTCTATAGTGTGGTAAAGTCCGTAACACTACCCTGTCTGTCATACGACAAAAGTATGGTGGTTTGCAACCTAGGGCTTGTAAGTCTGATACCCTCCTGCCGGAGGTTATTGCCGTGAGGAACACCGCTTTTTCTGAAATATCTTTCAATGTTGTAGTCTGCGTCATGCTGCCACTTTCCTGTGATAGGAAGTCTAATACTACTTGAAGGTCCCAAGGTGGGACGTATGATCTCCTTACGGGACGAATCTTTGTGCATGCTTTTAGGAATTGACGGATTAAACTCCTTGATGCCCATCTTATATCTGATAGTGCTGATAAAGCTGAGACTTGTACTCTCAGGGCCAGATTCAGGAAAGGTTACGCTGGCGGATCGAGTGATCCGCCAGCCTAACTGTGGCTTTGAGCCGGCGTTTCTGTTTTCTGTAACCAGAAAACAAGAAACGCCGGGTTGAAGTTCCGATGCGAGCAGCGTAACTGAGTTTCGCCATCGCATCGTTACTTCAACTTAAAAATGGCGCCGGGGGCGTTCCCGCCGATTTACGCTCAAAAAATATGTTAATGAGCGGAAATCGGCAATTCACGATCGAAATCCGGCGCGACGCAATGACGATACGACGTTTCCGGACGGGATACGCGGCGCATAGATATACCTACATGGGGCTGAAGTATCCTATGTTAGGTATAGGCGTCGTCATCGCGTCGGAAAAAAAAAAAAAAACGTCGCTTGCGTAAAACGGTCATGAATGGGAATGTGACGTCATTGACGTTCATTCACAGATTTTGGAGCATGCGCACGGGGATGTTTTGACACTCGACGCATGCGCAGTACGTTGGCGGCGGGATCGCGCGTAGTTAGCATACTACACGCCCCGTACCCGCGACATTTGAATTCCGCCGGCTCATTTGTGATGCGCTGCCGCAACTTTAGGAGCAAGTGCTTCGTGAATGACAGCACTTGCTCCTAAAATTTCGGCAGCGCAACGCAAATCAAAAGCGTTACTCCAGAGCAAAGATGCTCTGGAATACGTGAATCTGGCCCTATGTGTGTTGACACTGAGACCTTTGTCTAGACCTGCTTGGAGAAAATTTAGAATTTGTGGTTCTGAAGGTGTTCTTGGGTCGAACTGTTGTGCTTCAGCAAAGGATTTGAATACTTCCCAAATCTTTGAATAAATCTGATTAGTGGTGGATGCTCTAGCTTTCAACAAAGTCTCCACCACCTCTGTGGTAAGTCCTGCGTCCGTCAGTCTTCTCCCCTCAGCTTCCAGGCAGCTAAATGTAGAATTCCTGGATTTGTATGTATCACCTGACCTTGTTGCAATAGGTCCGGGATGTTCGGCAATGGCATGGGCTGGTCCACTGCCAACGCTTGAAGTAGTGGGAACCACGGTCTGCGTGACCACATTGGGATTATCGCTATGACTGTCCCCGGATAAGTTCTCACTCTGTTGAGTAACTTGAAGATTAAAGGGATCGGAGGGAATACATACGCCAGCCTGCAGATCCATTTGGCGTTGAGAGCATCTGTTGCTTCTGCCTCTTGGAACTTTGCTCTCGCTAAGAAGCGCCTGCACTTCGTATTGGTTGCTGTCGCCATCAAATCTAGGTCTGGATACCCCCATTGCTTGCACACCCAATGGAAAACTGACTGATTTAGTTCCCACTCGTTGGGATCTAAGGTCCGTCTGCTCAGTCTGTCTGCCAGAAAGTTCTGCGGCGCTGGTATGTAGACTGCTGTAAGATCGAGTAGGTTTTGTTGCGCCCACTCCATTATGGGTGACACTTCCTTCATTAATGCCTGGCTTCGTGTTCCACCCTGCCTCTTTATATATGTGACTGCTGCTTTGTTGTCCATCTGAATGACCACGCTTTTGTTTCGTATTTGCGTCTGGAACGCTTCCAACGCACACCAGGCCGCTCTCAATTCTATGATATTGGAGACCTCCTTTGTCTTGCATTTCCATCTGCCCTGGGCTAACAGCCCCTCGTGGTGTGCCCCCCACCCTTCTGTCGATGCATCTGACGTTATCACATAAGGTGGGTCTGTTACCAACTGGTGACAGTTCTGGAGGTTCACCGGATCCTTCCACCACTCCAAAGACCTTTTCATTTTCACTGTTAAGTGGATCTTTTGTCTGGTTGATTGTCCTTGCCACTGCTTGAGGAGACCCCTCTGAAATGATCTCATCCTCCAATGTGTCCATTTTACCATCGGTATGGTTGAGGATAGTACCCCCAAAATACTGAGGCATTTCGATGCCGGCAGATATTGCTTCCTGGATACCTCCTCCAGCTTATTCTGTAAGGTTATCATCTTTTGTTTGGGAAGTTCTATAGTGTTCCTGTGGGTATCCAAGATCGCCCCTAGGAACAGAATTCTTTGTGATGGGTCTAACTGGCTCTTTTCCCAATTGATCATCCATCCAAACTCTTGTAGTGTATCTATTAATATGTGCCGATGACTCAAAAGGATTCATGGGTCTTTTGCTGCTAGTAAGATATCGTCCAGATAATGGAACGCTTGAAGGCCCTTCCTGCGTAGAATGGCTATAATTGGTAGCAGAATTTTTGAGAAGGTTCTGGGTGATGTTGCTAGGCCAAATGGTAGGCACGTGAACTGGAAATGCAGATCCGCCACCGCAAATCTTAGGTATTTGTGTAGGTGTGCACGGACTGGGACATGTAAATATGCATCTTTCAGGTCCACAGATAACATCCATTCGCCTCTCGTGAGGGCTTGGGTTACTGATTGCAAGGATTTCATCTTGAAACTCTGGACTCTTATAATCTTGTTCAGTTCCCTCAGGTCTAGTACGGGTCTTAAGTCCCTGTCTTTTTCCGAACTAAGAAAAGTGGCGAATAGAAACCTTGCCCTCGTTCTCGCCTTGCCTGTATCTCCCCTTTTATATACTCTGCCCATACCGTAATGGCTTTGGCCAGCGTTGCCAGTGCTAACATAGGTCTGCAGGCACTACCTGCGGCTAAATAGGTTATTTTCAAATCAGAGTCCATTTTTCTGTCTAATGGATCTTTAAAGGATACTGCATCGTCCATTGGCAGTGTCACATGGTGTGCCAACCTCATGATAGCGGCATCCACCAATGGGGGAGTCTCCAGATTATGCATATCTTCTGCCTTAAAGGGATACATTCGCATGAATCTATTGATAGGTGACCTTCTCCTGTCCACCTTCCCCCATTCTTCCTGAATCACTTCCTTTACCTCCTCTATAAGAGGGAATAACAGTGTCGTTCTCTTTAGTTGAGGGTAAAACTTTCTTTCCTTCGCGGGATGAGTTATCTCTTCCTCCCATTGAAGCGCTTCTCTCACAGCTGTCACCAAGGGTTGCACTGCTGAATATCTAAAGCTTAGCTTTGTATCATCCACCTGACCTTCGTCCTCAGACTCCCACTCTGGGGACGGATCTCTATGTCTCTGGGCTACTGTATGACCCCTGCTTGACCACCTGGGTTCACTGGTTGTAGGTTTTGAATTGTGCATAGATTCCTTCACCGTACGTTTTATTATTTGGATTATTTCGGCTCTTTCATTATCCTTATCTGCTGCCGCTTCACGCAGGCAATCTTTACACAAAATCTTCCCTCTGAGGGCCATTCTTCCACATCCCACACAGAGATCATTCATATCTTCCCGCTGGTTATGTTCTACTCTATGTCGGCTCTTATCGTGAGCCTTAGAGTGTGATGCTGATCTGTCAGAGCTTGAGGCATGCCTGTGTTGTGTCTCTTTGCTCTTGGAGGAATGGTGTGGTAACTGTGGGCTGAAAGCAGATTGCAGCCAATCAGTAATGCACTCTTTTTTAAAAGGTATGCCATGATGACACATATACTTTACCTGCCCTCACCTTAATATATGTGGCTGGTCCCTAGGAGAGCTCATGATTCTGTAATTCACAGATAATCCCATTTTAGTAACTTGTTATCACAAGATCTTCATGCATCTCTCAACATGTCTCTTTCCTACCTGGGTCCTGACTTGTGCGCTTGTGACATCTGGCCGTGTCGTTGCTGCATAGTCTCTGTGCAGCTTGTCTCCTCGCTATGAGCCGAGCCGGCGTCTCACGTGACCGGAAGTGCCCCGGCCGCCATCTTGCTGCACCCGGAAGTTCACCCGCCGCCATTTTGCGAATGGGCAGACCTATTCTTTACATTAAGACAGCTCTCCTAGTCCAGATACCTGCACCCCCGTTTCTAGTTTTTTTTCGCCGAGGGTGAGGTCTCCCCCAATAGGCGTTCAGTCTGCCTGCACATCGGGGAGCTTCGCTACAGGAGAGGCATGAACCTGTGCGGCTTGGCGGGAAGTGTCCGGCAAGGTGAGGGAAAAATTAAAATAAAATTTCCTGCTTTCCAGCAGTAGTACAACCGCCTGTAGCAGTGAAGGAAAAAACAGAGAATGCGGGGATAGGGGAGGAGACCTACTTTTATAGTATAACCGGTCCTGATTGGGCAGGGGGGCGGAGCCTTCCCATACGTATATGCTGTCATGCTGTGTCAGGAAAACTTCTATGCCTTAGAAGCAGGTAATAAGAAGGGAAATTTGCATAATAAGCCCAAAGGGTGTCGCCAATCGATTAGAACTTCCCCTTTATAGTGCCGTTGTACATGTTGTACGTCACCACACTTTGCTCTAGCATGTTTTTTTCCGCAATCACGTGTATGCATGGCAAGCTTGACAAGAATCACATCGAGAAAAACTTTTTTTTTTTCCATGACATGAAAAATGGTCGTGTGTACGCGGCTTTAGCTACTTACTAATTGTTCCCATGACTGTAACATCATTGAGTGTAATTTTACACATTTGATTTTTAATAAATACTTTGTTAAATACACATTTTATGGGCTTCTCTTTCCTATCTATTGCTATTACCTGCTCTTGGAGCCTCCTCTGCATCGGAGATGAGTGCATGAGGCTTCTATCACCATGTAGTGATAGTTGTAGTTGACCACTGTTCTGTATTTATTATGGTTAATTTTACATATCCTTTTTTATTGCACTATAATATTATTATCATTGTTTATTATTTGCACTAGGTTCAGTCAATAGGGCCTATACAAGGATACATTGCATTGCATACCCTTTCCCTTTTTTACCTTACTATCTTCTGCAATCCTGCATAGCTCCTCTTCAGTCAAGTTTCTCATGTCATGGCCAAAAAAATTTTTTTCTCTTTCTGATGGATAGAGTTCTGCTTTTTAAGAGCCTGCACCACAGTTAAAAACGTATAGTTTTTTTAGGTTGATATACTTAAGGCAAATAGGTTGTTTACTCCAGAACATGATTATAAGGCAATTAGCTTATGTCTAAATTGTCCTTAATAAGTGTTTTTCTGCTCTATCTCTAAAATATATACTCTGAAAAGTGCAGTGTAATATGTTGGTGTTATATATAGCTGGAGAATACAAAACTCAAATACATACGTAAATGCAATATCTCTTTGAAGCAGACTTCCTTTTATTTGGTCCAGAAGGGAAAGTGGCACATGAACATGCACTTCCCTTCCAGGAGAGATTTCCTCCAATATGCTTGGTTTCCAAAGGTCCAGCTAAAATGAAGAATAACAGTTAATTAACACTATCAATGTAATATCATTCTTTTATTTGCAATAAAAAATAATATTTTTTTTCTCAATACATTTTTATTGAAGATTAGAATGAAAACATACAACGTATAGCATGGTATAAATCAACAGAAAAGGAGAGAAAAAAATATTATATTTTTAGAATAAACTTTTTCCCAGTACAAGTTCACAGATACAACTATTTATTTTTAGTACAATTTCATGAAGCATGAAACATTTTTTTGTAAGGGTAGTCACAGACAGGAAGATGTCTACCCTAGTACTGTGGATAGGTAGATATCTGCCTGCCTTTGAACACACCAGTAAATTCCGATATGTGTCTTGTGGATTAGCATTAACCAAAGTGGCACATAGCCAATTAATAATAAAACAAAATGGTCAGTCCCATTGTTCAATACAGAGTTCGGACTGCAGATAATAATGGGGTGCCATGGAATGGCTCTGCAGCTTATGCATGTATTTGCAAATGTGTGCTAACTAAACCCCTGTTTTTAACACATATTGTTAGACAGGAGAATTTGATTGGTTGCAGGCTGGCTGGTGAGTGGAGCTGGGAATTTTCTTTGGTTTTGTTTGACATGCATTGCTCTTTCATGTGCTCCTTATTGCAAAGGCCAGTTAAAGGTGAGGACAATAGGTAGTTGTTTGTATCATTGTTCAATAGCTCCAACCTACTTGAAAATTTCTCCATTTGATATTGAATTGTTTAAATAGTGAATGAGATTTGGCTTCAGTATATGTTCTGTTCTCCCAACATACATGAGTACACATACATATTAAACTATGTGAAACAGCTGATATATTATATTTAATGAAAATGACTCCCTGGTGTCACTACAGAACTTCTGGAATTTTAGGGTGGTTAAGCAATTACAACTCTTTATGTTCTTTGTGATGTAAGATAAGATACCTAAAGCGGAACTCCTGGCTGGTAAAACAAAAAAATCAACTAATCTTCTAGCCCAGGGGTCCTCAAACTATGGCCCTCCAGTTGTTCAGGAACTACATTTCCCATCATGCTCAGTCATGCCTGTGAATGTCAGAGTTTCACAATGCCTCATGGGATTTGTAGTTCCGCAACAGCTGGAGGGCCGTAGTTTGAGGATGCCTGTTCTAGCCCCTCTACAGCACAGTTTAGAGTGAGAGAGGAGTAAACAGAACAAGGTGCCATTCAGTTTATGTGCTTGCAAGAAGCCTGTTTTATGTGCTGACCTTACTTATTTGTGCTTCTTCTAGTTGTGCTTGTTTAGCGACCAAGAACATTTTGAAACTATTAGATCAACAAAGGCAGCCTATGCAACTCATTACAACATTATTTAATACATTATCTGTAATGAAACTGTCTTAACCTCCCTGGCGGTATGATTCTGTCTGGAATTACGTACCAAAAGCGGTACAATTATTTTGCAAGGAAATTCTGCGTTTTATACTGTAGGCCTGCAATTTTTAGGAATAACTCACTTAAATTTGTCCAAACCAGAGTCTAGTAGACATCCCGGGTATGATAAAGTTTGAAACACAAAATCATAAAATTATAATATAATAAATAACTATAAATAATTATAACAAATAATAATGTAATTATAATAACAATTATTCACTAATGTAATCAAATCAAAATCACTGAAATTTGCTCAGTTGCAGAATTGTCGCTGTCATTACTTTTATTTTTTTATGACGAATTTCCCCACAAATCGCTATCTCTCAATTCTGCAAGTGATTATCATTTATTATCGCTGTTTTCTAGCTGCTCTAAAATCACTTTTGACATAAAGGGACACTTTTGGTTGCTATGGACAATCTACAGTTTGCAGGCACAAAAAAAAATGTTTTTATTATGTAAAAGTACATGTAGGACACTGGGCAGACCACTAGGGACAGGGGGGGGGGGGGTGTGTACTTTTTACATACAGTACTGTAATCTATAAGATTACAGTATTCTGTATGTAATGTGTTTGTTTACTTTTTTGAATTTGCCGCCGGTCTCCGCCCCCGTGCGCAGTTACGTCGCAGGGAACGGAGATCGGCGGGGCGCAGGCACTGTGTGAGTCGAATGGAGGATGCCACTCGCTCACACAGCATGGATGCATCGCTGGATCCAGGGACAAGGTAAGTACAGTACCCTGCCTGGATACAAGGTAAGCCAGCGTGCGCTGCAGGCTCTGCATATTCAACCCGAGCGCGACTCGGGGATATCGATTTTTACATCAAAAATCCACCCCGAGTCGCGCTCGGGGATACCGGCAGGGGGGTTAACAGAGATGATATTATGACTTTAGGCTCTGAAGGGGGGGGGGAGCTGCTATTGGTGACCTAATTTTCTAAAAATGTAGGTGGTTGGGTTGTCAAGCTTATTTTAAAATGTATGCAATTTGTGATTTTCTTCTTCACTTTGATTTCACTGGATACATGGCTATTTCAGATCTCTCTAAAATGTCAAAATAGGAGACAGCAAAGCTACTAGCTCTTCCCTCTGTTCAAATGGGTCAGTAATGGCATACCACTGAAAAATACGTCTCTGGTATATTACAACTTAGCAAATAGTGTTGCTTTTTCTTTTGTTTTTTTAAGTTCATTTATAACTCACCTGTAATTCACTGCAGACATTTTGTATGTAGTCAGCATGGCTTACCGTCTCTGGAATAATGCTTAGGACTTGATGCCTGAAAAAAGGGCAAATTAAAGATTAATCCTTCTGACATGAGATAGTCTTTGTGAAGTTTTATCTCATTAGCGCCATCGATACCTAGACTTATATGTCTTTCCATCATATTTATTTAATACAAATGTTTATCATGCACTGCTACATGTGACATACAATTTGCAGTAATATTACAATGAAATCATAACACTTTGTGGAAGTAACAAAATCATTCCAAATTTCCCTTCATGTAACAAATAACTGAAACTGAAGCACCACACCACTGCTAAGAGGACCAGAAACAACTTTTTTTAAAACGTTATATATAAAGTCAGAAAAACATTAAAAAAAAAGTATCCAATGTGTTTTGTGGTTCAAGAGAGCCTCCTTCATCAGGGCAATTGACAATAATGTGAAGAAACTAGAAGTGAACTGAACCTTAATGTTATTTTCTCCAGTGTGATTACAAGAGCAGGCGTTGTCAGCAGCTGCCCTTCATATTATTGCCCTTATAGTCCAATAGACAGAAAGAACAGCTTTTAATGCACAAAAATACACATAAACACACATTTATTTAAAGGGTAGTGTAATAGTGAGGGTCCCTGTCACCATGAAAATGCAGCAAAAACTGACACAGAGTCTGCATGTCAGTGTACTGAAGAACTACATGGCATAGCTTTGAAATGGAGAAAACTGTTGTGGCAGTTTTCTCCGGGTTTTGCCAAGTTTGAATGGGGCTGTGTGATTTTCAGATCCTGCAGAGACTTGGGCGGGATGGGATCTCCAACCCCGTGTCCAGGTCTTAGAAATAACCAGCAGGTTGTGTGCTCAGGTGAACACAACCAATATAATGAGAGACTGGTGAGAGCAGAGGGGAGAAGAAGGTGGAGTGTGTGCAACTGGCTGCTGGTTTCAAGAAACTGCATGTGGAAAGCTGTCTGTCTGTGCAAGACTATATCCCTGGTGTGGGGGGACTTTGTGCCTGGTGGACTGGGAGGCTGGTAGACCCGAGTTGGCTAGCGAGTTCAAAGGGGGGCTGAAGGAAGTCTGGAGGTCTGGTAGACAGTAAGATGAAGAATCCTGTTGAGGCCAGGATTGGGCCAGATTTAGCAAGTACTACAAGGCTAAGTAAGCCCAGGAGCCAGGAGGCTTGTTATTTTTACTGGAGAAGAACACCTGCGTGGGAATACTGTATGTGAACTGTTTTGTTTCCTTTCAATAAAAATGGGTTGCCATACCCTCAAACTTAACATCTGACTGCTGTGGACTCGCTAAAAATGCATTTACCATTGAGTTAACAACCCCCAATGTTTACAGTAGGTACACATAAGGAAGTGATCATATTTGGTTGCTTTTGGTATGTTGAATATACTATTAAAATAATTTTGTTATATTTGTTTATTAAATTAGTCCTGAAGGCTAAAGGTTTTTTACCTTAAATGTTTACCTTTTTGCATGCATTCTATGCATAAAGGTAAAAACCTTTTGTATTTAGCACCCCCCCCCCCCCCAATCCTTACCCGAGCTTCCTCCGATCCAAGGATATTCAAGATACCCTTGGCTGTCCCGGGACTCTGCCTCCTCATTGGCAAAGACAGCAGTGGGAGCCCACTGCTGTCAATAAAAGCCAATGAGCCAAAGAGGAGAGAGCAGGGGGGCTAGGCTGAGCCATGACTCTATGTGTCTTATAGATACATTGAGCAGTGGCTCGAGAGCGTGCCCTCATCGGTGCACCCAGAACAAGTGGCTTTTTCTGAGGGTACTGCTCAAGGAAGAGGAGCCAGGAGCACTGGTGTGGGACCTGAAAAGAAGAGGATTGACACTAGTCTGTGCAAAACTCCACTGCACAGAGCAGGTAAGTATAACCTGTTTGTTGAGAAAAAATGTATATATATATATATATAGGAACCGGCGCCAATATTAAATACAAATTATTCTAGTGCAGCTCCAGGATTAGTGATAACTAATGAACATATTAATAAAAGTGAAGGGCGCAATAAGAATATGTGCGAAATTACAATGTTAAAGTGCTAAGTGTCAAAATTGGTCCAAAAATTCCTCATAGGTATTCAGTATACAATATAATGTTTCAGGTCTTCTAATACTCCAACATCGTGCTTCCTAAAAAGTGCAAAGAGCTTCAATAAAATTGCTTTACCCGAAGTGCCATATAATTGTGCTCACCAGATATCTTAGGCCGCGTACATACGATCGGTCAAAACCGATTGCGTGTGAGCCCCATCGGTCAGTTATCCTTCGGTCAAAAAAAAGAGAACTTTCTTTAAAATTTAACCGATAGAGGCCTAACCGATAGGTCAAAACTGATCGTAAGTACGCACGGCCATCGGTTAAAAATACACGCATGCTCAAAATCAAGTCGACGCATTCTTGGAAGCATTGAACTTCATTTTTTTCAGCACGTCGTTGTGTTTTACGTCACCGCGTTCTGACACGATCGTTTTTTTTTAACTGATTGTGTGTAGGCACATCAGACCATCAGTCAGCTTCATCGGTTAACCGATGAAAATGGTCCTTCGGACCATTCTCATCGGATGGACTGATCCTGTGTACGCGGCCTAAGGCCACTAAGTGACCACCAGGCATGTAAAGGAGATCTTTTCTCTGTGGGTTTTTCCTCCTTCAAGCTTCAAGCTTCACACAAGCATTAATCACTATTTCCAGATATTAGCAGGGCTTCACTTCAATCATTTATGGCTTAAGGTCAAAATCCTCAGTCAGCATAGACTCTTATATATTTACCTCAGTGGACCCTTTTTCGTTCAGTCTGCAAAGTTTGGCTCCAATAACCAGGAAAAGAGCACTCCTGTCTATGCTGACTGAGGATTATGATCTTAAGCCATAAATGATTGAAGTGAAGGCCTGCTAATATCTGGAAATAGTGATTAATGCTTGTGTGAAGCTTGAAGCTTGAAGGAGGAAAAACCCACAGAGAAAAGATCTCCTTTACATGCCTGATAGTCACTTAGTGGCCTTATATATCTGGTGAGCACAATTATATGGCACTTCAGCCCTACTAGGAAAAGGAATACGGAATACCACACGCAGGTACTAGCAGAATGGGATTGGGGCTCTAGGATATTTCACATGAAAGTGTGTAGTGATTGTAAGCAACAACAATCTCAGTCATCTGCCACACTGTAGGTATAATTACATGGGACTGTAAATCGCACTTAACACTCTATATTCCAAAACCAGAAATAACAGGCAAGACAACTTCTTGGCATTTTAAATGGCCGCGGCACCTTTATTGGTTTCAAATGAATAATAAATAAATCATAAATAAATCTTTATTCCGATATCAGTCATTGCAAATATAAGTCTTCATAAATTAAAACTTCCAAACAAAATCTAAAGTGGCTCAGTCATAGGACCTAAGCCATACTAAATAAATTTAAAACCAAAGTCCCCCTTTGATTCAAAGGTGACATAACCACATAATGGCGCCAGCAACAGGGTGGGGGGGGAGGGGAGCTCTACAACCCGGATGCCTCAGGGCTGCTGTGAGGGATCCTGTCACGCACAGGTGGCTTAAATTGCCTCTGGCCACCTGTGACTCACGTTTTTCCCGCCTGCAGCCCCGTGCTCATCACTCAGTTCCTAAGTATTTTATTTTTTTTATTTATAAATAAAGAACAACATCTTTTTTTTTTTTTTTTTTTTTATTATAGATAAACTTTAACCTCCTCGGCGATCACACTCCCATGATGCGGGCTCCTTATTGAGCCCACCTTCCATTATAATTACACAGCCAATGTAGACTTATCTCAATATCTCAATTTATTTCCAGAAAACAACCACACCCTTCTTACCCATCCATGTACTTTGATTGCTTACTTGGAGCAACAATAACAGACTTAATGATTTCTAGTTTATTATTAACTATTATAACTGTATTTGTTATTATTGGATAGAACACTGGGCATGCACAAGGTTTATATGTTTTGTCAATCTATTGATTTAAGATATAAAAAAAAAAATCACCATAAGCTTACTGTTCAAATAAATGACAAAAATTTGATAAAATTAAAGCAAAATAATGTCAATTAACGACTTAAGGACCAGCCTCTTTTTGAGATTTTTTGTTTACAAGTTAAAAACTGTTTTTTTTTTGCTTGAAAATTACTTAGAACTCCCAAACATTAAACTTTTCTGTCTTAACATCCTAGAGAATAAAATGGTGGTCATTGCAATACTTTATGTCACAACGTATTTGCGCAGCGGTCTTATAAGCGCACTTTTTTGGGGGGGAAAATACACTTTTTTGAATAAAAAAATAAAACAACAATAAAATTTGGCTATTTTGTTTTTAGATTGTGAAAGATAATGTTACGTTGAGTAAATTGATACCCAACATGTCATGCTTTAAAATTGTGCCCGCTTGTGGAATGGCGACAAACCTTTACCTTTAAAAATCTCAATAGGAAACGTTTAAAAAATTCTACAGGTTGCATGTTTTGAGTTTACAGAGGAGGTCTAGGTCTAGAATTATTGCCCTTGCTCTACCAAATGCAGCGATACCTCACATGTGTGGTTTTAACACTATTTTCATATGTGGACCCTGCTCACGTATGTGTTTGATTCTGCACACGAGCTCAGCGGGACGGGGCGTGTTTTAAATTTTTTTTAAATCTTATTTATTTTAACTTTTATTTTTATTGTTTACACTGTTCTTTTAAAAAAAATGTGTATCACTTGTATTCCTATTACAAGGAATGTGTAAACATGTAATAGAAAAAAAGCATGACAGGTCCTCTTAAATAGGAGATCTGTGTTCAAAAAGACCTCAGATCTCATATTTACACTAAAATGCAATAAAAAAGGCCCTTTAACCCTCCTAGCGGTATTCCCGAGTCTGACTCGGGGTTACATTTCTGTGCTGCGATCGGTAACCCCGAGTCAGACTCGGGCTCGCCTCGCAGCATCCACAGGCATGGTTTACTTACCTTGTCCCTGGATCCAGCGATGCATCCCCACTGTGTAAGCGAGCGGCGTCCTCGCTGGATTCACACAGTGTCTGTGTGCCACTGAGCTCCGTTCCCTGCATCGGGGGCGGAGATCGGTGCCAAATTAAAAAAAGTAAACAAACCCTATACATACAGTATACTGTAATCTTATAGATTACAGTACTGTATGTAAAAAATACACACCCCCTTTGTCCCTAGTGGTCTGCTCAGTGTCCTGCATGTACTTTTATATAATAAAAACGGTTCTTTCTGCCTGCAAACTGTAGATTGTCCATAGCAACCAAAAGTGTCCCTTTATGTCAAAAATGGTTTTAGAGCAGCTAGAAAACAGCGATAATAAATTATAATCACTTGCAGAATTGAGCGATAGTAATGACAGTGGCAATTCTGCAACTGAGCAAATTTCAGTGATTTTGAGTTGATTACATTATTGAATCATTTTTATAATTATTATATTATTATTGTTATAATTATTTATAATTATTTATTATATTATGATTTATATAACAAACAAAAAAAAATCATACCCGGGATGCCTATTAGACTCTTGTTTGGTTAGATTTAGGTGAGTTATTCCTAAGAATTACAGGCCTATAGTATAAAACGCCAAATTTCCTTTCACGGCAGAGACCACTATTATCAGAAATGGGACAGTCCGCTGAAGAGGATGATACCTGGATTATGGCAGCTAGCTACTGCCATAACAAAGACATCCCTCTTCAAACAGCCGATGTTTATCAGCGTGCAGCGGTCCGGAAGTGGTTTTTAATATTGTTGATCTAGAAAAGCTGTAAATGTTGTACACCCCTGGACATTTTTAAATTTGGTCTTGTGCATAGTGCCCAAGAATTAATTGAGGTCATTCATTTATTTACTTGATGGATCCAATTTCAAACCACAATTTACTTCATGAGACATTAATTTTGCATATCAGACTCTTTTCTGTATTTTATGTTTTATTTGTGTGCAGTAGTTTATACTGTGTACATTTTTTATGGGACTGACTACATTGTATATTATGTAGTATGACAAGAGTGGTGGAGAATACTTAAAGTGGAACTAAACTGTATCTGAGCACCAAGAACCAAAAACACTATTCAATTAATGTTTAATATTCAAAGCAAACTCCCCCATCCATCCGTGTCTCTTTGCCTTATTTTTAGCTGCTGCCATCTTGAGTAAGGGCAGGTGATTCCTGTAGTATTTACTTTTTGGAATCCATCTGCTTTTTGCTCAGGCAAGCAGGCAGGAGGGTGTGCTTTGTTGAGAAAACCCCTCCTCCAGATGAAGAAAAAAAAGTCTTCATTGGGCTGTATACCATCATTTTTGGCCTAGTCCAGAAACCAGGAAGCCACCGAAGAAATGTAAAAAAAAAAGCTAAGTAATTAAGTGTAGTAAAGTAAATAAATATGATATGCCTTCCTATCTATCTACTAATGCCAGCAGAATAAGGATTACAATTAGTTTATGTTGATTGCGAGCGTTTAGTACCACTTTAAGGGAGGGCACAGCCCTTTTAAAGTTTGTGAGGTGACTGTGTGGTTCACCCCCGGTGGGCAGTGAAGAAGACAATTTTCATCTTTCTATTTGCCACTGGTAAGAACTTTTCATTTCTGATATTACACAATAATCAATGATTTGTGGAAAAATTGCAAAACTGAGCTACTCTGAGCTACTCTGGACGAAGTAAGTTATTACGAAACGGACGTAGGGCAGAGCGGCGCACTGACATCACTTCGAGCTCCATACGATCCCCAGTAGGGGTGTCTGTGTTTTGTGTACCAGCCGGCACACCAGACTTTAAGGCCTATTTTTCCTGCAACATTTGTTGTGTATTACCAAACGTTTCTTTTTTTATAGATATTTTATATGTTTAATGCATGTGGAGCATCCATTATCTTTTACATATCGGGTATATCTACTGATGATTTATGTCCGCCATTGGATGATAGTTACTGCCTAAAGATTGGAATAGTTTGGGCTGTTTTCTGGAGTGAGAATTTTAATTACATACACATAGTGATCCTCTGTCATAGGGGATCATGGCGAGCTGGTAAGAAGTAATTTTTGCTGATTGGTGGAGGATTCATCACGGTTTTGGACACGCCAGTTATTAGTGTATGGACTTTTTCTTCACTGATCACTGGTGTTTATTATTTGGAGTTAATTAACATCAATCATTTAAGGGCTGTATTTTTTAGGGATTTTCTCTGATTTACATTTATTGGTTATAACCATATTACCATTGGTTTAATTAATTGTTACAAGACCACTGTTATAATGGTAACTGATGTATTTACCTATTACCAGTTCATTAGTTTATTACTAGCCTATTTTGGGGTATACCTATATTTTTTGGTGATTGAATTTTTCAAAAATTATTTATACCACATGGTTAGGGGGTCAGCGCAATGTATTTTTCTTTCTATAATCAATGATTTATGTTTCCCCAACAGGGAAAAAATGTATACTGGGTACATATTCACTGGAATACCCAATTACTATTGGACATTGATGTTTGCTTATTTTGTTTGGATCCTAATTGTTTAGGTAATGGCAAATATATACACATACATATATCCAACAATTACAATAATAATACAATATTAAATACAATCTCAATATCTCTATTCTATCTTTCCAAACAGCCACAACCCCCATGTATTTTTCTTGCTTACTTTGAGAATAAACTCTTATTTAGCACACAATTAACAAGCAACAATGACAGAATTATCTATTTCTAGATATTAACCATTATTTATAACACATTATTATTTAGGTATTATTTACAACATAAAAAAAAAAAATCCCAGTTTATTCAATCTTTTGGTTTTTGAAGTAAATATATTCATGGTTATATGTTTCTAAATATGGCCATCAACTGAATGATCACAACCACCATGGCTGCACAGTGTTCTGAATTGTGCAGTAGTAGTAGTAGTATAATGCATAATTAATTGGGGCATGAGAAAGCAAAGGGATTCTGTATGTGACAATTTTTTTTTTGCACTCTAAACAGCAGTATTGATATTGTGTGAATGTATATTCTGACAAATTATCTTTCTTGGGATCCCTGAAATGTCACATTGCATAGGATCTTGCTTGGTTTTAAACAGGACCTAAAGTCATAAAGATACAATTGTGCTAAAATAATTTTTTTATAATCCCTAAACCAAAATTCAATTTTCCTACCAATCTTTCTTCTGCATTGCAACAGAAATAATCCACCAAAACTATCATATCTTCATAAACTTATTGTTGTCACTATATAAAATAAGATATTGCCAATACCCTTGCACCACTTTCTGCAGTGATATATTCAAAATGTTGAGCAAAGTACCGTATTTATCATCTGCGTATAACACGCACAGGCGTATAACATGCACTCTAACTTAAGTTTTGGAAAAAAAAATGTCCACAGCCCCCTGCGTATAACACACAGGCACAGTTTACCCTCTATTTTCAGGGCAAAAAAGTGAGTGTTATACGCCAATAAATACAGTATTTTTTTCTTTCATTACCAATTACATACCAAACATATAATGGTTCTTTCCTTACCACAATGCTTGTTTAAAAAAGGGGCAGAGACATGCAGAGTATTCATACATTCAAACATACATTCAACACATTTTTATAACAATTGCCAAACTGTTTGAACTTACCCATTATACTGGACTTTTTCAGCAAACACTTTGAGTGCTATGGTGCAAAGAAAGATGGTGAAGTAAAAAATAATCTTCATCCTTTTTACACTGGTTTTCTGTGGTTCTTCTAAAATCTTGTATCTAAATGTATTCTGTTAAGGGAATCTAGCATGTCATAGTCATTCAGATAACATTATCTATGCCCAGCCCATGAATTGCATTCATAAATAGCTCAGTAATGGATTCCAGTGCGAAATTTCGTATTTAACGCAGATAACTTGTGCTACAAATCAAGTGACATTTTCATTGACAACCAACAAGTAACTTCTTGAGTCAGCAGTTATAACAAAGGATACTTGGCATTACAGAGCATGGATGAGAGGGATAGTCCTTAGCTTTTCTATATTGCTCTGCTGCGTACTAATTTAAATAGATATTAAAAGCACAGTACTGTGTACTTTTTGTATAAAATGGTACAGTTAATGCAAATTAGGTCTAGCAAGGGAAGCTCTTAATGCCTCATTGTCTGCTTTTGAAAGACTATATAGAACAACTTCTGTTGGAGTTTTCTAACAGAGAAATATTTCAGTATTTTGTCAATGATTAAGGAAAATAAATCCCAGGTCTCACACATTACACAAAACCCTCATGTAATAAGTGGAAGAGGCCTCAGCCTAGTCTTCGTCCAGGTCACACTCCTGACGTGTTTCGCCCACCCTAGGGGCTTAGTCGTGGGAATCACTGGAGGAGCACATTTCAATTGTTTCATTCATCTTTATTATATACATAGAATTCTGACTTAAAGCGGAGGTCCAGGCCATTTTTTGCAATTCGGCACTGCGGTCAGTCTTTATACTGACAATTTCATGGTCATACTACGTTGTACCCAAACGGAATTGATGTCCTTTTTTTTCCACAAATAGAACTTCTTTTGGTCGTATATGATCACCTCTGCAGTTTTTATTTTTTGCGCTATAAACAAAAAAAGGGCAAAAAATTAAAACAATTTTTTTTACTATAATATCCCCCCCAAACATGTAAAAAAAAATAAAAAAATTCTTCCTCAGTTTAGACCAATATGTATTCTGCTACATATTTTTAGAAAAAAATCCCAATTAGCGTATATTGATTGGTTTGCGCACAAGTTATCACGTCTACACGTCTACTCTTTTTTAGGACCAGTGACATTTATACAGCGATCGGTGCTATAAAAATGCACTGATTTCTATATAAATGGCACTGGCAGGGAAGTGGTTAACACTAGTGGTGATCAAGAGGTTAAATGTTTTCCCTGGGAATCACTAGGAACAGACAATCTCACTCTGCTCCCTTGACAGAATGGGGATCTATTTGTTTACACTGTCAGATCCATTCTGCCTCTCTCTGGAGCGATTGCTCGTGGCCGGCGAACATTGCGCCCCCTGGACCCGCTGGTTGGCTCCCCCACTAGCGAATGGGCACTTTGATCTGTGTGTATGCACCCAAAGTACAATCATGGCGATTTGCTCAGCCTAGCCAACCTGCCTCAGTACAACTGCGGCGGTTGGTCGGCAAGCAATTAAAGCAATTAAAGCGAATACATTTATATCACTAAATTCTACTATAAATGATTTGGAAAAAAAAATATTAAAGAGGGAAATATATCTACTCAGCGACTGTTGGACATACCTCCCAATCATCCCTGATTAGCCAGGATTGTCCCTTAAATTGGTCCCTCTCCCGGAGTTCCAGCGAACCAGGGCTGAGTCCCAGAATGCCCACGGCGTTTGCGGGTTGCCATGGTTTCCGCACATCGCAAGCTACACTTGCATGGCAGCCGCATCTCTCCCCTCTGCCTCTGATAAACAAAAAGTGCAGAGCGGACTGCAGGCCCCCCGCCCCTAATCAAAATACATTTGTTCCCGGTCTGCCTGCAGTTCCGTTGGGAGGTCCATATGATGTCAGGAGGGAAGAAGAGAGGCATTTACGATGAACTTCAGCTACCCATTGGCTGAGGAGGAAGCGGGGGGTGGTGCAACTGCTTCCTCAGCTAATGGGTACACAAAGAGCATTATCCTTCCCTTCAAATTCACTTCCTGTGTTAGTGGGTGCAGGATGAAGCAGCACCAATACAGGGAGAAGCCTAAACAAGAGCTGCATGCAATGAGTGTGAAGATCTTGCAGTGATCCAAAGAGAGTGATCTGCTACTGACTGTATTGCAATGTCACTCTCCTAGTTCACTGAGCTCTCTCCACTCCCAGTCACTCGGCCCTTCCTTCTAATAATGTCTCCTGATTCATGGGCACCTTTCACCCCCAGCTGCACTTTCCCTCTGTATACTACACTTCCACCCAGGATTACTTTTTATGTCTTCCAACTATTCTGCAGCCTGGTACATTCCTTGCAGTCTTTTAAGGAGTACTACAAGTATACTGTGCAAACACTGTCTACAGACACAACACCTGTGATCATTATTATCATGCTGATGACCACACTGTCCAGACCGTGTCTTACTGTAGTGTATACAGGCTGTACAGTGTGGTCATCAGCATGATAATTATGATCACAGGTGCTGTCGCTGTATTTCAGCTGAAATGTGGGACTCTGAACCCTGCACTCTATACGTATCACACCCTGAACCCTACACTCTGTACATAGCACCCTCTGAACCCTGCACTCTGTATGTACAGTAGCACCCTCTGAACTTTGCAGTCTGTATGTAGCACCCTCTGAACCCTGCACTCTGTATGTAGCATCCTCTGAACCCTGCACTCTGTACATAGCACCCTCTGAACTCTGCCTCCTGTGTGTAGCACCCACTGAACCTTACACTCCATACGTAGTACCCTCAGAACTCTGTGCTCTGTACATAGCACCCTCTGAACCCTGCACTCTGTACATAGCACCCTCTGAACTCTACACTCTGTACGTAGCACCCTCTGTACCCTGCACTCTGTACATAGAATCCTCTGAACTCTGTACGTTTAACCACATCCCTTAATCCCCTCCCACTGCTAGGCGCTTGAACACTCCCACAGTTTACCATGACATGTGCGCTGCAGGTCTTTTTACTCCTCCAGTGTCCCTCATTCTGAAGTTCAAAAGTTTTGAGGTATGCTGTTGGAAAGCAAGCATTTTTTTTTCATATTTTACCTCAATGTCAACTCTTAGCCCACCCTAATGTAGATACCAAAGCAATTAGTAGCGTTCCTTAGATATCCATTTATTTATTGTCTGTTTTCCTACATGCATTGCTATTTTACATCTGTGATTCCAAGTTGTTATTTAATTGCCTCGGGGACTTTTCATCTGAGTTTTGGCTGTTTACCCAGGACTTGGCTGACAAATACCCTGTTACAAGACTCTCCCTTTGAACAAGTAAAATCAGAAAGAGCTAATCAATCTGCAATGTGTCGGTGTGTTATTTAAAGGTACATACGGTCGGATGACGGTGGCCATCTTTCTACACCCGCCCCTTGAGACTACACTCCTTGTATCCCCCCAGTCACTCGATTGCCCCCTCATTCAGCTACAGCAAGATCACTATTGGAGATAGGAGACCTGGATACTGCTGGGGGACTGCTTGGGAACCCCTTAGAGGCCCGCATCACACCTCTCTGGCCTACGGCAATTGTGTCAGCCTATGATGCCTGCCTCGTCCTACAGACACTACTTTCTGCGCTGCTTGCCCCCCCCCCCCCGCCTGGTGAGAGACGCTTGCAACCAGAGGGGAAACCTTTTGTCATCACCAACCTCAACTGCCGGATCCCCAGCCTTAATGCTCCCTCTCTGCTGTGCCTTCCCTGGGCCTTCAAAAAGCCGTACCTCTCCTCAGGTCTCCAGATCACCAGATGCTCCTTAACTGCACAACTCTAAGTGTCACATGTCCGGCTAGCAATCTCGATAGACATGTTTTAGTTCTGTACCGATCCCCGCTCCCCCTGTAGGGGATCCTGTTTCGCTCCTAGGAGCTTTCTCAGCGGGGGCGTGGCTTTGCACGTGGAGCTGTAAGTCACTTTTTGTGACAGCCCCCGGTCCCGTTGCTCTCCCCGCGGCCAGAATTTATCCATCACTGCCTCCACAGCTACCCGAAACGCCTCAATGGGTAGGGACACACCCAAGGATCAACCTAAGCCCACTGGTGACCGCGTACAAGGCGTCTTAAACCGGTTTGTGACTCACTCCTCTGCGGCCTTCCACAGCCAGGAACAATCCAAAATGACGACGGCCCCTCCATCCCTGGCCCACTCCGAACCGGTAGATGCAGTGCAGCTACACCCCGGAGGTCGCTCTGCCTCCCTCACCAACCTTGAACCCCCCTCCGAGGGTCCTCATAGACCCCACCACCTCTCTCAGGCATCCCTGTGCTCTGGGGACGGCTGGAACATAGAGTCCCAATTGCGCTCCATGCATGCATACCTTCGCTATCTTCCCACAAAAAATAACGTTGAAAATGATGTCTCTCGCATAGAGAAGGCGTATAAAGCAGAGATTAACAAGCTCAAGAGGTATTTGGGCACCCGCATGGAGGATGTTGAAAACACTTCTGACAGCATCTGCAACACGCTGCAATCCCATGAGGAGACACTCAATTCCCACACTGTCATGATACAGCAACTCATGTACCATCAGGATGATATTGAGAACCAAAATTGCAGAAACAATATTAGGATATGCAGTATCCCTGAGGCCTCGTACACACTGCTAGACCGTTTCAGCAGACAGATTCGATCGTGTGTACGGGCTAACAGACGGATTTGGCCAACCGACAGATTTCAAAGCATGCTTTGAAATCTGTCGGCTGGGAACCCGTCCGCCCGACATGTCTGCTGGTTAGTACGCTAACCAGCAGACATGTCTTCTCGCACACGCGCCAAATGGTTTCGACGCATGCGCGGAAGTGTTTTACTTCCTGGCGTGGTGATGTGACGGCGTCAACGTCACCGCCATGTCACCGACACGTCAGCGCGCTGTCTGCTGGCGGGGATTTTGGTTTGCTCGTGTGTACACGCGAGCAAACCAAAATCCCAGCAGACAGATCTGTTCAAATCTGTCGGACAGACAGATTTGAACAAATCTGTCTGCTCGTGTGTACAAGGCCTGAGACAATTGAACACAAGGACTTGGCCAGGTCGGTTACCCCAGGTTCTCCAACAGCCTAAGGATACCCCCATTGAGCTGGACAGAGTGCACAGGACCTCGGGCCCGAGGAATCCTGACCCCTCCTTCACCCGCAACACACTTTGCAAAGTCAAGGAAGCGATTATGAGAGCCGCCAGTACACAGGATTCCATTCGGTTGAATGACGTCCCTGTTATGTTTCTCCCAGACCTCTCGCGTCAAACACTTGCCATGAGACGCACTCTTAAACCGCTTACATCTATCCTACAGGAGATAAACATCAAATATCAGTGGCAGTTTCCGTTACAGTTAGGAGTTCATCATGAGGGGAAGACGGCCCTTTTCTGCATCCTTGGGGACTCACCACGGTTCCTGGGCACGTTGAAACTACCTCAGGTTTCCTTGCCTGACTGGCCCCTTCCTTCCACTACTCTTGGTCATCCTTTCCACCCACAATGACAAAAGGCTGACAAAGGCAAGCGCCCTAGAGCTTCACCCCAGAGATCGCCAGATGACTGACTCGCCTATGGCTCCTTATGTTTGCCCACTACTGCCCTGACTTGGGGTTGATTACTTTTGTTTGAACACGGGACTCACACCCCTCTCCACCCGTGATCTTTAGAGCCGGATATCCTTGGTTGTCCTGCTGACTTCCTCACGCATAGGGGTTGAACTGATGATACTTTATTTTTTTTTGTGTTTAGGCTACTGCTTCGCTCTCCCCCCTTTTTTTATCTCCTTATCCCCTCCTGGACTGCCTGCCCTGTAGACCCTTTTGGGTTCCTTAGTGGGAGCTCTAGTGGATAGGGGGAGGGGGGGTGTTTGCCCTGTCGATATGGCTGTGTTTGAACTGTTCTTAGTTTTATATATATATTGTTATTTTCTTGATGTTACAATTTAGTGCAGGTTTAGTTGTTACGCCTATGCGGGTTCCGGGACTGGGGGACACTCCGTGTGCATACTAAGAGTTGAGCGAACACCTGGATGTTCGGGTTCGGCGGAACTTCCGAAAAAAAAAGTCCAGGTTCGGGACCCGAACTTGACCCGAACCCGAACCCGAACCTCATTGAAGTCAATGGGCACCCACAGTTTTGATTACTAAAATGTCTCTAAAAATCGAAGGGAAAGGGCTAGAGGGCTGCAAATGGCAGCAAAATGTTAATACGAGTGTGGAAAGTACTCTTCCATCAAATGTGCCTAGGGAAATAACTTAAAATAACATAAAATACATTAAAAAAATAATAATCTTGACAAGCAGGAACCTTCCCCAATGATGGGACACTATTCCTCCCACTGATACCAATGATGGGGCACTATTTCTCGCACTGACACAAATGATGGGGCATGATTCCTCCCAATGATACCAATGATGGGGCACTATTTATCCCACTGACACAAATGATGGGACACTATTCCTGCCAATGATGGGACACTATTCCTCCCACTGATACCAATAATGTAGAATATTTTTTCCCACGGACATAAATGATGGGACACTATTCCTCACACTGATACCAATGATGCGGAACTATTTCTCCCACTGACACAAATTATGGGACACTATTCCTCTCAATGATACCACTGATTGGGCACTATTTCTCCCACTGACACAAATGATGGGACACTATTCCTGCCAATGATACCAATGATGGGACACTATTCCTCCCACTGATACCAATGATGCAGCATTATTTCTCCCACTGACACTAATATGCAGAGTATCTGAAAGGAACATATGCAGTGCTGGTGTAATATGCAGAGTATCTCACAGGAACATTTGCATTGCTGGTGCAATATGCAGAGTATCTGACAGGAACATATGCAGTGCTGGTGCAATATGCAGAGTATATGACAGGAACATATGCAGTGCTGGTGCAATATGCAGAGTATCTGAAAGGAACATATGCAGTGCTGGTGTAATATGCAGAGTATCTCACAGGAACATTTGCATTGCTGGTGCAATATGCAGAGTATCTGACAGGAACATATGCAGTGCTGGTGCAATATGCAGAGTATCTGACAGGAACATATGCATTGCTGGTGCAATATGCAGAGTATCTCACAGGAACATATGCATTGCTGGTGCAATATGCAGAGTATCTGACAGGAACATATGCAGTGCTGCTGCAATTAGATTTGTGAAGTAGGACTGACATCTAACTAATTCTCTCCCTATAAGCACAATCAGGAAACTCTGCCTAATGTAGCTAATGCTATGTAGATCGATCGCTAAGTATTGTAATTCGATTTCTGAAGCAGGAAAATCCTATCTAAATCTGTCCCTGAGAGCAGCTGCAGCATTTCCCTACCCTAGCTAAAGCAGAGTGACAAGCTGTGCTGTGTGCCTCTAGCTTATATAGAGGATGGGTCACATGCTCAGTCACATGCTGCACTGGCCAATCACAGCCATGCCATTAGTAGGCATGGTTGTGATGGCTTCTAGGTCACACAAGTAAAAGAAATGCTGATTGGCTGCCCTGCAGCGCGCCGTTACATAGCCGAACACCGAACCCAAACACGAACTTTCAGAAAATTGTTCTGGTTCGGGTCAAAAAAAACTAAAGTTCGGTACGAACCCGAACTTTACATTTCGGGTTCGCTCAACCCTACTCTTACTCTCCTCTTTTCCTCCTACACTCTACCTCCCTTCCCCCTCCCTCTTTTTTTGTTTCCGCGTGGACCGAGCGGGCCTTGACCTCACCACAGACTGGCTTAGCCCCTCCCCCCATAATTATGGTATAAAGATGCCTCTTGACCATATTACTTTATCTTCATATAACTGCAGGGGCTTCAATACTGCTGAAAAGCGCAGCCAGATCCTTTATCATTTCCACAAGGCAAAAAATACGATTTTGTTGCTTCAGGAGACTCATTTCCGAGGCTTGGCTATTCCGACCCTTAATAACCCTCATTACCACCAATGGTATCACAGTACGAACCCGCAATCTAAATCCAGGGGGCTGTCCATAGCTTTTCACAAATCCTTTCACCCCCAGGTCCTAGATTCTCTTATTGACCCTCTAGGCCGATACCTGTTCCTTAACCGATTAACGCCCGCTGCATGTATATGTACATCCACAGAATGGCACGTACAGGCAGATGGGCGTACATGTACGTCCCTGCCTTCTTGCGGGTCGGGGGTCTGATCAGTACCTCCCCGCTACATGCGGCAGGCGTCTTACCTGCGGGGGCGTTCGGATGACACTAACCCTCTTACTAAATGGGAGGCCCTTAAATGCGTGGTCGGTGGTCCCTCATACAGCATGGCTCTCGCCTTAAGAAGGCCAGAAGAGCAGATATTACCAGACTCCTGTCTGTTATAAACGCACTTGAGACAGCACACAAACGTAACATGGATCCGGCTACATACTGTATGTTGCCCTTTCCAACTCTCATAGAGAGCTTCTCTGCCTCCTTGATGCCAATTCCCTTATAGCCAGAGATCGAGGATGTAATAGACACTATCTCCTTGCCAACATATGTGGCCAACATCTGGCGAAAGTCCTTCACCCCCACCCCATGCGTCGTCCCATACAACATATCTGTACTACTGACCAACAAAAAAATTGCAACACAAAGGGCATTCTGGATGCCTTCCGTCGTTACTATTCCAACCTATATAACCTATCCTCACAGACCCCGCTGGCCCAGTCGGAGGACTCTAGTCTATCCGCCATGAAGGCATATATCTCAGAAACGGCCCTCCCCCCGATAACCACCGAACAACGCCACGTTGTTGGATAACCCCCTAACAAGGAATTCCTTACCGCTATTAAAGGCTTAAAATCTGGCAAATGTCCAGGCCCTGATGGGTTTTCTTCTATGTTTTACAATTTACTGGCCCAATCCCTGGCCCCCTTAATGTCCACTGAATTAAATTTCATTGATGACAATCATCTACCATCCAGTAATCTCCTAGCTGCTAACATCTCAGTTATACCCAAACCTGGCAAGGATCCATCACAGTGTAGTAGCCACCGACCAATTTTGCTCCTTAACATAGATGTTAAGCTCTACGCCAAGGTTCTGGCCAACCGCCTTTCCCCCTTATTACCCTCAATTGTCCATAAAGACCAGGTGGGCTTTTTCCCTGGTCGTGAGGCCAGAGACAACACTACTAAAACCATTCACCTAATATCCTACATCCAACGCCATGGGCTAAAGACTTGTTTATTGTCATTCGATGCGGAGAAGGCCTTTGACCGGGTCAATTGGCAGTTTTTGCATCTATCTTTACAGCAGCTGGGTTTGGGCCCTGCTATTATATCTAAGACTATGGGTCTATACTCTCTCCCCTCTGCATCTGTACTGGTCAATGGCCCTTCCTCCACACCCTTTCAGATAGCAAAAGGTACGCCAGGCCATTAGACAGAACCCGTCCATAATGGGGATTCAGACACCCTCTGCTGAACACAAGCTCTCCCTTTATGTGGACGACCTGCTGGTCTATGTTCAACAACCTCACACATCTCTCCCCTTTTTAATGAGTGAATTTCGTAGGTTCGGGGACTTTAGTAATTTTAAAATAAATATATCCAAGACTGAAACCCTGAACATATCCCTTCCTCATAAAACCCTCACTAGATTACAGGCACATTTTTCCTTCCAATGGAGCCCTAAGGGCATCTCTTATTTGGGTATAATGCTCTATTTGTTCCAAACCATACCCATCTCTGTCCCCAAACAATAGAAAAACTAGAAAGGGAAAAAATTGGGACTTTGAGCGAGGCTGCAGACAAGGTGTGGATAGTATAAAAGTACAAATGTATTCATTCAATAATTTATTCAAAACAAATTTGTTTTTTAGACTCCAGCCGGCCACCTGCTTTGGTTTATATACCTTATGCACACCTGATCCTGCACTTATTTTGCCTGGGAGGTCTCCTGCTGTCCCTGTCCCGTGTGTGCTGTAATGCCGCCACAGCTTCCCTGGCGGACATATCCTTTCGGCTATGGCTCCATACATCCCATATCTTTTTGCCTTAGATCCTATGTGAGTACTCTAGGTGGATATACTTCCCACCCCACACTGGTTATCCATTATGAACTATTCATTAATTATGCTCTACCCGTTCTAGATAATTCAAGCATCCTGCCCCTGAAGAGTGCCCATAGACACGAAACGCGTCGGGCTAGTATGGATGCTATACATATCCTGGGCTAGTATGAATGCTATACATATTCTATGTTATTATATTTTAGCATTGGTATTTTTTATATGCTTTTTACCAGTTCCTCACATGTGTAACCTTTTCGCTATCATTGTTATCACTGTATCACTGTACATATATTGTCATTGGATGCATCCATTTATCCATGCACACTAGCATGTGGCACCTGGCCAGGCATTGCTGCACTTGTTGCTGCGCTTATTGTATATGCACATATTACGTGTTTTCAATATAAAGTAATGTCCTCTATTTGAAATACATATGTTTTCATTTACATGTTTTTCTGTATGTTGATGTATGCTTGCATTTCCATGAATAAATTTGTACTTTTATACTATCCCCACCTTTCTGCAGCCTCGCTCAAAGTCCCAATTTTTTCCCTTTCTAGTTTTTCTATCTCCTGAACCAGGGATGGAGGTGCTATACTCATACACCTCATTTAAAGTCCCACATGTCCCCCTTCCTATATTTCTGTCCCCAAACGATTCTTCTCATCCCTACGCTCCATGCCCATATGTTTTATTTGGCACCAAGGCATGTCTCGCATCCGTCACACTTTACTCACATACCTCAAAACTCGGGACGGGGTGGGATAATCCGACTTTGAATTATACCATAGGGCTGCATTGTTATCCAGGGTGTTAGAATAGTTCCCTCGCCCCTTCCCTAAAGCGTCCACCATGGTGGAACAGGATTTATCCGTTTATGATCTCTGGGCCTTGCTTTGGGGTTATGGGCATCACCTACAGTTATTTTCTGATGCTTCTCCGTTGACTACAGCTGTACAGTTGTGGTAAAAGAAGGGACTGCTTTCCTTATTATCCACTGACCCATCACCACTTACGTCCCTTTTCAACCACCCGGGGCTACCTCAGGGACTGGGTGGGTCCATACTCACGTCATGCCTGGCCCATAGCGAGCTCATTTATACATCCCGTTTCTGGCTCCCATGTACTGCCTAGGGACCATGGTAATTGGCTCACGGCCCTATGCATATCCTCCTTTTGCTCTGACCTTTTTTCCTCGTCCCAGGTTCACAGACCCCTAACGGGTTTTGAACAGCTGTGCTTTCTCTCAGAAACACCAATACATTTGCTCTCCTCTATATACACACTGCTGCACACATTGATACATGATCAACCCCCCTCCTACACAAGGAAGTGGTCCACGGATCTGGGAAAGGAACTCCATACAACGGATTGGCAGAAATCGTACTACTTCACTCACAAGTCCTCTGTCTCCTGTTACTCTTAGGAGAAAAACTTTAAGCTCCTCTCTTGATGGTACAGGGACCCTCACTCTTTACATAAAATATTTCCATATGTGCCCCCTGTGTGTTGAAGATGCGGCTCGGTAGATGGTAGCTACCTCCATATTTGGTGGAAGTGTCCAGCCGTTCAGCTCCTTTGGTCTCAGGTCTTTGCCATATATAGTAAGCTCTCTGATCGACCCCTGACACCTTCACCAGAAATAGCTCTACTTTCCAGGTTACCTGGCTCCATAGCTTCACAAAAGGGTACCTTGCTGCGTTTCTTTCTGTCGGCCAATTTTGGAAAACTACTACTACCCCTCCATTGTCCCTGTGGGTCTCTGTGGTCAATGACATTATGCGAATGGAGGAGATGTTAGCCTTAGATACTGACACTTATGATAAGTTTAAGACCTTGTGGCTCTTATGGATTGATTATTCTACCTCTGACTCTTTAAAGGCTTTACTAACACCTCGAGATCTGCCCTGATGCTCAATTCACGTATACTTTGCACAGCTGAAGTGTCGTGGCCCGCTTGGTTCTCGGTTCTTCCTTTTCTCTTCCCCCACCCATCTTTTCCTCCCTTTCCTCTCTCCTTACTTACTTTTTCTCCTTTTCTCTTTCCTAATGATCAGATGTAGTTCTACTGATTTATGTTTCATCAGCCCTCCTTGTTTTTTCATATCACACATTATTGGCCACCCGACATAGGAGGCAAATTTTTTGGACTCGTGACGGGCTTCCGTTATGCAGTGTCTCAGTGAGTATATATTGATATGTACCTTGCTGTATTGTAGACCTCTGATGGAAATTCTACTTTAAGGCCTCCTCCCCAGCTCCTGTTTGTGAAATTGAGATTTTGCGCTGCCCTACATGCGACAAATGTGTCACAGAAGCTTCTGCACCTTTTCAAGTGATAAGCTTTGTGTGAGCAAAAACGTGCATCTGCTGGCCACATTTGGGGTGCCATTAAGAATTAGTTGTCTTTCATTCCAGGAACCCACATGAAAACCTGCATTCCTGCGTGCTTCCGCACATGTTCTCTAAAAGCACAGATGTGAATGCAGCCCAAAGTTGTGTCTCTGCCCTGTCACCCTGTCACACAGGAATCTGTTGGAGACCGCAACACATATTATGCAGGCATGGTCTTCACTGTTGTCACTATCAGGAAACCTGCCCTGAGAATTGCCATGCACCCATTGTTGGAGAGCTACAACAAAAGGCAATACAGTTAATGGTACCGTATTTTCCAGCGTATAAGACGATCTTTTGTACTTAAAAATATCCCCAAAAAGTTGGGGGTCGTCTTATACGCCGGTACATGTAGGCAGAGTCAGTCAGATTGAGGGCGTCCATTATTCAAAAGTTGCGCCTCCTCCTCGTTCTGGTCCGTGATAGGCGGAACACTCAGTTTCCCATCAGAGCCTGTGTTCAGTGTTCCGCCTATCACAGAGGTCCTTTTATCCTCGGCCTCGGACGAGAGGACCTTGGTGATAGGCCGAACACAAGCTCTGCTGGAAACTGAGTGTTCTGCCTACCACGGAACAGGACGAGGAGGCGGCACGGCTTTTAAACAATGGACGCCCAAAGTCTGACTCTGCATACAGGGATAAGGCATGGAGATCTGGAAATCGGCACAGTGAGGTAGGCAATGGGCACAGTGAGGTATGCAATGGGCACAGTGAGGTATGAATGAGCACAGTGAGGTATGCAATAAGCACAATGAGGTATGCAATGAGCACAGTGAGGTATGCAATGAGCACAGTGAGGTAGGCAATGGGCACAGTGAGGTAGGCAATGGGCACAGTGAGGCATGCAATTGGCACAGTGAGGTATGCAATGAGCAAAGTGAGGTATGCAATGAGCAGAGTGAGGTGTGTCGGAAGGGGGTCGTCTCATATGCCCAGTCGCCTTATACGCCGGCAAATACGGTATATATTTTTATACACAGTAGTTTAGCAAACAAAATGTCTCTTAATTAGGGTTTACATCTACGTTAAAGAACAGTTCATTACTTCAATGTATGCTCAAGCTTGCATGACATGGACCCAAGAGAATTTAATGGAAGGCTCCTAATCAGGGTGATAGGATACAGATAGATTTTCTAGTTAGGGAGGGTGGGAGTGCATGGCTGTAAAGATGTTTAAGCAAGGCTGTGGAGTGCCACACAGAGAAGGGTGTTCCTGCTCTGGTAAGTTCCTGCTCTGGTAAGTATAACACATTAGCTTAGTCTTGGTTAGAAGTGGGATGAGGGCTTGCTTCAGGGTCCTGAAGTGCTAAACACAGATGTGGTAAAGCCATATTGCTACTTTAAAAAGGGAACCCCTAATTTCCTTGTCAAAATATCTTTATTGAGAAGATAATGGTTCGTACAAGATCAGTGAGTAGATAGAATACTTAAAAAGCATAAAACATGTAGACAAGAACATTGTACATCTGATGAGGCATTTTTCCAGTGGTCTATAAATGGGTAAGTATGTTGTGGAGTCCATATGGTTATTTATTCCTGACCTGCTATAAGGTGCCTCATTTGTCATGAGCAGTCCTGGAAAGGATAGGGCTTATAGTTCATGCAAGTGTACCAATGCGTACATCAGGGAGCTTCAACAGTACCTACTCATAAAACAATATTAATAACATTAGTAACAATATCTTTCCAGACTGTGGTCCAAAACGTGGGGAGACGGGAGGAGGGTAGGAAAGGGGGGGGGTGAGGGGTGTCTGCAGGAGTGGTCCGCATTTTGTTGTCTGTTATAGTAAGTGGAGGTTTGCTAAGGATGGCTGGGCTACCATGGCAATATAACAGCATCAGTATTTACACTGGGTAGAACGTAGTTCAACCAAGGTTTCCATGAACTTTCATATCCGGCTAACGTGTCCTGGTCTATTGCCATCATTTTGGCGTGTGCCGATGCTACATTCATTCTGTTTATTGTTTCGCTGAGGGGTAGATTAGGGGACTTCCACGCTTTAGCCAGTGTTTGTTTTGCGGCTGTGGTAAGCTGTAAGATTAATTTAAATTGTTTGTGTGGGATATTCCCCGGTTTCAGGTTCAATAATGCTAATTTAGGATCAATTGGAACATTGGTTCCCGTGAGTTGGATTATTATTTTAAAAATTTCCGACCAGAATGAATGTGCTGTTGGGCACGACCACCAGATATGAAAGAACGTTCCTGGGGATGAGCATACCTGAAACAGTGATCAGGGTAGTTTGGTACAAACTTCGTAATTCTGGTAGGAACTAGATACCACCTTGTAAGTACTTTATAGTTAGTTTCGCACGCTATTACATTTAATGACGCTGATTTAGTGTTGCTCCAAATTTGATTCCAATCTGATGTTTCTAGTTCTTGATCAAGGTCCTTTTCCCACTTGCTTACGTAGGGAAGTTTCTCTGTTGTGGAATTGAGCAGTAGTTGAGTGTATACTATTGAGATCCTACCCCTGGTGGGGGGGTCATTTGTACAAAGCTTTTCAAAGGCAGTTAGGCGAGGGGGGTGGGATGCGGAATCAACGTATGGCTTAAAGAAATTCTTTATTTGTAAATATTTGAATAGTTCAGATTGTGGTATGTTGTATGTATCGCAAATATTGGGGAAGGACTTAAACGTCGATGAGTCCATTAGCTTGTATAAATTTGTGCAGCCCTTCTTGGCCCATTCTTTAAATGAGTTGGGATATACCCAAGCCGGGTAAAATGCCGGGTTTTTGTGAAAGGATAAAAGTGGAATATGAGGGGATAGAAGTTTGTTTTTGGTCTTCAATTTGTCCCAAAGTGAGAGAGAATGCTTAGTGATGGGGTTGTGGATAGATTTGCGCGTTTTGGGGGGGATCCATAATATGTTTGAAATTGAAATAGGGTCGCAGTCCACCGCTTCGATTGATACCCAAAGGGGTGGATCTCGTGTGGCGTGGTATTTCACTAAATCAGTTAATTGCGCTGCTCTATAATAGTTCATGAAGTTGGGTAGCCCCAGTCCACCATTAGCTTTTGGTAGATGTAAAATTTGGTGTTTAATCCTCGGTCTGGCGGACCCCCATATAAAGTTGGAAACTCTTTTTTGTATCAGCCTTAAGTAATAAGAAGGAATTGGTACAGGGAGTACTCTGAAGAAGTAGAGGAGTTTCGGTAGAATTGACATTTTGGTTACATTAACTCTACCGATCCACGACAAAGGTAGGTGGGCCCAGGAATTTAGGAGGTTTGAGATTTGTTTTAGGAGGGGGGGGGGGGTAGTTGGATGAAAATGCATCTGAAAAGGAAGCTGTGAGGTTGATTCCTAAGTATGGGATGCTGTTGTCTGACCATTGGAAAGGAAGACCGGATTTAGCTGCAATTAGTTCCATAGGTGAGAGGGATATGTTGAGTGCTAAGCTTTTTTGGGGGTTTATAGCTAGTCCTGAAAGAGATGCAAATTGTTTTAATAGGGATGTTAAATTAGGGCCCGTTACTTGGGGAGATGCGAGAAAGAGTAGGATGTCATCCGCGAACAGGCATAGTTTATGTTTGTGGCCACCTACTTCTATGCCTAGGTTTTTGGGGTCCAGCCTTATCTTTTGCGCGAGTGGTTCTATGAGGAGGGCAAATAAGAGCGGGGAAAGCGGGCACCCCTGTCTTGTGCCTCTCTCAATGGAAAACGAGTCTGATCTGTATCCTGCGTATTTGACACAGGCCTTCGGACTATCATATAATTTCCTTGTCCATGTCATGAAATTAGGTCCGAAGCCCCATTTTTGTAATGCAAATTTTAGATAGGACCAGGATACAGAGTCGAACGCCTGTTTTATGTCCAAGGAGAGGAAACATGCAGGGATACCCCTCTTTTTTGCGAAGTGCGCCAACAAACTTGCCCTCCTTATGTTGTCCCCCGCCTGACGGTTAGGGATGAAGCCAACCTGGTCATGATGGATCAGGGATCCAATTGTTTTGTTTAGGCGGATCGCCAAGATTTTCCCTAGAATTTTGATGTCTGTGTTTAGCATTGAAATGGGGCGAAAATTTTCACACAGGGAATTGTCAGATTGTGGTTTCGGGATCATGCAAACTGTGGCTAGGAGTGACTCTTGTCGGAATGACTTATGAATTAGTAAATCATTGAATGCATCAGCTAATCTAGGTGAAAGAAGTTCTGCATACGTCTTGTAGTATTTAGCTGTGAAGCCGTCTGGTCCTGGCCTTTTATTAAGTTTGAGGTCTTTTATCGCGTCAATTACTTCTTTATGCGAGATAGGTGAGTCTAGCTGTGATCTTTGGGGGTCAGACATTTGGGGAAGGTGGAGATCTGCAAAGAAGAGGTCTGCGTCCAGTTCGCAAAATGTATTTGTTTCCGAATATAACTTTTTCAGGTGGGTGCTGAATTTTTGTACGATTTTAAGGGGGTTACTGGATAAGACGCTAATTTCAATTTTATGGGGGAGTAGGATTTGTTGATTGAGTTAAGTGATCTCACTAAATACGCCCCCGGTTTGTTAGCTGATTTGTAAAAAGTGTGTTTGGATCTATTTAATTGTTTGTTGGCAGATTCAGTAAGAAATAAATCATATTCTAGGCAGGCTTTGTCCAACCGGTCCTTGGTTCTAGGCGAGTAATTGTTTTGGAAGTCCGAATAGGCTAAGTTAAATTCTGTTTCTAGCTTTATTGCCATTTGTTTTCTTTCTTTTTTGAGGATCCCTATTTGTCTTTGGAAAGTTCCCCTTAGGACCGGCTTGTGGGCTTCCCATAGCGTGAGGGCAGAAATGTCCGGACTCTCGTTGTGAATTAAGTAGTCTCTCAAGGATTGTTCAATTGCTAAGCTATGAGAGGGGTGGTTGAGTAATATTTCTGGCATGTACCAGGATCGGTCATGTTTTTTGGGGATAGTAGATGCTATAGTTGTGAGTACAGCATTGTGGTCTGACCATGAAACAGGGATTATGTCTGAGTTGAGGATTTCAGGTATCATTCCGATTGTTAAAAATATGTGGTCTATTCTGCTAAAGGATTGGTGTGGATTAGAAAAGTATGTATAATTGCGTCTTGTGGGGTTCGATTCTCTCCAGGAGTCTACAAGATTGTGTTTTGAAAGGAGATTGGGGAGATTCCATTTGGGTTGTTGTTTCTGTTGAACATAGGGCGACCTGTCTAAAAAAGGGAGAAGAACTTGATTGGAGTCTCCACATATTAGAAGTGAACCTATTTTATGGGAGTTGATAGTTTGAAGAAGGTGGGACATAAATGGCATTGGGTTGAGGTTAGGGGCGTAATAAGATACTATCGTGACTGCTGTGTCTAGAATGTAACCTGTTAGAATCAGGTATCTCCCTTCTGGGTCCTTAAGTTCTGAGTTTAATGTAAATGGGGTAGAGCGATGGATAGCTACAGTATAAGAGTACCTCTCTTCTTTACTGGGGCCGATGCAGTGTATATTTGTGGGTAAGCTGATTGGAAATATTTAGGGGTCGTGTTCGGGGTAAAATGTGTTTCCTGCAAGCATACTATGTGGGCCTTTTTTGATTGGAAGAGCCTAAATGCTTTCGTTCGCTTCTGTGGTACATTCAAACCTTGTACATTGAGAGATAATAGGTTCAGAGGTGCCATGGTAGCCAAACCAAGGTTTTTGTCTTACCGTGATTCCACGTGCGGCTGTTGCCCGTATCACTCCATGCAGACGGGGTATGGAATGAGGATGGGAAGGTTCCTAGGGAGGAGAACTCGAAAGGGAGAGAAAAAACAACATAGGTTAGAGCATTGTCATGTATCAACTCATAAAGTAAGTGTTCAAAATATCCCCTTGGCTGGGGAAATAGGTCCCTGCCAAGGAAAAGGTGGTCATCGTCGGATCCCCACATATTAGTTTGGGGACCCGAGGTAGACCGGGCGGGGTGCATGTTTTCCCACAGGACAGGAAGCCGCATTCTGTAATGTGTGAAAAAAAGGTAAGAGAATTCTAAGTGCATGTTCCAAATAATTGTGTTGTCTGCTGAAAGGGAGGGGGGGAGAGGGGACTTTTCCCTACCTAGGTATGTTAAGCGTTACCCAGATGGGACTTGCGGCGATTGGAGCGAGACGGGTTACTCTGGGGCTTGGCTGGGAAGATAGATATGGGATAGGGTTTGAAGAGGAGTGTTGGTTACCTGGGTACTTGTCGTGACGGAGGAATTGTCTCAGTCATGATGGACATCCCAATGGAATAAAGAATCTAAGTTAGTGCGCAGGGGAAGTACCAGGTAAGCTATTGTTATAGGGTGTACGAGAGTTGGTTTGAGGGGGGGTGGATGAAAGAATATGTCAGGTCGATTAAGGCTGTTGATAAAGTGTGTGTATGAACACTCAGAGTTTCCCCAAGTCTCTAACTATAATGCTATGTGGGGTGCATATTTCAGTTAAGGAAAGAGGCTGATAGGAGTGAGTTACTTATGTAATTTAAGGGGTGTGGGATGTAAAGTGGTGATCTCAAAGCCTCTGGTTGAGGCAGAGCCGGTTACACCAACTGTGGAGGAAGAAGCAAACAAGAAAAAAGGTAGTCTTTTCAGTAATAGATGACCTAAGGTCCAACCTAATATGGGAAAGAGAATATGTTAGTGGTGATGGAAACTCAGTCCATTGAGTCATCTCGTTCAGGGGGATGCGGGGCGAGTCTGCTATGCTTGCTTGAATGACTGATGTCATCATTTTGATCCTGCTGTGTTACTTGGTTGCTAGAAGGAGAAGAAGACTGTCTTCTGCGTGCAGTTGAAGTAGCAGAGGGTTGCTCGATTAGCTTGAAGTCAACCAGGGCTTGGTGCAGTTGATCGGGAGTTCTACAGACTATTTTCGTTCCTTGTAGCGTGAACCGAAGGGAGAAGGGGAAACCCCATTGGTATTTAACATTTCGTTGCTGCAACTCATTTAGGGGGGGTTTCATAGCTCTTCTTTTAGTGATGGTTAATTGCGAGATGTCAGCGAAAATTTGATAATTATAGCCTTGGAATGACAAGTTGTTTTTTTCCCTTGCTGCCGTCAAAATTTGCTCTTTAGACTTATAGTAGTGGAACTTGGCTACTATGTCCCTGGGAGGACCATCTGTTTTTTTAGGGGTAAGTGCCCTGTGAATTCTGTCCATTTCTAGACGTTCAACAGGAATACCTGGTAGTAGTTCTTGACATAGAGCTAAGACGGTGGATTGAAGGTCCATTACAGACTCTGGTATGCCCCTAAATCTTAGGTTAGACCTCTTTTCCCGGTTCTCAAAGTCCTCTAATCTATTCTGTAAGGTGAAATTTTCCTCTTTCAGTGCGTCAATCTCAGATATACAGTCCTGTGTGTAAACTTCAATCTCCTCTACCTTGGCTTCCAGGGCATCTGTGCGGCATCCCACTTCTCTTATTTCCTTAGTGAGACTTGAGGTGATTTGCTCTGAGGTCTGTTTAAGGGCTCTGCGAAGCATCCTTTCAAACTGCTTGAGCAGTTCTGAGGGGACTTCACTGTCCCCAATATCCCTTTGTGATATTGTGCTAGCCTCTTCTTCCTCATTTTCTGAGGAAATGTTAGAAAGTGCTGCCATTAGGTTGTCAGGTTTGGCTGCTTTAGCTGCCTTTTGTTTCCTTTGTTTTCCTGAGGGGAGCTGCTCTGAGGCGAGCTGTGTTTTCCTGGCAGCGCTTCCAGTCAGCTGAGCGCTGCATGAGGGGATCGTTTTGGATCTATTCCTCGAGCCCCCCAGCACCATTTTTTGTTTTTTGTGGTCCTCTCACCTTCCAGCTGGTATAAGGCTGATTTTCATATGTTTTGCGGCTGGATTTGAGTCGAATTATCCGCGGCTCCGTGAAGCGGAGCTCTAAGCAGGCATGTCCACTCAGTTAGAGCCCCAGGACACACCCCGGGAACCCCTAATTTCAATAAGAATAACAGCATTAGATTTGACTATACACCATGCACAATAGTGATTTGTAAAGTACAAAACCCCTACTGTATATCAACCAATCAACTTTTAGATTTCATCAGTTATTAGAAGTCAAAATATTGAAAGCAGCATGCTAATTTGTTCCTCTTGGCTGCTGAAATTTGTGCACTGCTCTTGACCCTATTATGTAAGCACAAACTCATGAGTTTTATCAGCCTCCTTATTTTTTTTCTATATAGTTACAGATAATAGCAGAGAGATTATAGTGCTGGATACATAGCAGGTGAGAAAAAATGGAATCTTAATACAAAGGTTGCATTTATGGAAGTAATAAAGATAACAGTACACATAAAGGGATGTAAAAACTAAGAACATGGTACATATATTTATGGACACTTAACTGAACAACAAATAGATTTTATTAGGGTTCTTAAGCACTTCAGCCCCGGAAGAATTGGCTGCCCAATGACCGGGCCATTTTTTGCGATTCGTGTCTTTAACTGACAATTGCTCGGTTGTACCCAAACAAAATTCACGTTCTTTGTTCCCCACAAATAAAGCTTTATTTTGGTGGTATTTGATCACCTCTTAAGAGGAGAATAAGGGGGGATATGATCAACATGTACAAATATATAAGAGGTCCATATAGGGAACTTGGTGTTGAGTTATTTACTTTAAGGTCAACACTGAGGACAAGGGGGCACTCTTTACGTCTGGAGAAAAAGAGATTTCACCTCCAAATACGGAAAGGTTTCTTCACAGTAAGAGCTGTAATAATGTGGAACAGACTCCCTGCAGAGGTGGTTCTGGCCAGCTCAGTAGATTGCTTCAAGAAAGGCCTAGATTCTATCCTAAATGTACATAATATAACTGAGTACTAAGATGTGTAGGTAAAGTTGATCCAGGCTAAATCCGATTGCCTCTCGGGGGATCAGGAAGGAATTTTTTCCCCTCCTGTAGCAAATTGGATCATGCTTTGCTGTTTTTTTGCCTTCCTCTGGATCAACTGTGGGTATGGAGTTAGGTGTGTTTTATTTTGTTTGTTTATTTTTTTATGGTTGAACTGGATGGACTTAATTTTTTTGCGCTATAAACAGAAAAACAAACAACAATTTTGAAGAAAAATAGCAATATTTTTTACTTTTTGCTATAATAAATATCACCAAAAAATAAATAAAAAAATGTCCTCAGTTTAGGCAGACATGTATTCTTTTACATACTTCTGCCGCTCTGTAACACGATGGCGGGACACCAGTGGACATCGAGTCCATGGGCATGGTGACGGGAGGCTGGACTGTGGATCGAGGATGCTCCGTGATGTCATCATGGAGCAGCGGGCAGTGCATCGCGTTCAGAGCATGCATGCTTTGCCTGAAGGAGGAATAGGCATTCTCCAAATGCAAAGCATCGTCCACCGTCCGACCCTGTTCCCAGAAGTGACAATGTCACGGAGCATCATGGAGCCACAGTCCAGCCTCCCGGAAGCGCTGTGTGCATACAGTGTGACTGGATAGAAGCCGGATACACAATTGCCTTCATCAGCCTGTGATGCCTTGTACCACTCAGGGATTATGCAGAGGAACACCTGTATTATATCATGAATGCTGGAATAATATTTAGAGGGTGCCATTCTTTGTCCTTTGTTTTGTTCCATGCTATCCAGTTGCTGTGCATTTTGTAAAGCAGAGCATGCACAGCTCTTAGCCATTCAAATGAAAAAGCTGAAATCGCACAGCACTTGGAAGGCATGTGAATTGCATGGTCTGAACCAGCTCTGAGTCCTGGAGCCCAGTGCTAAAAAAGTTCAGACATTCGGCTTGTCTAGCTTGCCTGACAAGGAGGTACTAGCGTGGGCACCTTGTGCAATTATCCCAAATCTCTAGCGAGGTGCCCGAGATCCCAAAAACTATGATTGTCCACTCAATAGCAGTCATTATCTCTGCATTGATTTGTAGGGATTAGAGGATACCCACCCAAAACACTGAATGTATTCTTCTTTGACAATTTTGCCCCCTTCCCCCTTCTCTGGGTCCCCTTACCTGTGTCTTCTTCCCCTGCAAGTGTCATGTTGAGGGGCTTCAGTCCCTGTGTTTGTGTGAGGCAGGAGGAAAGAGGAAGGGAGAGATGTGGCTGCCCTGCAGAGTGGGACCCTAAACACCCTGCACAAGCTGGAAGCAAGTCACTGGAGCCAAGTGCTGGAACTTGTTCCGACACTGGGCTCCTCTCTAGGAGGTTCACATACTGTGCTCAGCTGAGTACAAGCTGTGCTAGAGCTCACTTTCCTTGTGGTTGCTCCATCAGGCGCCAGACTGGAAGATTTTCCTGTGGTCTTGGGTCCCCCTTACAGTGGCGGAACGCCAGGGCCCGGTCGCAAGTGCAACTGTTGTGCAACCCTGGTAGTTCTGCCACTGTAGTGTGCCATGTCTTAAAAGTATAAACCGCTGGCAACAAAAGTAAGTACACCCCTAACTGAAAATGTCCAAACATGGCCAATTAGCCATTTTCCCTCCACCTGTGTCATGTGACTTGTTAGTGTTACAAGGTCTCAGGTGTGAATGGGGAGCAGGTGTGTTTACATTTGGTGTTTTTGTTCTCACTTCCTCATACTGGTCATATTCATACTGTATGATATACCGAGGTTTTCTTTTGGAAATATGAGTGCTGCCAGCATTGCTGCAGAGATTGGAGGGATGGGGGGTCAGCCTGTCAATGCTCAGACCATACGCTGCACACTGCATCAAATTGGTCTGAATGGCTGTCATCACAGAAGGAAGACTCTTCTAAAGATGATCCACAATAAAGCCTGCAAATAGTCTGCTGAAAACAAGCAGACATGAACATGGATTACTGGAACCATGTCCTGTGGTCTGATGAGACCAAGATAAACTTATTTGCTTCAGATAGTATCAAGCATGTGTGGGGGCAACCAGGTGAGGAGTACAAAGTGTGTCTTGCCTACAGTCAGGCATGGTGATGGGAGTGTCATGGTCTGGGGCTGCATAAGTGCTGCCAGCACTGGGGAGCTACAGTTCATTGAGGGATCCACGAAAGCCAACATGACTGTGACATACTGAAGCAGAGCATGATCCCCTCCTTTTCGGATACTGGGCCACAGGGCAGTATTCTAACATGATAGCGAACCCAAACACACCTCCAAGATGACCACTGATGGTTTAGGGTAAAGATAATAGACTGGCCAAGCATGTCTCCAGACCTAAACCCTATTGAGCATCTGTGGGGCATCCTTAAACATAAGGCGGAAGAGTGTAAGGTCTCTTACATCCACCAGCCCTGTGATGTCATCATGGAGGAGTGGAGGAGTACTCCAGTGGCAACCTGTGGAGCTCTGGTGAACTGCCTGCCCAAGAGGGTTAAGGCAGTGCTAGAAAATAATGGTGGCCTTATATTCTCACCTTCTTATGTATGGATATTGAATGGACGCCCTTAACATCTGAATATATACATTTGTTAGAGCCTTCCCCTATCCATTGCTATTCTTGGACTGGACTACATTGTCAGGGAGCCAGCCTGGCCAGCCACTGAATGGTGCACATGCGCGGTGGAACAGCGCTCCGGCGTATGCCCGTGCACCGCCCGAAGCCTGACCGGCCTATTTAAACCAGCCCCTTCCTCATGACAGGTTGCTGGTTTGTCGTCAGCTCCTGCCTAAACTCTCTGTTGCTGTACCCGCCTCATTTGACCCGGACTTCCGCACGACTCTGCTCTCTCTCCTGAACCTAACCTCTGGCTTATGTCCCTGGATTTGCTGTTGTCTCCAACCCCTGACCTCTGGCCTGTATTTTCGGACTTGCTACCTTCTCCTGCCCTTGACCCTCGGCTTGTACCCCGAACCCGCTTCCAGTCTCTGCCCCTTGAAACGTGCTCTGTGTACCTGAAGCTGTCCTGTTGCCTGACCTACAGCCTGACTCTAATAAAGTACCACCGGCTAAGTCTTCCATCCAGCACCTGCTATCAAGTTCAGCTACCTCGCTGGTACCGGTACCTCCTTGCGCCTCCCCCTGTCTCCACTCCAGGGGGGAGGTGGAGCCAGGTCACAAAGGTGAGCAGCCCTCAGCATCTCGGTCTCGGTAAGTACTTACCTGACACACATTTAGGTCTTATCTGGAGGTATTTTTGATTATAACAACCAGCTATATTGGAATGTATTCCTTATGAGTTACCCAAAAATGCACTACAGTAGCTTAAAGGAACCTATTTATAAAACAGGAAACTCCTCCAATGGGCACACTAGTTTTGCTGACCTTGATGACAGACTGGGTTTTCCTTATGTTTGAGACATTTCCTATAGCTTTATGTTTTGGCTACAGGACAGGACCTGAACAGAAATTTCCCTAATGGGGCCCAGATTGCAAAAACAACAAAGTTTTGCCTTCAGTTCTACTTTAATACCTTCCTTTGATTCCCTTCAGATATATGGGATGTGCTATATATAGAAACATCGATAAATTACAATTCAACAGTGCAGATTGTGCTGTAGATATGGTGGGCCAAATTCACAGAGCCATTACTCTGGTCTATCTCCTGATAGACCGGAGTGCTTTCAAATTACCTGCGTCATATCATTAGTTTGAATCCTCAAACCATGATACGACGGCTTCGGGTTTCGATCTGACAGGCTTACGTGTTCGTACGCCTTCGGATCAACGCTGAAATTTTTTGCGGCCGCTGGGTGGAGTTCGCGTCGTTTTCCGCATCGGGGTATGCAAATTAGCTTTTTCCAGCGATCCACAAAGTTACGATCAGCCGCCGCATTCTCTTACGGCATCTGTAGTCAGCTTTTTGCTGCGTAAAGTTAAAGCTGCTATTATCCGGTCTATAGTTAGACGGGCCATGTTAAGTATGGCCGTCGTTCCCGCGTCGAATTTCAATGTTTTTTTTTTTTTGCGTAAGTCGTCCAGGAATAGGAATGTACGTAAACGACGACACTAAAAAGAAAAAAATTACATAACGACGTTATTTTGCGCAATACACGGCGGGAAATTTCTGAACGGAGCATGCGCGGTTCGATCGCCGCGGTGACGCGCCTAATTTAAATGATTCACGCCCCCTAATCGCGTAGTTCGATTCCGCCGCGAGAAATACACTACGCCGTCGTACCTTACGGGTCGAAATATTCCTGAATTCGTCTTAGGCCTCGTACACACGATCGGACATATCCGATGAAAACGGTCCGCGGACCATTTCCATCGGATATGTCCGATCTGGAGTTTGATCCGATGGCGTATACACACCATCGGATCAAATTCCCCGCCGGCGGACGGCGCGGTGACGTGTCGGTGACGCGGCGGTGACGTTGACGCCGCCACGTCACCGCCACGTCACGCACCAGGAAGTAAACACTTCCGCGCGCATGCGTCGGATCCATTCACAGGATACGACGCATGTGTGGGAGGATATGTCCGCTGGTTTACCGTACTAACCAGCGGACATATCCGACAGACAGGTTTGTAGCGGACAAATTTCAAAGCATGCTTTGAAATTTGTCCGATGGACAAATCTGTCCGCTAGCCCATACACACGATCGGAGATGTCTGCTGAAACGGTCCATCGGACCGTTTTCAGCGGACATATCCCCTCGTGTGTACGAGGCCTTAGAGTCAGGTAAAATACGGCGGCGTAGTGTATCTCTGATACTCTGCGCCAGGGCAATTGTATCTGAATCTGGCCTGGTGTTTTTGGTCTGTAAGTCTATTACAGACACATGTAGCTTTATGATAGACCTTTGTCTAATTTAGTATCCATGCATTTAGAGGTAAAGGGACCAGTGGACCAGTTTAAATGCATGAATGACCTGCAGAAAGCAAAATGGGCTGTCAGCTCAACTATTGTGTCTCTGAATGAGGGAAGCATCTGGAATAACAGCAAAAGTCTCACTCATTGAAATCAGAGTTACAGTGCATACATTTTTTTGGGGCAATTTATAAAACATTTGTAGAGGGGAATACTGTATTCGTGCGTGTACGTGCATACACAAAGAGAGAGAGAAACAATAAAATAGTATATATCTGTGTTTGGGTAGTGTTGTCAAACGAAACTGATCTTAAGTCTATAGCATGTTTAGTTTTCTGCTTTTTATGGTTTACAGAATATATTAGCCTGTACAGTATATTAATGTGAAAATAATCAGGTAAACAGCATAGTAATTTTGTCATCCTGCCAGATAGTTCCCTATCAGTTCAGGTAGAGTGTAACATAATAAAGGTTGTGCTGATCTTGCTAGTTCTGTAAACCCTAAATGAATAGCATCCAATAAAATGTACAGTCGTACAGTAGTATACAAAAAAAGTTTCTGTAATATGCACTTTAATTGTGATTGGGTGGGGGAATACATGTGTTTAGCATATGCAAATATACTCAAAGGCCTGATACATATAAAAGGGTTAGAATTACTCTTTGAAAACACAGACCATTTAGAAGAGCTGTCCCTTAACCATGAGCAAGGTAATGTTGTTCCGTTATTTTCATATAAATTCTACATACTTTACAATTTCAGCTTCCATACAACACACCAAAGTCTTATTTATACCAACATTGTGTATTCAGGCAGGTTCAGTTTTTAGGGATCTTTATTCAATTATTTGATATTCATAATTTTCAATTTTTGTCGAAATTTATAAAAGAGCAACAAATAGGTCTGCTTATACAGGAAGATATGAATAGTATTAGAAAAGTTGTGAATAAGTAGTGACTAAGCAGCAATAACGTGGTGAATAATTAAAGTATATCAATTTAACTACACAGTATCTACAGTGTAGAATTATGCCCCATATACGCGATCGGTCAATCCGATGAGAACGGTCTGATGGACCGCTTTCATCCATTGGACCAAACCGATCGTGTGTGGGCCCCATCGGTTATTTATCCATCTGTTAAAAAATGTGAAGCTTGTTTTAAATCAATGGATACCTAATCGATAGAAAAAAACGATCGTTTGTAGGCACGTCCATCGGTTAAAAATCCACACATGCTCAGAATCAAGTCGACGAATGCTTGGAAGCATTAAACTTCATTTTTTTCAGCACGTCGTTGGGTTTTACGTCACCGTGTTCTGACACAATCGTTTTTTTAACCGATGGTGTGTAGGCACGACTGACCATCAGTCAGCTTCATCGGTTAACTGATGGAAAAATCCATCAGACTGTTCTCATCGGATTGACCGATCGTGTGTACAGGGCATTAGAAGTTCATGGAGTCTCCAGACTAAATAGAATTTGTGTCTTACTGAAGACTTAATATATACAAGTGACACATTAACACTTGCTAGTGCTTTTCAAAGCAGAGTTTCAGTATTTTTGTCTAGTTCTAGATAATATAGTGGAAGGGTAAAACCACTGTCAAGTTTTTATTGCTATTACTTTCATTTTTTATTCCAATACTTTTTTTATTTTCAAGACACCACACGTTAAAGTACATTATTCTTGTTTTTAATCCTTTTTTTTTTGTCCTGGTGACCAGTGTAATCTGGCAGAAAGGGAAAACCAAGATTTTGCAGATTTTCAGTAATAAAGTGAAATTCTTGTGTTAGTGACAAATGATAAAAGGTAAGCTTTCCACACTTTACGGGGGATTTCTGTTCCCTTTATTGCTCTATCTCTGGAGCAGGTAATGAAGAGAAAGCTTCCTGATGGGGGCACAAAAAAACAATAAAAATATGACAGAAGTTGCATTTATTCCTAAAAAAAAAAAAAAGTATTTCACTGTAATATTTTCTAAAAGTAATGTACAGGCAAATGCCTAATTTTATTGTAATTATTACATTTATTTTGTTCAATGGCACCAAAATTGTGTGTGGGTGTCTTCTAAACTGTTGTTATTTACTGGTTTAAAGAAATGTAAAAAAAAAAAAATTATATCAAATTTACAGACAAATTCTTCCGGTCCATATTTCCTAACTGTTGGCAAACACATCACACTAAATAGATCGAAATAGATCAGGCATCATAACCACATCATAATGTGACCCAAAGATAAGAAGAGTAGGACAACCAAGAGTAACCGTACTATGCTAGAAATACGGTTTTAAGTGTATGAGCCCAGACAAGGCAAACTAAAAGTACCAAAATGAACTATACTAAATAAAAGAAAAAACCCAGATGTGTGGGGAAAGCAAAATGAGATCCCGGGATAGTAGCCATTAAATGAAGGACTATGCTATTTAAAGTAAGCAAAATCAAGCATGTGTTGACCATAGCAGCACCCAAATAGACATAGTAACCTAGGTTGGGTATGCAAAACCTAGCCCTGATTTTTTTTTTCATCTTTATACTGTTGAATATCTGTATATTTGAAGATTTTTTTTTCTCAGAATTTTTTTTTTTTAATGCAGTGAATATTTGGACACTTTTATCCCCTTCCTGCTCAAGCCAATTTTCAGCTTTCACTGCTGTCACACTTTGAATGACAATTGCATGGTCATGCAACACTGATACCCATATGACATTTTTATACATTTTTTCACACAAATAGAGCTTTCTTACAGTGGTATTTAAACACAGCTGTTTTTTTTATTATTATTGTTATTGTTATGCTAAATAAAGGAGAGAAGACTGAAATCTTTTTTTAAAACACATTTTTCTTTATTTCTGTTTTAAAATTTTGCAAATAAATAATCTTTTTTCATAAATGTAGGCAAAAATGTATTCTGCTACATTTCTTTGATGAAAATAACTCAAATTAGTTTATTTTATTCAGTCTGTAGGAAAGTTATAGAGTCCACAAATTATGGTATATACGGTATATCTAAAAATGTATCAATCCCGAGGCCCAAAAATGCTAGGACAGTACAAATATGCCCCAAATTACCCCTTTTTGGAAAGGAGACAGTCAGAGGTTTTTAGCAAGAAGCATGGTGAATCTTTTGAATTTTTTTGTCACAATTTTTAGGGAAAATTAAGAAATTAAAAAAAAAATATATATTTTCACTTATTTTTTTTTATATATGTATACTGTCACCAGTGCAGTACAGCAACATCATATAACTAGTGTTCCAGTGATCGGGGACACTGACCAGTGACAGTGTGTGTAAAAAAAATAAATAATAATACAGTGACCAGAGCAGTACAGTGTTACCATAGTAACACTGTAGTACTCTGAGGAGTTTGTCTGATTTTTTTTTCACACTATGATTGCTTATACAATAACTGTGAATTTTAAAGTTATAAGCAACCATGTTTTTTTTATGAAAACTGTTCATTCAGTGTTTACTATTGTGATTAGCTGTGATTGGCCACATGGTACAGATGGGCGGTGACTGGGCCTGTTTGTAACACCCAATCATTGTGACCAACCATATAGCTCATCTCCATATTACATAATTAAAGACATAAATCAAAGCCTTTTATTGTGTATAACTGCCAAGTGATCTGCTATGATTGGCCACAGCAATCATATTGTACCTGTAGATCATGCAGGAGCACAGCCTGCGATCCTGGGAGGACGACATAGGACGTCCCCTCAGAAAAGCAGGGCTCCCGTCTGGCTGTAATTTTACAATAGGCCGGGCAGGAAGGGGTTAATAACAGAACACATTTTACTTTAAAGAGGTGCTCCAGCCTGGTTTTAAAAAAGTTAAAAGTCAGCAGACACAAAACCTTTAGCTGCTGACTTTTAATAAACAGACACTCACATTGCCCATCTTCAGGTAACGTTAACTGTGGGAAGCTGACTGTGATTCCTTGTGGCTTTATAGTCAGCTTCCCACTGCGCATGAACAATTAGTGCTGCGCTGTGTGAATGTCCACCTGGGAACTGTGATGTGTCAAAAAAGTTGCAGGTGGGGGGAAGTCCATTTGGATCACCTAGAAAGTGGGAGTGGACACCTGCCAAAACTAGGTACCCCCAAAAACAAAATTCAAATATGGTAGAGGAGGTAGGAGGAGGCGGAAGAGTGTAGCTGCCCCTTTTGGGTAAAGATGAGTTTAAGCAACTCTTTCGTTTTTCAATATATGAAAAGGGCACTCCCTGACATAAACTATTTAGTTAATAAAAAAAAAAAACACTATAAATAATCAAAGGACAAACATAGCTTCAGTCTGTCCCCAGAGTCCCAGTTATTCCCCTTATTGTGCGGGTGGGAGACTTATCGGAATCTGTGAGCCCTCCAGGGGTCTTCTCCGTTCTCTTCTTCTGCTCTCCGCTCTCCCCGGTTCTTCTCCTGCTCTCCGGTGCCTTCTTCGGGGCTGGCCACCGCTATCTTCTTGTAGCTCTTTTACTAGCGGCAGCCATCCCGGTCTTCCTCGTTGCCTTCCTTCTGCCTTCTTCCATCTCCTTTTCTTCTGATGTTACCACGACGCTCCCTCCCGCTGTAATGCCGGGTGTGCGGTGTGTGATGATTTATATAGGCCTCTTATGACATCACAGTCCCGGCATGCTCCGGGTGCTGATGACATAATTACACCACCCAGAGCATGCTGGGACTGTGACGTCATAGGAGGCCTTTATAAATCGCTGTGCACAGCACACCTGGCATTACAGTGGGAGATAGCGTCGAGTCAACATCGAAGAAAAGAAGAAGGTAACGCAGAAGAACGGGCCCCCGCTAGTGACACAGCTGAAAGAAGACAGCGGTGGTGTCCGGCAAAAGGGAAAAAGAACCAGAGAGAAAAGAGCGGAGAAGTTGGAAGACCCCCGAAGTGGGAAGAAATGAGAAGACCGGGCTCCTGCTGATAAAAGAGCTAAAAGAAGATAGCGGTGGTGCTCGGCAGAAGGGAAGTCGGAAGACCCCCGGAGTCGGAAGAAGACCCCCGGATCTGCCTAACAAACTACTTTAAAAACCGGTGTAGTGTTTTTTATTGACATTTTTATTCCACCAGGTGAATGGGTAGGGGTACGATGTACCCCATACTCATTCACATAGGGTGGGGGGCCGGGATCTGGGGGCCCCCTTATTAAAGGGGGCTCCCAGATTCCGATAAGCCCCCTGACTGCAGACCCCGACAACCAACAGCCAGGGTTGTCGGGAAGAGGCCCTTGTCCCCATCAACATGGGGGCAAGGTTCTTTGGGGCAGGGGGGCAGTGCCCCCCTGCCCTAAAGCACCAACACCCCCATGTTGTGGGCATGTGGCATGTACGGTGTAGGAGGGGGGGCGCTAACTCGCCCCTCTTTCCTGACCTGCCGGGCTGCGTGCTCGGATAAGGGTCTGGTATGGATCCTGGGGAAACCCCCACGCTGTTTTTTTCGGTGTGGGGAATCCCCTTAACCACTTCAATACAGTGCACTTAAACCCCCTTCTTACCCAGACCAATTTTCAGCTTTCGGTGCTCTCACACTTTGAATGACAATTACTCAGTCATGCAACACTGTATCCAAATAAAAATTGCGTCTTTTTTTTCACACAAATAGAGCTTTCTTTTGGCGGTATTTAATTTTTTGCGCTATAAATAAAAAAAGACGGTAGATTTTGTGAAAAAATTGAATTTTTCTTTGTTTCTGTCATAAAATTTAGCAAATTAGTATTTTTTCTTCATAAACGGGTGACAGGGCAGGTCACTGGTGGGTGATGGGTGACAGGGCAGGTCACAGATGGGTGACAGTGACAGGGTACGGTCACTGGTGGGTGACGGTTGCACCACTGATGGCAGTCTATTTATGTGACAGGTGCACTTTATGGGTGACTGTTGGGTGACTGGTGACAATTGGGGGGGGGCAAAGGGACAGATGTGGTGTTTGTGCAGACACTACAGTAACACAGAACTGTAACTCACTGCTTCTAGCTCTTCTCTCCTCACACTGGAAACGATGTGTGAGGGTAGAAGAGCTGGTAACAGTTAGTTACAGCTCTTTGTTTACATTAGTGATAAGAGCTGATCACGTGGTACACAGCCCTGACCAATGGCTGTGTACCATTGTCGGTGACAAGCAGTGTTCACGCTGCCACCGACGGGAACGCGATCGCTCACATGCGCCGTGCACTTTGGGGGTGTTGCCATGCGTGATCAGCCGTGACTTCATCACGGCCGATCACTTGGTTAACAGCGCATCCGCGCCGCTGTTCACCCCTGTCGGTAACGAGCGGTGTCTCCGTGACACGCCACTACCGACAGTATAGGGATGCGTGCACGTGATCGCGCGCATTCCCTATTCAAATGACTGCACGTCATATGACGTGCAGTCAGGATATTGGAGTCCTCCGCCCGCCGTCATTTGACGGTGGGCGGTGGACAAGTGGTTAAGATCCATACCAGACCGAAGGGCCTGGTAACATCCTGGGGGGAACCTCACACAATTTATTTTTTTAATTTTCGAGGGGGTTCCCCTTAAGATTCTCCGCACACGAGTCGCCCGCAAGTCGGATCATCTTGATCCTAATTCTGGTGCGACCTCTATTCAAATGAATGGGCTCCCATAGGGAATCATTGATATTGAATAGAGAAAGAAAAACGCGGCTGAAAGCTAGCGTGGCGAAACGTGCATTGAATTCAATGCAAAGCACGGAAATAATAGTGGAAAAAACGCAGTTTTACAGCTCGTTTTTTTTAATTGCCAGTGGGCATGAGGCCTAAGCTTTGCCAAAAAAAATGGAAGCTGATTGGTTTCAATAAAGAGCTGCACCAGATTTTGCACCCACCATTTTGAGTAAAACAACCCCACATTGATGTATGTAAATTAATTCAGTGTTAATAAGCCCAGAAAGTGTATTCAAACCAACATTTATTATATTACAGCCAGTAAGTCCTTAGATGTGGTGGCTGTATTCTTTATTTTTTTTATTCAGGCTTGTTTTTAAATGTTAAACTTTATTTTAACCTGGTGATCCTGTCAGTAACACATTGGTGGTCTTGTCATAGGGTGACAATGCTCACTTGGTGTACTGTATCTTTAGTTACTCTAATGCCTCGTACACACGGCTAGACTTTTGACCAGGCAAAAGTCTGCCGTGAGTCCGTCGGAAGTCAGATGGAAAGATAGAGAACAGGATCTAAGGTCCGTCGGACTTTTGACCAAAAAAGTCATATGGAGGCCACACACTGGATTTCAGTTAGAATCAACTGGTATTTTCTGCTTGTAATGTACATGTCAGACAGTGCATCTGAGGACTGGTAAGCTCCAATATGTTAACCTTTGTGGTGATGGACTTAGATATACTTTAATCATCTGTTTTGTTTTTTTTTTACATTATATATCTGCTAGTATAAGTATGGGTTATAAAATTGCAAAGTTTGTAAGTTATGCACAGAGATTTGGACACCTGTGTAATTCATTTTTTTTATACAAAATTTTCAAAAATGCTATAACATTGTACAAAAACAAAGTTTTTTAAAGTGTTATATAAATATGTACCTTTCCTAACTCTTCATTTTCTGCTTTAAATTTGTATTGCAGATTACTTTTTTCGAGGACAGGAACTTTCAGGGAAAGTCCCATGAATGTTCTGGTGACAATGCAGATCTGCATTCTTACTTTGCACGCTGCAATTCAATCCGTGTAGAGAATGGCTGCTGGGTGATCTATGAACGTTCTAATTACATGGGACATCAATATTACCTGAAGAAAGGAGATTACCCTGACTACCAGAGCTGGCTGGGTTTGAATGACTCTATTAGATCATGCCACTCAATCCCATTGGTAAGTTATTCGTATAATCAATCTTCAGCTTGTAATTACCTCTTTACTATTCACATGTAACTGTAAAGATCGGAATTTCCGATGGAAAAAGTCAGACGGACTATTTCCATCGGAAATTCCAACCGTGTGTATGCCCATCTGAGTTTTTTCATCAGATATTCAGAGGAATTCCGTCTGAGTTTTCTCTTTGTACTCTGATAAAATTCCATCAGAATTCCGATGTAAGTTTGGCCGGGCAAAAGCCTGATCGTGTGTACGGGGCATAATGAACACTCATTAGATAAAAAATATAGATATAAAATCTTGTGCTGGTAGGTGGAGCTGAGAACTCTTGCTGCTTTGAAACATAAAAACACATGCAATGAGATAAAAATAAATTCAAGCCCTTGTTGCAGTTGCTGTCCAGATATAGTAAAATGACAATACCGATGCTCAAAGATGTAAGTGATTTGCTCCTTCCTAACCCAAACTGACTGTATGAGAAAGACTCAGTTCCATGAGTTCACTATATACCCTCAAAGTAATATGACTAAGTCACAGAGAGTACATTAAATTGGGTTTCTGAAGTAATCCCAGGCCTGGAGAATTTCCTAGTCTCTGTAAGAAAGCAGATAAGGAATTTTGTCCATATGGCAGCATCTCTCAGATGGCAATCTCTTTCACATGGCAGAGTCTTGACACTGTACAATGTCTTTAATGGGAAACTATTTCTTAAAATCTCTTATGGAATTATCTCTGTAATTGAATAATCTCTTGCGTGACAGCCTCTTTATTAACAAAACATCCTATCTGGTTAGGTAGCCACCACAAATCTCCTGTAATGTGGTAGCATCCTCTAGTAATATGGTAGCATTAGAAAAAAATAAGTATACATGCATCATATCTGGTTTGGGCAGAAGAGGGTCTCAAAATAAGGTCAAGAATACTTTTGAGTTGAGTATTGGTCTATAGATCCATGAATGTTTCTGGAAATATGACAGATACCTCTGGTAAAACAGTTACTAAATTCTCAAATTTGAAAAATGTGCCATTGGTTTCTACAGTAATGCAAAACTGGCTCAAGGCATTGAGCATTCAAATATAATATTCATGTTGCATTAATATGTGAGATGAAATGGTCATCGGGGGCTGAAGTTGTCCTCCAGGTTAAAAGTTTGCAGTTACCCTGACTGAGCTAAATATAATTTTTATGTTTTATTTATAGCATCGTGGTTCTTACAAAATAAGACTGTATGAAAGAGAAGACTTTCGTGGTCAGATGAAGGAATACCAAAATGACTGCTCTAACATCTATGAAAGCTTCCATGTTCATGATGTTTTGTCCTGTAATGTGCTGGAAGGCTACTGGATATTATTTGAGGAGCCTGGCTTTAGGGGAAACCAATACTTCCTGAAGCCTGGAGAATACCGAAGATATAGCAACTGGGGAGCCCCAAATTCCAGAGTTGGATCTTTGAAAAAAATCATGGACTTTCATTGATGCAACATTATGTAATTTGTTAAACTTGTTTAACTAATATCTGTAACGAAAATAAATCACTATAAATCTGGCTTCTTTCCTGTTTTGATAATACATATTTATATAAATAAATATATATATATATATATATATATATATATATATATATTTTTTTTTTAATTATGTATTCTAGTGTTTAAGGGACCCTGTCACTAGACCAAAGGCATTACTTTGAATACTTAATATACATCATGGCCCCTCTGGTCATTAATTGTTTTAAGCAATTACAGCATTATGAGTGCCTGGAAAATTAGAAGAATCTGAAAATTCTGGGTGTTTTGATTTGTGTCAAGATAATGCGCTCTTAGCACCAAAAAACTGTATAGGCAACACAGGGCATAACGATCATGAGCTGGCAACTAAGCTTCTTGATTAGAACATTTTATTTTTGCACAACAGCAACATTTGGGGAAGAGGGGAGGGGGAATATTGGGACTTTAAATGAGGCTAAGGCCTGGTAAGGTCATGCGCCTCCATCCCTGACAATCATATAGTTAAAATTAGGAACAGAAGGTTCGGACTTTGAGCGAAGCACGTGGTTGAAATGAATACAATGGTGGAAATTAAGAATTTTATATTCCGTAAATAACAAGATTATGCACAAAATTTCCATACACATACAAATAGGAATATGCATACGTTGTGGCATCAATTCCTAGAACAGTGGTAGCTGGTAATAACTTTGTTAAAATTGGGTAACATGATAAGGTTGCAAGTGCACCATTTGTCATGGCTGGATATAAAAATGTTGCAAAGTAGCAACTCCATGACCTTACCTATCCCTGTCACAGGTGTAATGGTACAATTGTATAAACATTAGAGACTGTTGGGGCTGTAGTGTACTGGTACATGGCAATTGTTAGCTTGGTGCCGCTCATCAGGAGCAAGCACGTGGTGTATCTGCAAATGGGAGATGAACAACTAGATAAATAATCTTGTATCAAAAAAAGGGGAGGGGAACAGAAATGGAAACCCCCCCAATGGATCACTTTTTTTTAATTAATTCTCTTTATTTCATTATCTTTCATATAAAAACAGATTACATACAAAAAAATGTATTTATACAAAACATTTTTCGTTCCCCGCATACCATAATCTTAGATTTAACCCCTGTTGACTTCTCATTTTCCCCTTCCCTCCCTAGCCCCCCCCCTCCTCCCTCCCAACGTGAATTTCCTGTTAGCTCCGTGGCCTTTCATACCAAATATCCTATTTCAAGTAACCACGGTTTCCATATTTTATCAAATTCCTTGATGTTTCCCCTTTTGATATAGACAGTTTTCTCTTTCCATATTGTTTCTGTCACGCTGTTAGTCCACTCTCTTACTGAAGGGGGGTTTACTGCTTGCCATCTTTGGGCAATTAATTTTCTTGCCTGAAATAGGCACCTTGCTACCGCTTTTGTCATACTCGCCGGCCCTCCCTTTTCTTCCCATATTCCCAATATGCACGTTCTAGGTTCCATCCCCAGCCTAGTCCCATATGTTTTGTTAATAATTCTAATGATCTCTTGCCAATACCTGAAGAATTTAGGGCATCTCCATAGCATATGTAATAAGTCCCCCGTGTCCTGGCATCTGGGGCACCCTGCGTCCGTTCTCCAACCAAAACTGAATAGTTTTTTTGGGGTATAGTATGCCCTGTGTATCATCTTTAAAAAGGATATCTTTTGGGCTGGTGAAACTGTGACCATTTGCCCTCTCTCCAGTACCATCTTCCATTGGTCTTCTGTTATAATTCCCAGGTCTTCCTCCCATTTCTTTTTACTTTTAAGCTGCATTGGTCCCTCTATGTTCTCCTCACATATATATGGGTAGATTACGGAGATAAACCCTTTCTTCTCTATCCCTCCTCTCATTCTTTGAGGTATTCGTGCCTTTATCCAGTTTGGTCCTACTCCATTAAACTGAGTATTTAATGCATGCCTAACTTGTAGGTACCTATAGAACGTGCAATTGGGAATTTCATATTCCTCTCTCAGGGAGGAGAATGTTTTTAAGGTCCTACCCTCATATAACTGAGCCAGTCTTGTTATCCCTTTTACTGCCCATTCTTTGATCGCTCCCACTGTTTCGAGCTCTTGCAGGTTCCTGTTATTCCATAATGGCGCATACTCTGTCACTCCCACCTGTCCTCCCTCTATCGCTATGGCTTTCCACACTTTATTTATCATCATGACCGTGGGGGTCGGGTTAATAAATGAGTTGGCCTCCATCACCTCCATGATTGTTTCATGGGGGGCCCCATGGATCATTAAACTTCCATTCATATCCTCTCCTGGTTCCATTTTAACTCCAATGTGCTGCAGCTGTGCAGCCAAAAAATAGCAACGCGGATGGGGTACTGCCATTCCCCCCTCTCTCGTTGACAGCTGCAGAGTCTGTAATCCTATTCTAGCGAGTCCTCCTTTCCATATTAACTCCCTAAACAGGGCGTCTATCTTCTTAAACCATTTGTGTATCCATATAGGTGTATTATGTAATACATAGAGTAATTGTGGCATCCATACCATTTTAATCAGGTTGCACCTCCCAGCCACCGATAGTGGAAGATGCCGCCAGATTCCTATTTTCTTTCTGAATTTGAGCACAATGGTTCCAGGTTATTCTCTATGTATTTATTTAGATCTGGTGTAATTGTTATACCCAAATACTGCATTTTCCCCACTGTGTCCAACTGTGGGATCTCTTCCTGGATCTGGTTCCTCGTTGGGTCTATCGGCATCAAAGCCGATTTCTCCCAATTTATCACCAGGCCAGATATATTGCCAAACTCTCTGAAGATAGTCATTACTCTTCTAATGGAGTGACCAGTGTCCCCTAGGAATAGCAGAACATCGTCCGCGTACAGAGCAATTTTTTCCTCTCTAATCGGTCTTATAAATCCCTTCATGATCCTGTCTGTTCTTATAGTCATGGCAAGTGGTTCCATTGCTAATGCAAAGAGCAGGGGTGACAATGGACACCCCTGCCTCGTGCCCCTCTCCAACTTAACCTTTCCTGAATATTCATTATTGACTCTAATTTTTGCGTTAGGATCGTTATATAGTATTTTATTCCATCTGATAAAGGTGGGGCCCAACCCAAAGGCCTCTAGGGCATACCAAATGTATTCCCATTCTAAGCTGTCAAAGGCTTTGACCACGTCTAAAGCCATGACTGCCCTATTGCCGGTGTTTTCTGTCAGGATTTGTAGGTTAAGGAATACTCTCCTAATATTTATGCTGGTTGATCTACCTGGGATAAATCCTGTTTGATCCTGATGTATGAGTCTTGAGATTATTTTATTTAACCTGCTGGCCATGATTTTGGCCCAGGATTTTAGCGTCTGCACATAGGAGGGAGATGGGGCGGTATGATGATGCTTCCAGCGGGTCCTTCCCCTCCTTGTGCAGTACTATTATCGTGGCCTCTGTCATTGAGGTGGGCAATTTACCCTCTACCATGGCCTCATTGAATACTTTCAAAAGTTCTGGGAGCAACACTTTCCCATAATATCTGTAAGTCTCTGCTGGTAGTCCATCGGGCCCCGGGGACTTCTGATTGGCCATTTCTGTGACTGCTATCTGAACTTCTTCTAATGTTATTGATTTCTCCATTTGTTCCATCTCTGTTCCTGTGAGGGACGGTAGTTCTAGATTTCTAAAAAAGCATTGCAATTCCTCTCCTCCCGCTGTTCTTTGGGACTTATATAGTTTTTCGTATAGTATTCTCTAAATGTGTCCGTTATCTCTGCCACATTTGTGGATATATTACCATTGCTACTTTTAATAGCCGGAACAGCAGAAGGAGTGGAATTTGTTCTTATTAGGTGGGCCAACATTTTTCCTACCCCCTCCCCATATGCCGCTTGTCTTTGGAACATTTTCTTGTTTTCTGATTTCTTTGTCAGCTCTATTTTGTATTCTTGCTGCTTATCTAGCCAGATTTTTTTCTTCTCCTCTGTTGGGTTTACTATATATTCCTTTTCAGTGTTCGCTACTTTGTTTCTAATTCTATTTTCTCTTTTTTTGGATATCCTTTTTACTTTCGCCACCTTTTGGATATATATACCTCTGAGGAAGGCCTTCAGCGTATCCCAAATTATCCCCCGTGTTGCCGTCCCCTCATTAAAATCTATAAACTCTTTTATTTTAGTCATTATCTCCTCGAGGTTTCCCATTAATTCGAACCATATGGGGCTTATTTTCCATACCGTAGCTGATCTTCTTCCCTCAAGATTCACCGTTATTATCACCGGGGAGTGATCTGATATTCCCCGTGATACATATTCTATTTTGCCAATGGATCACTTACAATTGTATATGCAGCTGGAGGCATGATGTTAAGGACCACGGACCACCCAAGGCATCAATGTCGGGAGCTGAGGGGAATGGTCCAACGGCGACGCATATCATACAGGCGGCAACCAAAGCGGGCCCGGGCACACAGGGCATACCTAGATGAACATGTGACAATGAGAGTAAGAGGCCAAACTAAACGTAGTGCAAAATTAGTATAAATGGGATTGTGGTGACAGTGGGGTTGGTGTCTTGTGATGGGATTAATGTTGAAGCAAGGGAAAGGGAAGAGAAGGGGTGGGGTAAATAAACATGCACATACAGTATTTGGAAGTCTGTGACATTGTTGTTGTTGCATTTTAAAAGCATCAGCAAGCCTACTGATCTCACAAGTTTGCTAATCTGACAGAACACCGCTGCTTTCAAAATTCAACATCAAAACAGTGTGACAGACTTCCAAATACTGTATTTCCTATATAAGCTGCGTTTACTGGTAAAAATACGTGGGAAATGCAAAACTTCTGTGTATGTAAAAAGATGTCCGCTTGCCATCTTCTGACTGTAGGTTTACTGCGGATGAGTAAGGGGTGTACCAATATGGCCGCGACAAAACATCACTTTGGTTGCATTTTCTGATGGGTAGCGATATTCTCATGGAACACACCCCCTTACATCAGAGACCCTGTTACATTAGAGTACTCACTGGGAGGCAGAAGAGAGACGGGAGGGGGAGACTTCACCCACAGTGGATGGATCAGCAGATTGCGCCTTTCCTCTTCTGGCTGCTGGGCTTCAAAATTTCCACCCACACATCTCCTTCTCCGCGTACACACAATCACTTTTTGTGATGTAAAAAAACGTTGTTTTATCTCACGAAACAAAACAACGTTTTTCAAACTTCATTTTAAAAAACGACATTGCCTACACACCATCGTTTTCTGAAAATGCTCTTGTAAAGCGCGGTTACGTACACCACGTTCGACGGCACTCTGTTCCATTGAAGCTCCCGTCTCATAACTTGCTTCTCAGCATGCACGGGTTTAAAAAACGACCGTGTGTTCGCGGCATTAGGCACAACACTGCCTGGCAGACACAGGAAGAGTCTGCTGTGTCCTGCTCTTGCTGCAAATTGGCTGAGTGGTGACTGCAGGAGGGAGAGGGCAAGCGGGATCACACAAATACATTGCCACTTTCTGCTCCACTATGTCTCTCTGTCCAACAGCAGTAGGATATGTAGAAGAAAATGTAAGTAGCGCATGCAAAGCCAGAGGGGCTGGAGTTAGAAGACACTAATGTGCACAGGGTGATTAGGCTGTGTCCAGGGACATCTAACACACCCTGTGCACACACCTATGAAAACATTTGCACTATATAATAATAATAAAAAAAAGGACCATTACCACATTCATAAACATATTTATGCAAATTATTTATCACTGCTCTCAGTGAGAGCAATCACTTTAGAACCATCATTCACTGTTGATGCCAAACTGATGAGCTGTTTAGGTACTGCTGTTTATAGTTTTCATGGCATGCTCAGTTTTGTGGTTTGACATATTTGGTATCTGTTTACCCAACACAATCCCATCTTTTATTGTATATTTAAAAAAAAAAATCAGGTATTAGATTGTGTTTTTGCGCACTAAACTAGTGGAAATAATTTTTTTTACTGAAAGATGAACAGTAGCCAGGCCCGGATTTCACACAAGGCCACCGAGGCCAGGCCTCAGAGCGGCAGCGCCATGGAGTCCCTCGACGCCCGGAACATACAGTTAAAGGCGGTAAGTTGCATTTAAACAGGACTAAATGTAGTGTGGGGGAATCCGCTCACTCGTTAACAAGTGATTGTGGCGATGTCGCCAAAATCACTTGTACAATGTGTGCTGCCGCCCCCCCCCCCCCCACATACCTCTCTCTGCTGGTTCTGTCTTCGGGACTCCGTGCTCCCCCCGGCCACCGAATCTGTCTCTTGATATATACAGTGAGAGGGGTGAACTGTGCTCTTCCCATCTCAGCTGTAACAGGAGTTCTAGCACAGTGCTAGGACTCCAGTTTTGGAGGTGACAGGGTCAATAAAGAGAACCTGCCACCTTCAATTGCTATCACAGAGGGAATTGTTTTCTCCTGTGTGATAACAATAAAGTTAAGTGAAAAAAATTATTAAAAAAATGATAATAATAAAAAAAAGTAATAATAATTAAAGTAATGAAATAAAAAAGTAAAGAATAATAAAAATAATATTAAAAATAATAAGAAAATTATACAAAAAAAAAAAAAGTAAATGACAAGCAATACATAGAAATAAAAAAAGTGATAGAAAAGTAAAAAAAAAAAAAAGAAACAAAAAATATTTGGACTAACCGTCTGCCATCCGGTTGCCATTCTCCATTGATTGGGGGGGGGGGGTTTGGTTGGAGGGGAGGGCATGCATTGCGGAACCTGGCCTTGGGGCCACAGGGAGAGCAAATCTGGCAGTAGCACAACTATCATGTGATATAAAGCATTTCAGCTGCCAATATTTTATTGTAGAAGTTCTCCGCTTTCAGACAATATATCTTTTTTGGGAGTGTTAAGCAATCTTCAAGCCTAAAATGTGTATTTTAAAATGTGTGCAAAAAATAAATAAACTAAAAAATACACTGGCCTCAGCAGCAAAACATGGTTCAAGGGAGTTCTGATGACTAGGGAATTAGACAGCTAGCAGTATTTAGTAAATAAGGTTCCAAAATAAGATCTGCGCATGATTTTGTAAAAAAAATATTACTTTTATTTCAGAATACTTTCTTGGATGGTACTGCTACCATACATTATATGGCTAAACAAGAAAAGTTTTCTGTAAAAACTCCTAAACTATATTTGTACCATATTTATCGGCGTATAACACGCACCCTAACTTTAAGAGGGAAGTTTAAAAAAAAACTTTCTACAGCCTCCTGCGTATAACACGTAGGCACACTTTACCCTCTATTTTCAGGGTAAACAAGTGAGTGTTATACACCAATAAATACAGTATTTCAAAGTGGATGTGATACCAGCAAAAGTTTATAGTTTGTTTTTGCAGTGTTGATACTGAAATATGCCAGTTGAAAACCTAACTGCTTTTGTTGCTCTGGGAGATGCTGCTGAAGTTCCCCTCTGGTGCAGAAACCTAATAATTTAAGGCCTATAAAAAGTCATTTAATAAGGTTACTTAAATATGTGTTGTTTAACTCACTCAGTAAATGTATTAGAATACAAGACAATTTAATAGTCCATAAAAATATATGTCCTTTCCTTTTTTTGTTTTGCACATACCAACAACAGACAGATTTTTTTTTAAAGAACTAAAAAAAAAAATATAGGTAGCCTTTTAGCCATGGTGCTGGCAAAAATCCTTTTCACCTAACAAAATGTAGTCCTATTAGGCTTTGCCACTAGATGTCATCAACAGCCTATTGTAACTGTACCTTGCATGATCAGAACATTTAAAGCCCTCGTGCTCATACTTTAAAAGATAACAATATAAAATGATATTGTAATTCTTTATTCCAAGAATAAAGTGAAGACATAAAAAAAAAAAAAGAATCACAAGAATTACAATTAGCATAATGGATCTGTGATACCATTTTTTTTTGTAACTGACATTCACAACTGTAAACATTATTATTAATATTATACAGGATTTATATAGCGACAACAGTTTGCGCATTGCTTTACAATGCAGAGGTGGGACAGTATAATTACAATACAGTTCAATACAGAAGGATTGGAGGGCCCTGCTCATGGAGCTTACACTTTAAAGGGAGGGGGAGTTGGTACAAAAGGTAATAGTTGTGGAGATGATCTGGTGGAGGTGGCTCGGGTATGGTTCTTAGGTGAAGGTGGAATAGGCTTCTCTGAAAAAAAATGTTTTCAGGGATCTCCTACAGGCATAGGAGTAAAGGGTAGAGGCTGACCAGACATACTGGGGCAGTTCCAGATGATGGGAGAGGCTCTGGAGAAGTCCTGGAGGCCAGCATGGGAGGAGGTTAGAAAGCTAAAGAACAGGAGGTCTTTGGGGGAGCTAAGAGGATGATTTGGGTGATATCTGCAAATAAGGCTGGTGATGTAGCTGGGGGAGATGTTGTGGATGGCCTTGTATGTTGTGGTTAGTTGAGGTAGTAAAAGCCAGTGAAGGGATTGGCAGTGAGGAGCAGCGGAATGCAAACAAATACAACACATTTATAAAACTTTTGCTCTAAATTTGACACATTTGCCAAATATTATTGTTATCAGTAAGCTTGGTTGACTCAAGTTAAATGCATCAACATATTTTATGTATTGTCTGGCTGAATGATCAATAAACATTGTTAAAGGGTTTTTGAGTGTGTCTGCGGTGTGCCTCCATTTCCTGTTTGTCCTATTTTTACAAATTTTTGCCATCTATTCTTAGGGTGAAAAAACATTCACGAACTGTTCTCCAATAAGAAAAAGTGCCTCATTGGCCCTGCATATTACTAGATACTTTTTAATGTAACATTAACCTGTCAATCAAACCCTATGACACAGGAGTGGGGACATAGGGTTGGGGCGGAGTTCCGCTGTCTGTGTCAATGGATGCAGCAGAGGGACTCAGGAGTGAGCCTGCACGGGCACCCAATAAAGGGGAGGAGCCAGGAGTGCCAGGGGGCACCCTAGAAAAGGAGGATCAGAGCTGCTCTGTGCAAAACCCTTGCACAGAGCAGGTAAGTATAACATGCTTGTTATTATTTTTATTTTTTTAAATTAAGCCTTTGCAAACACTTTAAAATTAGGTGTCTGTTTATAAAACTGAGATAAGCCATGATAGTGTCTATTACAGCTTATCTCCACTGTAGAGTGTTTTTTGTAGCTATGAGAAGGAGAGATGCTGTTCGCTGTGCGAAGCAACTGGTAACTGCAATGTAAATGGGCAGTTTATTAAGGTGTGATATAACCTGATGCACCTGACGGGCCATTTGTGTAAATTATCTCATTCCAATTGTCTCCACCTCAGAGGTGGTAATAGCAAGGAAAGAAGTGAGAAACAGCCACGATGTGATGAGGAAGTAAGTTCTCATATGTACAATATATATATCTATATATATATATTTAATCCAGTGGTTGCCGTTGAACACATATCAGAGAGAAAATGGGCCCAGGTGTGCAGCAAAGCCTGTAGTACATATAGTCTTAAAGAGAGAGTGGCACTCGCAGGTCTTGAGAGGTAAATGAACAGTGCAGATTTATTTTAATGCTTCGAGTAGGCACAAGCTCTGAGGAAGATGAGCTTGTGCTTTGTGGAAACATTGAAAGATCAAAATAAAACTCCACTGCACATTCATCACACTCATGAGTGCTGCTCTCTCATTTGAACTATATATATATACCCTTTAGAAATGTTCCACATTTTGTCATGTTACAACCAAAATCATAAATTTATTTTATTGGAACTGTATGTGATAGACCAACACAAAGTGACACATAATTGTGAAATGTGAAAGGGAAATGATAAATGTTTTTCAAATATTTTTACAAACATATATCTAAAACCTGTGATGTGCATTTGTATTTAACCCAATACTTTGTAGAATCAACTTTTACTGCAATTACAGCTGCAAGTATTTTTGGGTATGTCTCTACCAGCTTTGGAGATCTAGAGAGTGAGATTTTTGCCCATTCTTAGAAAAATAGCTCAAGTTTTGTAAGATTGATTATTATTATAATTATTGCTTTGGCCAATTATGGCTCAGGGGGTTTAGTACACGCCCCACACTATAAGGGCTCATTTCCACTGGCGTTTTTACAGCAACTTTCCTGAGCGTTTTTTGCAGCTTAAAAATGCCTGTCCATGTTAGTCTATGGCCTCATGCCCAAAATGACGTTTTTGAGCTGTAGATGGATAAGCTGCAAAAAAAACGCGGGACCAGTGCGTTCTGAAGCTCCAGCAATAGAGCTGTAAAAACGCCAGGCATTAAAAAACTTTCAAAAACGCACATAAACGCGCAAAAACGCGCAAAAACGCGGCCGCAACGTTTTTAACGCTCCAGCTCCAAAAAAAAAAACATTTTTTTTTTCTAAAATAAACATGGACAGGCGTTTTTAAGCTGTAAAAAATGTGGCTGTAAAAACGCCAGTGGAAATTAAGCCTAAAAGGCCGCCTGCAAGTTGGCCTTGTGTAGTGTGTTGTGGTGGTTAAGACACAGAGAGAGAGTGTCATTTATTGCAGGTAGATAGAGCAGGCAGACTAGTCAGTTAGAGTTACAGTGTGTAGGGGATATATATGCATCCCAGGTGTTGTACTGTATATATATTTATACACTGTATTGAGTTTAGCTAGATCTGCTCTTCCTAATTTACTGACATGCAGGCAGGTGATTGTGCTAGCTGCAGTATTCTCACGTGGTGTACTGTCTGTGTCCTCTGCAGTGTGCACCTAAAGCTACATGGCGTGTGTACTGTCTGTGTCCTCTGCACATTGCGCACCTAACGTAAAGCTGGTGTTTCTCATATTTATTACTAGAGTCAGGGATCTGCTCATATTAATACTACAGGCAGAGGATATTTCTGCAAGTACTTTCACGTGGTGTACTGTCTGCGTCCTCTCCAGTGTGCACCTAAAGCAATGTGGTGTGTGTACTGTCCGTGTCCTTTGCAGTGTGCACCTAAAGCTACCTGGTGTGTGTACTGTGCGTGTCCTCTGCACATTGTGCACCTAACGTAAAGCTGGTGTTTCTCATATTTATTCCTAGAGTCAGGGATCTGCTCATATTAATACTACAGGCAGAGGATATTGCTGCAAGTACTTTCACGTGGTGTACTGTCTGTGTCCTCTGCAGTGTGCACCTAAAGCTTTGTAGCGTGTGTACTGTATGCGTCTGTGCTATTTTTCTCAATGATTTTCATCCATATTGCAGGGACCAGACATCACATTAACCCCCCTGGCGGTATTCCTCGAATCTGACTCGGGGTTAGATTTTCATGCTGTGATCGGTAACCCCGAGTCAGACTCGGGCTCGCCTCACTGAATCCACAGGCTTGGTTTACTTACCTTGTTCCTGGATCCAGCGATGCATCCGCGCTGTGTGAGTGAGCGGGTGCTCGCTCAATTCACACAGTGTCCCTGTGTGCCGCCGAGCTCCATTCCCTGCGACGTTACGACGCACGGGGGTGGAGAACAGCGCCAAATTCAAAAATGTAAACAAACACTTTACATACAGTATACTGTAATCTTATAGATTACAGTACTGTATGTAAAAAATACACACCCCTTTGTCCCTAGTGGTCTGCCCAGTGCCCTGCATGTCCTTTTATACAATAAAAACTGTTCTTTCTCCCTGAAAACTGTAGATTGCCCATAGCAACCAAAAGTGTCCCTTTATGTCAAAAATGGTTTTAGATCAGCTAAAAAAACAGCGATAATAAATCAGAATCATTTGCAGAATTTAGCGATAGCGATTTGTAGGGAAATTCGTCATAAAAAAAATAATAATAATGACAGCGACAATTCTGCAACTGAGCAAATTTCAGTGATTTTGATTTGATTACATTATTGAATAATTTTTACTTTAATTATATTATTATTTGTTATAATTATTTATAATTATTTATTATATTATAATTTATATATATATTTTTTTTAATGTCATACCCGGAATGCCTATTAGACTCTTGTTTGGTCAGATTTAAGTGAGTTATTCCTAAAAATTACAAGCCTACAGTATAAAACGCCAAATTTCCTTGCAAATAACGGTACCGCTTTCAGCACCTAAAATCTGAAAGAATCATACCGCCAGGGAGGTTAAAGCCGCAAGCAGTTTTAAATTACTTTTTTCTTATAGTAATCTCATTTTGTGCAGGGACAGTTCTAAACACTTCACATGCATACTATAGACACCCAGCAGGTATGATATTTAAAGGAATTTTTCACTTTAAGCATCATTAAAATCACTGCTCCAGAAAAAACGAAAGTTTTTAAAACTTTTTTTTGCATTGATACATGTTCCCTGGGGCAAGACCTGGGTTCTCAAACCTGTTTTATAACAATAACTTGCATATTAAGCTTTAAAATGAGCACTTTTGAATTCGAACATTCGAGTCCCATAGACGTCAATGGGGTTCTAAATGTTCGCGCGAACGTTCAGTCCGTTCGAAGGTTCTGGTGCAAACCGAATGCGGGGTGTTTGGCTCATCCTTATTCTCTAACAAACCTCTAAGGGCTTCACAGAACAGCTGTATTTATACTGAGATTAAATTACACACAGATGGACTCTATTTACTAATTAGGTGACTTCTGAAGGCAATTGGTTCCACAAGATTTTAGTTAGTGGTATGAGAGTAAAGGGACCTGAATACAAATGCATGCCACACTTTTCAGATATTTATTTATAAAAAATTTTGAAAACCATGTATTATTTTCCTTCCACGTCACAATTATGTGACACTTTTGTTGATCAATAACATAAAATCCCAAAAAATGTAATAATGATATATAAATATATAAAAAGCTGTGCTGCAAATGAGGTTAACTTAAAGGGTCACTAAAGGATTTTTTTTTTTTTTTAGCTAAATAGCCTTCTTTACCTTACTGCAGTCCTGGTTTTATGTCCTCATTGTTCGTTTTTTTGCTCTGATGTTGCTGTAATTCTGCTCTGTTCTGGACACTTCCTGGTTGTCTGTTTCCTGATGACCACAGTACTGGGAGATTCTAGTTTCGTTTTCCTAACCATCACTCTCTATGGCACTGTCCAGCACAGAGGCATTAAATTACATGCAAAAACTAAGCTAGATGCAAAAACGAAAGTGAAACTAGAGGCACATTATATGATTGATTTTTATCTGTTTTTAATCGTTTTTAAAAGGAATCAGTTAACTATTATGTCTCTATACCCTGTAAACAGTCATTTCAGCAAAAAAAATGTTTTCCTTTAGTGAGCCTTTAAACCAAAAAGAATGTTAATTATAAATGTGAACCCAGAATGTAACAACACAGGTAAGTGAATAACAAAAATTTGTGCTGCGAGATTCTGAAGGTAAAAAACAACCTCAGCTTCTGTGAACCATGCAGGTGAGGTGAATGTGCAAATGATATTAAAGTGGAGGTTCACCTAAAAAAAAAAAAAATATCATTGCATTTAGGCTATTTAGTAGAATGAGAATCTGTGTTTGTTCTTCAAAAATGCTAGCGGGACATACCTTTTTCTATATAGACGATCAACGCGGCTTCCGGGTATGGTCCTCGAACTGGGCGTTCCTAATTGATTGACCGACGCATACATCGCGTCACGAGTAGCCGAAAGAAGCCGCACGTCGGTGCGGCTCTATATGGCGCCTGCGCACCGACGTTCGGCTTCTTTCAGGTACTAGTGACGCACTGTATGCGTCGGTCGGGATGCCTGTCAATCAATTAGGAACGCCCAACCCCGACGACCATACCCGGAAGCCGCGTTGATCGTCTATATAGAAAAAGGTATGTCCCGCTAGCATTTTTAAAAAACAAACGCTGATTCTCATTCTACTAAATAACCTAAATGCAATGCTAAACATTTTTTTTTAAGGTGAACCTCCACTTTAAGTCACTAAAAAAGTTTATATTATATGTAGGGTTGAGCATATCTGTACGTGTAATATAAACACTTTAGTTACTGTTCTTCTATTGTGTTATTTCAAAAACACCCATTTAGGGCAAAAAAATATATTTTGCAGTGTTTCCTCCATATCTGTATGTGTGAGATAAACACTTTAGATACTGTTCTTCTATTGTGCTATTCAAAAAACACCCATTTAGGGCAAAAATATATTTTTCTCTTTTTTTTTTTATCACAATCAAAGTTTACTGAAATAGCAAAAAATAAACATTGCACAATGCAGTGTGCAAATAAGATTGTAACATATAATCCATAGAACACTCATACAAATAAACGATAAAGGTATTGCAGAAATATCATCGTATAGGTAATTACAAGCTGGTCAGGAGCCCGTTCCCCTGACCAGGATTGGCTTATCAGATCTGTAAGGTATAGCATCAGGAATCTTTGAGGGACAAAGAAAGGAAAAAAGGAGGGAAAGGTAAGGAATAAGGGGTTGGAATTAGAGTTAGGGCAAAAAAAAAAAAGGGGGGGGGAGGGGGGAAGAGGGCACCATAAGCAGAAGGTTTATACAACAAGAAGCAATAGTCCTGTTCAAGTAGGGTACAATCAGGAGATCTGTATACATAATTGTCATTGTACAATTTACAAGCTAGATAATACAACGTGCGATATCAGGCAAGCCATACTATAGGGTACTCTCGTTTCAACCTGTAAGAAGTCGTGGTTAGATTCAAGCCATTAATCTCTGATAATCATTGGAATATTTGAAGATAACCCATGGTTGCCAAGTGTCATTGAAGGTCAGCGAGCTTTCTCTCTTCATAGCCACTAGTTCGTCCATTTTGTAAATATATTGTACTCTGTCTAACCATTCTTTAACTTATTTAGTCGACTATTTAGTCGTCTTCCAGTATAGAGGGATTAATGTTTTCGCAGCTGTCAGTAAGTGCCTAGTGAGTGAGTTTTTGTAGTTTCTGATTGACATATCATTAACATGCAGTAGGCAGGCAACTGCATCTAGAGGGATACATGTATCTGTAATGAATATTGTCCAATGCTTAATTTGGGACCAATAATCACGTGTCAGGGGACATGACCACCATATATGCGTAAGGGATCCGGTTTCTTTTTTGCAACGCCAGCAAGTATCAGAGGCGGCAGGCATCCACCTCTTAGTTTTTAAGGGGGTAATATACCATCGAGTAAGAATCTTGTAGGATATTTCCTGAAATCTTGAACTGAGGGAGCATTTATGCGCAAATATGTTGGCTCTTTCCCATTGTTCGTCGGACAGTGACACATTAAGTTCACTTTCCCATTGGTCTTTGAGTCTATTCTGTGGATGAACCGGTGGCTGGCACAACCACGAGTAGGTCATCGCAGTCGTTTTAAGGATCGGAGTGCCTTTTAGGCAAATTCGCTCAAGCTGTGTAGGTGTCTTACAGTATGCCTTTTTATGTTTACTATTAATTAGGAAATTTTGTGTCTGAAGATAAAACCAAAAACCGGGAAAAGCCTCCCCCAGTTCCGATTTTAACATGTTAAAAGTTTTTATCCTGTTTCCCGATAGACAATGAGTGGCGAGGAGTTTTTGTGTGGGTAGTGAGGATTCTGGGATTCTAACACCTAGGCCCGGTGGAAAGTCCGGATTATCTGTGATAGGAGTCAGAGGGCCTGGTATGGATGATAGATTGTACGACGAGGCAACACTATGCCATACTGCCTTTGTGGCAGCCACCAAAGGGTGAGGGATTCTACCCGTCAGTTTTGATGTAGTGGACCATGGGTGGAAGGAAATATGTTTAGTGTGTTGGTCTGTCTCAAGTTGAACCCAGTCCTTGGACGATTTGTGGCAGTGCCAATCTATGAGTCTGGTGATGTGGGCGGCAATGTAATACTTCCTAAAGTCCGGGAGGCCAATACCTCCTTTATGTTTAGGGAGATTAAGCTGTGAGAAGTTAATTCTCGGCTTCTTCCCAGCCCATAGAAATTTCAGTTGTGCACCATGTAGTTTGGAGAAGAAGGAAGTATGTAATTTGATTGGCAGGGCATTAAAGTAGTACAGCAGTCTTGGTAACAGTCATTTTAAGTATAGATGCCCTACCGAACCACAAGAAGGTTTTTGGGGACCATCTATGCAAGTCGTTGATAATGGATTGTAGGAGGGGTTTGAAGTTAGCATCATATATAGCGTCTATAGTCGGGGTCAATTTTATCCCTAAGTATTTGAGGCTTTTTTGCTCCCATTGAAAATTATGGTTTCTCTTCAGGGATTCATAAACATTGGTCATGAGGGATACATTAATTGCTTCTGACTTACTCTGGTTAATCTTGAAGTTGGAGACAAACCCAAAAGAGGTGAAGGTTTTTACTAGGTTGGGTATAGGTATATGGGGGTTGGAGACAAAGAAGAGAAGGTCGTCCGCATATGCGGCTACCTTAAATTCTCTACCTAGAACCTTGAAACATACAATGTCTGGAGAATTGTTGATTGTTCTGATGAGGGGTTCTAAAGAGAGGATGAACAATAATGGGGACAACGGGCACCCTTGACGGGTCCCGTTTGTAATCTTTATCGGGCCTGAGAGGGTGTCGTTAACCTTAATCAAGGCCTGTGGGTTGTTGTAAAGGGCACCTATCCAATTTAGCATATGATCTCCCAATCCTATGTGTGAACATGTAGCCATCATGAAGTCCCATGAGACCCTGTCAAAGGCCTTCTCCGCGTCAGTCGACAAGAGAAGGCCCTCAAGCCCCGTCTGCTTAGCGTGATAGATCAAGTTCAAAGCCTTAGAAATATTGTCCCTTGCCTCACGCCCGGGCATAAACCCCACCTGTTCTGGACCGATCACTTGTGCAAGTAGCGGTTTGAGTCTGTTCGCGAGAATCTTGGCAAGGAGTTTGACGTCGATGTTTATTAACGAAATTGGCCTGTAATTGGCGCATTCAGTGGTATCTTTTTCGGGCTTGGGGATTACCGTGATGTGTGCTGTAAGTAAAGAGCTGGAGTTATGTTTATTTTTAGCCAGATAGTTCAGAGCATTTAATAAGGGGGAGGAAAGTATATGTAGAAAAGTTTTGTAGTATTGTGCAGTAAACTCGTCAGGGCCTGGGCTTTTGCTCGCTTTAAGCGACTTTACTGCTTCTTGTAATTCTGTTAGTGTGATGGGGTTTTCTAAAAGTCTAATATCATCTGCTTGAATGGAGGGAAGTTTACTCTCTCGTAAGAATTCTTGGATACTGTCTAGTCTGGGGGATGAGATGTGAGCTGGTTTGTGTTGCGGGGTAGGTTGTACAATTTTGAGTAAAAACCATTGAATAGTTTTGCAATATGCTGCGAATCATATTCAAGACCGCCCTGTCTGTTCCTAATGGCATGTATACGATTGGAGGTTGACGCATCTTTGAGAGCCCTGGCCAGAAATCGGCCGCTCTTGTCGCCATGTTCGTAAAAAATATTTTTCTTGAAAAAGAGAGATTTTTGTGTCTGTAGGTTGAGCAGTTGTGTCAGGGCCTTTCTTTTTTCAATAAGCTCTTCCTCAACCAAGGATGATAGGGTTTTCTTATGTTGTTGTTCTAAATGAGCTATTGTGTTAGAAAGTGACCCCAACTCCCTATCTCTTTCCTTCTTTCTGGTGGCTCCCCGTTTGAACAGGTCTCCTCTAATTACTATACAAGAGGGTTGGAATCGTGCTAATCGTAAATCTATGACCAATAAAGGGCACAGTGTGTGCTATAATTATTATAGACAAATTAAATAAATCATGTGAACCCACAAAAATACTTGAATAGCACACAGGTGTGGATTCGTGTGTGAATCCACCATATGATCACCGAAAGAACTCGCTAGTATTAAGCAGCTGTGTGCAAGAAAAAAGCCACACCTAAGTGCAGTTTCAGTGAAAAACGTTAGACTAATGAAGCCACACAAATATTAAACAAATCAAAAGAAATAAAAAAACTGAATCCCGATAAAAACTCCACCTGATGGACACAGAGAAGCAAAATCATAGTCTATGATATGTTGAAAAAAAAGATCTATGTGGTAAAATCCTCAGATGAAAAATAAATATACCGTCTCCACCTTTATGGCGTGTATATAAACGAAAAGGAAGTCTCAAGCTGGTACAGATGCATCAATCTCCTGAGTGTCGATCACATATGGACTTGCACGGGTTTGAAACTGCAGATTCTCAGCGCCAAAAAACAAAACAGAAACAAAAGAGACTCGCATAGTGTGAAACCTTATGGACAACTGATAACTTCACCCGTGTGGAACAGTCTTGCGACCGGGGGAGGGAATAGTGCAAACCCACCACCACTGTACACACTGACCCTTACCAGATCTGGAACCCGCAGGGTAGATATAAGCACTCAGAGGAAGGGATCGTAGTTCAGCAGCCGTAGGGACATCAGCAGATGACAATATTGGTGATACCATGTAACGACATAGAACCGCACATAGTGTAAAATCCAATGGTATTTATTATAAAAAAGATAAAGATTGCACTTACAACAAATGAAAATCAATGAGGCATTAAAAAACAAGGTGCCGGCCAGCTGGATGGTACGCGTGCGTCCTTCCGTATGGATGCGGTGACGTGGGAACGTCTCCTCCCAACGTTTCGTCTTCAAAGACTTGATCACCTCCCGTGATCAAGTCTTTGAAGACGAAACGCTCCTCTAATTACTGTCTTGTGTGTTTCCCAATTATTTAAAGGGTTCGTGTCCGAATCCTTGTTGTCAGAGAAATAGGTTCCGATAGAATCGAAGATACTGTCGTGGATTGTCTGATCTGTCAGAAGGGCTGCATTCAGCCTCCAGTTGAAACTCCTGCGTTTGGGCAGTCCAAATTTCAGAGTTAATGAGACTGGGGCGTGATCGGATATCGAGATTATACCCACTTCGGCTCTAGCTAATTTAGGTAGGTCTCGTTGGGTGATATAGATCAAGTCTATCCGTGAGTATCTCTTGTGAGGTGCCGAGTAGAAGGAGAAATCTTTCTCTACAGGATGGGTAGACCTCCAAGTGTCTACGAGTGACAGTGAGTGAAGAAGGGAATTTATTTTTTTCAAGATTTTGAAAGTGACATGGGAGTGGCCAGTTGAGGTATCTTATAGGGGTGATAAGGGGACATTAAAGTCGCCCCCCAAGAGTATGCATCCTTCTGCGAACCATTTAAGTTTGTCTACAATCTTCCGGCAAAAAGTGACATGGCTTCTGTTAGGAAAGTAAACATTTGCAAGAGTTATAGGATTACCCTCCCAGGTGCCTTTAAGAAAAATATATCTACCATCCGTATCTGACAGACATTGTTTAAGGACAAACGGGGAATTTTTGTTTATGAGTATTGACATTCCTTTCGTCTTGGCCAAAGGGTTTGCAGCGTGATGAGCTACTGTGTAAATATTATCAGTTATTTTAAGGATACTCTGACCTTTGAAATGCAATTCTTGTAGGAAGACCAGTAGTGGACACATTTTTCTAAGTTCCTTCAGGAGTTTAGAACGTTTTTCGGGTATATTAAGCCCATTTACATTGTGCGACACTAGTGTTTGTGCTTTGCCTAAAAAAGAGTAAGCCATCTGTAGCCTTATGGAGTGGGTACTGGTGGAAAAAAAAAAGGGGGGAGGGGGGGGGGAGAAAGTGAAGAGGGGGTGGGGGGAGATAGAGGCGGGTGTATGAGTTGTCTGAGTGAGTTAGTAGGTACCTACTCACTCTTCACGTGAGTCCAGTCCCTACGTGTATTCTCAGGACGTGGGACCGATAGACACCCCTGTTATACATACGGAGTGTCAAGTGTGACTCTGGTGGAGGCGCGGGAAGCCTCTTTGTGGATAGTAGATTATGTACTATCTTATGAATGTATTTAGAAACAATGTATCAGTATAAGGTCCGGTTGGGAACAGTGTTTTATAGCGAATAGATGTAAAAGTCTTAGCCAATCTCCAGTGGAGAGGGAGAGGTTATAGGGTAAGCTAGTGACCTAGTCAGCGTGCCCCCAGGAGTATCCCTGTGCAACCACAGTTCAAATCAAACACACAAATTATGTGGAACCAAGGTAGCAGCAATGGAGCCAAACCAATTCAGCCGAATCTTCGGCATATAGTGTTAATAGTGGCATCCCGTCTGACATAAGTTCGGCCGTCAAAAGAGGACTGTAAGCGCATTAAGATTGTTCACACTATGTGGGGTAATACCCCCCAGCCAGGAAGCAGCCCAGCGAAAGTGGTGAACCTAATATAATATAATACGAAAATAAAAAAAGAGCGTCTCATGCTCTCGCCGAGGATCAAGTGCTTTAGCCCGACAACAGTCATAAGACTAACTGAAGAAATCTAAAACTAACTCACGCATTCGCAAAGGGTTGTTTCCATGCTACCACCTTCCTCCTGGTGACAATAGAATCACAACAATGCAGTAATCATTTACCCAAAGCCCTAGAGCAAGTATGACGCTCGATTAATGGCACTAAAAGCTCTCAGGCGGGGATTGGGTAAAGGAGAAACAAACAGAGCCTAGGGTTATAATTGCAGTTAGTGCCCATTTTAGATCATTAGAAAAACCCTAGTCAATACCTGTGTAAGAAGTTAGAGATACTACATAACAAGTATTTAAACCAATACTCTCCCCTGTGGTGGATTATAAACGTCTGGAAGGTGAGGGAGAGTCCGCTAGGAAGGCTACTCCCCCATCTCGCAAACGTGAGACAAACTAAACAAATATTATTGCAATATCTGATATTCTAAACCTTGCAATGTTTATAGAGCCTACACTTATAGGATATGCAAAATAAGCTCAGAGGCAAAAATTAACAGGTAAGGCCGAAAGATCATGTTCAGTGCCTGCCGCCATAATGAGAAAAAAATATATATATATATTTTCCTCTATGAAGCTACCAGGTGTCATGGCTGTATGACATCTACAATGGGCAGATGGTTAGAAGCTTGAAAAGAACTGACATCCACAGTAGCAGGCGCTGGAGGGAAACAGCGAGGGGTAAAATAAGTCTCTGAGCCTGTCCCCTGCTAAATAGGCACTAGAGTTCAGATCAGAAACAGTCTGTTAACAGGAGGGTTCAGGTAAAACTAAACTCAATAGTAATGAGATGGCGGCCTCTAGTGGGACAAAATAGGTAATGGATCAAACAGCAACTGAAGGCAAATCTTTACACAAGTGTATGAAATGTGAGACACAGTACCTTCAGCCCCCGATGGAGGTGAGAGCATAAGCGTGGTTTACCAATGTGGCTTTACCGGGCATCTCCATCATTGGGAGAAAGTCGCACCTTGTGTCCCACCACGCAACTTAGGAATAGGTCTAAAATGTAAAAGTTGTAGTCTCCGGATGAAAGGGAAAGAAAAAAAAAAAAAATGTTAACCAATGAATAATTGAGTAAGAACAAGTATACGAGAGGTCTTCTCCAAGGTTGCAATAAAGCAAAAAAAAATACTAAGGCAGCCAAAGCATAAGTATAGATCGTAGAACTGTCAGGCTGGATGATTTGCACAGAACACTCCTGTAATGGGGGGATTCAAACAACTGATTACATTCTGGAGCCTTTAGCTGCGGGGGAGGCCTGCTGACCGTTGAAGGTTTTCTTCCTATACTTGCCAGCTTGATGAGGGGATTTAGACGGAGAAGGGCCTTGCGGGAGAGGTTGGTGTATGAAAGCCGGGGGAAGCAGGAATTCCGTGTACCAATCCGGGAGCTCTAATGGCGCAATTTGTAGATTTTCGCAGAACTGCTGGAGATCATCCAGGACCCTCAGCATATATTGCTTATCTTTGAAAGTAGCTTGCAAAGCAAATGGGAACTTCCAGCGGTAGTTAATTCCTTTATCTTTTAAAGCTTCCAGCAAAGGTCTCAAAGCCCTTCTGTTCTTTAATGTGATCGGTGATAGATCTTGAAAAAGCTGGACATCTGCCTCATTAAAGGCGATTTGATCGCTAGCCCTGGCTTTTCTTAGGATTTCCTCCTTAAGGGGATAATTAGGTAGACAGCAGATTATGTCTCTGGGTGGTGCATTGTCAGATGTTCTGGGCCGCAGCGCTCTGTGAGCCCTATCAAACTCTATGGGTGAGGCTTTGGGCCTGCTCAAGAGACCATTGAATATGGATGACAATGCAGGTCTGATTTGCTCAGGAAGCACCGTTTCAGGGACCCCTCTCACCCTAATATTATTTCTCCTTCCTCGATTGTCTAAATCTTCTAACTGACGGTTAACGTCAATCAGTTGTTGAGAGTGGACCCCCGCAATGTCATCCAGTTTCAAAAGAGCCCGGTCTCTCCTCTTACCCGCTCGCTCCGTCACCGCCATTTGTTCATTCAGCCTAATCAGCTCTGACTTTATGTCGGCAATGGCAACCGAGAAGGAGTTTTTGATGTCAGCGGCGATCTCTTTCATTGTCGCATAGTTAAGCCGGCAATCAGGGTGCACAGTACCTCTATTGAAGTCTTCAGACGCTGGGATGGAAACCTCGTCATCCTCTGTGTCTTCTCCGCCGTCCATGCTGCGATCCGGTGCCATCTTGCTCCTCTGCTGTCCGCCCGTGTAACGGTATTTGTTCAGGTCAGCAGAAGCTACCTTCTCTCCCGGGGTACCCATCGAACGCAGCTGTCTGCCGTGTGTTCCCTTCTTAATTCGGGTGCTCATAATCCACTGCAAAGGGGCCATTTTTGGGTCTGTTCCAACCTATGGACCGGAGCTCTCTTACTCAGCAGCCATCCACGCTGCTCGCCAAGCCACGCCCCATATTTTTCAGTGTTTCCTCCTTATCTGTACATTTGGGATACACACTTTAGATACTGTTCTTCTATTGTGCTATTCAAAAAACACCCATTTAGGACAAAAAAATATATATTTGGCAGTGTTTCCTCAATGGGCCAGATTCAGGTAGAGTTGCGCTGGAGTATTTCGATATGCGCCGCGTAACTGTCAAGATGCGCCGCTGTATCTCCGCGGCCGTACCCACCAAACTAGATGCGACAGAAAACGGGCTTTCCCCGACCGGCTTAACTTTCCGACGCCAGAGTATCGTCAGCGCATAGTTTCGCTTGTCGCATCAGTCGCGCCAATTGATTTCCCCTGCAAATATGCAAATGAGGGAGATTTCCCAATTCTTGAACGGATTAGCACCATACGCTGGCTACATGCGCCGCGCATATGTCGTCCGTCCGTCGCAAAGTTATTTCTACAAATAGCTGCTTTATCTTTACTCCAGACGGCCACAGGTCAGCAGGAGAGCAGCTACAGCAGCGTTACCGACGATAAGAGCTAGCTGAGCACCCCCACTTGCAGGACAACACCTCTGTCCCTGCTTGTCTGTCAACTTTTACAGCCATGGAGGAAGACATCATAGGTCTCCATAGCCGAGATGACGGCTGACAGCTCCTGGCCTTTAAAGTTCAGCTTTCTCCTTTGTTTGCGGGAAACGGGAGCAGCCATCTCAGAACAAAAGTAACTTCACTGTGGGGAGGGGGAACAGGATATACTTTAGTGCCGGAATGGCGCATCTACGGGCGCATTTAAACGTCCAACGGAACACATTGCGCTGTCGTTTCCAAGGAAGTGGTGCCGACGGAAGTTGTGAGCATGCGCACTGGGATGCATTGACAGTCGACGCATGCGCAGTACGTTCGCTGCGGGATCGCGCCTAGTTTTAAAAATACACGCCCCGTACCCGCCCAATTTGAATAACACCGGCTCATTTTCGATACGCTGCCACAACTTTAGGAGCAAGTGCTTCATGAATAACAGCACTTGCTCCTAAAATTTCGCCAGAGTAACGTAAATGAGAAACGTTACTCCAGATTAAAGATGCGCCCATCTACCTGAATCTGGCCCTATGTTTGTACATGTGAGATAAACACTTTAGATACTGTTCTTCTATTGTGCTATTCAAAAAACACCCATTTAGGGCAAATACTTTTTTTTTGGTGCGTTTCCTGCATATCTGTACGTGTGAGATACACTTTAGATACTGTTCTTCTATTGTGCTATTCAAAAAAAATTATTTAGGGCAAATCATCTTTTTTTTGGTGCGTTTCCTGCATATCTGTACGTGTGAGATGCACCCTTTAGATACTGCTCTTCTATTGTGCTATTCAAAAAACACCCATTTAGGGCATGATCCTACATTTGAGAAATATGAGGAGAACGTCAAATAAGGGACGTGGCCCTGGTCATGGTGCTGCTGTTGCAGGGAGTGTACGTGGTCGATCTGTGCCAGCTACACGCACAAGTGAAACACCTTCCTCAGGTGCGAGTAGGTGACAGAGCCTGCAGCGGTATTTGGTTGGGCCTAATCGGGCTCTACGAATGTTGAGACCAGGAGCAGTACAGGCGATAGTAGATTTGGTTGCTGACAATGCCTCCAGTTCCTTCACATTGTTTCCCAACCAGTCTTGTGCTGAAAGATCAGAGTTGGCACCTGCAGCCGATGTCCATCAGTCTTTCACCTCACCGCCTTGCAAATCAGCCAAGCAGTCTGAGCCCCAAATCATGCAGCAGTCTCTTCTGCTTTTTGATGACTCTGTTAGCAGGGTTTCCCAGGGCCATCCACCTAGCCCTGCCCCAGAAGTGGAAGAGATTGAGTGCACCGATGCCCAACCACTTATGTTTCAAGATGAGTACATGGGAGGACCATCACAGCACGTCTCGGATGATGAAGAAACACAGTTGCCAACTGCTGCTGCTTTCGCAATTGTGCAGACCGACAAGGCCCATATGGAAGAAAAATATATTTCCAATATATTTATTTAAAAAAATTATATATTTTAAATATATTTACAATATATTGGCCTACGCGAATATATTTTTACATCTATTCCAAAAATGTAAATTCAAATATATTTTCCAAAGGCATATATTTTAAAATATATTTTTTTCAATATATTTGACATATATTTTTGAGCATCTAAAAAAATGCATTTAAACATATATTTTTAAATATACTTGTAAAGGCATTTCAAAATATAATTTAAATGCATTTTTTAAATATATTCTTCAGATTTTTTTCAACATATATTTTTACATATATTTGTAAACGTGTTCCAAAAATATAATTTTAATATATTTTCCAAAGGCATATATGTGAAAATATATGTTTGAAAATATATTGTCCAGATATTTTTGAACATATAAAAAAATGCATTCAAACATATATCTTTAAATATACTTGTAAATGCATTCCAAAAATATAATTTAAATATATTTTACAAAGCTATATATTAGAAAATATATTTTTAAAATATGTTTTTCTGAAAATATTTAATGTCTAATAAAGACATTTCAACATATATTTTGTCTGATATTTTTGTAACTATGTCATAGATAACATTCTGAATACATTTATAAGAGACCCACTACCATTTTAAAATGGCTTGTTTTACTCTTTTAAAATAAATTAAAAAAAAATAAAAGATTCAAATAAAATATATTTTTTTTATAAGATTTTAAACACATAATCCATTCAATACAAAGCAGATAAACCTCTCGCATCCACTTTCCATTCCCAAAGAATTTTTGTATAAGTCATTCTGAATTGAGAACGCTTGTCGGCGGACCAGCAAGTACAGTTATATTGATTTATTGATTGACCTGAATGAATGAGAACCTTCACAGACATCCACCTCCACAGTCCAAGGGTCTTGTCTGCTTACAGAGTACAGAGAGAAACTCTGGATATAAATCTTCAATGTTCTGTTTAATCCATGAATCAGAAGTTGCACTATTATTACCAAACTCGCTCATCAGTGTCTTTATGGACCTTGCTTTGTGCACTGGTGGGCAGTCATGTTGGAACAGGAAGGGGCCATCCCCAAACTGTTCGCACAAAGTTGGGGGCATAACATTTTCCCAAAATGGTCTTGGTATGCTGACGCCTTAAGAGTTCCCTTCACTGGAACTAAGGAGCCAAACCCAACCCCTGAAAAACAGCCCCACACCATAATCCCCCCCCCCCACCACACACACACACACCATAATCCACCAAATGATTTGGACCAGTGCACAAAGCAAGGTCCATAAAGACATGGATGAGTGGGTTGGGTGGAGAAACTTGACTGGCCTACACAGAGTCCTGACCTCAACCTGATAGAACACCTTTGGGATGAATTTGTGTGGAGACTGTGAGCCAGGCCTTCTCATCCAACATCAGTGCCTGAACTCAAAAATGTGCTTCTGGAAGAATGGTCAAACATTCCATAAGACAGCCTTCTCAGAGGAATTGAAGCTGTTATAGACTGGCATGCTATTAAAACTCATGTGCGTGTAAAGGCAGGCGTCCCAAAACTTTTGGCAATATAATATATATTGTATATATACTGTATATTCTTTTTATACTAAGTCCAGTCCATTGTTTGGACTTCGTACCTGCCGAAGGGTAATTCCAGCAGCAAAAAGTTCCCCCCAGCACAAAATTAAAACTCAGCAGCTACACAAAGGGGGTTATTTACTAAAGGCAAATCCACGTTGCACTACAAGTTCAAACTACAAATTCAAAGTGCACTTGAAATTGCAAGGAAAGTGCACTTGGAAGTGCAGTCGCTGTAGATCTGAGGGGGGCATGGAAAATAAAAAAAACATTTTAGCTTGCACATGATTGGATGATAAAATCAGCAGAGCTTCCCCTCATTTTAGTTCTACCCCTCAGATTTACAGCGCCTGCACTTACAAGTGCACTTTCAGTGCAATTTCAAATGCACTTTGCACTTGTAGTTTGCGCTTGTAGTGCAAAGTGGATTTGCCTTTAGTAAATAACCCCCCATACTGTACACATACTGCAGCTGCTGACTTAATATTAGGACACTTACCTGTCCTGGAATCCGGCGATGTTGGTATCCCAGCCAATGTTTCCATTGGCTCTCGGGTGCTGCTGCCTCCATTGCCTATATATAGGGACAATTCACACCACATGCAGCCCAGTGCGTTTTTTTTTTTTGTCTGCATGGAAAGTAAGTTATATGGTTTTCAATGGCATAATTCACACTAGTGCTTGCAGTTCCAGAAAAAAAAGTAGAGCATGCTGCATTTTTCTGCACTGGACTGTAATGGAACACTGTAAAGCACATCAAAAACGCACTAGAATGCACCTGAACGCACTGGAACACACATGTCCTTATCTAAGGTTAAGAAAAAAAAGAGGGGAAAATGCACTGGAATGCTTTAAAAAAACACACCAAACATACCCTGGAATGCATCAAAAACACACATGCAGAAAAGCATTGGCAAAGTAGGTGGGGGGGGGGGGGGGGAGAGAGCAAATAAGTGGAGCTTCCACTTTTGGGTGGAACTACGCTTTAAATGTCATATCCCTGCCCAAGCTGCACTGCCAATGCTAGGCTGTGCTGGAAGATAAATATGTAAGTGATGAGAGCTGCATTCTTGTGCGTGTGTATATATATATATATATATATATACTGTGTGTGTGTGTGTATGTGTGTGTGTATATATATATATATATATATATATATATATATATATATACTGTATTTGCTGGCGTATAAGGCGACCAGGCGTATAAGACGACCCCCTAATTTTACAGTTTTTTAACGTTTTTTTTGCCTGTACTCACCGTATAAGACGACCCCCGTTCCGATACTTCATATTTCTTCCTTCTGGAGCCATATACTTCTTCATTCTTACTGGGACTGAAACCAATCACGGCGAGCGATGTATTCTATTAATGAATACAAAGCCTGCTTGGATTGGCAGAGGTTGTAACATCATCAGCCCGTGCATCTCTGACTCTCAAAGCCAATCCGAGCATGTATGTAGGCACTCGGATTGGCAGAGGTTGTTACCCCAATCTGAGCAGGCTCTGTATTCATTTGAATACATCGCTCACCGGGATTGGCTCAGCGGTATATACTGTATGTAGCCGAAGCTACATGCGATATTACCGCACATCCAGCAGGCATCCGAGCAGCTGACCCAGTGTATAAGATGACCCCTGCTTTTTGCCCAGTTTTTTTAAGTGTAAAAGGTAGTCTTATACGCCAGCAAATACAGTATATATATATATATATATATATATACACACACAATATATATATATATATATCTATATATATATATACATATACATATATATATATATATATATATATATATATATATATACATATACATATATATTAGGGCTGTTACTGATCAAAATTTTTGTGTTCGATTAATCAGTTTTTATTTTAATCGATTAATCGACTAATTTCGATTAATTATAACGCACATACAGATCCAACTACTTTTAGCTGATCTCCTTGCAGGCTGATTCCCAGTGCAGCTACCAACCTGGAAAACTGGATAGCAGGATACAAAAAACACACAGTGGCAGCGCTCGATGGGAATAGCATTAAAACTTTTATAATCTTCAAGTAGGTAACAAAATAAATATTGCACTGGAGATAAAATTGATGTAGCTACATAAACTGTAAAAATAATACCAATACGTAATACCAAACGGTAGCAAAAGCAGTCATAAAAACATGTAGCTAAGTATGATACTGGTATAAAAATGTGTACAACGATATCACTGCTGAATCCAGATGAGGAGAGGTTAACATCAGTCCGTCGGCATGTAGCTGTCCCGTGAAGGGAACTATCACAACTCCCAGTGGATGGTTGTAAAATCCCAGGGTGATAGAGGGAAGTGATAGAGGGAAGTGTAACAGCCCTTGCGTGTGGCAGATAGGATAGTAAGGTCTCGCTAGCATGCAGATATGAAGGCACAGCTAAGGAGCCCTTCAGATGGACACGGCAAGCCCCGCCGGTGTCTATGACGTTACCGGATCTCCGACAGAACTCCCCGAAGGCCCAGAAGCCTGTGGATGGGCGAGTACCAATCAAAAGAATTTTAATCGATCGAAAATATTTTGATCAATCAAAAAAATTAAAGATTAATCGATCAATTAAAAGTTAATTTGCACAGCCCTAATATATATATATATATATATATATCTCAGATATACTGTGTGTGTGTGTGTGTGTATATATATATAGGGTGACCAGACATCCCCGGTTTCAGGGGACAGTCCCTGGATTAAGGACACTGTCCCTAGACCAAGTCTGTCCCCAGTTTTGTCCCCATTGGATTTGAACAGGGGCTGGGGCAATTTCAAAGACAGTCAGTGCAGAATTAAAAAAATAATAATTCTGAATTACACCCCCCTACTCTGTCGCTCCTACTAGCTTGGGGGGGGGGGGATTTTTTCCATTACCTGTGCCCCTTTCTGATGATCATGTGTTGGTCGGAGCAGAGGGAATATTTCTTCAGTTTCAGGTGCATTCCCATTCAGCTCCGCTTCCATGTTCTTCTGCCTTGGCTCAAGTCCCGGCCAGCTGCCTGCCTGCTTATCTTCCTCCGCTCCCCACCAAGCAGTAGCGGGACCCGAGTGTAAGACTTGGCAGGCTGTGTGGTGGGCGGCTGCAGCGATGGGCAGAGAGACGCTGATTGCCGCCATTACTAGTAAAAAAAAATGTGTCCCTGGATTTAAAAAAAAAAATCTGGTCACCTTAGTATATATATATATATATATATATATATATATATATATATATATATATATACACACACACATACACCACATAGAGTATATCTGATATATATATATATACACACACACATGTACCAGAATGAAGATACAAAATATATATATAGAATGCATCTCCCATCACTTACTTACATGTATAAATATTTTTCTCATTTCTTTTATCTCATTCTTTTTATTGGGATGTGGGTTTGAATTCTGTGCCTTCGATCTTATAATATGTGAATTAGCCCTGGGGAAAACTCTTTAAATGAGACTGCAATGATAATACAGGAAACAATACAGGAGGTGTGTGACAGGAAGTGAGCAGTGGGAACCAGAGGGGTGAACTTTCACCTCTCACTTCCTGTTCCTGGTAAGGCCTAGTCTGAAAAGGAAAGCATGGCAGCATGGTGGAGACGCTCTCTGTATTCCCCTGGATGTATTCTCCTGGATGAAAGGTGAGCCTTCTATGTAATAATATTAGAATTGTGAAAGTTTGGTGTATGAGTTAAGTTGTATTTGTCTATTTCCTGCTGAATAGTTCTCATTATGTGTACATTCACCTTCCCAGTTACCATACAGCATGTGCACAGTAATGTAATATTATAGAGCTCCTCTTCCACAGCATGTCACCCTGCTGCATATAATATGTATGGCATCCATGTTATATCCAGTAACTGTGTAACATACTGTCAGTGCACATTGCTGTATATAATATGTATGGCTTCCATGTTATATCCAGTAACTGTGTAACATACTGTCAGTGTACATTGCTGCATATAATATGTATGGCTTCCATGTTATATCCAGTAACTGTGTAACATACTGTCAGTGCACATTGCTGTATATAATATGTATGGCTTCCATGTTATATCCAGTAACTGTGTAACATACTGTCAGTGCACATTGCTGCATATAATATGTATGGCTTCCATGTTATATCCAGTAACTGTGTAACTTACTGTCAGTGCACATTGCTGTATATAATATGTATGGCTTCCATGTTATATCCAGTAACTGTGTAACTTACTTTCAGTGTACATTGCTGCATATAATATGTATGGCTTCCATGTTATATCCAGTAACTGTGTAACATACTGTCAGTGTACATTGCTGCATATAATATGTATGGCTTCCATGTTATATCCAGTAACTGTGTAACTTACTGTCAGTGCACATTGCTGTATATAATATGTATGGCTTCCATGTTATATCCAGTAACTGTGTAACATACTGTCAGTGCACATTGCTGTATATAATATGTATGGCTTCCATGTTATATCCAATAACTGTGTAACTTACTTTCAGTGTACATTGCTGCATATAATATGTATGGCTTCCATGTTATATCCAGTAACTGTGTAACATACTGTCAGTGCACATTGCTGCATATAATATGTATGGCTTCCATGTTATATCCAGTAACTGTGTAACTTACTTTCAGTGTACATTGCTGCATACAATATTATATGGCTTCTATTCTATATCCACTCGCCATGCAGCATAGGAGTTGATTTACTAAAGGAAAATCCATTTTGCACTACAAGTGCACTTGGACATGCAGTCGCTGTAGATCTGAGGGGTAGATCTGAAATGAGGGGAAGCCCTGCTGATTTTATCATCCAATCATGTACAGGCAAAAATGATTTTTTTTTGTCCCCTTCAGATTTATAGTGACTGCACTTCCAAGTGCGCTTGTAGTGCAAAGCGGATTTGCCTTTAGTAAATATACCCCATAATGTCAGTGCATAGTGCTACCAATGTTTATGTCTCCCTTCTCTTTTGCATATTATTATCTGCCCTGCTACTAGGTGCCATTAGATATGGATTTTTCCATACAGATACCAATTATGGGCCACCTTTCAGGCCGATAACAATATGAGGTAATGATATTGGCCCAGATTCACGTAGATCGGCGCATTATCGGTCCGGCGTAGCGCACCACTTTTCCGTTAGACTTGCGCAATCTAGCCGCGTAATCCCGCGATTCACGTAGCTTTTGCGCAAGAGATTGCGCAAGCGTAAGGTTTTTTCCGGAGGCGTAAGGAGGAGTAATACAAATTGGGAGGGACGTGGGCGTGTTACATTGAAATGAGCCGTGACCCCATGCAAATAAAGGGCCGGCCGACTCGCGCATGCGCGCGTGAAGGAAACCATGTCAGCTCCGTTGTGCGCATGCTCACAACTCGGGAGCGGCGCAATCAGTGAAATTGGAAATGGACTAGGGCAACGTTGTGAACTACGCAGACAGCATAAATAGACACACACAAACGCACTTCCATTGCAAAAGTACATCCCTTTGTGTCCCTTCCCATTGAATCAAGTGCTTTTGCTCTGTTGTTCGTTAGAGTGTGTTTTGTAGTTGTCAGATTAGTGTTCTGTGTGATCTAGTGCTTGTTGGTAGTTTTGTGAAAGTGAGTTTTGATAAGTGTTTGAGACTGTTTGTTTGATTGATAGATTTCTGAGCGTTTGTTTTCTTGCTTTATTTTTTCATCTGATTTTTTTGTGTCTGTTTCTTGCTGAGTGCTAGTGTGATTTTTGGGTGTTCTTTTTCTCTTTGTGTGTGTTCTTGTCTGATTGGTTGTGCTTGTATTTGTGACAGATTTTTGGTGACTGCTAGTGAGTTTGTTTGGAAGTATGACTGAGAGAAAAAGAAAGCTTAATTTTACAGTGGGGGAAAAAAGAATTCTTGCCCGGGCCATTACCGACTATGGGCGTTACCTCCACGGCCCGCAGAGTGCCACCACCACCCCGGCCAGGAGGAGGGAGATATTGGATATGATCACGGAGCAGGTCAATTCATCGGGGGAGGGGGAGACACGGACCCGGTCTGGGATTGAAAAGAAAATAAATGACCTCCGGCGTGAGGTGAAAAAAAAACTGGCCGCAATAAATGCCCATGCCAGGGGCACAGGAGGGGGCCCACCATGCCGGGTTAGATTTACAGCGACGGAGCGTGTGGTGGCCCTGACCTTTCACCGGCATGAAGTGGAGGGCCTGCCAGGCTTTGACACAAGTCCGGTCCCCGCGGTGCCAGGTAAGGTTTTTATTTCTCTCAGGTGTGTAGCATGTGTGGGGGAGGGGGTGAAAGGGAATATGTGGCAAGTGTGTGGATCCTCCAACCTGTGAATGGTTTGTGTCATCCACAGATGTGCAGGAGGGTGCAGGGCCATCTGGCCTGACCGCTCCAACGCCAGGACAGCAGCCTAATGAGGCCCCCCCAACAAGGCCAGAGTCCGCGGAGGAGGAACAAGAGGAGGAGGATGATCATGCGGAGGACGATCATGAGGAGGAGGAGAATCATGAGGAGGAGGAGTCCATGGCAGGCACTGGACGTTTGGTTTCTGCGGACTCTTCCCCTCTGGCTGCAAGAAGCCTGCCCTCCCTAAGGGTGAGCCCCCCCCCTCCTCCCCCAACATGGCTCCCCTCACAAGGGCCTCCCCTTCTCCCCGGCCACAACCATCAGCTGGAGCCAGGAGGTCATCCCAGAGCACCAGGGGGGCGCCCAATCTCCTGCCCGCCTGTCTGAGAAGGAACCTGGCCACCCAGACCCGCCTTCTGAGACAGCTCTGCCAGACTATGGGGCGGGTGGATCAGAGCCTGTCCTCCATCAACGATAGGCTGGGTAACCTGGACTCCCACTCCCGGGCCTCCACAACCTGCCTAAATGACCTGCAAACTACAGCAGCAGGCGTTGGGCAGGATGTGAGGGCCCTTACCCAGGCTATCCAGGGCAACACGGCAACACTTGGTGCTGCCCTGGACAGAATAGCCGTGGCCTTGGAGGGCAGGCCGCCAGGTGGGCAGATCTCAGGGGCTGCTCCTCCTTCCCCGGCTTTTCCCCTCCCCCATGCGTCTCCCCTGAGGGTCCGGGGCCGTGGCCGGGGGCGCCCCAGGCGTGGCTCAGGCAGAGGGCATTAATTTTTTTTCCCCCTTTTTTTGGTTTGAAAGCATTTTTATTTTTGTTCTCTGCATTTTTTTTTTTTCTATGCATTTTTTTTTTTTATATGCATTTTTTTTTTTTTTTTTTGCTGACATTTTTGGCATATTTTGGGTTGTGAATGATGTTTGAATGTGGGGGTGACATTCCTGCTGGAAAAGGGGTGTCATCCTCAATTTGGGTGGAGAAGGGTTCCCCAGGACCAGGGAGAAGTGATTCCCAGGTCCGTGTGAATGGTGTATGAATGTACAGTGACATAATTGGAGCCTTGACGTGGCGTTACTGCTCACCAGTCTTGCATGGTGGACTGGTGCCAATCCAATTTGATGAGGATGTGGGGTGTGTGTGCTAGGGACCACAGTGGTGTGCATGCATGCATTCTCATTGTGCCATGATTAATGTGTGTGTTTAACGTGCAAAGATGCATAATGTGAGCTGGCATGAGATGGGGTCATGAGATGGGGTACCAGTGCATATGCAGAGTCACCTTGAAGGGAAAAGACAGGAGGATGTTAGTCATGCATGTGCCACTTGTGAGGTGTGCATCTCGGGAGGGGATAGTCATGCCTGACTCCCATGTCACTCACCAACCAGCCAGCTGTCCCCATACATGTTCTGTTTGAAATCTGTGGGGATGGGGCTCTGATTGTATATGTAGCTGTCATGGGTGTCATGGGTGGTGCCATGTGTTGGGCTGCTGATGTCCTCCTGCAAGGTTGTGGTAATTCCATGATGGCATGAGGGGTGAATCTGAAGATGCGAGACACCTCAGAATCTCTCATGCCAAAGATGTCTATGCGTGTGTGATATATCAAGTGAAGAGTGAGGGGCTTGTATCAGATAAGAATATTGTATTAGATTAGATTAAATTGTAAATTTTATATAAGCAAAAAAAAAACATCTCCCGTGCCCTCCTTAGTGCCATCCTCCGTGCCCTCATCCTTCTTTGTTCATCTAAAGTCAGTAGTATAGCTATGCGCGACGATGCCCCTGGCATGTTGGCATACAGATTGTTGGGCAACACGTGTGACTGCTGAACTCCTCACTAACACTGTTGCTTTATCTGACAAGTAGACTTTTTTTCAAAATTTAGACCAGCTTTTAGGTCCTCTAACTTTAGACAGGACATTTTGCTGTTGCGCACATCGCGTAGCCTGCGCAGCAACTGCGTTTTTTTGTGAATCCCCGTAACTCCCTCATTAGCATATTTGACTAGCAAATCAATGGTGTGTCTAGCGCAGTTTTGCGCGAAGGGAAGCGAAGGTCTAACTCAATTACGCCGGACCAAAAAACGTAGATTTCTGGCGTATATTGTTTTGTGAATCGCGTGCAACTATACGCACGCGCACATTTACACTTACGCACGCGCAACAGCAGTTGCGCACGCGTAATCGCTCTGTGAATCTGGGCCCTTATGTTTACATCCAGCTGCCCCAGAAGTAGCCTGATATCAGTTGACATCTAGGCCTTTTTTTGTATTCTAACAGCCACTGGCCACTGTCAGAATGCAGGAAAAAAGAGCAGGTAGCAGGGAAATCAATAGCCTGCTGTCAATCAGCAAAGGAGAGGATTTGAAGGAGAACATTCTTCTTCAGGTCTTCCTCTGCTGATTGACAGCAGGCAGTGGGAAGGGGGCACAATAGTCAGACTAATTTTAAAATTTGAAACAGCCAATGGCAGTCTGGCTATGGTTCCCCCACTGCCTGCTGTTTACATTCAGCTACCATCAAATAAATTGTGCAGAAGGAGGTTAGCGGTGTCTGGGGTGTGTGTGTGGGCGGGGGGTTTGAAAGATGGGGGTGTGTGTGTGTGGGGTGGGGGGGAGTGGATGGGGGGTGTGGAGGTGGAAAGATAATTTTTATTTTTTTTATTTTTGGCGGATTCTGACAGATGGGCCGCCAGCCGCTGTCAAAGCACCTGACCAAGACTAACTGACAGCTGGTGAATATAAAACCAGAATAAGCACTTGGAAGAAGAAAACCAACAACTGAGACAACTTGCCTTTGGTAAGCGGACAACTTAATTGCGGTTTATATCACTGCATTAAACTGGCACTGTATCTGATCATCATATCTGCATCATCCTTCATTATTCATTTGGTCATCAGCGTTTGAGTTTTGTGGTGATATCATTAAGAATTTTTGAGGTTTGGTTTGCCAATTGTGTGCTGTTGGCATACAATTTTGGGATCACCGATTTGGCGTATTAACCTCTCATTGTTTATACATATAATTTGACATTCATTTTGTGAATTTATATACAAATTTTTCCTTGCACTCTGATTTTTTTGTTTTGGTTAATTATTGTGCACCGTTTTTGGCATATCAGCCCCTGGATGCCAATCTTTCAATGGAATGGTATTGGTGACATTTTTTCAATTTTAATTTTCATTGAATCTTTTTTATTGGCACAGTCTTTTATTTTTGTTATCTATTTATTGTGTGTTATTCCACCAGTTCTGCTGCCTTTGTTATTTTTATCTTTATTTTCTGTTTGACCAATCATTTGCCCTTTCATTCTACAGTGTTTTAAGGCAGAGGTAGGCAACCTTAGAGAGTTGTAGATCTACCTGAACAACATGGGAGAAGTCAAAGATCACAGGGCACAGTCTCCTCCAATGTTGCCTCCTCACACCTGACTAAAACCTATAATTGCCGTACTACCGCGCTGCAATTGTGTGCCTTTCACTGCAATTTTTGGTGTAAACATTTTGCCTCCTCACCACCTTGCAGAATTTCTCAGAGGCGCATTGGAGCATTGCATACCGCACTTGTGAATGAGCCCTAAGTTGCATTTGGCAATAGCACTTTTAAGGCTCATTCACATGTGAATTTGGGGGTGGTAAAACCCTGCCCCCAATCCCTACCCCCTTTAGCTGCTAAGTGGGAGGGGGTCAGGGTGCCATGGGAGGTGGATGCTTGAGAGTTACTATTAGATCTCAAGCAACCAGAAATAACAGTACCAATGGGGATCGTTGAGTAACTGGAAGTTTACTGTACTACATTCATTATAGTATCAGTGAGTGCACTGAGGTAACTACATACTATATGCACAAGTAGGATTTTTGTTTTGTGGAACATCCTTACTTTTACCTTGGGAGAAACCCTCTTGGGGGGGTCAGCAGCAGACTGGAGGAAACCCTCTAATCATTTAAGTACATTTTTCCACAAGTCATCAATTTCTAACAAATGAAATGAATGGATATAGTGAGAAAATAGGCCATTATGTTACTTAAAAAGTTGTTATGCTTTTCCATAGAGTTGCCTGGTGTAATGGATCTTTTGAAAACAACAAGAGCGCAGCTAATAGCACTGAAGAATGATGGTGGAAGTTCATCCTGTGTGGGTGTATCGTGTGCATCACCTTTTGTCCCATCTGAAGACTTGAGCTCATCTCCTTGTCAAGTGTCGTACTCAAGGCCTAAACAGGTAGGTTTCTTTTGGTATCGAAACATTAAATGGTTGTCTTTTTTTTTAAATATCAAACATATCCTACTCCTATTTACCTGCTCTGTGTAAGGGTTTTTGTACAGAGCAGCTCAGATCCTTCTCTTCTCAGATCCCATGCCGGTGCTCCTGAACCAGAGCTCTGTGTGTCCAATCACACACTGAGCCTTGCCTTGACCCCATCTCCTAATTAGCTCACTGGCTGTGATTGACAGCACCGTGAGCCAATAGCTCCCACCGCTACAGAAAGCCAATCAGCAGTGCAAGTCCCTGGAGAGACAAGGCTCTCGTGGACATCACTGGATTGAGAGAGGGCTCATGTAAGTATAGGGGGGCTGCACACAGAAGTTTTTTTTACCTTCATGCATTGAATACATGAAGGTAAAAACCCTTGTACCTTTACAACCACTTCAATAACAAGTAACCTTTAAGGAGGTGCCTCCAAGCGGCTGACAGATGGAGAGAAGCAAGTACAGTTAGACCCTATGAAAACATCAGCTTTGACATGTAGACTGTAAGCCAATTTGACTGTTGTGTCAAAATAAGATATCTTGCTCAGTCTGGTAGTAGTCTGAACTAAAAAGGCAAGTTGTAGGCAAGATGTTGATTTTTATACAGATTTTTTAAAAGTCTACAATATTTTTTTTTTACATGCTTAATTTTGTTCGTTTTATTTACTCAGCTGCATCTATTCACACTGAGCCAGTATTCAGGTGTTTTAGCACTAGAAATAGCCTCTAAAAAGCTCATGAAACTGCATCCCTTTCAGTGCAATGAGTACTTTCACACTGGGGCGATGCGCTTGCGGAACTTTAGAAAGAGTCCTGCAAGCTGCATCTGGGGCGGGTTGGGAGCGCTATAAATAGCGCTCCTAAAACACACCTGCCTATTGAAATTAATGGGCAGCACTTCCAAAGCACTTTAAAAGCGCATTAAAAACTGTACTTTTTCCCTTAAAAAAAAAAAAAAACGCCTAAAAAGTGTTGCAAAAACCGCCGGAGCTTTAGCAGCGCTAAAGTGTGAAAAGGGTCTTATATGGCTTTTGATTCACAGGGAAAATCTAATAAGTCTAATATTTTCCATTTACTTTTTAAAGCTGCCACTTTGGCAAAGTTTCCTGGGACTTCAAACGGTGTGATCAGTGACGCTCTTACGAGAACAATTCCGGTGTTGAAATATCACCTGAAGGGAAACATCGGGAACCATCAGAATACCACAAATAAACTTGTATGTCATTTACCACAGTTAACACCACTTTCTATTCTCTGTGTTGTAGTGTTTGTATATTTACATGATAATAAAGTTGTGTGTATTGTACTGTGTTATCGTTTTTTATTTCCAAATATTTGCTGGTTTTATAGGCCTACAATATATAAAATACAATATATAAATGCACAGCATTTCAAAATGTAATAGGAATGTATTTTTTTTTATTTTACATTCAGTACATTTATATTTAAAATATATTTTAAAAAACATTCTTAATATATTTTTTCCCAAATATAGTGCCATATATTTGAAATGCTACAATTTTGGCCAGATTCAATATATTTCAAAAATATATTTCAATATATTTGTGAATATATTGGGTAATGCATTGTGAAATATGTTGCAAATATATTCATAAATATATGTTAAATGCATTTAGCAATATATTTGTGCAGCCATAAATATATTGCAAAGTGCATTTTGGAATGCATTGTGAATGTATTCAGAAATATATGTTAAATGTACTTCTGAATGCATTTAGCAATATATGTCTGAATATATTCACAATGCATTCCAAAATGCATGTTGCAATATATTTATGGCTGCATAAATATATTGCTAAATGCATTCAGAAGTACATTTAACATATATTTATGAGTATATTTGCAACATATTTCACAATGCATTTCCCAATATATTCAATAATATATTCACAAATATATTGAAATATATTTTTGAAATATATTGAATCTGGCCAAAATTGTAGCATTTCAAATATATTGCAATATATTTGGGAAAAATATATTTAGAATGTTTTTTTTAAATATATTTAAAATATATTTTTCTTCCACGTGGGGGAGGGCAGGGGCGAAGACTGGGTGGAAGATGATGTGGAGGACGATGAGGTCCTCGACTCCACATGGAATCAACTTCATGCAGGTGACCTGTGTAGTTCAGAGGAAGAGGCGGTGGTTGCACAGAGCCACCAGCACAGCAGAAGAGGAAGCAGGGTGCAAAAGCGGAGCGTCCGTCCCCTAGACAGTATGCCTGCTACTGCCCAATGCAGCAAGGGACCGAGCACACCAAAGCCAGGTCCAAGGAGTTCCCTAGCGTGGCAGTTCTTCACACAATGTGCTGATGACAAGACACGAGTGGTTTGCACGCTGTGCAATCAGAGCCTGAAGCGAGGCATAAACGTTCTCAACCTGCATGATCAGGCATCTAAGTGCAAAGCACGAGCTGCAGTGGAGTAGACACCTCAAAAACCAAGAAAGGTCTCTGGCTCCTTCTCATTCCTCTTCTGCTTCAGTCTCGGCCTCTTCATCCACCTCTGTAGTGACAGTGGCACCTGCCACCCTGCAAACAGAGGATCTGCCAGCAACACTACCACCTGGGTCACCAACCATCTCCACAATGTCCCATGGAAGCGTTAAGCTCTCTATCTCCCAAACACTGGAGCGGAAGACAAAGTACCCCCCTACCCACCCACGATTCCTGGCCCTGACTGCCAGCATTTCAAAATTCCTGGCCTTTGAAATGCTGTCATTCCGTATGGTGGAGACGCAGAGTTTTAAAAGCCTGATGGCATTGGCTGCCCCACAGTATGTCGTGCCCAGCCGCCACTACTTTTCCAGGCGAGCCATCCCTTCCCTGCACAACCAAGTGGGGGACAAAATCAGGTGTTGCACTGCGCAACGCCATCTGTGGCAAGGTCCACCTAACCATGGATACGTGGACCAGTAGGCACAGTCAGGGACGTTATATCTCCCTAACAGCACACTGGGTAAATGCAGTGGCGGGTGGGCCTGAGGCGGATAGCAGTTTGGCGCATGTCCTTCCACCACCGAGGATTGCAGGGCGCTTCAGTTTGCCTCCTGTTGCTAACTCCTCCTACTCTGCTTCCTCATCCTCTACCGCCTCCTCATCTGGTCAGCGTAACACATTCACCACCAACTTCAGCACAGCCATGGGTAAACGACAGCAGGCAGTTTCAAAACTTTCCTGTTTGGGGGAAAAAACCCACAACCCGCAGGAGTTGTGGAGGGACATGCAGTGCCGGCCCAAGACATTGTGCTGCCTGGCACCAAGAATGAAATGCTGCTCCCCACCCCCCGCCAAATAATTCACGCCCACCAAAAAAAAAAAAAAACACATTCATTATTTTATATCATGATAGCTAAAGGGGACACGTCATGGCTCTATACATGTATATAGGAGTATAAAGAGGACATGTCATGGCTATTTACATGTAAAGGAATATAAAGAGTACTTGTAATTGCTCTTTACATGTAAAGAATATAAAGAGTACTTGTCATGGCTCTATACATGTATCCAGGAGTATAAAGGGACCTGTGCATTGCCACAATGTATTTTGCGCAAACTAATCATGTACGCTAATTGTGTTTTTTTTGTACCAAAAATATGTAGAAGAATACATATTGGCCTAAACTGATGAAGAAATTCAGTTTTTTATTATAGCAAAAAGTTATATATATATATATATATATATATATATATATATATATATATATATATATATATATATATATCATTTTTTTTTAAATTTACGTTTTTGTTGTTGTTTATAGCACAAAAAAATAAAAACCGTCAGTAGGGCAGTGGACGGTGTCAGTAGGGCAGTGGATGCTGTCAGTAGGGCAGTGGACGGTGTCAGCAGCATTGTACCTCCATCCAAAAACCTGAATCACCTCTACTGAACCCAACCCCATACAAACTGTTCACAAAGTGGCACTGTGCATTCTACAACCCTTTCAAGCACCTTTTAATTACAGAAAAAAGTCTAAAAAAATTCAAACCAATCCACAGGCACCCCACAAATAGAGAAGAAAATAACAGATTAAATATCAGACAGTGCCTGTGCCCCCCCAATAGAGACCTCCATTACAGAAAGACAAAAAAAAAACATCACCTTCCAGGAGCCACTGCAAAGATGTGGCCCTCCATTCACTGTCTCTGGAGTGCACAGACAGTGCAGTGTGACCTGGTTGCAGGACATTAGCCCTGCTGGAGCGGGGGAAGAAAGGAGGGGTTTGCAGGGGCTAGTTGATAGAAGGGGGGAAGCTGACAGAGGAGGGGGTAGGCTACAGAGGAGAGGGGCAGGTTGACAGAGAAGGGGCTGACAGAGAGGGGGGCTGCTGACAGAGAGGGGGGCTGATGACAGAGAGGGGGCTGACATGGGGGTGGCTGTCAGGGGGGTTGGCTGACAGGGGGGTGGCTGGCGGACAGGGTGGCTGACGGACGGGGTTGCTGACGAACGGGGTTGCTGATGGACGGGGCTGCTGACAGAAGAGGGGAGTTGACGGACGGGGTTGCTGACAGAGGAGGGGGCTGACAGAGAAGGGCGGGCTGACAGAAAAGGGCGGGCTGACAGACGGGGTTGCTGACAGAGAGGGAGGCTGATAGAGAGGGGCGGGCTGACAAGGGGTGTTGATGACAGAGAGGGGGATTGACAGGGATGGAGGCTGACGGGGCTTGCTGACAGAGAGGGGGGCTTGCTGACAGAGGGGGACTTGCTGAAATAGAGGGGGCTGACAGGGGGTTGTTGCTGACGGGGGGTGTTGCTGACGGGGGGTGTTGCTGACGGGGGTTGCTGACAGCCAGGGGGAGACCTACAGAGAGGGGCAGGCTTACAGATGTGCGAGTGGAAGATCGGATGACACAGACCTCATCCCAGGCAGTCAGAAGAAACAGCGCGCCAGGCAGGGGGGGCGGGACTCTGGGTGGCCACAGTCACGCACATGTGTCAAATCTGGACAAGCCCTGCGGCCTGCCCGCTCCTGTGTCCTGTCACCACTACAGAGCGGCGCCGGGCTCCTGAGAGGCAGCGGCGCCTGCCCTTCTCACTCGCTGACTGCTTCCGCTGGGAGTGTCCTCACAGGCAGCGGGCGGAACGGGCTGGCAGGGGCGGCAGAATGCCGCTCCCCTAAAAGTGCCGCCTGGTACCCATGGTACCACCCGGTCCCATCATAGGGCCGGCCCTGGGGACATGGAACAACAGACCGATGAGTGATTGGCGGCAGTGAGCCTCAAGCCGGGCCAGGTGGTGTGCGATAATGGGCAAAATCTTGTAGCAGCTCTGGGTCTAGCCGGTTTGACGCACATCCCTTGCCTGGCGCATGTGTTGAATTGGTGGTGCAGAGGTTCCTTAAAAATTACCCCGATATACCACAGCTGCTGCAGAAAGTGAGGGCCGTCTGTGTGCACTTTCGGCGTTCTCACCCTGCTGTTGCTCGCCTGTCAGTGCTGCAGCGTAACTTCGGCCTTCCCGCTCACAGCCTCATATGTGACGTGCCCACAAGTTGAAACTCCACCTTGCACATGCTGGCCAGACTGTGCGAGCAGCAGCAGGTGATAGTGGAGTTTCAGCTGCAGCATGCATGCGGAACAGAACCACTTCACCATCAATAACTGGGCCTCCATGGGAGACCTGTGTGCCTTGTTGCGCTGTTTTGAGTACTCCACCAACATGGCCAGTGCCGATGATGTTGTTCTCAGTGTAACTATCCCAGTTTTATGCCTATTTGAATAAAAGCTTTGGGCATTGATGAAACAGAATGTGGCACAGGAGGAGGAGGAGGATGAGAAGGAGGAGGAGGAGAAATCGGGATAATTTCCAAGGCTTTCAAGGCAGTCATTCACAAGTGGCTCAGAGGGTGGGTTCCTGCACCAACAAACGCCAGGTACACAATTGTCCAGCAAGGGCACAGTTCTGGAGGATGACGAGGTGGAGGATGAGGAGGAGGAGATGGAGGAGGAGGAACCATGTTCACAGCAGGGTGGCACCCAGACCAGCTCATGGCCATCACTGATGCGTGGCTGGGGGGATACAGAAGACACAGACGATACACCTCCCACAGAGGACAGCTTTTCGTTGCCTCTGGGCAGCCTGGCACACATGAGCGATTACATGTATGTTTCTACTAGTATACAGTATGTACACACAGACACCAGAATTATAATTTCACTCAGTGATTACATAGTAATACAAATCATGAATTTAGAAAATAGTAGTGGATAGTGTCAGTAAAGCAGTGGATGGTGTCAGTAGAGCAGTGACCTGTGTCAGTAGGGCAGTGCTCAGTGTCAGTAGGACAATGGACAGTGTCAATAGAGCAGTGGATGGTGTCAGTAGGGCAGTGGACGGTGTCAGTATGGCAATGGACGGTGTCAGTAGAGCAGTGGACAGTGTCAGTATGGCAGTGGACGGTGTCAGTAGAGCAGTGGACAGTGTCAGTATGGCATTGGACAGTGTCAGTAGAGCAGTGGACAGTGTCAGTATGGCAGTGGACAGTGTCAGTATGGCAGTGGACAGTGTCAGTAGGACAGAGGACAGTGTCTGTAGAGCAGTGGACTGTGTCAGTAGGGCAGTGAGCAGGGTCAGTAGGGCAGTGGATAGGGTCAGTCGTTTTTTATTTTTGTTATTGTTTTAAAAAAACATATATTATTATTTTTTTACCTTTTTTTTATCACTTTTTACAATTTCTTTTTAGGAGCCACATTGGAGGCTTTGGTGGTATATCAGGGGTCTAAGCAGGCCTCTGATATTTCACCTTTGAGCCAGAGAAAGGAGATTGAGGCCCTTCCCCCACTTTTTATCCTGAAAGCATCCCTCACAGCTTCCATTTGGGGGGGGGGGGGGACCTGGCAGTGCTGCGGGAGGCAAGGGGGAGGATCAGGGAAGTACACAGGGGCCCAGGTGCAGCAAGACCTGGATAGGAGGGGGTGGCATATAAAGGAACCAATGGCCACCATTTTCCTCCTGCAGCTGCTGAATGACAGGGAGAGGGAGTAGCTGGCATTCAGTGGCTGCAGAAGAAAAATGAAGAGCATCGGTTCCTCTATATGCCAGCCCCCACTGCCCCTCCTGTCTAGTAGAACAATATATGACAGGGGATGAATTAGGTCAAGTCGTATTGCAACCCCTGAAGTCATACATCTGCTTGCTGACATTGCTAGTATATGCTGACTAATGCCCCGTACACACAATACAAAATTCTGACAGCAAAAGTCTAATGTGGGCTTTTGAATGGAAATTTCCGACCGTGTGTATGCTCCATCAGACTTTTGCTGTCGGAATTTCCACCAACAAATGGTGGAAAGCTGGTTCTCAAATTTTCAAACGAAAAAATTAGAAAATCTGATCATCTGTAGCAATTCCAACATGCAAAATTCTGATGCATGCTTGGAAACAATTTGACGCATGCTCGGAATCATTGAACTTCATTTTCTCGGTTCGTTGTAGTGTTGTACATCACCGCGTTCTTGACGGATGAAAGTTAAGAGAACTTTTGTGTGACTGTTTGTATGCAAGCCAAGCTTGAGCGGAATTCCGTGGGAAAAACCATCCTCGGTTTCTCTGACTGAAAATCCGATCGTGTGTACGAGGCATATGGGGACAAACTATGTGTGTGAATTCCAGTTTAGCTTCTGCTAGAAGGTGTCACATTGCTTTTCTTCTACTGCTGCATTAAAGCCTTTGTGAGCAGTGCAATATGTAGTTGGAGCTTTGTGTGGGTGTGGCTTTAGTGTGGGCAGGGTCACAAGGGGCCCCATGATCTCCTATTGCCCAAGGGCCCTATGAGTTGTCAGTGCCCCCTGGTGCCTCCTATTAGTGCCCATCAGTGCAGCCTATCAGTGTCTATCAGTGCAGCCTCATCAGCGCACATCAGTGAAGAAGAAAAATTACCTATTTGCAAAATGTTATAACAAACTATAAAAAAAAAAAAAACAGCGCTGATCAGACACCACCAAAAGAAAGTTCTATTTATGTGAAAAAAATGATAAAGATTTTGTTTCAAATTGGGACAGCGCTGAAAGCTCAAAATTGACCTGGGCAGGAAAGGGGTAAAAGTGCCCAGTAGGCAAGTGGTTAAGGTAAAAAAAGTTTAGGTAACAGTATTGCCCCATCATCCCTCTTATACTTACATGAGCACTCACTTGATCCAGTGCTATTCTCTTCTGGCTCTCCCTGCACTCATAGACTTGCAGACTCATGCCGCATACAACCGTTTTTCGGAATGTAAAAAATGACATTTTTTTAAGGTCATTAACAGCGATCGTGTGTAGGCTCCAGAGCATTTTTTCCGATGTAAAAAATGGGCATTAAAATTTTAGAAAAAAAAATAGAACATGCTCTAAATATTTACATAGTTTTTAACATCGTAAAAAATGGTCATGTGTGGGCTTTAATGACGTGAAAAAAACGTGCATGCTCAGAAGCAAGTTATGAGACAGGATCGCTCGTTATGGTAAAACTAGCGTTCGTAATGGAGATAGCACATTCATCACGCTGTAACCGGCTGAAAAGCGAGAATCGTCCCTCACCAAAGTTTTACTAACACAAAATCAGCAAAAGAAGCCCCAAGGGTGGCGCCATCCAAATGGTACTTCCCCTTTATAGTGCCGTCTTACGTGTTGTACGTCACCGCGCTTTGCTAGAGCATTTTTTTTTTTCACGATCGAGTGTTGGCAAGGCCAGCTTAACAATAATCGGGTTGAAAAAAACTTTGTTTTTTCTAGACCATTAAAAACGGTCGTGTGTACACGGCATCACAGACTCGCAAACTTGGCTCTTGCTGATGTCAACCAATAGGGGAACAGGTGGCAGGGTCGAGCCATGCTCTCTGTGTCTATGAACACAGGCAGTGCGGCTCAGAAGTGGCTTCCTATGGTGCCACACTAAGAAGAGAGGAGCAGCGGGGGACCAGAGAAGAGCAGATAACTGTATCATGCTTGTTATTTAAAAACATGCTTTTGATTTTTACAATTACTTAAACTTAACAGAACTTTGAACTGTTCCTGCTCTCTCTCAAACTGATCACTCTTCTCAAGCATTACATGAAGCATATCTATTGATGAGCTGTCATAAACATCCATATCTTCAACGTATGACAATTTATACGCCCAGAGGCGATTCAGTACGCATGTGCCACGCTATAGGCATGTGCATTTCGTTTCGTTCCGAATCGAAATTCGGACGAATTTTCCATTATTCGGACATTCGGATGCATACGAATTCCCGAATTGCTATATTAGCGAAAAATTTCGACCGTTTTCGGAATTCGTTCGTTTTCGACCGAATTTCGAAAAAAAAAAAATGGTCGAAATCGAAAAAAATTTTTTTTTCGAATTCCGAATCGAATACCCGCGGACTAAATTCGATCGGAATTCGAAAAAAAAAAATAATATTTTCGAATTTAATTCGAAAAAAATTCTATTCGAAAAGAGACTATTTGTTTTCTAATCTGGTTGAAATATTTTCGATTTCGACCTTTTTTTTTTCGAAATTCGGTCGAAAACGAACGAATTCGAAAAACGGTCGAAATATTTTCGATTTCGACCGGATTTTTCGAAATTCGGTCGAAAACGAACGAATTCCGAAAACGAATTCAACACATGTAACGAACCTAACTTAACGAAATTTATTAAATGACAAATTGAAACGAAACGAAACGAAACGAATTTTTCACTTTTGCACATGCCTACCACGCTATATAACTTATCATCAGGGCTTTTTTTCAGGGGGAACTTGGGGGAACTCAGTTCCACCACCTCTGACTCGGACCCTTTGGTGCCTGCTCACCACAATCACTTGTAAACACAGAAGTCTGGTTTCTGTGTTTACAAGTGACAGGTCTGCACTCTGTGTGTAACCCCCTGAACTCTGCACTCTGTATGTAATGCAATCCTGGTATTTAATGCCCCTTTAAGACCCTTCTACTGTTTGTGAAATCTGAACGGGGTCGTGGTTGAGTTCCTGCACCTATTTTCTGAGAAAAAAAGCTCTGGTTATCATTCATTCATTCATTCATATGGTTGTATAATTACATGTAGAGTATCCTAAATGCAATTCTGAATATAAAACAGCAGTTGCTTACTTCGCACTACTCTGACCGGACAAAAACAACCAGGTTAGGAGATCGCTGGAGGTGAAGCATGTACAAGTTTGTAGGGTGATGGAAATCACACGACCAGCTCATTGTGTAACACAAACAATGGCATACAACCTTTAAAATCATGAATGCAAAACCCAAGCTATGGTATATGGTCACTGCCAGCTATTTCTGCTTGTTCCTATTGTCTGTTTTTTTATTTTTCTTATATGACTTGTATCAAATAACTGCATAGAAAATGTATGTAAATAGCTATCAAAAGGATACTAAAACAGCTCATTCAATGTCAGTAGTATTGTTGGCAAAAGAATATTGTAGATGTACGTACATTATCAAGCACAAAGCAGAACTATCAGCTCCTGTCACTCTGTAAACTGGTCTCAGTTGTATAGTCTGTGCAATGTATATAAAGAGAACTCACTGTTCTTATATGTTCTTTAATGGTGACAGCTCACTGCCCTATGTTCAAGGAAATTCAAGTCAAGCAAGGTAACGGGATGTATATATTTTTCTTTATTGTAGATTAAAATATTCTAATCAAACATAATTTAGTTTTTTTTTTTAAGCCTGGATTCTAGAAAAATTTGAATTTAGGGCTACACATATCTTAAGCTCTGTAAATATTATGCTATGCATATGAATATTTATTATATGGATATATTTATCTATGTATCTAGTCTTGACAAAAAAGTGATGGTTTTATTGCAAATTATTTTAACTCAGGAATTCAAGACAGTTACGTACTTTAATATGGTGTTTCTGATCAAGTTGTCTACAATGGAAAGACAAGGTGAAGCTCTGCCGATAATCAAATCATGTGCAGGCAAAAATTATGCTTTTTTTTTATTTTCTTTGAATGTGATTGGATATTCTTTGCAAAGTGAAATTTCACCACATTATCTTCGAGATATGACAGGCTCTCCCTGGGGACACATACCGGCCATCACAACGAGTTATCTGCTTACCAGCGCTATTGGCTCTCCTCATACCTCATAGGCTGCTACCTGCGCCTATTAGTTTGTGATGCTGCCTTTCTTCCCCAGTATATTGTAATTAACATTTAAACCTTTTTTGGAGCTTTTGTCAGCTTCCCCGGCGCGAGCCATTTGTGTTCTTTGTTTTTTGGGGGGGCGCGATTGTTGTCTGCTCATTCCGGGCCATCTGCCATCCCATATCCTCCTGAAGAAGCGGTATCAACCGCGAAACCGGTCGAGGTCGCAGATTGGCTCCACGCATCTGACCAATGCGGTTTTGCTTTGTTTTGTGTCATCTTAACAAACACCTTACTGTGTCCGAACTGTGGGGCCTGTCCCATCTTTTTATTATTGATGTATTGTTCTTTTTGTAATAAACCTATTTTTATATGATATACGTCTCTCTACAAGTACCTTGAAAATCCCAACCAAACCCATATCGATCGATATAGTTTAGACCAGTTTAGTGTCAAGCAGCTTTGCTGTCTCTATCTAGTTGGTCTCCCCCTTTTTCAAACATTCCGGGATGCTGGTACATTTTAAATTTATTGTTCTAAATCGAATAACTGAGACTATACTCTCCCATTTTCACTTTCAAAGAATAAGAACTATAATACAGCTATCTATGGATTATAATTATATGTATTCCAGAGGAGTTAATGGAATAGCAATAGATTTCCACTAAAAAAAAGTTCTGAATTAAAATATAGGAGTATTTTTCCTACTTTGTGATCTATGATAAATTACACTGTTCTTTGTAGTTCTCCTGTCTACACCAGTAAAGGATTACACACAACCATTTACTACCCAGATATTATTTCTGTCATACAAAGGCAGATTTCCAGCAATTTACCTGCTCTCAACCAGATTTCAGGTGAAGAAACAGTTAGATTGATCAGTGCAACCTACCACCAGCAACAGTTAATATTTATAGTTATATAGCAAGTATATTGGCCTTCTTTTTTATGTTATAGCTTATTATGTGATCAAAATTGGCTTAGATTTATGAACAATTGCATGATATAGAGCATTAACTGTGAGCAAGTAAAAATTGTCAGCCACCATGGAAAGGGTTCAGTCTCATGTGGACACTTCCATTCTGGTGATACAGCTACTGTGCAGGGTATTCATCCTTCTAATGCTAGTCTATGGTAGCTTAGTAGATTGATGTCCATTCGTTTAGATATTAGATTCTAAGGGGCAGATTCACAAAGACGTAATATTCCGCTGCGTAATCGAAATACGGTACGCTGCCGTATTTCACCAGACTCTACACCGAATTCAGGTAGTTTTTTTGCGCGTACGCTATTGTGTCGTATTTTTTTTCCGCCGCGCAATCGAAATACGTGATTAGGGGGCGTGAAGCATTTAAATTAAGCGCGTCCCCGCGACGATCGAACTGCGCATGCTCTGTTCAGGAATTTCCCGCCGTGCATTGCGCGAAATCACGTCGTGACGTCATTCGTTGTTTGAGTAGCGGCGTTTACGAACATTCCTATTCCCGGACGACTTACGTTAAAAATAATAAAAGACATCGGAAAACGTTGAAATTCGACGCGGGAACGACGGCCATACTTAACATGGGCTGTCTAATATTAGACCAGCAAAAAGCAGGTATAGTGAAACGGAAAAAAAAGATGACTAAAGGTGCCGTAAGAGATTGCGTTGAAAGTGCGAAATTTTGTGGATTGCAGGCAAAAGCTCATTAGCATACCCTGACGGCGAAAAACAACAGGAAGTCCGCCCAGTGGCCGCAATTTTCTGGCAGCGTAGATCTGAAGGCGTACTAACACGTAATACAGTCGAAATGAAGCCCGCAGGTGTCTTTTCATGGTTTGAGGATTTCGACTAGCGTAAAAACGCCCGTAAGTCGAAATTACTCCAGTCTAACAACATTTACACAGGCGTAATCGCTTTGTGAATCTAGGCCTAAGTTCTTAAATTCCTAAATGCTAATTCTACTAGTATCTAGAAATTCAGCTCTCAGCCTAATGCCTGGTACACACGGCCAGATTTTCAGAGAAAAAAAAAATACTTTTTTATTAGTAAAGTCCAGTCATGTGTAGCCTCCATAGGACTTTTTTTTCGGAAGTCCGACAGACCTTAGATAGAGAACCAGTTCTCTTTCTTTCTGTCGGACTTCCGACAGACCTACGGCGGACTTTTGCATGTCAAAAGTCTGACCGCTTGTACAAGGTATTACACTGCACTACATGTTACAACATGTCAAAACCTGTGCAGATTTTTGTTGTAACTGGACAGGAAACTCCTGTTCTGACTTAAGGTGTATCTAAACCCAGGAACAAAATTGTAATTCCAGTGCTGCCTGCATTTGTTTTATTTTTTTCAGACTTTTTAACTTTTATTTTCACTTGGTGATCTTGCCAGTAATGTACTTACAGTCCTAGGGCAGCCCTCAAAATTTCCACTCGCCCACCTGGAAATAGGCTGAGGATGAATGTGGAGCAGGGGCGGACTTGGCAAAAGTTTCCTGGCTGATCGCTTTTGGTAGAAGTGGTGCAGCCTTTTTTACAGGGCATCAGAGTGGCCCGGGGACAATTGCCTGCCTGGCCCTCCCGGGCTGCTTTGATGCCCTGTAAAAAAGGCCACATCACTTCTGGCTAGTAGCTCAGAACCTTAAATTTTGAGCCAGGTCCTAGGGTATATTTTTAACATACTGTTTAGGAGCCACTTTGTCATTCTAGCTGTGCATTCCTCATTTGGATTTTAAAACACCCTTCTCATTATCTCTCTAACATATGTGTTTTGTAGTTCACAAAAGTAAACTGGGCAGACTGAAAACACTAAAACACAGTCACTTCCAGTGCTAATAGGTCTTCCAAGGTGTGATGTAACAGATATCAGATAAAATGGTGGTGTAAAAGGTATATATGGTATCCCAAAGCTAGGTGGATGCTGCCTTTCTCAGATGGGGTAATCCGAAAGGAACTACAAGAAACACAGAAATGGAAGGTGCACACACCTAGTGCATTATCAGAGATAATTTAATAATAAAAAAAATGTTAGTATAAACGTGGGTACTCACAAAATGCAACTGACAAAAAGCCATAAACACAGTGCATGGACATGCACAAAACACGGGGTACAGCTAACGTGTTTTGGGGGCGCACCCCCTTTCTTAGAGCTAGACTAGAGTTTCAGTTAAGGACAGAGAGCACATAAATGTATATGCTTACTACATTTTTGGCAGAATCATTGTTTTTACCTACCTATATAACAAAGCACTTTCAAGTGTACATTCAACAGACCAAAACAGAGCAAATAAGAGAAATTCATTGTAGGGTTTACAGACATGTAAATGCAAAACACTGTAATTTTTATATTTAGCTGTGTTTGAGTCAGAAATGTATTACTACCGCCTCATTTGTTTTCTTACATTGCACATATGTTGTTCATGATAATATTTTTTATTTATCAATTATAGATGCAAATATTCTTCTACGGAGACAAGAACTTCCAAGGCCAATATTATGAGTGTACTAGTGACTGTTCTAATTTTGGCTCTTATTTGAGTCGATGCAACTCTGTTCGAGTTGTACAAGAAAGTTGGATAATTTATGAGCGGACCAATTACAGGGGCTACCAGTACTATATAAAGCGAGGAGAGTATCCAAATTTCTCACATTGGATGGGTTTCAGTGATTCTATTAAATCCTGCTTTGCAATTCCACAAGTAAGTCTTATCTTTCCTTATAAGAGTTTAGTTAGTATATTGTAGAGAATACATTGTGGGGCATTATTGATTATTGATTTGATGTAATTAAATCCTTAAAAATAAGTGCACTTTTAGACCCTGTGTCCGCAACTAATCAATCCCACCCTCCAGATGGATATATAATGAGATGCAACAATGATGGTTGCCACGCGATAGAGCTGATGAGCATGCTTATTTCCTATGGTACTCAGTGCAATCTAGTGGCCACAATGCTGTATTTTCCCCTTACACACATTAGGTTTGATGGAGATATAGCCTAAGAACATTACATTTTTCCCCCATTTTCACAGAATTAATTTACATGTAGTTTCGATGAATGAACAGCTATGCAAACTTTTTATAAATACACCCCTAAGTGTTACAGCAGAACAAAACCCTCTTATCATTTTCAGCCAAAGAAGCTGCCATCTTGACCACTGATTGATCTTCAACTGCCATGATGTTGCACATGTGATCAGTTATGACACCAGCCATTTGAAGGTTTGATAGTTTGGTTGAAGGCACAACTAATGTAACTGTTTTTTGAAACTGGTAAGTTAATGGGTTTAGTTCTGCTTTAGGCCTCTTTCACACTGGGGCAGGAGGTGCGGTGGCGGTATAGCGCCACTATTTTTAGCAGCGACATACCGTTGAAATTGCGGCAGTATTCGGCCGCTAGCATCGCGGTTTTAACCCCCGCTAGTGGCCGAAAAAGAGTAAATACCACGGCAATGCACCTATGCAGAGGTGCATTGCCGGCGGTATAGCCGCGGTTTCCCATTGGTTTCAATGGGAAAGAGCGGTGGAGGAACGGTTAACACACCGCTCCTCTCACTGCTCCAAAGATGCTGCTAGCAGGACTTTTGGAACAGTCAAGATAAGAAATGTACCAAACTAACCAATTATATTTTGTTTTTGCTAATCATTTAAAAACAATTTTCTTCATTACTATAGCCCTGATAAATAAGCCCATATGTTTTTATTTATGTTGCAGATGTAAAAATGTATTTATTTTTAGCTAAAGTGTTCTCTATCTGTTTTCTACTGTTACAGTACAAAGGATCTTACAGGCTGAGGCTCTATGACAGAAATAATTTTGGAGGTAAAATGTTGGAGGCCACGGATGACTGCTCTTCTGTGTCTGATCGTTTTAATCATCATGACATCCAGTCCTGCAATGTCTTTGATGGCTATTGGATTTTCTATGAACTTTCTAACTACAAGGGGCACCAGTACTACCTAAGACCAGGAGAATACAGAAGATTTACTGACTGGGGTGCTCAGAATGCCAGGGTTGGCTCCTTTAAGCGAATTACAGATTTTCTTTAAGTTAACCTCCCTGGCGGTATCCCCGAGCGTGACTCGGGGTGTTTTTTTTTGCAGAGATCGGTATCCCCGAGTCACGCTCGGGGTAGCCATGCAGAGCCTGCAGCGCGCGCTGTCTTACCTTCTTCCTGGATCCAGCGATGCATCCCCGCTGTGTGAGCGAGCGGGTGCTCGCTCGATTCACACAGCGTCCCCGTGTGCCGCCGATCTCCGTTCCCTGCGACGTTACGACGCACGGGAGCGGAGAACGGCGCCAAATTTAAAAAGGTAAACAAACACTTTACATACAGTACAATGTAATCTTATAGATTACAGTACTGTATGTAAAAAAATACACCCCCCCCTTGTCCCTAGTGGTCTGTCCTGTGCCCTACATGTCCTTTTATATAATAAAAAACTGTTCTTTCTGCCTGGAAACTGTAGATTGCCCATAACAACCAAAAGTGTCCCTTTATGTCAAAAATGGTTTTAGATCAGCTAGAAAACAGCGATAATAAATTATAATTACTTTCAGAATTGAGCGATAGCGATTTGTGGGGAAATTTGTCATAAAAAAAATAAATAATGACAGCGACAATTCTGCAACTGAGCAAATTTCAGTGTTTTTGAGTTGATTACATTATTGAATATTTTTTATTATAATTTGTTATAATTATTTATAGTTTTTTATTATATAAAAAATTATGATTTTGTTTTTCAAACTTTATCATACCCGGGATGTCTTGTTTGGACAGATTTAAGCAAGTTATTCCTAAGAATTGCAGGCCTACAGTATAAAACGCCAAACTTCCATGCAAATAATTGTACCGCTTTTGGTACGTAATTCCAGACAGAATCATACCGCCAGGGAGGTTAATAAAATAAAAAGGTATTAAAACATTTCTGGTCTTTTCCATGGATTATAACTGTATAATATGAAATGCAATTAAAAAAAAAAAAAGCATAGACAAATGGCATTCAAATCAAATCCTTACAAAAGGTGTCTAATTACCAGTTGTGTGTTATGTAGCAGTACTGTTAAAGGTTAACTGTACTTTTTGTAATCTTTCCTTTTTATGTCCATTGTCCCTTAACCAGCACCCCACCAACCCAAATATTATTCTTTCCTGTCCCTATATATGCTGTGTGGCCCATTAGGTGTCCCACAGCATTTTCACTTAAAGTATCCAAACCAGTTTCAGCTTCTCCCGTATATACATACCACATTCTCAATGCCGTAGAATCGTTATCCACACCTGAGATGAAAGACAACTTTTCCTCAGTAATTAATAGAGATTAAGGAGCACATGCATCAATGAATCAGAGTTTAGCCAAGAAACAAAAAGGTAAAGGATAAAAGATTGTTGTCATATGAGCCACGCAGCAAAAATCTCAGCAGAGGAGTGGGGTCACGTATCTTTATAGGGTTTGGAGAAGTGGAGTGGGGTGATGGTATAAATGTACAATTATACTTTAAGGGCTAAAACTGAGCACAGCTGATATTAATTGCTCATTTAAAGTCAACATGCAGATTTAAACTACACTCCCTTTGTTTATAACTGTTAACTTTGATTTATTTAGCTCTGGGAGAGGAAATCCAAATAATAAGAATTCACACTGGTAAATCATTTTTCATTAGTTCTATTCACAGCCTTATAATAGACATGAGATGGCATAAGATCTAAATCTTTGTGAGAAACAATTATTGCATGAAAATGTATTGTCCATCATGTTTGGGAGCCAGGAATCCACAATTGTTAGTTATTGGCAGGGCAAAAAATAAAAAAATAAAATTAGCCTCTATTGCTAATGCTTAACCATGGACTGAAATACAGTGTGATTACAGGCATACCCCACTTTTAAGTACACAATGGGGTTTATTTACTAAAGCTGGAAAGTGCAAAATCAAGCTCACTTCTGCATAGAAACCAAAGAGCTTCCAGGTTTTATTACCAAAGCTTAATTGAACAAGCTGGGGTTAGGAACTCATTGGTTTGCACTTTCTAGCTTTAGTAAATAAACCCTATTGTGAACTTAAAAGTGGGGTATACCTGTACTGATAAAAAAAAGTATACATTTGCATTATCATGATATGAACAAATGTGCAAATGTAATTTAGAAACACACACACTGTAGAGATACATTTTAAGTGTTTAGCAAAATGGTATATCACACCCGTTATAAATATCAAGTAGGAAAGTCACCATTATGTTGGAGAGGGTGCAATGAAAGTGGGACTATGTTTCCATGTCTTTATGGACCTTGCTTTGTGCACTGGTGCGCAGTCATGTTGGAACAGGAAGGGGCCATCCCCAAACTGTTACCACATAGTTTGGAGCATGAAATTGTCAAAAATGTATTGGTATGCTGATGACTTAAGAGTTACCTTCACTGGATCTAAGGGGCCAAGCCCAACCCCTGAAAAACAACCCCACACCATAATCCCCCCTCCACCAAATTATTGGGACTAGTGCACAAAGCAAGGTCCATAGACACATGGATGAGCAAATTTGGGGTAGAGGAACTTTACCTCTACCCAATAGAACACCTTTGGGATTTATAAGTGCCTGCGAGTCAGGCATTTTCAGCCAACATCAGTGCCAGATCTCACAAATGCGCTTCTGGAAGAATGGTAAAACATTCCCATAGACACAATCCCAGATAAGTTGAAGCTGTTATAGCTGCAAAGGGTGGGTCAATTCAATATTGAACCCTACGGACTAAGACTGGGATGCCATTAAAGTTCATGTGCATGTAAAGACAGGCGTCCCAATAATTTTGGTAATATGGTGTATTTGTACCATGGAAAAATTATATCATTCTAGCGAGGACTTGATAGGGGTGGTTTGAGTTAAAAAAAAAAGTTGATTGGTGGAATTATAAAGACTTAAAGATTTCAATGTATTGTAAAATAATGATGCGGGCCAGCTGGAGAGATTTAATTGAAGTTAGATTTTTTTTGGTTTTTGGAGGGGTGAGGCAGGTGGTAAGGGTTCATAATTGTATTTTATGGTGTTGTAAATGCATATGGTAAATATGTATGGTAATTGAGAAAAATTCAATAAAGCAAACAAAAAAAAACTAAACTAAATATACATATTGAGTTGTTGTGGGGCAGAAAACGCACTCCTTAAAACCTGTCTCTTTAAAACTTAAAAAAGGATTGGATCGTCGGATCTTTTCTCCATTTTGGGACTTACTGTGGATTTGGTTTTAACCGTTCACTTTTATTATTTTGGTTTGCGCTGCACTGTTTTTATATTTTCTATACAGTTTTTTTGGATTTTGTGAATGTCCTTTTGGTGTACAGCCAGCATTCCAGTGAAACTTCAACTGTAAAGTTTTTTTCACTATTTTTTTCTTCATGATTGCTTGATATTTAGATGTATCTATGTAATTGGTATCACTCATTTTTACCCTATTTGTGTTTTTTACACTATAACATTTAGATCGTATTTACATATTTACACATTTTTGCACCCCTTGTTTATTACAAGTGAAACAGCTACTCATCTATTCCTCTGCTCAGATCTCCAATGAATATGGGTTCTGTCGTTTCTTTGTTCTGTCTCCCAAGACGGTAAAGTGCTACAACTCTCTCCTAGATTGTAAGCTCTAATGAGCAGGGCCCTCTGATTGTCTGCACCCATGTTGTAAAGCGTTGCGCAAACTGTTAAAGGGTAACTCCACTTTTGTGGGGGGAAAAAAATAGCAAATAAAGAAGAAATAATATTGCACATATAATTGCGACACTAATCATATTGTAATTGAATGTTATTAAAAATGACTTTTCCTTTTCAAACTGCAGTCACTGTAATTTTCTGAGAATGCATTGCAATATGGCTACATGGAGTTGGTCTGTACGCAGAGTGTGTACTGACAACTCCCCAGAAACATAATTTCCTACTTGTGTGATTGGCTCACCAATTTTCCCAGATATCTGCCTAGGATACAAGTCAGATTTCAGGCATCCCCTGCAACACAAATGTCATTTTTGGAGAGATACTTTCAATAGGAACACGTCTAAAGGGATGCATGCCCAACATATTTCCTCATTAGTGCTTTGCATTTGCACACCTGGCAATGAAACCACTCCCATTAGACTCGCTCAGAACAGATGCACAGAGAAACACTGAGGGATTTCTTCAAAATCTGCAACAAAGTTTGTCAAATCCTTGCAATGTAGATAGATCACCCAGAGGGGAAAGTTTGTTTCTTGACAAAAGTGGAGTTATGCTTTAAATAATAGTACACCTCTCACAATACTTACCTTCCAGCTTTCCTAACAGTTTACATTCTCTTCCTCTGTGTTTTCATATTTGGTAAATAGTCTCTGCCACTAAACAGACACAGAATCCTCTCCACAGAAGTATTTTTCCACGATATATCTCTGCAAACATGGCCAAGGGAAGCACTAGACACAACGAAACTGCAAATTCTTCTCTTTGCTGGTATTGCAGACTGGGGATCAGGGCTAGTCTAAAATGTTTCAGCACAGACTGTGTTGGTTTTAGATAGTATATGCATAGTTAACAAAAGATTATGATCAAAAACAATTAAAATATTTTAACTTTAAAGTTCAATCCAGACCAAAGTGTTCTTTAGCTGTGTGTTAAAATCTACATTTCTAGAAAGAACGCTTCAAATACAATAAAAGTGCTCTTATAAATATGATGATCAGCCATTATAGCCACGATGATCAGATTATGTATCATGTGTTGGTGAAGACATCTAGTGGCGTAGCTACAGGGGTCACAGGGGTCGCAATGGCACCCTGCCCATGCTCCAGGGTGAATGAATGAACTCCCCATCCTCAACCGAACTGTACTTCGGCAGTGGGGAGCTCAGCCAGACAGTGAATGCACTCAGCAAAGTGAAAACAGTTGAAGGGAAGGTGTTTTACAGAGTTTGTGCTGTACTCTCTCTCCCTTTCTCTACAGTGCAGTACCCAGCTTTATGATTGAAGGTACAGTGGTGTACTGATTTTTTGAAAGGCTTTATAAATATGTATGTGTTAGTATGTGTGTTTATAAATCTGTTTGTGTGTGTGTGTATATGTGTGCAGAGCATTCTATCCATCACATGATGCACTGCAGAAAATTTCACCTATCCGATGATACACTCCAGAGCATTTCACCCAACACATAAAACACTGCAGCGAATTATAACTATCCCATGAGACACTGAAGAGCATTTCACCCATCTCATAACACTGCAAGGCATTTCACCCATCCCATGATACACTGCAGAATATTTCACCCATTCCATGATACATTGTAAAGCATTCCACCCATCCCATGACACTTAAGAGCATTTCACCCATTACATGATACACTGCAGAGAATTTAAACTATCCCATGACACATGGTAGAGTATTACACCCATCCCATGGCATTGCAAAACATTTCATCCAGTTGCAGAACTACAAAGGTCACAAAGGTTGCATTTGCGATCGGGCCCTGGCATTCCGCCACTGTGGGGTGGGCTCCAAGATGGCAGGAAGGGGGTTTGATGCAGAACATGTGTCCCACTACAGGACCATATCAAAGGGCCACATGATAGTAATATAAATTGATGAATGAATTTCGATCTCCTTATCACTCTCCCTGAGGAAGGGTTTTCTAACCAGAAACGTGTTGGATATCTTGTAGACAACACAATATCTGTATATGTAAATGGATATACACTAAAACATGCAATTATATATGTCTCTGTATATTTTAGATGAATGTTGTTTTTATGCTTCTTTTATAATAACATTTAATTTTTTTTAACAAAAAGTTTATTTGGTTTTCGTTTAAAGTCTCATTTTCCAAGGGGACATTTCCTATTGTTTCCAAATTTGTTTGGGGTGTTGGCGTCAGGACACCAGGTCTTGTTCATGGTGCAACCTCTTTCTTATGACAGGACTATAGGGGCCCTGGGATCAAGGGCCCCTGGCACAGTGGGAAAAGTCTCCAGCTCAAAGACAAGGGTCCTGGGACAAGAGAAGAGGGCCCAGGACCGATGGAAAGGGCCTTAGGACTAGTGGATTCTTTAACCGGGGGCCCTCTAGTTACGCCTCCGTAGATACTCCATAGTCAACTTATGGATCACACAAGCTGCATTTTCTATTGTTCCCTGCAAATAAGTAATCCCACACTTGTTTGCTACAATATCTATTCTAAGATCATCTAAAAATGATCACTGATATTGTTACACAGGTATGAGCTAACTAGAACTTACTTTCTTGTTTGATATTGTTTGATTCCTGCCCCTGTATGTCTAAATTTAATATTTTATAAGGAATGTATAGTGGTTTGGTAAATATTTTCTTAATCAGGACAGGACACACAAAAAAATACTGAAAATTGTATTTCTTCAAATGATAAATATTAAACTTTAATATTATTTGGTTTTGCTGTTAGCATAAACAGGTGTTATACATACACCAATATGATCTTTTGATATAACGGTAGTTTTGGTAAAAGAATTGTGTCTTTTAGAGAATGATATTACTACATTGTTTTGATCAATAAACAATCATTTAAGGAAGGGTCAGGTGTGAGAATTTCTTCAATTATTGGTCTTTTTTCAACCAAATTCATCTTTTTCATTAATTAATCAAACAAACAGATAATAATAATAATCGTTTTTATTAAATAACAAACATGTCATACTACCTCCACTGTGCAGTTCGTTTGCACAGAGTGGCCCCAAACCTCCTCTTATGGGGTCCCTCAGCAGCGCTGGTGGCTCCTCCTCACATCGAGTGTCCACGTTGGAGAATCGCTCTCCTTGGTGGACTCCTGTTCGGGTGCGCTCCTGAGTCTCACATTTGTGTCTATTCACACAGAATGCAGGACTCAGCCCCGCCCCCCGCGGAGCAGCGTCATTGGCTGTGCTGCTAGCAATCTATCCAATCAGGACACGAGACACTAGCTAGAGATGGTGTGCTCGTTCCCGGCTGGTGGATGACAGTTTAATGTGTAGAATGCATTAAGTTGAAAAACCATGAGGGTTTACAACCCCTTTAAGCTAACCACACACATTACTGTCTCATTATGAATGAATGAATGAATGACTTGTATAGCGCAACGCATGCGAACTGAATCGCCTCTGGGCGCTTTTTCCAGCCAGAGTCTGCTTGGCTGGTGCGGTCATTTTTACCCCGTAGGATCTTGACACGCTATGGACACACAGTCATACACACATATATACATATATACTGGGTCAATTTTTTTGGACGATCCAATTTACCTACCAGCATGTCTTTGGAGTGTGGGAGGAAACCGGAGTACCCGGAGGAAACCCACGCAGACACAGGGAGAACATGCAAACTCCAGGCAGATGGTGTCGTGGACGGGATTCGAACCAGCGACCCTTTTGCTGCTAGGCGAAAGTGCTACTCACTGGACCACTGTGCTGCCCATTATATAACCTCTATTAGATCTACCATAGGTGTGCGCAACCTATTACATTAGGGTGTGCACCCAAAGCTCAAACACACATGCCTGTATGTTTATATATATATATGGCCCTGGCACAGTGATCTCCCTGACGGCACAGTGAAAAACAAGTATGTAAGCACTCCTCTAATGGCAGAGTAGGTAAGAGGGAGATCTTTACCATCTCCCTGCTGCTACATAGAGTGATAATGTTAATGCGCTCTAGGTGGTTATATTGTGCCCAGGCACATCCATCACACCCTGTGCGCAACGCCCATGGGATCTACCTGTTTGGACCAATGTAACCATGTATTTACCATATCTGGAAGCTGAAAAACACTGAGGTAGACCCTGCTACTTTCCGCGGTGTTCGCTCCAGAAGGGGAGCAGTGGCACCGCCCCCCTAATCTCCATGCGCTGGCCCCTAATCTCAATGTAGGGCACCGGATGGATTTCTATGGGTTTTAAAATTTTCTATAGCATATGATTACAGTCTAATGCTCTAATTGGCTTCAAAAAGGTTGGGATCACCAACTTGTGACATTAGCACATCAAAATTTGCTATTGTCTTTCTGCTTCACCTCCCAGCCAATCAGGACAAGAAGCAGGTCCTAAGACCGGATTGACCGGGAGGAGAAGCCGGGGGAAGCCGCTGCAACCTGGATGGGGTAAGTGTGGGTGGGTGAATGGGTGGGTAGAGGGGTTTGTTTGCCACTCCCCCCAAGTAATGGATCACTAGCCGCCACTGGCTACTTCTGTGATCACCACTTTCTTCTGGGGCCCGTGCTGAGTGGCTAGTCAGCATGTTGAAGGGGGCTTCCAGATTGTGATAAGCCCCCCGCCTGCAGACCGCCACAATCACTGGGCAAGGTTTGAGGGAATGAGGCCCAAGGGGACCCCAAAGCACCATCCCCATGTTGAGGGCATGTGTTCTGGTATGGTTCAGGTTGGGGCGCTCTATTGCCCCCCTTTTTCCTGTGGCCTGCCAGGTTGCATGCTCAGATAAGTGTCTGGTATGGATTATGGGGGACCCCCACGCCATTTTCTTTTTACATTTTGTCACTGGTTCCCTTTAAATTCAATACCAGACCTGAAGGGCCTGGTATGGATTTTGGGGGGACCCCCACGTCCCTTAATAAAAAAATGGTGCAGGGCCACCACAACTTTTTTAGGCAAGTGCTTTATTCTCAAAGCACTTGCAGAGTGCTAGCGGTAGGGGGCGTGTATTATTAAAATGAAGCCGGCCGAGCATACGTATAGGCTCATTTACATATTTTAGACGGGAACGCCACCTAGCGGCCAGCCTAAAATATGAAAATAAGATTAGACAGCGTAAGAGACTTACGCATTTCTGATCTAAGGAAAATCTATGCTAAACTGATTTTAGGAATCAGTGGCATAGATTGGACGCCTAAAACGCAGAGATAAGACGGCTTATCTGGAGATAAGCCGACTTATCTCCTACCTGAATCTACCCCATAGAGTCTAGACTGAATATATTGGGCCAGATTCCTGTAGAATTGCCGCTGGCGTAGCGTAAGCCATTTACACTACGCCACTGCAATTTAACAGAGCAAGTGCCGTATTCGCAAAGCACTTGCTCTGTAAGTTGCGTCGGCGTAGTGTAAATGGCTTTGCGTATCCCCGCGTAATTAAAAGGGGGCGGCTTGTATTTAAATTAAGCGCGCCCCCGCGTTGATCGAACTGCGCATGCGCCGGCCTCAAAAATAGCCCAGTGCGCATGCTCCAGCTCACGTCGGAAAAAGTGAATGAAACCGACGTGAGCGTCGCTTACGTAAATCCCTATTCGCGAACGACTTGGTAAAACAACGTAACCGATGGAAAAAGACGACGCTGACCCAACGCCATACTTAACATGGCAATGATGGAACTTCGTAAGGTTACCCTTCATATAGCAGGGGTAACCTTACGTGTACGGAAACAACGTAAATGATGACGGGGCGGCGTAAAAATGTTCCGGAATCGTCGGATTAGGCTCATTTGCATAGGCAAATGAGAAATCATCGTAAAGGCCACCTAGCGGCCAGCGATGTCATTACATCTACGATCCGACAGTGTAATTGTTTTACACATGTCGGATCTTCACTGTATCTATGCGTAAGTGATTCTAGGAATCACACGCATAGATACTCAGTAAAAAAAACAGAGATACGACGGTGTTTCCTACGAAACGTCGGCGTATCTCTTTTGAGAATCTGGCCCATAGTTCAGTAAATGCAGAGTATCTATCTATCTATCAGTGGCGGCCCGCCCATAGGGGCGCCCGGGCGCCGCCCCCCCCCCTCCTGCAGGCAAAAAAAAATAAATCTTTTTTTTTTTATTTGTTGTCCCCTTTAAGAAATACACTAAAAAAAAAAAAAATGTATTTAATGCACTCTGATTGAGCGCCGGCCACCACTGCCCTATGAAGCGCCGTGTCACTGCAATCTAGACATGGCGCTTCATTTGCGGGCTTCTAGCTTTCCTATGGGCGCATTGGAAAGCGCTGATATGCTTCCCGTTCCTCTCTATGGCCGCAGGGAGCATTACTACTTTGACCTCCGGCGGCATTTCGAAAACCGGAAGTGACGTCAGGCGGCAGGTTCTCTGAAGTTCACACTGCCCGAGCGGAGCTGGCGCTGGTAAGGTAAGCCAGCCAAGTGAAGCCACATGAATATTTTTTGTATTTGCTTTGATTGATCGCCCCATTAGGTCATCAGCCTGATCCCCACCCATCCACCTTGGAGCATGTTATTGTATTTAGCCTGCTGGGACTTGTAGTTCTCCATCTTCTCCTGGGGCTCATGGAGAAGATGGAGATTGGAGAACTACAAGTCCCAGCAGGTTATACATACAATAACAGGCTCTGAGGTGGATGGGTGTAGATTGCATGCACCTATCAATCCGGGGGGGGGGGCAGGATCAGATAACACTATCTGATCCTGCCCCCCCCCCCCCCCCGGATTGATAGGTGCATGCAATCCACACCCATCCACCTCAGAGCCTATTATTGTATGTATAACCTGCTGGGACTTGTAGTTCTCCAATCTCCATCTTCTCCATGAGCCCCAGGAGAAGATGGAGGACTACAAGTCCCAGCAGGCTAAATACAATAATATGCTCCAAGGTGGATGGGTGGGGATCAGGCAGTGCACCGCTGATGACTTTGGGGGTGAATTTAACACCACATAAATACCTTTTTCCCTTCAGATTGATACTCCTTTAAGTGGCCGATCCACTGCCCATGTGTGGTGTTATCTGATCCTGCCCCCCCCCCCCTGGGATTGATAGGTTCATGCAATCCACACCCATCCACCTTAGAGCCTTTTATTGTAGTTATACTGCTGGGACTTGTAGTTCTCCAATCTCCATCTTCTCCATGAGCCCCAGGAGAAGATGGAGAACTACAAGTCCCAGCAGGTTATACATACAATAAGGCTCTGAGGTGGATGGGTGTGGATTGCATGCGCCAATCAATCCGGGGGGGGGGGGGGCAGGATCAGATAGTGTTATCTGATCCGCCCCCCCCCCCTCCGGATTGATAGGTGCATGCAATCTACACCCATCCACCTCAAAGCCTATTATTGTATGTATAACCTGCTGGGACTTGTAGTTCTCCAATCTCCACCTTCTCCATGAGCCCCAGGAGAAGATGGAGAACTACAGGTCCCAGCAGGTTATACATACAATAAGGCTCTGAGGTGGATGGGTGTGGATTGCATGCACCTATCAATCCGGGGGGGGGCAGGATCAGATAACACTATCACCCCACTTAAAGAAGTATCAATCTGAAGGGAAAAGGGTATTTATGTGGTGTTATCTGATCCTTCCCCCACCCGCTCATAGGAGTTTGTGCTTGGGCTCTGTATGTGTTACATTTTAAATGACATAATAACAACATTGATTTTTGTGGTGTTTGGAGGTTTTAAATGGACTGGTTTTGCCTTTTTGCAATCTGTTTTACGTACAATTAATCCTATATATTTTGATAGCATACTGTCTGGGGTCACTGTATACCAATCTTTTGGGAATCTGCCCACTTGTTTGGGAAATTGTCTTTCTGGTATGTTGATCCACACATGGCCTTGTAAAATGACAGATGCAATATAAGTCACCTGGAGATTCCCCTTCATTAGGGTGAGTCACCTAATCTGATCATGTAATAGATATATGCTTATTTGCCTTGAACTGCATACATGCAGGGGCGGACTGACAACTCATGGGGCCCCCGGGCAATAGAAGATTATGGGGCCCCCGAGCTTACAGATGGCCACCAAGCCAGGTGGAAGTACAGAGGCAGGGCAGCTAAAATCTTGGGATTTTCACATCAAAAGCATGTCGGTTTTGGACATATCAGGGACAGATGTAAAAAAAACACCGATTTTTACATACTGTCCCTGGTTTTACTGAGCCTGGCAACCCTGATGGGGCCCCCTAGTGGCATGGGGCCCTCGGGCAGTGCCCGAGTTCCTCAATGGTCAGTCCGCCCCTGCATACATGTGTGCTTAGTTGCATTGAGCTGCATACATGTGTGCTTGGTTGCATTGGACACCCATCCACCTAGGAGCCTTATATTATAACATGTTGGGACTTGTAGTTCTCCATCTTCTCCTGGGGCTCAGGTGCATGCAATCCACCATCTATGGGACTACAATTACCAGCAGTGAGAAAAACTGGACAAAGATGGTGGATAGCATGCACCTGAGCCCCAGGAGAAGATGGAGAACTACAAGGAGGATGAGTGGTCATGCCTTGTTTTTTTAATGCTGGGACTTGTAGTAGTGTTGTACTTGTAAAAAGAAGAGGCTGGAGCCTGGAGGAGTGTGTCTGTCTGCCCTGCCACCCTGTGTTAGTCTGGGGGGGGGGGGGGTTGATTGCTGTGTCCATCACCCCCCTGACATGTGTATAGTGTAGCACTGTAGCTGACCTGATTTGGGGGGGGGGGGTTGCAGAATGCTGATATGTGCTATGTACAGGTTGCTGATATGTGCTATGTACAGGTTGCAGAATGCAGATATGTGCTATTTACAGGTTGCAGAATGCAGATATGTGCTATTTACAGGGTGCAGATATGTGCTATGTACAGGGTGCAGATATGTGCTATGTACAGGGTGCAGATATGTGCTATTTACAGGTTGTAGATATGTGCTATGTACAGGGTGCAGATATGAGCTATGTACAGGGTGTAGATATGTGCTATGTACAGGGTGCAGATATGTGCTATGTACAGGGTGCAGATATGTGCTATGTACAGGTTGCAGAATACAGATACAGTGGACAAAGTAGGTGGATTATATAAGGGGTGTGGTTTACAAGAAGTGGGAGGGGTCAATCTTGGAGGGGCGGGGTCTTGCTCCCCCCCATCCTAAAACTTCACCAGCCGCCACTGCTATCTATCTATCTATCTATCTATCTATATCTATATGTATATATATATATATATATAGATCTATATATATATCTAGATCTATATAGATCTAGATATATATAGATATAGATATATTAAATACACTGCCTGCACGCCACTAACTAACCTGCCTGCCTAATCTAGCTCAATATAGCTCAGTCCACACACTATACTCGGCCGCTATGTAAGTAACCTTACATAGTGTGGGGCATGGACTTAGTCCCCCTGAGCCATGATTGTCCAAATTATGGCTATCAGCAGAGCGCGCTGTTATTGGCCAAAGCATGCAGGTCAGGTCCATGCTTTGGCCAATCATTATACAGCAATGCACTGTGATCTCGCAGTGCATTACGGGGCATTCCGCGGTGCACAAATTTCCCGCAAACACCCCATAATATTGACTGTTTGGTGAATGGGCGTACACCCGATGTTCAAGTCAAACTTACGTTCGACTCGAACTTCAAGCTCATCCCTAATAGCCATGCATAGAATGATTATTTAATGTTAAAAAAGGAGTGAGGGTTAACTATAATAGCCCAGTGCGCATGCTCCAGCTCACGTCGGAAAAAGTGAATGAAACCGACGTGAGCGTCGTTTACGTAAATCCCTATTCGCGAACGACTTAGTAAAACAACGTAACCGACGGAAAAATACGACGCTGACCCAACGCCATACTTAAAATGTTCGGGAATCGTCAGATTAGGCTCATTTGCATAGGCAAATGAGAAATCATCGTAAAGGCCACCTAGCGGCCAGCGATGTCATTACATCTACGATCCGACAGTGTAATTGTTTTACACATGTCGGATCTTCACTGTATCTATGCGTAAGTGATTCTAGGAATCATACGCATAGATACCCAGTAAAAAAAACAGAGATACGACAGTGTTTCCTACGAAACGCCGGCGTATCTCTTTTGAGAATCTGGCCCATAGTTTTCAGTAAATGCAGAGTATCTATCTATCTATCTATCTATCTATCTATCTATCTATCTATCTATCTATCTATCTATCTATATCTATCTATATGTATATATATATATATATATAGATCTATATATATATATCTAGATCTATATAGATCTAGATATATATATATATATATATATATATATATATATATATTAAATACACTGCCTGCACGCCACTAACTAACCTGCCTGCCTAATCTAGCTCAATATAGCTCAGTCCATACACTATACACGGCCGTTATGTAAGTAGCCTTATATAGTGTGGGGCATGGACTTAGTCCCCCTGAGCCATGAATGTCCAAATTATGGCTATCAGCAGAGCGCGCTGTATTGGCCAAAGCATGCAGGTCAGGTCCATGCTTTGGCCAATCATTATACAGCAATGCACTGTGATCTCGCAGTGCATTACGGGGCATTCCGCGGTGCACAAATTTCCCGCAAACACCCCATAATATGGACTGTTTGGTAAATGGGCGTACACCCGATGTTCAAGTCAAACTTACGTTCGACTCGAACTTCAAGCTCATCCCTAATAGCCATGCATAGAATGATTATTTAATGTTAAAAAAGGAGTGAGGGTTAACTATAGGATTGTAGGGACCATTATTCTCACGCTTTTTCTCCTTTTCCAATCTTTTTAATCTGTTATATATTTCAGTCATTTAGGCCAATAACTTATATAAAGGCCATTATTGCTTTATAACTGTAGTTCAGAAAATCACATAAAATCCTATATGAATTATTATACTTATACTCTATAGTACTTGAAATGTTTCATCTTGATGATCTAGAGTTAAATATTTCAATGTTGAATAAATGATAGATAAAAGCAATTAATGTAGCAATTGCCTCCAAAATAAAGTTTTATCCTAGTTATTTTAGTGTGCATTCAACACTTTTCATTCAGCTGAAAACAGCAATGCAAGCTGTGTCGGTGTAGCAGTTCAGCCTATTGTTGCTTTATGTACAGTATAATGATAATGAGCACATTTTATCAAGAGATTACAGTGCTAGAGTGTTCAACCCTATTACAGAACAAGGACCACTGCCAGCAGTTGTCTGTGTAGTTTGCACAGCTGTCACTTCAGGACTAAACTGACTAAATTCTACAGTGTACAGAAAGATTTTCTATTGACTACTAAAGACTCCTGAAAAAGTAAAAATTTTAAAATGTTTTTTAGGTCATGGCATACTGTATACAAAATATTGATGTCACAATATTACATTATAATAAAACCTTATGAGATGTAGAAAGATTGATACCATTCTTACTTTAACTCTGATACCGCGTACACACAATCAAGTTTCTCGGCAGTGAAAACACCGCCAATAAACCCAGACGGGAAAACCGAGAACCGGCTTGGTCCCTTTTCCCCGTGTACACACGGCCGGTTTTCCCGACAGGTTTTCACTTGGTCGAGAAACCCGGCCATGTGTAGGCTCCCTATGGGAAAACTGTCGAGCAAAAAAAAGCCACGATTCGCAACGAGAAGAATTCAGAGCATGTTCTAAATTTTCCAGTGGTGATTCTTGGCAATTTTTCTCCTCGGGAAAACTGCTGGAGAGCCTACACACGGCCGTTTTTTTTTTCGATTACGAGAAAACATGATAGTCCCAATGAGAAAACTGATCGTGTGTACGTGGCGTAAAAGATACCAACTCACCTGACATGGTTATCCATATAAGGTTTCATCTATGGAAGATTTTCCCTCCTGCCAAATAGGGATTTACTAAATCTGGATTTACTAAAACTGGAGAGTGCAAAATCTAGTTCAGCTCTGCATGGAAATCAATCAGCTTCCATTTTTTTTTTGGTCAAAGCTTTAAGGAGTTATAAAGGCAGACTTTTTTTTTATCAATGCATTAAGATAAAAAACCTCCTGTGTGCAGCACACCTAATACTTACCTGAGGTCCCTCTCTGTTGAGTGATGTCTACGAGTGTCTCAGCCATCCTAAATTCTCTCTCCTGATTGGCTAAGACACAGCAGTAATGCCATTGGCTGCCACTGCTGTCAATAAAAGTCAGCTAGTCAATCAGGGTTGAGGGGGTGGCAAGGCCAGGTCGGGGGTCCATGTCTGAATGGACACAGGGAGCTGTGACTTGGCTCAGGTGCCCCCACAGCAAGCTGCTTTAGTGTGGGGGCACTAAATAGGAGGGAGGGCCAAGAAAATCTGAAGAGGAACCCAAGAAGAGAAGGATTAGGGCTGCTTTGTGCAAATCCACTGCAACATAGCAGGTAAGTATGCCATATTTCTTATATTATAGAGGGAAAAAAAGAGACTTTACAATCAAGCAATTGAACAAGCTAAAGTTAGAAGCTGATTGACTATCATGCACAGCTGCACAAGATTTTGCACTCTCCAGTTTTAGTAAATCAACCCCTTTTTTGTCTCTATGGCAGTATTAACCAGATCTGATAGTGAGAGTGAATCTCTCCAGTGCCAAAAGCAGAAAACAAGAAATATTCATTCACACTTTATAATACACTCCTGTATTATAAAAACCCAACATGTTTTATGGGTTCAAAGAGTCTCCATCTTCATCAGAGCTTAGTATTGTTGAATGAAGCATGTACTGAAATTAGATTTTTTGGGGGATTCTGATAGATAAATAGTATAATTACTCCAGATGCTGGTTAAACCCTACCTTAATAAGCTTTTTAATATACTAGAGTCGTAATAAAATAAAATATCAAATTTATATGTTCTGCTTCTGGTTCTTTACTCGCAGTCAGCTCTGCAATGCTGTTTAGAAAACACAGAGGAATCTGTTAACTGTTTGCTGACCATTAAACTGCGGCGGGTTGGCACGGTTGCGCCAATTGCCTTAGATGTATGTTGGGTATAGGCGGCGCGATGTCCGATGAGTGTGGCTAGGGCCGCGATGTCCACCGTGCGACCCGCGATCGCTCTTCAGAGAGACAGAATAGGGATCTGTCAATGTAACCAGACAAATCCCCATTCTGTCAGGGAAGTAGGAACCCTGCCCCAGAGTACCCAACCCCCCCATGTTGAGGGCATGCAGCCTGGTACGGCTCAGGAGGGGGGGCGCTCGCTCGTCCCAACTCCTTTCCTGACCGGTCGGGCAGCGTGCTTTGGATACGGGTCTGGTATGGATTGTGGGGAAACCCCCACGCCGTTTTTTTCGGCGTAGGTGGGGTTCTCCTTACAATCCATAGCAGACCTAAGGGCCTGGTATGCCCCCTGGGGGGAACCCATGCCAGATTTTTAAAATGTTGGCATGGAGTTCCCCCTCCTGCTGGCTCCCACGATGGGGCTCGTAGGTGGTCAATCTCGCCGAGAAAGGGAGCCAGATTGACACAATATCGCGGTCACCTACTGTAGTTTTTATCCAAAATTGCTTCCCAAAAGGCATACTCTTATAATTAATAAATACAGATCATGCTTAAAGTAAAAATAAAGATCATTTCATGGAGTTTGGAGATTTTAACCTATTGATCATTGCTCACTAGGGATGTTGTCTTGTCGGTGTAAAGCTGTCATTCTGTTCATTGGTTAGGACCTGCTTGGACAGTGTAGCCAAGAGTGCAGGGACTCTTTTAGATTAAATGGGTCCTAGAATAGAAAAAAATAAAGCTGCACGGTTTAAGTAGCATAGTACCATTTTATAACTAAACTCACCTTAGGGTGTTTTGACCATTGCTGCCGCAAACAATACTATATTTACTGTGTATAGGCACACTAAGCATATGCCATTGGATTCGGAGGAAGCATAAAATGACCTTAACAAAAAAAACGGTAAATCATTCATTCTTTAAAAAAATATATATATTATTAAACTCATAATTATACATTTTAAATCTGATTACTTGAAATGAATGCCTCAATATCTTCCAAAATATATCAAGTAAAATGCATTTAATACATATATATATATATTTTAGGTTTCATTCACACCAGCTCTGGCAGGCAGCAGTGTGATGCACATTTCAACACATTGCACTGCTTGTTTTATTTATTTTTTCAATTTTATTTTAAGTATCATGCAGTGACACATAATTCATGTCATTTCAAAACAGCATGGTGCATTGTACTGCTGCGCTGTTACATGCAATGCTATCTAGTGTTGCGCATGAAAAAATGCTCACACCAGTGTTGTGGTGTAAAAGAAGCTCTTGGAAAAAAAATTGTTTTCCATGTGTCCCAGCAGTGACCTGTGTTAATGCAGTGCGGAAAGATGTAAATCACTGCGAATAGTGTGACTAAGCATTTAGGGCCAGATTCACATACACTTAATATTGCGCTGTGTAATAGAAATACTCTACGCTGCCGTATTTTACCAGGCTCTACACCGAATCCTGATAGATTTTTGCCCGTACGCTACGGCGGCGTAGTCTATTTCTCGCCGCAAATTCGAAATACGCGATTAAGCGCGTCCCCGCGGCGATCGAACTGCGCATGCTCCGTTCAGAAATTTCCCGCCGTGCATTGCGCGAAATCACGTCGTTACGTCATTCGTTGTTTAAGTAGCGTCGTTTACGAACATTCCTATTCCCGGACGACTTACGTAAAAAATAATAAAAGACGTCGGAAAACGTAGAAATTCGACGCCGGAACGGCGGCCATACTTAACATGGGCTGTCTAATATTAGAGCAGCAAAAAGCTGGTATAGTGTTACGCAAATAAAAGATGACTAAAGGTGCCGTAAGAGATTGCGATTGAAGATCGTAATTTCGGGGATCGCCGGCAAAAGCTCATTTGCATACCCCGACGCGGAAAACGACGGGAAGTCCACCCAGTGGCCGTAATTTTATTGCAGCGTAGATCCGAAGGCGTATGAACACGTAATCCAGTCGAATTGAAGCCAGCAGCCGTCTATTCATGGTTTGAGGTTTTCGACTAGCTAAAAAACGTGCGTAATTTGAATTTACTCCAGTCTAACACCAGTTAGACAGGCGTAATGGCTCTCTGAATCTGGCCCTTAGTGTTTTAATTTTATTGTGTATAATTATATCAGCATGTGGAAAATCAAATGTTTAACTGACTTTTGGCTTTAAGTGGGTAATGGTGACTAATTTTATTTTAGTGAATGGTGGTCCACAGATTTAAATTCACTCTTCCTCTACTGTTTGCATCAGCTTTGCAGATTAAAATAGCTTCTCTGTAGTTAAATGTGTATCCCTACTGGTCCCTCTTACCCCCTTCCTGCCAGGCCAATTTTCAGCTTTCAGTGCTGTTTCACTTTGAATCACAATATTTGTGGTAATGAAACTCTGTATCCGTATGACATTTTTTTTCCACAGAAACAGGGCTTTCTTTTGGTGGTATTTAATCACCATTAATCTCCATTTTTATCTTTTGCTAAACTAACAAAATGTTTTTCATAGTTTGTTATAAAATGTAGCACATAGGTATTTTTTCTACTTCACTGATGGGCACTGATAGGCTGCACTGATGGGCACTGATAGGCTTCAATGATGGGCACTGGTGAGGAGGCACTGATGAGGCTGCACTTATAGGTGGCACTGATGGGTATTGATAGGTGGTACCGATGGCCACTGATTGGCGGCACTGATAGGTGGCACTGATGGGCACTGATAGGTGGCACTTGTTGACACTGAGAGGCAACACTGATCGGTGACACTGATGATCACGTAGTAAAGGGTCTCTGTGATTGGCCCTTTACTCTGATCTGTGATCAGCTGTGTCTGAAGGCGTGATTGCAAGAGGATGCCTAAAGAACACCCACCCACTTTGTAGCGGTCTTTTGGCTATAGCGGGGGTGGGAAGTGGTTAAACATAGCGTTGTGCTCAAAATCTGCTCCATTAGGTATTTTAAATTCTCCAAAACATGCTGTCTAAGAAGACCAAACAGTGCCATTACCCATAGGTAAATTTTGACTGTAACCACTATTTCAGGCCACTGACATTTGCAGAAAACAGTAAAGCCCTGTACACATGCTTGGTTTTCTCAGCGGTAAAAAGTCCCCTGAGAAAACCGAGGGGAAAGCCGAGAACCCGGCAGGAAAACTGCCATGGAGCTTTGGATGAGAATTCCGGCCATGTGTATGCTCCATCATCACTGCCTCTCAGTGTTTCACATAGGTAAGTAGTAGATCTGGTGAAGAAAAAAAACACCGGGAATCCCGACAGGAAAATAGAGAGCAGGTCCTGGCGGGAAAACTGTGAGGAAGCATACACATGTCCGGTTTTCCCGGCCAAAATCTCTCCTGGCAGTTTTCCAGTCGTGTGTACGAGTCTAAACACATGACTTTTATAAGAAGGGCAGAGGCATCTTTCACATGCTATAATCACAAGCCTGGCATGCAAGAGACAAGATGGTAATACCCAAAAGTGAAATAAGTGGGTCTTTGAGGACAGAATTTTTCATTATGAAACAGTAAAATGTTTAGAAATGTAAAGCTGAACTCAGGGCAAATAAACAGGCATTCCTTATCTAAAACAGTTTCTGTACATATTGAATTTTTTTTTTAGGTTGCTTTAAAATAGAATAGTCTTTCATAGAAAAATTGGAAATGCATTTGCTTAACTGTTTATTGTTCGGCTATATGTTTCATATTATTGAAAGAAAGTATGTTTTATAATCTGTCCAAACATTTAAAAAGGCAGTGTACCGATGTTTAGGATACCAAAAGTTTTATTTTCACAATTCAGAAGAGTCCCATGAGAGTCCAAAACCAAATATTTGACATCACTTTCTATCACATTCTAGACGTAAAAATATAGAGCTGTCAGCTATAGATTTTATTGGATACTGAAGACATATTATACCTGTCACCCATTAAAATATCTTCATTGCAATATATATTTATTAGCATACCAAATATAATTAAGTCATTTATTAAAAATTGTGCTACAACAAATATGCTTTTATCAGCAACATCAACCCCATAGTCCAAAAATCTCTAGAAAGTGATCACACAGAATAGAGTTCAAAAAATGAGAGCACCTATAAAGCATATTGGACACATCAAAGGTTCCACTGAGAACAGTAGAGATAGAGCTCTTGTGACATTTTCCCTTACTGGACAGAAAATTTTCTCTTTTGTTAGAATTCTGCAGATCGAGCATGGGTTCTGATGTATATAAGAGCTACTAGACTCTGCACTAGGTACTGGGAAACTACATCCACAGTCTAACTAAAATGGGAAAGGTAAAAGACAATGCTATAGCTTAATTATACTTCAAATAATTGTCATAGTTAAACAATTTTCACTAGTGTAAATGAGAAGCTTACAATATAGTAATAGTTACATTCTGAGATTTCTTTGCAAAAGTATTATTCATTTATAACCATGGAAGTAACAATTTGTATTGCAGATCATCTTCTACGAGGACAGGAACTTTCAGGGCCGCTGCTATGAATGCAGTGGTGATTGTGCTGATCTCCACTCTTACTTCAGTCGCTGTAATTCCATCAAAGTTGATAGCGGCTGTTGGATGCTGTATGAGCGCCCCAACTTCCTGGGCCACCAGTATTTTCTAAAGAAGGGAGAATATCCTGACTACCAGCAATGGATGGGCTTCAGCGACTCAGTCAGGTCTTGCAAAGTTATTCCACAGGTGAGTCTTAAGTTTTGTGCACATATAAGTGCCCATTTGCAGATCACACTATTACTCAGAATAATTCAATATTTGAATCCATAATGTATGTGAAAGTTGCTTAGGAATTATTGATTACCAGTATAAATGGTTCTCTTACCTCCTAAACAGTAGGGAGACTTAATTTCTAAACTTGTCTTCACAATGAAGAGTCACATGTTGCATTGTAGAAACTAACAGGATTTAAGAATCATATTACAGTAAAATCTTGGTTTGAGAGAGTTTTGCAAGACAAGCAAAATGTTTTAATAAATTTTGCCTTATAAGAGTAGCATCATGTCACAACTAAATATAAAAAAGAAGAGAGGAGCCTCTATGTGTAGCAATATGAAGGTACAACATTTAGCAACTTATTGCTACACTTAGAGGTGCCTCTCTTTTCTTTTATACCCTGTAAAAAAATGCTTTGATATACAAGTGCTTTGGATTACAAGCATGTTTCTGGAACAAATCTATATTTCTCTCACTACAGGCTTCCTTTACAGCAGTGGTTTTCAACCCTGTCCTCAAGTACCCCCAACAGGCCATGTTTTGGGAATTTCTCTTAGATAAAATAGCTGTCCAAAATACCAAGCCATCTGCTTTGATTTAAAGCACCTGTGCAAGATAAAGCAAAACCTGCAAACATGGCCTGTTGGTGGTACTTGAGGACCGGGTTGAGAACCATTACTTTAAATGATATCACCAATCATCACTTCACAGATACTTTAGTTTTGGAAAGCACAACCACTGGCATGTGTTTCCTCCTTATTGTGTTCTACAAAAGGAGAAGTATCATGCTTCCTTCTGTGTATGGATATAATCGCAACAGCAACTGGTCATGACTTACCCACAATCACTGATTGGCAGATATAGAGTATTAAGCAAAATGTGTGTGGGTGTTTACATGTTCCCAAAGGATGGCTCCAAGGTCCACCCATATACCCATCTATCATGCTCTATATTTCCTATTAAAACATTGAGAATATAGAGCTTAGTTCCCCTGTCAATGTGACATACAGCTCCGGCATACCTTCTCCCCCTTCATAAGGAATAAAATTAAATGAATTTGAAAAATTGGTCCTTAGTTATTAAAAAAAAAAAAAATCACAGTAGTTTTTATTGAGCATGGGGAGATGAATTTAGGAATACAATGAGAAATTCAGGTTTAGTATTTTTTTTTAACACACATATAGATATGGATCTTGTTTACTACAGAAAAAATTGTCATAAGAGAAAAAAATAAAGATTATATCGCTTGCTTTTGAAAATGCTAATTCCCTGACTATCTCTGGATATCATACTTTCTAAATGACTTACCCAAAACAAGCATGCAGATCAGGAAAGTCAGGAGTTCTTATCTCTGAATTTCTGGGGTCAGTCACTTGTAGAAGGAGATGTCAGCAATGACCGCTTCTATGTTTCTCTCATTTCAAACTTTTTTTTAAATGGCTCTGTCATGAGAGAAATATGTAGACTGCCATTGCAGGCCTTCTTCTGAAAATTCTAGATGCCTGCTGGAACAAGCATGCTGTAAATGAGTGTGAGAAAAGTGTGAGATAAGTATTGAAGTCATAAGTATCATAATGACAGCCAGAAAAAGAAGGCCTCGATCACACAATCAGAATTTTCGTTGGAAAAAGTATGACAGGCTTTTTCCATCGGAAATTCCAGCCATGTGTATGCCCCATCAGAAAAAATTCCATTGAAAATTCTGATGAATTACGTCAGAGATTACATAGAGAACATGTTCTCTTTTGCTCCGATGGAATTCCGTCGGAATTCTGATGTGAATTTGGTTGGACAAAGATCAAATGTGTGTACAGGGCATAAGGGTTTTAGAGGGGGAGTTTAGTAAGGGCAGACTTTAGTAATCTCTTGTGACAGCGTCCCTTAAATGAATATGACACTTGCTAGTGAGAATGAAGTCTTAACTAGTCAGGTTAATCCACACCACCAAAAATATCCAGGCAGTTTGTTATTAGAAAGTCCAGCATGCTTTGCAAATTGTGAGTTATAAAACTATAACTAAAAATGTTTAAAAAAAAATACATTTTTTTTCCTAAATTGGACTTGTACTGAGGAAGGTGTGCCAAAAAAAGACAGGATGAGGGTACAGGCTTAGTCACTAGTATTGCCTGTGGGCTTTCTGCAGCAGATCCTTTCCTCTTACCAACACACTACACACACTGGGCCAGATTCAGAGAGAATTAGATTAGCGTAGAGTAACAGAAATACTCTACGCCGCCGTTTTTTACCTGGCTCTACGTGGAATCCCGGTAGATTTTGTCCAGTAAACGACGGTGGCGTAAATATTTCTCCCGGCGCAAGCCATCTACGCCAGTAGGGGGCGTGAAGCATTTAAAATAGGTGCGTTCCCGCGGCGATCGAACTGCGCATGCTCCGTTCAGAAATTTCCCGCCGTGCATTGCGCGAAATCACGTCGTTACGCCATTCGTTGTTTGAGTTGTTTGAGTAGCGTCGTTTACGGACATTTCTATTCCCGAACGACTTACGTAAAAAAAAAAAAAAATTAAATTTGACGCGGGAACGACGGCCATACTTAACATGGGCTATGCACCGTTAGACCAGCAAAAAGCTGGTCTAACAGTACGTAGAAAAAAATAGACGAAAGCGATTGCGAAGACCGCTAGTATCTTCGTGGATCGCCGTAAAAACTCATTTGCATATCCCAACGCATGAAAACGACGCGAACTCCTCCCAGCAGCCGCAAAAATATCGCAGCGTAGATCCGAAGGCTTACGAAGACGTAAGCCTCTCGGATCGAAGCCCGAAGCCGCCGTATCATGGTTTGAGGATTCAAACTAGTGATACGGCGCGCAAAATTTGAAATTACTCCTGTCTAACCAGTTAGACAGGCGTAATTGCTCTGTGAATCTGGGCCACTGTTTCTGCATGTAGGAGGGCATTTTGATAGAGGAGCAGGACTTTAATTCCTTATGTCTTGAGCTGCCCTACTAATGACTTGTGAGCTGATGACTGGTAGGATGATGCAAGAAGCAGCAGCAAAGGTCTACAGATATACATAATGAATAAGCAGGGAGATGCATGCAGTGCAGGTTCCACTCCAGCATATTAGTGACATCACCAAATCTCATTTCAAATCGCCTGAAGGGAGCAGCCACAGGCAGCAGTATCTTAGATGATCTTACACTGCAGATATACAATATGAGTCTTTAAGCATAGTCACATACCAGGAAGTGCACTTCTTTTTCCAGGAGGAATTCAAGGCAAAATAAAATATATAGGGTACTGCTTAAGCATAAGTCAACGTGTTCCCTAAATACCAAATCGTTTTTATTGAGTTCAGGTCCATTTCAAAAGGAGTTTCCCATAAAAAGATTAAACTCTGTTTCAGAAAAGGAAGCTAGTTAGTGCAAAATAACATTCAGCTCGCTAAACAGGATTTGGCTGCAGTTACTTGGGTTACATTTCTACTATGAAGGTCATCATTTCGCTGTATCACATATTTAAATTACATTGTAATAATTTAAATATTTTTTTTTATTATTTAGCAAAAAGGTCCCCACAAAATGAGGATCTATGAGAAAGAGGAATTGAAAGGCCAAATGCTGGAGGTCTTGGAAGATTGTCCATCCGTCTTTGAGCTCTTTAAAAACCATGACATCAATTCCTGCAACGTTCTTGAAGGTCATTGGATTTTCTATGAGCAGCCCAACTATCGTGGAAGGCAATATTTCCTGAAACCCGGAGAATACAAGCGATTTAGCGACTGGGGATCCCTCAATGCTAGAGTAAGCTCCTTCAGGAGAGTCTTGGATTCATGCTAAATTCCTGATAATTAATGATCAGTAGAATGTGTTCTTCCTGACAAAATAAAATAAATATATGCAACTGACTAAGTTCACAGTGGTTGTCATTATCTCACTTGCCTAACAGTGTGGTATAATTTAATATCATATTTAATAAGATAAATATTTTACATAACAATACACTCACCTTAAATGATCACTTGCCTTAAATTAGAAAAAGGTAATTGAACTATTGGTACTGCATAAAAGATATATGCTGTATATAGAGAAAGAGAAGAAGAAAAATTATAGAAAGAGAGGAAAAGATAGACAGATAGATAGATAGATAGATAGATAGATAGATAGATAGATAGATAGATAGATAGATAGATAGATAGATAGGTAGATAGATAGATAGATAGATAGATAGAAAGATAGAAAGATAGATAGATAGATAGATAGATAGATAGATAGATAGATAGATAGATAGATAGATAGATAGATAGATAGATAGATAGATAGATAGATAGATAGATAGATAGAAAGCACTGAAACACACATAAACTGTAAGTGAAAATGTATGTATCGTACAAAGGACAGTTTAGTTACTGGTAAGAAAATAGTATAACAGAACCAACCCTAAGTGATATATAAATCACATGCAAAGATCAAAAGCAACAACATACTATCAAATAATAAAGCCTCTGCCCCAAAGAGGACAAAATACTCATAGAACCAATGCAATACATTCAAACCAACAAGCAAATCAAATAATACCAATCCCAAGGGATTGAACAAAGGCTGGTATCTCTCTTTGGCTCTCCCTATGTGACTGAACACCAAGTGTCCTCCAGGTGTGTGTTCCTTTCAGGTCTCTCCCCTCAGTGTGCCATCTCTCTCCCATTTTTATAATAATTATTTTGATTTGCTATCATTGAGAAATCTCTGATAGATCCAATATGTACAAACATATCTTTCTCATCAAAGTCACTGGAGAGTAATTCAAGCCCCCTTTTAATGCAATAACTATTCAATATGAAGCCCTTCATGCCTAAGGGTAAGGCCTTGTACACACGATCAGTCCAAACTGATGAAAACGGACTGAAGTTCACTTTTATCAGTTTACAGACTAAGGGCCTCGTACACACAACCGAGGAACTCGTCGGGCGAAACAAATCGTTTTCCTCGTCGAGTTCCTTGTTAGGCTTGTCGAGGAACTCGACAAGCTTGCTTTGCGTACACACTGTCAAGACCAAATTTCCTCATTCTCAAACGCGGTGACTTCAACACATACTACGGCAGGGGAAATTCGATTCCACTGGCACAACCCTTGGGGCTGCTTTTGCTAATCTCATGTTACTGCGTGTTAGGAAAAAGTTTGGTAAGAGACATTTGCACTTTTCAGTCTGTTACAGCGTGACAAATGTGCTATTTCCATTACAAACGCTACTTTTACCGAAGGTGCACGGGTTTCTTAGCATACACGCACTCAAGTTTCACGTCGAAAAGCAGCCCGACGAGGAACACGACAAGCCAATTTGCCTCCCGTCGAGGAAAAAGAGAACTTGCTCTCTTTTTTGCTCGTCGAGTTCCTCAGCAGTTTCCTCGATGGAAAACGTACGCACGATCGGTTTATATAAAATCTCTCCCACCAAGTTTCTTAATGGATTCTGTCGAGGAAACCGGTCGTGTGTACGAGGCCTGATGGTCTGATGTGCGTACACACAATCAGTTCAAAAAACGATCGTGTCAGAACGCGGTGACATAAAACACAACGACGTGCTGAAAAAAATTAAGTTCAATGCTTCCAAGGTTTTTGAACCGATGCTTTTGCGTACTAACCATCGGTCCGATTTTAAAGCAAGTTTTAAAACTTTGGACTGAAGGATAAAAGACTGATGGGCCATACACACGGTCGGTTTGGACCGATGAAACTGAACATTAGTCCGTTTTCATCGGTTTGGACTGATCGTGTGTACGCGGCCTAAAACAAATGTTAAGCACAATTTTGCCACTTGGACATGGGTTAGTAAGACTGTATATATCATCACAACTACTTTATGCATCCAGGTTGATAACACCACGTTTTTTCAGGACAAATTGGGCTTTCATTTGGTGGTAAATGGTAATCGATATCTCCTGATTTTTTCTTTTTTATTATCCAAGGAAAACTGGCCCAAAATAGTAAAAGAAAAATCTTTTGTTTATATTTAGCTGTATTTTTTTTTTGCTATTACCATAACCTTCTGCCAAAGTAAACAACCCAAAATAAATTCTCCTGCTCCTGACGATTGTGTATGTTAGTTATTGTTTGTACCTGTAGTGAAGCCCAGAAACAATAGTGCACATTTTGCTTTTTTTTTGTATTACACATTGACACTGACGCTGATACTAATTTGACCCTGACCTTGACCCAAACACTAACCCTGGCACTAACCTTGATTTTTTTTAATGTTATTTTATTTTTTATATAATTATTATTATTATTTTTTTTACATACAGTTGTTTTTTTGTCTCTGCAAGGAGAAAGAGAGAAATACGATGTATCTCTCTCCTTCATTTAGAGAGAGAAAACACGGAAGGGGGGGGCTTCACAGTGACTAATCACTATGATAGCCAATCTGAGGTCACAGGACACCGGTCTATGTGCAAATATGTTGCCCAATGGAAAAAAGCCCATTCCAGTGGGGCCGCATATTTGCGCCTGCTTGGTACCAGTAGGTTTATTACAATCTCTCCCTGTTGTATAGAGACATTGGGGGTTATTTACTAAAGGCAAAACAACTTTGCACTACTTGTAGTACATTTGTAGTGCAAAGTGGATTTGCCTTTCATAAATAACCCCCATGATGTCTTGGATAAGATGGCCTGGTAAACCAAAGTGTATTATATTGCCAATCATTAGATGTTTTCCTTTCTCCGACCCCCCCCCCCCGTTTTTTTACCTGTTGATCTGGCCAGTAACATACCTCCTGTATTAGTGAAACATAGCAATGGGTAAATGAGCACAGGAGGCATAGCAGACAGCAGCATTGTCAGTCATCACCAGATAAAAAAAGAAGAAAGAAAGCCTAAAAAAGCAAACTAATACAGTCATCACATCTAAGAATTGGTAAGCTGCAATTTAGTTTAATGTTTGCTTTTGGGTTTATTACTGCTTTACTAGTTGACCCCCAGGTCAATTGTGACATTTCTCACATACATGTAAAAATCTGCATTTTGTTTGCTAGAAAATTACTTTGAACCCCCAAACATGATATATTTATAAACCCCTGTAGAATAATTATTTCATGTCACCAGATATTTGGGCAGCTGTTTATCAAATGCAAATTTGCAAGGAAAAAAAAAACTGTAATGAATTTTGGTAAAATATATAAAAAAATAATTATATGCTGAGTAAATAAATACCAAACATAATGCTTTAAAATTGCGTAAGCCAGTGGAATGGCGACAAACTATGGTACATTAACCACTTGCCTGCATGCCGCCGTCATTAATGATGGCAGGTTAGCACGATCCTGTAAGCCATCGTAGCTGTACGTCGGCTCCTTTAAGTGGGATCATAAGCACGCGCACGCCCGCTGCACAGCAGGGGTGCCAATGTTCGTGACCGGCAGTTGAGATGATGCACGATTGTGGGCATGAGCGGAAGAACAGGGATGTGTGTGTGTGTATACACACACACCCTTGTTCTGTGAGGAGATGCAGATTGTGTGTTCTTAATAGCTAGGAACCCCGATCTGTCATCTCCTATAATGAGTCCCATCCCTCCGCAGTTATAACACACACTAGGGAACACAGTTAACTTGATTGCCCCCTAGTGTTAACGCCTTCCCTGCCAGTGACATTTTTACAGTAATCAGTGCTTTTTTAATAGCACTGATCGCTGTGTAAATGCTAATGGTCCCAATGTGTCAAAGGTGTCCAATGTGTCCGCCATAATGCTGCAGTCCCGATAAAAATCGCAGATCGCCGCCATTACTAGTAAAAAAAAATAAAAAATATATATCCCCTATTTTATGAATGTTATAAGCTTTGAGCAAACCAATCAATATTTACTTAGTGCAATCTATTTATTGTAGCAAAAAGTACAAAATATTGGGCCAGATCCACAAAGCACTTACGCCGGCGTAAGTCTAAATATGCGCCCGCGTATCTATGCGCCATATCCCCAAAACGATATACGCCTGAAATCCAGAATTTTTCGACCAACATAATTTGGATAGACCGGCGCATCGTGCACGCAAAAATGCGCTAGACACATCATTGATTTGCTATGCAAATATGCAAATGAGGGAGATACAGCGATCCACAAAAGTATGTTTGTGCGGCGCAGGCTACGCGCTGTGCGCATTAGCTGCACGTCCGGTCTAAAGTTAGTGCTTATAAAAGCAGCTTTAAATTTGGACAATCCGTCTACATGTCAGCTAAAGAAACACTGTTAGGGACGAGCTGAGCAGCCACACTTGCAGGACAACAATCTGTATGCCAACATGCCAGGGGCATCCTTGCTCATAGCTATACTACTGACTTTAGATGAGCACAGAAGGAGGAGGGCACGTAGGAGGGCACGGAGGAGGGCACGGGAGAGGATATACCGCACACGCATAGACATCTTTGGCATGAGTGATTCTGAGGTGTATCGCATCTTCAGATTCACCCATCATGGAATTAACCACAACCCTGCAGGAGGAGATCATCAGCCCAACACAACGCTCACATGCAGTGCAGCCACTGTGGTCCCTAGATCACACGCACCACATCCTCATCACATTGAATTAGCACAAGCCCACCATGCAGGACTTGTGAACAGCAACGCCACGCCACGGCTCCAATTATGTCACTGTACATTCATACACTATTCACACAGACCTGGGGATCACTTCTCCCTGGTCCTGGGGAACCCTTCTCCACCACAAATGAGGGTGAGACCCATTTTCCAGCAGGAATGTCACCCTCACATTCAAAAATCATTCACAAACAGAAAAAAAATCATAATCCCCCCAAAAAAATGGCCAGCAAAAAAAAAAAAAAAAATGCCCAGCAAAAAAAAAAAAAAATACCCAGCAAAAAAAAAAAAAAATGCACAGCAAACAAAACACAGAAAATAAAAATAAAAAACTACAGCCGCTGGCATGACCCACGCCGAGGGCGAACGCGGCAACGGCCCCGGCTCCTCAGGGGAGAATCATGGGGGGGTAATCAGGGGAAGGAGGAGCATCCCCTGATCTCTTCCCACCTGGCGGCCTGCCCTCCAAGGCCACGGCAATTCTGGTCAGGCCATCATTGAGGGTTGCAGTATTGGCCTGGATAGCCTGGGTGAGGGCCCGCACATCCTGACCGAGGGCCCGCACATCCTGACCAACGCCTGCTGTGGTAGCCTGCAGTTCATTTTTGCAATTGATCAGAGCCAGGGAGTTGCAGTCCATGTCCCCAACTGAATCCTTTATGGAGGACCGGCTCTCCTCCATCCGCCCAAAACTCTGGGATCTGTCCCAGATGGTGGGTCTGAAGGGCCTGGCCCCTTCTGAGAATTGCAGGCAGAACCTCGGCCACCTCCCTGGTCTTGTGGGTCGCCTTCCTGCCTCCAGATGAGGCTTGTGGCCGGGGAGAAGAGGAGCCCCTTGGGGGGGGGGGGAGCCCTGTTGGGGGAGGAGTGGGAGGGGCTACCCCTGATGGAGGCCTGGCTGCTGCCAGCCATAGGGGAAGACTCCTCCAAAATTAACGTGAAGTCATTCCCTGACATAACCTCCTTCTCAAACTCCTCCTCCTCAACCTCCTCAGAGGACTCCGGCCTTGTTTGGGGGTCTTCCTCAGACTGTTGTCCCGGGGATGGTGCGGACAGGCCAGATGGCCCAGCACCCTTCTGCACATCTGTGGATGACACAAAACATTCACAGGTTGGAGGACCCACACATTTTCCACATATTCCCTTCCCCCCCACACATGCTACACACCAGATAGAAAAGAAAAAAAAACGTACCTGTCCTCACGGCCTCCTCAATGGAGTCAAAGCCAGGCAGCCCCTCCACTTGCTGCCTGTTGAAGGTCTGGGCCACCAAACGCTCCTCCTCAGTCAGCCTAACAGTGCATGGTAGGCCCCCTCCAGTGCCCCTGCCATGTGCTGCAATCTTGCCCAGCTTCCCACGGACCACACGCCGGAGATCATTGATCTTCTTTTGTATCCCTTGGCGTGTCCGGGTCTCACCCCCCAAAGCATTTACCTCATCGGCGATGTCCTGCAAAATCTCACTCTTCCTGGCCGGGGTTGTGTTGGCACTCTCCGGGCCATGAAGGAATCACCCATATTGGGTAATGACCCTGACAATAATTTCCTTCTCCCGCAAGGAAAATTTAAATTTTCTCTTCCTCTCACTTATGTTCACACAACACTCTCCAAATCACTCTCCAAAACACTCACAAAAAATCTCAAAGACACTTCACAAACCAACAAACACTAACAAACAACAGAACAAAAGCACCTTGCTGTAGGAAGGGAAACAAATGGATGTACTTTTGCAATGGAAGGGCGTTTCTCTCTGTGTCTATTCAAGCACTGTGCGTAGCTCACTAAGTTGACTGGGCCTAGTTCCAATCTTACTGATTACGCCGTGCCGAGTTCTGAGCATGCGCAGAGAGGTGCTGACCATAGCCTGCGTTATCCGCGCATGCGCAATCCAGCCGGCCCTTCATTTGCATGGGGTCACGGCTTATTTCAATGGAACACGCCCACGTCCTTCCCAATTTGAATTACACCGCCTTACGCCTCGGAATTTACGTTGCGTCGGAGCAAATTTGTGCGCAAATACTACGAGGATACGGTACTTGCGCCTCTACATTGCGCCGGTCTAACGTAAAGGAGATGCGCTACGCTGGTCTATATATGTGCCAATGTACGTGGATCTGGCCCTTTGTGTTTTTTTCAAAACTGTCGCTATTTTTGTTTATAGTGCAATAAATAAAAAACGCAGATCAAATACTACCAAAAAAAAGCTCTATTTGTGGGAAATAAATGACGTAAATTTTGTTTGGGTACAACATCGCGCGACTGTGCAATTGTCAGTTAAAAATGAATGGTGTACTAGCTAAAGAACCCCCTACAGGCCTTGGAGTGCCCAGAGAAATGAGATGGAGCTGGCAGTTGCAGCAACTGTCATTGAGGTTGCTGAATCAAGGTTCCAAAGGAGGACTGAAGCTGCTCAAAGAGGGATTCCAAATCCTGGAGGAATCACATCAACTGAGTCTGATTAGATTCCTGGTTCTCGAGTCTGTGCCCTGCAAAGGATCATCTGTGGGTAGCAGGACATAAGTATTGCTACAGATTAATTATTGGTTGTTCTTGATAAATAGACATATGAGTGCAGCCAGCATTGCTGCATAGGTTGAAGGGGTGGGAGGTCAGCCTGTCAGTGTTCAGACCATACTCCTCACACTGCATCAGATTGGTCTGCATGGCTGTCGTTCCAGGAGGAAGCCTCTTCTAAAGATGATGCACAAGAAAGCCCACACACAGTTTGCTGAAGACTAGGGATGAGCCGAACACCCCCTTCCCCCCCTTCGGTTTGCACCAGAACCTTCGAATGGACCGAACGTTCGCGCAAACATTTAGAGTCCCATTGACATCTATGGGACTCAAACGTTCTAATTCAAAATTTTTAAAGCCTAATATGCAAGCTATTGTCGTAAAACGTCTTTGAGAACCTGGGTCTTGCCCCAGGGAACATGTATCAATGGAAAAAAGTTTAAAAAACGGTTGTTTTTTCAGGAGCAGGACTCCTGAAAAAAACGACCGCTTTTAAAACTTTTTTTCCATTGATACATGTTCCCTTGGGTAAGACCCGGGTTCTCAAAGACGTTTTCACAGACAAACTATAGACACCCAGCAGGTACAATATTTAGCAAGGAATTTTTCATTTTTAATTTTTTTTTATTTAAGCATCATTAAGATCACTGCTCCTGCATATATAACGTCTTTAAATAGCACAATCACCTGCCTGTCAGTAAATTAGGAAGAACTGATCCAGCTAAGCTATATAGTGTATAAATATATGTACAACACCTGGGATGATTATATATATATCCTCTACACACTGTAACATTAACTGACTAGCCTGCCTGCCTGCTCTATCTACCTGCAAAAAATGACACTCTCTCTGTCTCGCTCTGTTCTCTGTTAACTGCCGCAACACACTACACAAGGCCGCCCTGCAGGTGGCCTTTTATAGTGTGGGGCGTGTACTAAACCCCCTGAGCCATAATTGGCCAAAGCCACCCTGGCTCTCTGTTTTTTTGCATGCTGTGATTGGCCAAGCATGCGGGTCATAGTGCATGCTTGGCCAATCATCAGCGCACAATGCCGCAGTGAATTATGGGCCGTGACACGCCACTCGAATTTGGCACGAACAGTCCCATAACAGTCGAATTTCGACGAACGGTTGAACAGACGATGTTCGAGTCGAACATACGTTCGAATCGAACGCAGAGCTCATCCCTACTGAAGACAAGCAGACTAAGGACAAGGATTACTGGAACTATGTCATGTGGTCTGATGAGACCAAGATAAACTTATTTGGTTCAGATGGTGTCAAGCGTGTGTGGATGCAACCAGGTGTGTCTTGCCTACAGTCAAGCATGGTGGTGGGAGTGCCATTGTCTGGGGCTGCATGAGTGCTGCCGACACTGGGAAACTACAGTTCATTGAGGGAACCATGAATACTTAAGCAGAGCATGATCCCTTCTGAGACTAGGTCATAGGGCAGTATTCCAACATTATAACGACCCCAAAAACAACTCTAAGATGACCACTGCCTTGCTAAAGAAGCTGAGGATAAAGGTAATGGACTGGCAAAGCATGTCTTCAGACCTAAACTCAATTGAGCATCTGTGGAGCATCTTCAAAAGGAAGGTGGAGAAGCGCAAGGTCTCTAGCATCCACCAGCTCCGTGATGTCATAATGAAGGAGTGGAAGAGGTCTCCAGTGGCAACCTGTGAAGCTCTGGTGAACTCCATGCCCAAGAGGGTTAAGGCAGTGCTGGAAAATAATTGTGGCCACACAAAATATTGACACTTTGGGCCCAATTTGCACATTTTCATTTAGGGGTGTACTCACTTTTGTTGCCAGCGGTTTAGACATTAATGGCTGTGTGTTGCGTTATTTTGAGGGGACAGCAAATTTACACTGTTATACAAACTGTACACTCCCTACTTTACATAAAGTGTCATTTCTTCAGTGTTGTCACATAAAAATATATAATAAAATATTTACAAAAATGTAAAGGGTGTACTCACTTTTGTGAGATACTGTATAATGTAGTCTGTCACTAGCATTAAAGCATTAAATCAGTTTTGTTTTATCCCTTCTAAAACATAGATGTTAGCTGGAATTTACCTATCATTTGTTTGTCTTTTACTTAAAGTGATATTAAAGTCTCGTTTAAAAAAAATAACAAACATGTTATACTTACCTGCTCTGTGCTGTGGTTCTGCACAGAGCAGCCCTCTACTTGGGGCCTGTCTTGTGTAGTAAAAACAGCACAGGGTACCATAAGAACAGCCTTCGGCTTCACAGCCGGGCACCCACTGCGCATGCGCGATCCTATTGGACAGCAGATCGCCTGGGACCTGTCAGTGTCCCAGGTGATCGCCTACAGAGAGGGGCTGAAGTTAGGCGATTAAGCTTAATCGCCTAACCAGCCCCATGGCGGAAGGAGGAAGTGGGACAGGAAGTCCCACCCCTCCTGAAGCCCCCACTTCCCCCCCCCAAAAAATTTAGATGCCAAATGTGAGGAGTGGGTTAAGTGGAATTTCCATTTTTGGGTGGAACTCCGCTTTAAAAAAACTGAGAGAACCGGGGGGACAATAAAAATATACTGAGAACGGGGGGCGTCTGCTGCCGATCGGCGCACAAAAAAAATGCTGAGAAGCGCGGGGGGGGGGGGGGGGCGCGTGCCCCCTGAAGACACTGAGAAGCGGGGGACGATCGTCCAACATACACTGCCATCGCCGGACATAAAAAATACTAACAAGAGGGGGTGGGGGTGGATTCGTCTGCCACCCGCCGATCGCCGGCGTGTGCCGTGTGACCATATAAGGACAATGATGTCATCAGCATCTCTGCCCTTTTGTTAATGAGCAAACTAAACAAAGTTTGGTTTGCAGGGCATTACCTGAACATCCAGAATACCAAACTTTAAAACAATCATCCAGTTATGCAGATCCATCATCAATCACAATGAACTGGTGCTTCAGCAAAAATATGAAACCCATGCATATGATCCTGCTCCTCAAAGACTTCCTCTGCATCTGATGGCTCCCAGTCCAGCTGCCCAATGTAAACAAGCTGGCCAATGATGCTGAGAGATATGGGCATCCAAAGTTTTTGAGCGGGTGAACAGGTCAAATATGCCAATTAAATTTGCAATTTGTTTGGTTAATCTCAAACAGCTATAGTTAAGGTCAAACCCTGCATTGTCCCAAACCCAACATTTAAAAAAAATGCCTACATTTAAAATGATGCTCTGTACATAAGCACATACCTACAATATATGATACAAACAATGTGATACCTAAAAGTTCTTGTATTGGTCCTGTATTAGTCCTCTTGGCTTCTGTGCGACCTCTTTGTCCAGAGTGAGGTTGCCACCTTTTCTGGGGGAAAATATCGACCTTGTAAATTATTTGAAAACAAGTCCCGTTTGTATTGACCAGACAACTAAAGTCTCAGTCGGGGTACCCGATTTCCAATGTACCACACTGGTTCTTGATATTTCTTCAATACAAAATTAAGCCACACCCACTCTTGACAGTGACTCCACCCCTTATTATTTAACTGTAAAAATAACTGTGTCTATGTGGACTACTTTGCCACTCATGTTACAATCTGAGGATTTACCAACAACTATGTAGTGCAAGGAGCTGCCTGATTGAAAACAAATTGATTGGATAGATTAGGGAAGTCTTCTTAATAAATAGATTTGGTAAATCTAAAGTTTATTGTACAAAGATTTTACAGGCAGATAAATGTATGGTGACCCTAATGCCGCGTACACAGAATCAGACATTCCGACATCAAAACCGTGGATTTTTTTCTGACAGGTGTTTGCTCAAACTTGTCTTGCATACACACAGTCACACAAATGTTATCGGAAATTGCGAATGCCAAGAACGACGACCCGAGAAAAATGAAGTTCAATGATTCCGAGCACCCGTCTAATTGATTCCGAGAATGTGTAGAATTTTTGTGCGTTGAATTGTGTATGCATGGTCGGACAAGAACCATATCTCAAATTTTTGTTGTCGGAAATTCTGACATAAAATGTCTGATGGAGCATACACAAGCTCACATTGAACATTTGTTGCTGGAAATTCCGACCGTGTGTATGCAGCATAAGACTCTGGAATTTGACTGTTGATTGACAGAAAATAGGGGTTAAAGTAAACCTTAAGATAGGGAAAAAACATTTGTGAGCAGTGAGGATTTTTATTTTCTCAATAAGACCAACTTACTTGCCTGTTTGCCATCTCCTTTTCCATTTACACTGAGTTGTACATGTGCAGTTCACTGTAAATTCTCGGGATCTGCCTTGGTGCGAAGTTGAATAAATTTAGTTATGACATCCTGCACTGGCCAATCAAGGTGGCAGATAATCTTGAAAGTGAGTAAAGCTTAGATCTTTCCTTGGATTTATCCTCGGTCTTGTTTATATCAGATAATCTTGAAAAACCAAAGGGAAAACATCCCACTGACATCGACATGGTCCTCTTCTCTGTGACGGTCCCTGTGGGAACAGCGGACCCGATCGCCACCAGTTTCCCTACGAACGGGTCACAGAGAGGAAGAACGGGGAGAGGTAAGTGTAAACAAACCTCTCCCAGTGCTTTCTAGTGTGGCTGTCACTGATCGTCGTGTTAGGGAACGACGATCAGTGATGTCACATGCACAGCTACGCCCCCCACAGTAAGAACACTCCCTTATGGCACACTTAACCCCTACAATGCCCCCTCCAGGTTAACCTTTCACTGCCAGTGTAATTTTTACAGTAACCAGTGCATTTTTATAGCACTGTTCGCTGTAAAGGTGACAATGGTCCCAAAATAGTGTCAAAAGCGTCCGATATGTCCGCCATAATGTCGCAGTCACGATAAAAATCGCTGATCGCCGCCATTGCTAGAAAATAAAAATATTAATAAAAATGCAATAAAACGATCCCCTATTTGGTAGACGCTATACATTTTGCGCAAACCAATCAATAAACGCTCATTGCAATTTTTTTTACCACAAATACAGTATGTAGAAGAATATGCATCGGCCTAAACTAAGGGAAAAAAAAAAAATCTTTATATCTTTTTTTGGGGATATTTATTATAGCAAAAAGTAAAAAAATATTGAATTTTTTACAAAATTGTTGCTCTATTTTTGTTTATAGTGCAAACAAATAAAAACTGCAGCGGTGACCAAATACCGCAAAAGAAAGCTCTATTTGTGTGAAAAAAAGGACGCCAATTCTGTTTGGGAGCCACATCATACAACCGCGCAATTGTCAGTTAAAGCGATGCAGTGCCGAATCGCAAAAAGGAGCCAGGTCCTTTAGCTGCATAATTGTCCGTGGTTAAAAGCCAGCAACTACAAATGCTGCAGCTGCAGACTTTTAAAAAATAGACACTTATCTGTCCAGGGTGCCAGCGATGTCGGCACCTGAGGCCGACCCGTTCCTCAGTCCTTGGATACTGCCGTCGCCATCCTCGGTGAGGAAATCAGGAAGTGAAGCATTGCGGATTTATTTCCCAGTTCCCTACTGCGCATGCGTGAGTCATGCTACACATCTTCACTGGTCCCTGCGGTCTTCTGGGACTTGTGTGTTTCCCAGTAGACAGCAGTGGGGAGGGGCAGGAAGTGCAAATATCTGTATTATACAGGTATCTGCACCCCCTCCCCCTAATAGGTGCCAAATGTGACACCGGAGGGGGGGTTCCGAAAAGCGGAGTTTCCATTGTTGTGTGGACCTCCGCTTTAAGTCCCCATGCACAGCCTGGGCAAAGGATACAAAATGGTCCAAAGAAGCACAAGGATTGATTTTAAACACTAGAACAGGTGCCTGTAGGCACCCCAAGATGCCTACACTTTACCACTTTTGTTACTTTAGGTTCCTTTTAGGTCAGGTCAAGTTCACATTAACACAGTTATATCTCATTTAGCCATTTATAAATAAACAGTTCATAGTAAGGCCGCGTACACACGATCAGACCAATTTGATGGTGTGTACGGCCTATCGGACCGTTGTTCGTCGGACCAAAGTTTTAAAACTTGCTTTAAAATCTGTCCGACGGACACCTGTCTGTCAGACAGATTCGATGGTTAGTACGCCAAAGCATCGGACCAAAAACCCGCGCATGCTCAGAATCAAGTTGACGCATGCTTGGAAGCATTGAACTTCTTTTTTTAGCACGTCGGTGTGTTCTACGTTACCGCGTTCTGGTCTGATCGGATTTTTGGTCCGATGGTGTGTACACACATCAGACCATTAGACCACTCCGTCGGACCAGTTTCATCGGACCAGTCTGATCGTGTGTACGTGGCCTAACAGTAACTACATTCGTAATGGACAATGTATATAGTGTTGTGAATTTTACAAATATGATAACTGTGGTGTGTTTTAATAAACTTTGTACAAATGAAGGGAATTAAAACTCCAAAACAGGGGGAGTGTCATCTGTTCCCCTATACCTGGAAGTACTGGATATTTCTCGGGGGCTCAGATGGCTGGTTTGGGTAAAGGGGAAGCTTGTGAAATGTGAGCAGAGCCTTTCTTTGGTATATACGTAGTATGGGTAAGTTAAAAGGTTGCTTCAACTTCAGAAAAACCTTTACCATGTGTAATTGTGTTCCTATTCACAGGCAAACACATTTCTACTGCTATTGGCTAATTACTGATGTTACTGCCAGCATTCTATTGTGAGGCAGTTAAAAACAATTGTATACCCATTGTCACCATTTAGCAATAACACAAACAGAAAAAAGAATAAATAATGCTAACATAGTATATAGAGCTAAAAGAACTATACATTATCCTTACTGGGCAGAAAGTTTTGTTTGATTTATGCAGCTTTGGCAGTCCATGTGATATATAAAGAGGCTGCCAGGCCATATTCCACCAAACACTGAGGTGTGTTTAATGCTGATAAACATGGGGAAAGTAAGAATTTTACCTTAATTTTCTTCTTTTTTTTTTTGTGAAAATTGGTTAATATTATTATATTATTTCTTGTTGTAGCATAATACATGCAAGTTTTAGGTATAAACTATAAGTGCATATATCAGGTGGTGCAGTTTAATTGAAGTATTATTACAGCCCTACGATTCATGGTTGTGCTTGCTGTATTGTATTTATATGATTTTTTTTATGTATTGCATTTATGTGTAACCATTGTTTTTTTAAATCTCAGATTATCTTCTATGAGGATAGGGACTTCCAAGGGCGTTCCCATGAATGTAATAGTGACCACAGTGACTTGCAGTCTTTTTTCAGTAGGTGTAATTCAGCTCGAGTGTTAAATGGTTGCTGGGTAATTTATGAGCGTCCAGGTTACTCAGGTTCTCAATATTACCTTAAACGCGGAGACTACCCAGACTATCAAAACTGGATGGGATATAATGACTCCATTAAGTCCTGCCGCATAATTCCTCAGGTATGATATCAATATAATCATTCATGTTTTTGTGAAAAGTTGGCTGAATGATGAGAGCAGAAATGAGTTTCATGGTTTCAGACATGCATCTTAACCAAGAGTGTACCATTAGGAATTATAAAAGGGAATTTCTACCTTTCCCGAAATGTGCCATGCTTTGGAGAAATGCGATCTTTTTTTGTGGTCCTTATAAAAAAAAGTACTGTACACACTGTTGCTCTGCGTTTTTACAAGTATAAAAAAACTAAAACAACATTTGTTTAATGATATGTGGCTTGTGTATGGTAAATCATCTTTCAGTTGATATGTTGTTTCCATCAGACCCTTCACCATTTTTGTAGCCTGTCTCTGTCAGCCTACATATTACTTATTATAAGGTTGGGAGGGTGATAAAAACAGGCTGTTGAGATGCACTTTTACCACACACCCCTTCCCCAATTTGCAAAAGTAGCTATTTGGGGATATTGGAGACCTCCATATGCCATGGGAATGATGGTTTGCATCACGGTGTGGCAAAAATTATCTCCCTGTAACATTTGGTGGGAAGTACTGCCTGCTGGATGTGACACATTTAAGTGAATGGGGGTGTGCGGCAAATGTCCTGCAACTATGTTCAATGCATGTGGTTTTGACAGGGTCACCCAAGTCTGTAATTGTGAGTTTTTGCAATTCAGCATCTAATAAACTGAAAGGACGCATTGTCCCCATCTTCGCATGTGGCTCACAGCAGGGGTCCGGTGCATTCTTGTTCACTATTTCAGCCCAAATTATTGGCTGAATACAGACCTGAAATGAGATATGTGAACCTGCCCCATAGCAAGTGGGTCAAAATCTCCTGCTATTGCAAATTAAATGCAGGGAACCTTTGCAATCGTCTAACATTTGAAATATGTTCCCATTTTCGTGATATTCAATCATTCACACCTGAGCAGAGTATATTCCTTGTGATTTTGAAGCACTTTTTTCAGGTATTTATAGGCATTTCATATACAGAATAAAATTAATATAAAATAACTCCAGCAGCCTTTAGCCCAACATAAAAGTTGAAAAGAGGAGCCGCCACCTCCCAGTGATAGAAGTACATACAGGGCCAGACTTACCATTGGGATTGACTGGGCTAAAGCCCATGGGCCCCGCCCAATAGGGGGCCCCTCTAAAAAAAATTAAAAAACATTTTTTTTTTTTTTTTTAGGGGTCCGGAGGTCCCCAGGGCCCCGGACAGCAACCCTTCCTTTTTTTATTTATTTTTATAAAAACATATGTTTTTTTATATATTTATATATATATATTATCATTATTATTATTATTATTATTATTATTATTATTATTAAAGGGCCCAGAGGTCTCCAGGGCCCCTGGATGGCAACCCCCCTTTTTTTATAAAACAATTTACATTTATATATATATTTCTATATATATATATTTTTTTTTTATTATTAAAGGGCTCAGAGGTCCCCAGGGCCCCATGTGGCAACCCCCCCTTTTTTTTTCTTATAAATGTTTATTTTTTTCTTTTTGTTTATATTTTTTTATTTTTTATTAAAAGGCCCAGAGGTCCCCAGACCCCCCGCATGGCAACCTCCCTTTTTTATGTATTTTTTTATAAATGTTTATTTTTTTTTATTTTTTTTAGGGGTCTGGAGGTCCCCAGGGGCCCTTTTTTATGTTTTTATATATATAAAAAAATAAAAATGGGCTAACTTTACTGCCTATTTTTTTTTTTATTCATTAAATTCATTTTTTTCCAAAAAATGCATTTAAAAAGACTGCTGCGCAAATACAGTGCAACATAAAATATTGCAACAACCGCCATTTTATTCTCTAGGCCAAGGTCTTTACTAAAAAATTATATAATCTTTGGGGGTTCTAAGTAATTTTCTAGCAAAAAAAAAAATAATGATTTTAACTTGAAAAGAGCTGTCAGAAAAAGGTTTGGTGTTTAAGTGGTTAAAAATTCCTAATTTACATACAGAAGAAGTTCATTCCTTTGAAGAGATACAATGTTTAGACTTAACTTTCCACTGATAAAGAATGTTTCCAAAACTTGGCAGATTGCCCAGACTGACTTTTGGCTGAGAGCAGACAGGAAATTCTTTGCATACCAAAGTGCAAAGAGAAAATTATTTTCATGTGAAAGATCGTGAAACCCTGTATCAAGAATCGCAACGGGAAAAAGTTTGCGATAACGATTCTTGACGATTAATCGTGCAGCTCTAATATATATATATATTTATTATTATTATTATTAAAGGCCCCAGAGGTCTCTAGGGCCCCTGGATGGCAACCCCCCTTTTTTTAATAAAAATATTTACATTTTCTTTATATTTTTTATATGTTTATTCCGTGCACAGATGAGAGGTCACCCCCCCCGCTCAACAACTTTAACGTGCACCCCCCCGCTCAACAACTTTAATGCCACCCCCGGTCAACAACTTCAATTCGCCCCCCCCCCGCTCAACAACTTCAATTGCGTACCCCCGCTCAACAACAACTTCAATTCGCCCCCCCCCCCGCTCAACAACTTTAATGAATGCCCCCCCCCGCTCAACAACTATGATCCCCCCTCGCTCCAGGGGGCCCCTTCAACACTCAAGCCCAGGGGCCCCCACCACCCTAAGTCCTGCCCTGAGTACATACATATAATAGGTAAAAGCAATCAATTCCCATTCAATGCTGTTGACAATCCATTAATTGTTGTTTCTAGTACCACTTGTGAAGTAGATGTGACTCGCTCCCCACATGCCATCTCACTCACTGCTAGTAGTGCCTCTGATCTCTGATTGGCAAAACACACTTACTGCTCCGATCACAACAGAAATCAGCAGACTTGTCCCTAAATACCACTGAAAGTAAAAACAAAGAGGACACAGAGGATCCCCAAAGTGTAATCCCATTCCAATTTTTTTATTAAAAACGTATAAAATTTACACTCACGATATTAAATGTACAAAGACATTAAATGTAGACGCTCTTCGATAATTTTATTAGGTTATGGCTGTCTGTTTATTGCATCACATCACGTGTCACCGCTCTCGCGGGTCGACCAGCAGCTTCCTGGAATTAAAATCTATTTTATGGATGTACTTACTTCCAGGAGCGCACAGTATTGAGTGAGCTTAGAATTAATTTACAGGCATTTCACAGGCATTTTTACGTGTGTTTCCAATTTTTTTATATTAAACTCTGTGCTATCAAGTGGAATAATCACACTTTGTTTACTATTATGCACAGTACATGTGCCAAAATATCCAAAATCAATGAATAACCCAGAAAATCAAATATACAGTACTGTGAAAACGTTTTTGGCAGAAGTGCAAAAATGCTGTAAATTAGGAATGCTTTCAGAAATAGAAGTGTCAACAGTTTATTTTTTATCACTTAACAAAATGGAAAGCAAATAAACAGAAGAAAAATCCAAATAGAATCAATATTTGGTGTGACCGCCCTTTGGCTTCAAATCAGCATAAATTCTTCTAGGTACAGAAACTGCTTGTGTACACGGTTTTTGAAGGAACTCAGCAGGTAGGCTCTTCCAAACATCTTGGAGAACTGACCACAGATCCTCTGGGTCTATAGGATGTCTTAGATCCTTCTGTCCCTTCATTTAATCCCAGAAAGACTTGATGATGTTAATATCAGGGGCCAGGCTCTGTGGGGGCCAAAACATTCCTTCCGGGGGTTCTTGTTCTTCTTAACACTGAATATAGTTCTTAATGACATTAGCTGTATGTTAGGGGTCATTGTGCTCCTGCAGAATAAATTTGGGACCAATCACATGCCTTTCTGATGGTATGGCACAATGGATAAGTATCTGCATGTATTTCTGTATTTTCAGCCCCAGACTTGCAAGTAACCTCAATCATGCTTCACTGTTGCCTGCAAACACACATCATTGCACCATTCTCCAGCTCCTCAGTGAACAAACTGCCTCCTGCTATAGCCACATGTATCAAATTTTGACTCCAAATCACCTGCTGCAATTTTTCTGCATTCCTAGTTGAATCGCTTAGCCTTGTTTCCACATCTGAGGTATAGGTTTTTGGCCACAATTCTTTAATGAAGACCACTTCTGGCCAGATTTCTATGGACAGTAGATTGGTGTACCTGGGTCCTACTGGTTTCCACCATTTCAGTGCTGATGGCACTGCTGGACATCACTTGATTTTGAAGGGACGTAAGCATGATGTGTCTTTTATCTGCTGCATTAAGTTTCCTTGGCCAACCATTGCATCTACGGTCCTCTGTGTTTCCCGATCAATGTGGTCTGTAATGATGAAAAATACAGGCAGATACTTATCCATCATACCATACTATCAGGGAGGTGTGTAATTGGCCCAAAATGTATCACTCAGAAGGACAATCACCCCAAAAATACAGCCAATGTCTAATAACTATCTTCAGCCTAAAGACCAAAGGAGTTCTAGAAGTGATGGTTTGGCCCCCACAGAACCCTGATCTCAATTTTATCAAGTCTATCTGGGATTACATGAAGGGACAGAAGGCTTTGAGGCAGTTTATTTCCACAGAACATCTTGAACAACCTACCTGCCTAGTTCCTTCTAAAACTGCATGCATAAGCACTGTTTGTTCCTAGAAGAATTTATGCAGGTATGAAGACAAATAGAAGTCACACAATTTTTTTTCTGTTCCCTCACTTTGCATTTTGTAAATTAATAACATAAACAATTAAAATATATATCTTTGAAAGCATTCTTACTTTACATAATTTCTTCACACCTGCCTAAAGTTTTTGCAGAGTACTATACATACTTGCATTATACATATTATGCGTGTGTATTCAATAAAGGGTTTAAGAAATTAATGTTTATAATGTCTGAATCACATGAGTTTGTATCTGTATGCTTTAATGTTCAAAATCAAGTGCTTGAAACCATGATTTTGTGTATTATGTAAATTCAATAATCAATACAATCATTATTTAAATACATTACTGTTCATGCAGTCCAAATCACATGTGTTTGCACATGACTGTCAGGAATCATAAACCAGACAGACAGAAAGTACAGTTAAAATCACACCTTTAGTGAAATGACAAAAATAACACAGTTTAGGAACGTAGAAAACAAAAAGCAAAGCCATGGTTTGGATGCCAGAGTGTGTATTAAGATGAGCCAGGGTCAGGAAACCAGAAGTCAGCATAGACAGGAGCAAAAATAAAGACCGGGAATCAGAGGGGAAGTCAGCCAGGCCAAGTCATACACAGGAGCACAGGAAGGAATGCACTTAGAGATCATAGACCAAGCAAGGGCAAGAAGGAAATGAGCTAAGCTGCTTAAATAATAAAAAAGGAGCTGGCTGTAGGCTGGAGTAATGAGGCAGGAAAATGGTAACCAGGTCACTGTGGTAACTAGTAGCTGGTAATTGACTGAAAGCTGAGCAGCTTCTGAACATTGAAAGAAAAAAGCTGCTTGTTAAGTAGCAGGAGCCCAGCCCTAACAATAACATACATTAATACGCTAAAAAACTGTTTGAAACTATAATCTTCTTTACTGAGTCAATTTATTGATGAATTTTCACTTTCAGCCACACCACCCGCACACCTTTATACTAGATATGTGCATTCCCGTTCTTACGAATGTTATTTTCGTACAAAAATTTTAATTTTCGTACCCGCAGGATAATGTGTACATACGAAAAAATTAAAGCACCAAAATACGAAAATGACGGGATTACGAATGAGCTGCATAACGAACAACCGCAAATACGAACGAACGATCCGACGAAAAAAACAACAAAACGAAAACGGCAAAAGAACGAAAATTACATCTATAACAAAAGATTTGCATTCTGTATTTTGTTTGAATCTGTTTTCTGTTTGTTTTCAGTCGTATGTTCATTGTTCATATGACATCTATAACAAAAGATTTGCATTCTGTATTTTGAATTCCTATTTTCGGTTCCTATTTTGTATTCAAAATACAGAATGCAAATCTTTTGTTATAGATGTCATATGAACATACGACTGAAAATAGCAAAAGAAAAGGGTTTCAAGATACAGAATGCAAATCAGTGACGAAAATTCACGAAAATTATTGTCTAACAAGTAACGTACATGAATTAAACAGAATAACGAACCATCCCGCATGTACGAAAATAAAACGGTAACGAAAATACGAAACAATCGGAATACGGAAAAATCGCGTCGTACGAAAAACAAACGGGAACGAACAGGAAAACGGGCGTCTTACGAAAAACTAACGGAAACGAAAAAACGGAACGATACGAAACAGAACAAAAAACCGCTCCTAGACCTTTAATTAAGGATACTGCTCTCCTCAGGACTCTTCCGGTGTATAAACAACTTTCCTCTTAGTAAATAGACATCTTCATCTCCAAAACTCCAGCCATCCTCTTCATTAATCTGTATTGCGCAAGAAATAGAAAGACATCATCATGTTATATGTTAAAAAAACATACACTTATTGGACATTAAACATTAAAGAACTATGGAAATACAAATATATACACAGCGCACAACTTTTCTATGTACAGGGAATTGTTTGCCACTTTAACAGTACACTGTCTCCTTAAGGCATGACATCAGCATCATTCCACATAGGAAAAAAAGCTTTACTTCTGGATTCCAGGTAAAACGTGATGACGTCACCTAACTCTGCCCAGTGGATACTTTAGCATATGTATATAAAACGGTATATAACGTGTGATTATTTCACAATAGCACAGAGTTTAACTTTTTTTTATTGCACTGTACTAATTTTGTAAATAAGTTCTGTTGATGTAGGAAACCATGACAGTGTACAGCACCCATTAATATTTTCTTCTGCTTTTTAGCAGTTGGTAGTGCTGGGAATATTTTGCTTTTGAATTTTTACATGTTTTATCCAGCTTCTACAGATTGTTTTCTGGGCTGGACATGGGAAGAAAAGCATTCCTATAGGAGGAGAGGGATTTTTCAGGTGTACAAATGCACCAACACATGCAAAAACACATGTATCGGATATCTAAAGGCTCTGACATTTTGGGACCAAAAATGCCTGAATATGCTTAAAAATTGTTCATGTACCATGTTGCACCTAAGGCGAATTGAGCATGCACGTGTGAACAGGGACAACTAGAAACAATGGGATTCTGCAAAGATCATGCGCAGTAAGGTGTAGCCAGGCATAGAGAAAAGAGCAGAAGAACTCAAGTGTGAATGGGGGCCAAAGGCAACAGGCAGGGGACTGCCACCAAATGATCACAAGGTATTAGTACTATATATGTGTCAGTGTGCATGTAACATCTATGAGTGATTGAGAAACGTGAGAATTATTTTGGACAGCTAGCTTAGTCATAAGAAGAACTGCTTCTGTTCTTTCGTTATGAGCCAGTATTCATGCTTCACATTAGCTCATATTATTGCTAGCTGTTATATTTTTAAAAAAAATGGATGGGATCCAACCAATTACAGCAGTGATAATACATAATGTATTTTTATTTTTCCACTTCAGTATGGTGGTTCTTACAGAATCAGGCTGCATGAAAAAGAAGACTTTCAAGGAGAGATGATGGAATTCAGTGAAGATTGTCCTCACGTTTTTGAAAAATTCCACCACCATGATATTCATTCTTGCAAAGTGCTTGATGGATACTGGATATTCTATGAGCAGCCCAACTACAGAGGACGCCAGTATTACCTGAGACCTGGAGATTATAAAAGATTCAGTAACTGGGGTGGATTAAATGGGAGAGTGAGTTCTTTCCGTCGTGTAATAAATGTCATCTAGTTGAATGTGTAAAAACAAATAAAAATAATAACCAACTACATTTTTCAGACTATTAATTTTATTTATAGATAAGCGCTGTGCAAAAAAAATATTGGAGCATTAGCTAGGTACCAAAAATGTACCACCAGTGATGTGCGTCCCACCAGTAGCTGTTGCTTCATACAAGTCAATTTATAAATAGAAGAGCTGTAGAGTAAGTGACCCACTTTGATTACTGTGCACCAGCCCCAACTGACATTTTCAATGTTCTGCACTAACATTACTGTCAGGAGGTGCATGAATCTAGCAGTTTTCAGGAACAAAGCAGCAGCCATTATTGGGACACACATACATAGAGGTATTCTGTTAGTACCCCAATTTAATGCCCCAATATTGTTTTTACCCTGGAGTTCAGCTTAATATTGCCACTAATTCTACATAATAAAAGAAATATCAATAAATGCTGTATTACACACTGTTTATACTCACTCAGTCCTTCATGCCCACTAACTAGCTAAACACAAAGGGCCAGATTCAGAGAGCCATTACGCATGTCTAACTGGTGTTAGACAGGAGTACTTTCAAATTACGCGCGCCGTATCACTAGTTTGAATCCTCAAACCATGATATGGCGGCATTGGGCTTCGATCTGACAGGCTTACGTCTTTCGTACGCCTTCGGATCTATGCTGCAATCTTTTTGCGGCCGCTGGGTGGAGTTTGCGTCGTTTTCAGCGTCGGGGTATGCAAATGAGCTTTTTCTGGCGATCCACGAAGTTACGAGCGTCGTTCGCAATCGCGTACGTCATTTTTTTCGCTACGTAAAGTTAAACCAGCTATTAGCTGGTTTAACGTTACGCGGCCCATGTTAAGTATGGCCGTCGTTCCCGCGTCGACTTTCAATTTTTTTTTTTTTGCGTAAGTCGTCCGGGAATAGGAATGTCCGTAAATGACGCTACTCAAAAAAAAATGACGTAACGACGTGATTTCGCGCAATGCACGGCGGGAAATATCTGAACGGAGCATGCGCAGTTTTATCGCCGTGGGGACGCGCTTAATTTAAATGCCTCAAGCCCCCTAATCGCGTAGTTTGATTCCGCCGGGAGAAATACACTACGCCGCCGTACCTTACGGGCCAAAATCTCTCTGAATTCCTCCTAGAGCCAGGTAAAGTACGGCGGCATAGAGTATCTCTGATACTCTGCGGGAATCTAATTCTTTCTGAATCTGGCCCAATATATGTAGACTGATGGAGGCTTCACCTACCTGTTGTTTCAAAGACACAGGCTGGAGTAACTCTAAAAAATCCACCCACACCATGTTAAAAAAATGATAAAGATTTTATTTTAAATATATATTTGTATGACAATTTAAAACAATTTATTGATATTAATTATTTATTTTACTCAGTAATCCACAGTTTGTTTTTGTTTTTTTTTCATTTTGAACATGTGACCAGCCTCAGAGCACTAGAAGCTCCTCCTGACTATGTTGTATATCAATGTTTTAAAGATACATAGAGAATGGCAGGGTTAAAAGAGTCTGAATGTTTGGATTGACAGTATGGTACAGAAAGCAGTGATGACTAGAAGGAAGTACCTTCAATACAATAGACAAGACAAAGCATGTAGTGGTGGGAAAGGGAAAAGCAGTACAACATCCAATGTTGAGCACATAAAAGGAGAGAAAATGGGCACAGGCTTTGAAAAATTAACAATTTATGGCTACAGGGCAGAAAATACAAACGATGGACAAAGAAATATGTTTCTAATTTAAAGTGGATGTAAACCCCCCCCCCCCCCCCCATACACCCAGAGAAGTGAACAGACTCAGATAATACACAGAGATTAACCAAATCTCCCTAAATAGGTTTTATATGTATATCTGCTGTGTTCACATTTATATACTGTTTCGAAAGTTGAGATTGTGTTAGGAGATTTTCTCTTCCTTGGTTAACACATAGTGTGATGTCTGGGCACACAGCCAAGATAGTTAACATTGCTGATTGAAGGAAAGGCACACACCTCCTCTCATCATAGGCAGAGACTCTCAGAGCTGTTTTGTAATAGTAGCTGCTCTCTGCTAATCTATTTTAGAAACCTTCTTTGACAAAAGATTCACGCTGATTTTGTCTAAAAAGTCAAAAAATATGTCAGGAGTTATCAGGCTGATAACAGGGGAACCATTCAGAAGAGAGCTATAAGACTTAGCTTATTGAAAATAGATAACAAAATACTGCAGATATACTGTATGTGGCCAGCTCAAATTGCATGAATCAGGTTTACATCCACTTTAATATGCTGTCAGGCATTATTTTCAGATATTGGTCAATTGGGGCAGTGGCTCAGTTAATAAGTTTCTGTTAGTTGTATTTTAAGAAAATGTATACACTGTAAAAAGTATAGTAGTGTATTTTAATGTTATAACTAGCAGTTAAGTTTCTAGTAAGGTCTATTTTCTTTGTTCTCTGTATTTCTGTACTCAACCTTGAGGCCTTTTGAACCCTTGGAATATTTCATTCTTTGACATAATATTATTACAGGAAACATTACATAACTTTTTGGTTTTGTCATGAGCTACCATTGTTCTGAGAAAGGAACATTTTCAGAGGAGCCTAAGGAATGGTAATAGACAACGAGAAAGTTCTACCAGCACCGTAAATTATTTTTAGTGATACTATTTACCCAGTAAATATTCCCAGTACTGTATATAAATCTACACTCTGATTTAGTACAATATTACCAGGTAAGCGCTTGCTGAACATCAATCAAATGCTATAGCAGTGTTGCCTGAAGCTGAGAGTTATAGTATATTTCTGCTTTCTTGTCACTAGAATAGAGGAGTGAGATAAAAACTCTCCAAGAGGACATATACTCTATCCTGTATGCACAATTGATCAGAAAACAGCAAAACACAATATAAAGCATGATCCAATTCACTCCCGTGGGGGAAAAATCCTTCCTGATCCCCCAGGAGGCAATTGGATATTCACTAACCGTGGCCTTATTACCTCAAAAAATTAGTAACGAGTTATATTTTGTGCAATTAGGGGCTCGTTTAGCTCTTTTTAGAAACAATCTACTAAACCAGAACTAGTTCTTGAGGGAGTCTCTTTCACATTATTGCAGCTCTTACTGTGAAGAAGCTTTTCTGTATTTGAAGGTTAAATCTCTTTTCCTCCAAACTCAAAGAGTGCCCCCTTGACCGGAAATGATGTGAAATATTTTAACCACTTTAGCCCCGGACCATATTGCTGTCCAAAGACCTGAGCACTTTTTGTGATTCGGCACTGCGTCGCTTTAACTGACAATTGCTTAATCGCCTTACAAGCCCCTCGGCGGAAAGAGGAATTGGGACAGGAAGTCCCACTCCTCCTGAAGCCCCCACTCCCCCCCAAAAAAAATTACATGCCAACTGTGGCATGTAAGGGGATGAGTAGTGGGAAAAGCGGAAGTTCCATTTTTGGGTGGAACTCCACTTTAAGTTCACTATATGGACCACTTATGTATTTTTACATGTTGATCATATCCCCACTTATTTTATTTTTTTCAAAAGATAATCAATCCAGTTTGACTAATCTTTCCTCATAGCTGAGCTCCTCTGTGCCTGTTATCAGTTTGTTTGCCCCTTTCTGCACTTTCTCCAGTTCTCCGCACATTCCAGATAAGGGCTTAGTAATGATTTGTACATGGGTACAATGATGTCTCTCACTCTCTGCAGGCTATACCTCTTTTAATACAAGAGGGTGTTTTGCTATCTTTACAATTGCAGTTTGGCAAAGCATGCTTTTTTAAGTCTATGATCTACCAGAACATCCAGATCCTTCTCCACCTCTGAGTCTCCAGTTGTTCTTCTCCTAATATATATGATGCATGCATGTTTTACGCTCCTGAGTGCATAACTTTACATTTATCAACATTAAACCTCATTTGTAACATAGTAATCCAAAAATAGTGCATTGAGGTAGGCCTTTTAGCGAGTTTTCTATATTTGCAAACTGAATTTTCTAAACCTGTAGACTTTAATTCACATATTAGCCATGTGTGGGGAACTGTGTCAGACCCTTTGGCTAAATCCAAGTATACTATGTTCACATTCACGCCTTTGTCTAAGTTTTTGATGACCTGCTCATTAAAATAAATCAGATTTTGTTGACAACTTTGGTCTTTCATGAATCCATGATGACTTTATTAAACTCTCAATTATCTTCCTGGCTATTGAACTTAAACTAACTGGTCTGTAGTTTCTTGGTAAAGACTTTGATCCCTGTTTAAATATAGGCATCCCATTGACCGTATGACAATCCAGTGGTATCATGATAGTCAATAAAGAGTCAATAAAAATTAGCAACAATGATTAAAAATAACAGAGCTCAACTCTTTAATGACCCTTGGGTGTAAGCCATCCGGGGCATAGAGACAGATCGTCTGCTACTAGTACTTAGGAGCAGCGATTTTACATTTAGTTGTTTACTGCTTACCCATATGCAGCTCCACCCATAATGCTTCAGCATCATCACATTCTCCATCAACAAGGTCCTCTTTTCACACTTGCTTTGAGATCACTTCTTACATACAGACATACACCACCACCTTTTCATTTTACCCTGTCTCCCAGAAAGAGAGCATAGCCAGAAATATTATTAGCCCAGTCATGTGAAGAATGAAATGCATTGCAAGACACCCCATAGCGCTGTGGTCCACGCAGTCACTGGGTATCTTGCAATGCATTCTCTAGCATGCGCACTGTGAGTGGAGTGACAGGCTTGCTCTTTTCTCAAGCTCTTTTCTCAAGCAGATTGCTCAGAAAGACCCAGTGATGTGGTCTACGAGTGCTCCAGCCCTCTGCTCTTGCCTTCCATTTTCTTCAGCCAGCTGTCAGTGTCCGGACGAGTGATCACAGCAATACATACAAAATCTGTTTACTACATCTACATTTAGCTCTTCTATGTCTTTTCCCCCTTTCTCGACATATATTACCAGTGCCAGTGGCAGACTCCCCATATTAAGCACCTATGGCCTAATTACCCACGTTTCCTTGCCTTCCAGGCTAAATTCTCAGAAAAGAGACTAATATGCATTTTTGGGGGAACACCACACTTTTGTTCTTGTTTTTTTTTTTGGTTCGGGGAGCCAGCATATGGGTCTCACTTACATTTAAAGAGGGCTTCTAGATTCTCAAAAGCCGTCTGTTGCAGACCCCCACAACCACAAGAGTGAAGAAAGGGTCCTTGTCCTCATCAACATAGGAACAACATGCTTTGTCAGGAGGGGCCCTCTATCACCTTCCATGTGGATAGCATGTTGTCTGGTCTTGTTCAAGGGCACACACTCATCCCCCATTTTTTCAAGTTTAGGGCTTTTCTTAAAATGTATGTGAAAGGAGACATCACCTGGGGATCTCTTATATTAGGTACCCTCTGCATGTTGAGTACATGTAACCTGGTATGGTACAGATTAGGTCCTCATGCCTGAACATGGGTTTGTACCAAACCGGGAGTTAATATCTAGTTAAAATTGACCACATTTTCCAGGATACTAAGGGCCATCTATACTAAAGAACTTTACAACCGTATAAACACATTCTGCATAAAGTGCATAAAGTACAACAGTAAATATTAAAATTTTTGGCTATTACATTTACTATTGGGGAGATTTCTTCTCTCCTTCTTGTACTATATTTCATTTCCTTCATGTACTTTATAAAGAATAGGAAATTCGATTAAATATCTTAAACACTTGTTACTTGAACAAATGTCCACATTGGAAGAATTTACCCCTATTCTTGTTCAGGTAACAACTAAAAATGTAGGATTTTCTCTAACGTTCAGCCCCAAAGACAACGATCATCAGGACAAATGTGAATGAGGGAGAGTGAATCTCCCCAGCAGGGATTAATTATCTAACAAAAGTTAATTTCACAAGAGGCTCAATTTGATTTGCAGAGCTTAATTTGCAGGAGGTTCGACTAACTTAGTGATCATAGCTAGGTCATTGAACATAACCCTACACCATATTGAAAATCTATAGGCCCCTAATCTTGTCAATTGTTCATGTCTAATTTGCAAGATTTTATTAATTGCTTGCTACCCAGAAGCTGAATAGATGTGGTCTCAGCAACAAGTGGTTATACAGAAACATGGTCGCAACAGCAGCCATGATCATGGTATCGTTTTCTTCAGCCAGTGATCAGCTTTACAGTAAAAGTGATCTGAGCAAATTTACAGCCACCTGATTACTTTTACAGTGCCTTGAAGGGGTCCCCCACCTGCCGCTGACCACCGCCATTCCTGGGCCTGAGACAGTGGTAATCAGTTTGGCTGCACACAGAGGAGATGGAAAAAGATCTATTCCCTGATCACCCCTTTGACAAATGAAGCTGAAAGTGACAAGGATTCAGCCACTTACGGTTTCATTATTGTGTTTCCCTTGCTGGTACAGATGCTTTGAAAGGCAGGGAAGACATTGGGTGTCTAATGGATGCCTGATGTCTCCATAAAGAGATGCATATTTCCGGAGGATTTCTGCTTGTAAACAAACTGCCTAGGGAACCTGGGTGACATCAATAATTAATTATGGTCATGACCATATTAGGTCAATGGCATCATCCAGAATTCCCTGCCCTTGTATCCCCATTTTTAAATATGTATTGTCCCTTTAACTACTTGAGGCCCGCGCTATAGCCAAATGCCGTCTACAGCGCAGACCTGAAAATCCGGGAGGCCGTCAATAGACGTCCTCCACTGTGCCCCTGCAGGGTGCGCGCGGTGAGCGATGTGACTCGAGTGATCAGCGATCCAAATAAGGGGCCGATCCCGACCCCTTACCACGTAATCAGCTGTCAGTCAATGACAGCTGATCACGTGATGTAAAAAATAATCGTAATCGTTGCCCACCAGTGATGCCAATCAGTGCCTCATCAGTGGCACGCAGCAATGCTGCATATCAGTGTAACCTACCAGTGCCCATTATTGCCACCCATCAGTGTTCATCACTGATTTAGCCCATCACTGCCACCTATCAGTGCCACCTATCAATGCCACTTCTCAGTGCCCACCAGTGCCACCTATCAATGCCCTTCAGTGCCACCCATCAGTGCCACCTCTCAGTGCCACCTATCAGTGCCCACCAGTGCCGTCTTAATGGTGCCCACCACTGCCGCCTTATCGATGCCCATCGGTGCCCATCAGTGAAGCCTCATCAGTGTACATCAATGAAGGAGAAAAATTACCTGTTTACAAAATTGTATAACAAAATTAAAAAATATATATACTGGTTATTTTTTTTTTTTAAATCAGTCTTTTTAAGGAAAAACAAACAAACAAAAAAAACCGCAGAGGTGATTAAATACCACCAAAAGAATGCTCTATTTGTGGGAAAATAATGATATAAATTTAATTTGGGTACAGCGTTGTATGACCGACGTGCAATTGTCATTCAAAGTGCATCAGCGCTGAAAGCTGAAAATTGGTCTGGGCAGGAGGGGGGTTTAAATGCCCAGTAAGAAAGTGGTTAAAAACAGCATGGGGTTCTTACTAAAGTTCATACCAGGCCCTTATTAAGGCATGCATCCTGGGTGGACAGGAAAGGGAGGGCAACAAGTGTGCCTCCCCCATCATTCTAAAATATTACAGGCCACATACCTTAAACATTGAGAAGGTACCTTGAAAGACAGGAGGGCAAAGCCTCCCCTATTTGTAAGACACCTTGTCAATATGTTGAGGGGACAAAGAGCTCTTTCCCATGCCCAGTACCCAAAAAGAAGTGGGCATTTGTTGAAGGGATTTATTGGAGTCTGGAAGCTTTCATTATTATAAGCAGGCCCCCAGATATCTTCAACCCCCCAGAAGAATCAGTATATTAATAATAAATAAACATGCTCACATACAACCACACACGCACATTGTGACAGTGTGACAAAGTAATTTACAACATGTCTTCAATGTAAATCCAATGTCATTGACACAGTCCAGTATTGTAGGTCTTCGTTAACCACAATGACCTGCTGCTCAATGATGTTCACCTGGAGCATTTCTGCTGCAAAATTACAGAACCCCAGCAAGCTGCCATACCTAAACAGGCAGACTAAGGATTTTGGGTGACACCATTGACCAAATATGGTTATAACTAAATTTGATCAATGACCTTACTTAGGATCCCCAGGGATCTGTCAATTTGCAGCAGTAGTGCTATCACTGCAAAATGACATATCTCTGGCTAATGTTCCTTTACAATCAATTTCCTTGGCTATTTTGCCAAAGTAGGAAAAGGCTGGGTTCAGGTCAAACTCCTGATCAATCTAACCCATAGTTCATCTTTAGGGCACAGCCAGCAATTAAAATATGACATGTATTCTAACCATTTCCCACTCAATGTAAAACATATATTTTTTTGGCTTTATGTACACTTTATCTGTTCAGTTTATATTTATTATTAAGTAATCGTTTAATTCAAATTTTCCAAATTGATAGATGTAATACTATGCTTAACTGCTTCCCGACCGCCCACCGTCATATTACTGCGGGACAGTGGCGCGGTCTTGCGGGATCACATAGCTCTACGTCCTCTCCTTTTCGGCCACTAGGGGGCGCACGCGCGCCGCCGGCGGCCTGTGCGCACGCCTCCCGCACGCCCCCGAGTCCCGCGCGCGTGCCCGGAGGGTACGATAGCCGTCGGGCACCCACGATTGCTCGTTACAGAGCGGGGAACGGGAGGTATGTGTGTAAACACACACCTCTCGTTCCTGTCAGCGGGGGAAACGCTGATTTTCTGTTCATACAATGTATGAACAGAAGATCAGTAATTTCCTTTAGTGAGTCCACCCCCCCATCCAGTTAGAACACAAATAGGAACACACTTAACCTTCCCTGCCCCCTAGTGTTAACCCCTTCACTGCCAATGGCATTTTTATAGTTAACCAATGCATTTTTATAGCATTGATCGCTATAAAAATGCCAATCGTCCCAAAAATGTGTCAAAAGTGTCCGATGTGTCCGCCATAATATCGCAGTACCGAAAAAAAACGCTGATCGCCGCCATTACTAGTAAAAAAAAAATATTAATAAAAATGCCATAAAACTACCCCCTTTTTTGTAAACGCTATAAATTTTGCGCTAACCAATCAATAAACGCTAATTGCAATTTTTGTTTATGAAAAATATGTAGAAGAATACGTATCGGCCTAAACTGAGGGAAAAAAAAGTTTTTTTATATATTTTTTGGGGATATTTATTATAGCAAAATGTAAAAAATATTGCATTTTTTTCAAAATAGTCACTATATTTTTGTTTATAGCGCAAAAAATAAAAACCGCAGAGATGATCAAATACCACCAAAAGAAAGCTCTATTTGTGGGAAAAAAAGGACGCCAATTTTGTTTGGGAGCCACGTCGCACGACCGCGCTATTCTCTGTTAAAGCGACGCAGTGCCAAATCGCAAAAAGTGCTCTGGTCTTTGGACAGCAATATGGTCCGGGGGTTAAGTGGTTAACATAAAATACAAATGAAAAAGTACATGAATTAAAATACTTTCTGTAAATTTTTATGCCACAAATATCCTGTATATAAAACAGCTGAAACATGCAAACACATAAATCATACAGCATTAGAATGTCATTCACTTCATATTCCTCTCCTGCTTTATGCTACTTCAAATGTAAAAACTGGCTTTGGTGCCTGGCTCAGGGCAGGAATTAAACTTTGTCAGCACAAGTCTAAGTCCGGCATTCAAACAGCAGACTATACCGTTTCTTTTTTTACACCATACAGCATCTATTCATATGCAAATTCTGTAGGTTCAACACAAATTTAAAAAAAAACACTATATAAGGGAAGATCCAGGTTCTGTTTGTTAGATTTTGGTCTGGTATCTCCCTTTAGAGCACCATGGGAAAGGTAAGCTATAGAGACAAGAATCAATAACTTTTTAACCTTTTAACACTGTACCTTTTTGTTATATTTAGTAGATGTTGGTAGAAGTTTCCACATCGTAGACCTTGTAATGGAAATATTTTTATTTTTTTGCCAGTAGATTTTTAAACAATTAATTAATTTATCTCACACTGTACACCCTTCTTCTCTTTAACCGCAGAATGCTCATTCAGGTAAAATAGATTATTCGTCGTGTATAGGCTTACACATTTAAGTCATTTGCATCATAAAGGAAACATAAATATATGTCCTAAACTATACTTTTGTCGTAGACAATAAACCCAAGACTTCTCTGTGGTATTCACAACTTCTTAAAGCTTGCAAAAAAATCAATCTACTGCACCATTTGGACAAACACTAAACAAATCAAGTTGGCCAAACTTAACTGCAGTAATATTATTTTTACTAAGTTTCTTTAATTACGGTATACCTGATAGCCTTTTGCTGTTACACACTGCAATGTCTAAATTCTTCTAGGCCACTTTGCAATTAAGGAAAATGCTACATTTACTAAAGACTTGCCAGTCCCTTTTTTTTATAGGCAGATGTAAGTGAACAATGTTAATAACACTTACTACTGTGGATTTTGTTGCAAGATATTTGGGTTAAAAAGCTCCAGTTCTATTCTGTACACCTACAGTACATGTACACTGAACCCTAGTTTACAGTGTAGACCTATGGGGCCTGACTACAGTTAATCTAGAGTAAAGTGCAGGAACACTGGGAGCTTCTAGGCCATGGGTTCAAAGCACAAAGAGAGCAGTTATCATATTTTTAACAGCAAACCATGCACATAGGTGCAATGCATGTGTTACTTCTTTACATCTAACTTTAAAAGCGTATTGGAGGTCCTCCTAAGCAAATGGAACATTACATATCCAGGGAGAAGTACCACAGCATGTAGCATCTGTACTAGCAAGTTCAAGAGTAACATTAATTAAAGTTTAAATCCTACAGCTAATTTTTGCCCTAAAACAATTACAAGTGATAATAAGCAATATTAAAGGGTAACTCCACTTTTGTGGGGAGAAAAATAGCAAATAAAAAAAAAAGATATAGTATATGCAATTGCGACACAAGTCATATTGTAATTGAATGTTAAAAATTACCATTCCTTTTCAAACTGAAGCTCTGTAATTTTCTGTAAAATGCAATGCAATATGGCTACATGGAGGTGCTCTGTACACAGAATGTGTAAACATAATTTCCTGCTTGTGCGGTTGGCTTAATAATTTTCCCAGAACTCTGCACTAAGATACAACTCAGATTTCAGGCATCCCTGCAACAAAAATGTTGTTTTTGGTGAGATACTCTCAATAGGAAATCACATCTAAAGGGATGCAGGCCCAGCAGCTTTCCTCCTTAGAGCCATGCAGGTGCTGCAGCTTATTGATAATTATGAAACCACTCTCATTAGATTCACTTTCAACATGGACACAGATAAACACACAGGGATTTCTTCAGAATTAACAAAGGGTAGGAATCTGCAACAAAGTTAGTTAAAATCCTTGTAATGAACATAGATCATCCAGAGGGGAATGCTTTTTTCTCAACAAAAGTGGAGTTACGCTTTAAATCAGAATCCATTTGGCTGGCTTTAATTTTGGTGTCAAGATTCACAGCTAGAAGGTATTATGATACCCACTGGGACAAACAATTATGTTTTTTCACCAAAGCCTCTATCTGTACTTGATTCATATCTGTTATGTAAAACGAAATGGTGATTTCCAATACATATTCTTAGGTGGAATCTTTTGCCTCTATTCCAGATAATTTTCTTTGAGGACAGGAACTTCCAGGGTCGCTCTTACGAGTGCAGCTCTGACTGCTCTGAGCTAAATTCTTTTTTTAGCCGCTGCAACTCTATCCGCGTGGAGAATGGAAACTGGATGCTCTATGAACACCCCAACTACAGGGGAAACCAATATTTCCTGAAAAGGGGAGAGTATCCTGACTTTTCTCACTGGACAAGTCACAATGACTCCATTAGATCTTGCCGCATAATTCCACAGGTAAGTTTTGTATTACACTATACTTCAAGTGCCACTGCTGATTATAGTTTTTCCTTTATAATTATTATTTTTCCTTTATAATATTTTTATTTAGTTCAGGTTAGAAGATGAAAGCAAACATTGAACTGGTTATGAAAGATGACAAAAACAATATTTATTGAGGTTGATTTACTAAAACTGGGGAATAAAAAATTTGGTGCAGCTCTGCATATAAAAATGTGTATTTGAACAAGCTGAAGTTAGAAACTGATTGGGTACCAAACTCTGATGCACCAGATTTTGCATCATTAAGTTTTAGGAAAAACAACCCCAATGTTTTCATATTTATATATGAGGTTTAGTAATATTTATTTACACAAACATTTACCATTATTTTAAAGCTGTTAGCAAATGTAATTATTCAAATTACTAAATTACGCTTGGGTGAATTATGCAATATTCCTAAAGTTTTATCAAATTATAAGTACACAACACTAAAAAGCAAGCAACAGGCAACTGCTTCCAATATGGTAGAGCAGGCACAATTTTTATAAAGAGCCCAGCTTACCTTATACTGTAAGTGAGAAAAGGGCAAAATATTGAACTTGACCCCACTCCAAAGATCTCTCTGGTCCAAATCATTTGGTGGAGGGGGAATTATGGTGTGGGGTTGTTTTTCAGGGGTTGGGCTTGGCCCCTTAGTTTCGTTGAACAAAAACATTTTTGGGGGGCAGACCCTAAAATGTGTTTAGATTCAAGATGGTGTAGCTACAAGACCAACAAACCGTATAAAACAGATTATAGTGCACACATTCAAGAATGACATTTATCCTGCAGGGCTAGTAAAAACCACCTGAACATATTAAAAAAATATAGGGGTTTGGTCACACTATATGGTCATATAGTGCTAAGCCCACTTACTGCGACAAAGTTCCCCTGAATTAGTGGTTCCTACCCTAGTAATAGAATGAAAGATCCTGCGTCTCAACCATGGGAGCCAAACTCCTCTATGTGGGAAAACTGAAGGGATTCCTCCTATGCACTGGTGGTCCACTAATAAGGAGGTAATGAGGAGGGGGAGGGGTGCTCTAGTGAAGGGAACTCCTAATGTGTCAGCATACCAAGACATTTTGGACAATTTTATGCTCCCAACTTTGTGGGAATAGTTTGGGGATGGCCCCTTCCTGTTCTAACATGACTGCGCCTCATTGTACATACAAGGTCCATAAAGACATGGATGAGTGAGTTTGGGGTGGAGGAAATTTACTGGCCTGCACAGAGTCCTGACCTCAACCAAATAGAACACCTTTGGGATGAAATTGAGCAGAGACTGTGAGCCAAGACTTCTCATCCAGATTGGTGCCCGACCTCACAAATACGCTTCTGGAAGAATGGTCAAACATTCCCATAGACACACTCCTAAAACTTGTGGACAGCCTTCCCAGAAGAGTTGAAACTGTTATAGCTGCACAGGGTGGGCAAACTCAATATTGAACCCTACAAACTAAGACTGGAATGCCATTAAAGTGTGTGTGCCTTTAAAGGCAGGCATCCCAATACCCCGTTTGGTAATATAGTGTGTATATATATATATATATATATATATATATATATATATATAAAACAGTATGACAATATAAAATATCTATTATCATAGATGTGCTCAGGCAAAAGAGAGCATACTCTGTATGAGACTCATGTACCAAGAAAATGCTAATGCAAGTAAAAAATAACATAGATATAAAAAAAGCAATGGCTACAATATTGTACCAATTGAGGAGCAGAGGTTCAGATGTTTATGGATTCCTATTGGTAGCTGTTTTACCTTAAAGTGGATGTAAATCCAAAACAAAATTTAGATATTTTTTTTATGTCACGATGTAGAGTATAAGATTTCCTATCATCTGTGCCCAGTCTTGCCACACAGAGTTAATACAGCGCTGAGTAATCCTCTTTTAATGATCAGTGAGAATTAACAGAATTCCAGATAAAAACTTGCCAAATTATAAAGTCCATTTTCTCTCTTCTTGCTTTGAGTGACATGTTATTTACATATCTAGCTTGGACATGTTTATCATATGTTATGTTATGTTTATCATAACATGAGGTGATCCAAAGTTCATTGTATATTACCAGGATGTGTTATGTGGGGGAGGGGTGGATTTCTCTCTTTTTATACTGTGAATCACCTCATGTTATGAGGTCGGGCGGCGACTACGTGAAATTAGAAAGAATAAGTAAGAGAGAGAAGAAAAAAGCACAGACAAGAGGAAAGGGGTAGGGAGGGGGGTGGTTCGGACTCGGAGATCCACGGGAAGAGGTCAAACAAGGCCTCAACAGGCTGGTTGTATTGTAGGGAACTCGTAAGAGATCCATGGTTCCCAGATCATGAGAAACTTGGCAATACTGAATATTCATTAATGAACTATCATTGCAGTTACATCTTCACCCTCTGGAAGGCTACGCTTCGGGTTTTCCATTCATGAGCTATGGCCTGTTTAGATGCGATAAAGAGATATGTGGCCAATTTCTGCTGTGATGCATATAGGTTGGGAATTGGACAGTGTAATAGGGTCAGCCTAGTGTCCCTGCGGATAGTTATATGGAAAAGGGTCTGGAGTACACCACGTAGATTTTTAGCTGGTTTCAACCTGGGTGTGGAGTTCCAATTAAAACTAGATATTTGCAGGACAGACTATTTTGCCATAATCCAGGGATGGATCAAAAGAAATGATAACATTTGTTTCATCTAAAAAAAAAAAACTTTAATTAAAAAAGGGAACTGTATCAAAACGTACTTGCCCAGTGAGGACATTTCCTAGTTATCCGATTAGCACATGTTGTCAGATAGGAAGGAGGTTAAAACGTATCTATAAGGTTTATAAATGTTGCATTGTATGCAACTGGTGGTGAGCATAAAGCACCTGAACAGCAATTGTGAGTGTAAACATTTGTGGTTGTAACGGAATTTTTATTTTCAAATAACAAACATGTCTATGCTTACCTGCTCTGTGCAAAAGAATTGCACAGAGTGGACCAAAACCTCCCCCTAGGATCCACCGCTGGCGCTTCTGGTTCCTCCTGGCTTGTCCCCCCCAATAGGAAGCTGCTTCCCATTGGGGCAACTCCTGCGGACTCACTTATGAGTCCCGCTGCTGTGTCCATTGACACGGACAGTGGGACTTGGCCCCCTGGGCGCTGGCTTTGATTGATAGCAGTAGGAGCTAATGGCTCCTACTGGTTCAGCAAAGTCTGTGAGATATGGAAGTGAGGGGAGAAAAGAGCTGCAAATGTGCACAGTGCTGGATCAAATGAGAGCTTAGGTAAGTATACGGGGGATTGAGGGGCCAATACTGATGCCTAAATATTTTTTACCTTAGTACAAGGTATGCATTAAGATAAAAAATGCTTTTGATTTAGAACCACTTTTAGTGCTGGATATATGTGGCAGATTTACCATAAAAATTAGGACATGGAAGAAGATTCCAGAGGTGGATGACACTATTATGAATAAAATGTCAAAATCTGTGTTTTTGTACTTTTTTTACACACAGTAACTGTCAACTTTTATAAGAAAAATGGAGAACCTCTACTTCGGATCTCTTTTTTTTCCCATTAACAACCATACAGTATTTGAGCATATCATTCTCACTTTTGTCAAGCCAATGTTAAGTAGTATGCTTATCCCGCTTTAAGGAGGCTGTAGGGAATGGGAAAGAGCTCGATGTTTGAGTCGAATGTAAGTTTGATGCAAAATTAGGGTGTTCGCCCGTTCATCGAACAGCGAATATTACGTGGCGTTTGTGGCCAATGGTATGCCCCATAATGCACTGTGGACAGAGATAGATTGAGCTGTGAGTGTCTTGTGTTGTTTTTCTTGTGACACTGTTTTTGTGAAATGGTAGAGGTACAATGTACCCCGTTACCAATCTACATTGGGGGGGTCGGCATCTGGGGGGCCCCTGTGTTAAAGGGGGTTTCCAGATTCCCATAAGCCCCCACCCGCAGACCCCCACAACCACCAGGCAAGGGTTGTGGGGATGAGGCCCTTGTCCCCATCAACATGGGGACAAGGCTTTTTTGGGGGGAACCCCAAGCACCCTTCCCATTTTGAATGCAAGTGGCCTTATATGGCTCAGAAGGGGGGTGCTCGTTGGCCTGCCATGGCTGCTTGCTCAGATAAGAGTCTGGTATGAATTTTGAGTACAGTAAAACACATGAGAAAGATGTGCCACCTTATAGGCAGACTAAGGGGACCCCCAGGCATGATATTTAAAGGAATATTTCATTTTTATTGTTTCACTTTAAGCACTCTTAAAATCAATACTCCTGAATTTTTTTTTATTTTTTTTTTGCATTGATACATGTCCCCTGGGGCAGTACTTTGTGCCCAAACACTTGTAATGGCAATGACTTGCATATAAGCCTTTAAAATTAACACTTTTGATTTTTCACGTTCATGACACATAGACTTTAACGGTGTTCGCATGTTTGCACAATTTTTTTGTCTGTTCGCACCAGGGGGTGTTCGGCTCATTCCTAGTAGGGAGCACAAATGTGTATGCAATGATTAGCAAAGGGGCTCTAATAGCAGTGATCTCTAGAAGCCTCATGTAATGTGTCTACAGTCTATGACTCCTGAAGTATTTTTACAGTCTCCAAATACTCGTTTTGCATGCATAAAGATTCTGACCATTTCTGGTGGCATTTCTTCAGTCTTTGACCATCTCCTTTTGCCTGACTGCAGTCTCTAACCATATTTTCAAAACTTTCTTTTAGTCTTTGACAGTTTTCTGTACATTTACCTAATAATATGGTGATGTCAGGATGAGGGACCCTATGCCAGGACAGTAACATATCCTTATTCTCTTCAGCACCGTGGCACATTCAGAATCAGGATCTACGAGAAGGAAGACTTCAATGGAGCAATGTTGGAATTTACCGAAAACTGTCCCCATGTACACGAAGAGTTTAGATATCATGATATTTATTCCTGCAATGTACTAGAAGGCCACTGGATTTTCTATGACGAGCCCAACTACAGAGGACGCCAGTATTACCTGAGACCTGGAGAGTACAGAAGATACTCTGACTGGGGTGCAATGAACTCCAGAGTTGGCTCCTTCAGACGAGTTCAGGAATTCTATTAAATAAAACACATCATTCTGCATTTTGGTCTTAAATAAAGGCAAATTAGTCAAATTGGTCATAATGTCTATTTAACATTTTTCAGATAAAAATAAACTGAAGTCTTAAAAAAAAAAGGTACCAATATTAAAATGGGTATGCTAAACATGAATTCATTAAAGAAAAATTAGCTATTTTTAAATCAGTGAAATTTATTTTTAGAAATGATTGTCCTCATTTGTTTTACTTACTCCCAATTTAACTTGTATAGACACAGCAACAGTGTTTAACCTCCCTGGCGGTATGATTCTGTCTGGAATTACGTACCAAAAGCGGTACAATTATTTGCATGGAAATTTGGCGTTTTATACTGTAGGCCTGCAATTCTTAGGAATAACTTGCTTAAATCTGTCCAAACAAGACATCCCGGGTATGATAAAGTTTGAAAAACAAAATCATAATTTTTTATATAATAAAAAACTATAAATAATTATAACAAATTATAATGTAATTATAATAAAAAATATTCAATAATGTAATCAACTCAAAATCACTGAAATTTGCTCAGTTGCAGAATTGTCGCTGTCATTATTTTTTTTTCTTATGACGAATTTCCCCACAAATCGCTATCGCTAAATTCTGCAAGTGATTATAATTTATTATCGCTGTTTTCTAGCTGATCTAAAACCATTTTTGACAAAAAGGGACACATTTGGTTGCTATGGGCAATCTACAGTTTCCAGGCAGAAAGAACACTTTTTATTATATAAAAGGACATGTAGGGCACAGGACAGACCACTAGGGACAAGGGGGGTGTGTATTTTTTACATACAGTACTGTAATCTATAAGATTACATTGTACTGTATGTAAAGTGTTTGTTTACTTTTTTGAATTTGGCGCCGTTCTCCGCTCCCGTGCGTCGTACCGTCGCAGGGAACGGAGATCGGTGGCACACGGGGACGCTGTGTGAATCGAGCGAGCACCCGCTCGCTCACACAGCGTGGATGCATCGCTGGATCCAGGAAGAAGGTAAGACAGTGCGCGCTGCAAGCTCTGCATGGCTACCCCGAGCGTGACTCGGGGATACCGATCCCAGCAGAAAAAAAACACCCCGAGTCACGCTCAGGGATACCGCCAGGGAGGTTAAGCCATCTGAAATAAAATAAAAAATGTCTGAACACTTAATTTTATATCATGTGATATAAAATGTTCACCTGCCTTGACCTATCATTTTTATTTCAATTTATATTTCAAATTGCTGGTGCAATCTCTCTACAGTCCTTATTAAAGATTAAGTACCTCTGACAGGTATTCTGTAGAGGTAGTGTTGCATCATGCTAAGGAGAGTGAGGTATTTTGGGATTGTAGAGGAAGTAAATATTGCTCATGGATGGGTGGAGTGCTGAGGGCTTAACTGGATTTTGGTAGGTTGCTGTCAGGAGCATTGCCAGGATTGTGAAAGACTTGGGAGACCCTTGATTACCTAGAGTTGAGTAATGATAAGCATGTGCAGTGACACCACTGCGATGGTGGCCAAGTTATGGTATAAGTTAGAGAAGCTTAATGGTGTATGGTTATAGTAAACTTGAACCTATTCTGCTCTTGGTCAAGAATCAGTAATGCACAGAGTGCAGGGTCAGGATTGCATACTGGACAGTATGCAGAGTTTAGGACTGCATAAGGCACAGAGTGCAGGAGTTCGGAGTGTATCTCAACAAAAATGTCCCCCCGACACCCCTGGACAAAACAGCATTCAGCATAACTTACATCCTATCTACCTGAAATGTACTCACCAGACCCCTATCAATGAGTTACATCCTTGGCTATGTGCTACAGGTCTGAAAGACAGCAGAAGAGAGAGCAGGCGGGCATACAATTCAAACGCTTCCTGAGTAAAAAATTGTAGAGAAAAATAATGAGTAGTAGCAGCGAGAAGACCTGGGACACTCAACAGCAGATACGAGGTAAATGTTTTGGGTTCGTGGGCAAGCAACATTTTTGATTTCTGTAGGACAGCAAGGTAGTGTAGCACAGAACCAAGGGATGCCCTCTGAAACTCCTCCCCAACACTTTGCTAATAGTGTTAAAGGCAATGAGAGGGATAGCAGGCAGTGACAGAAGCAGCTCCCTAAGTGTCATGCAGAAAAAAAAAAGGTGCATTGAACTTAGTTGTGAAGCATTTGCAGCGCTACCCTGTTTACTTAACTGGCTCATGTTTAGTGGACTTGCTGCCCACTGTAGGTGACAGAAGTTATAGTTGTTGTTGTAGGCACAAAGCAAAGCATTGCCGCAATGGCAAATGAACACACTGGGGGTCATTTACTATAGAGCTAATATGCAATCGCGCCGCTACTCTCAAAATAGCGTGATCACATTAATTAGCGCCCAAAAGAAATTCACTATAGCTCTGGTGAAAAATACTCCCAAAATTGAATTTACTATACAATAGATAGCGCCCAAACCATTACTCTGCTAGAACCTGGGGTAATGCACATGGAAATAATGTTTAAAACATGATATGATAACCTAAATTAGGGGTGCCCAACCAATGGCCCGTAAAGCCTTCTGATATGGCCCGCAAAGCCTTCTGATGTGGTCCGTGACCTTCTACTCTGGAATGATGGGTTGGCAAGCCTAGATTGCAGGTTGCCGACCTGCCATTCCAGAGCATCAGTGCTGTGAATGAAGCCAGCGGTAGAGGAAGCAATCAGCTGCGGAGCAGAGCCACATAAGCCAATTCTTCCTGTATAGCATGGGCTCCTATCATAGGTGGTGTGATACCAAATGCACTCTGCCTGGGACAGCAACAGCCGGTGATACCTGAATGGAAGACTGTTATTGAAGGTATGTTTATTACTGAAATCACAGTGTACATATGAGCATATCGGTTCTGCAGTGGTTACTAGTGTTGCTCACGAATATTCGCATTGCGAATATTCGCTACGAATATTGCATATTCGAGTATTCGCGAATATCTCGAATATCGCGGCGAATATTCGCTATTTCGAATATTCGATATTTTTCAAATTTCGCAAAAAAATTCGCAATAAAATTCGCAATAGCGAAAATTCGCAATTTTTTTTTTTTATCAAATATCACGAATATTCGATATTAACGAATATTCGCAACCGCATATGTGAAATTTCGCTTTTTATTTATATAAAATATACCGAATATTCGTAAATATCGAATATTCGTGATATTTTATAAAAAAAAAAAAAAAAAAAAAATCGCGAAATTTCACATTAGCGAAAATTCGCATTAGCGAAAATTCGCATTGGCGAAAATTCGCAATTTTTTTTTTTTTTTTTTTTTATAAAATATCACGAATATTCGATATTAACGAATATTCGCGAATATTCTTCGAAATATTCGCGAAATATCGCGAAATCGAATATGGCGTATTCCGCTCATCACTAGTGGTTACTAAACTGCATTCAAACTCATCTGCAGGTTTAGCGCAGTGCACCTGCAGGCTATCTGTACTGAGCCATAGACTTCTGGTTTTACCTGTGGCTTTGGTGCACTTTCAGAAAGTGTACCACACCTGTGGGATATAATAGAATTCTATGGCAAAGTGTAGCCAACTCGCAGGTAAGCCACAGGTGCACTGTCCTGCACCCACTGTGTGGATAGACTGCAGACCGTCCATATAAAAGCAGCCTTAGGCCCCTTTCACACAATTGGTCCAACCCAATTGGACCCTATATTCACCTCTATGGAGCGGCACATGAGAACAGACTTGTGTCCATTTACACCTGCCTACCTCCAATCCGATCTGCCAAAAAAACGGAAGTGGATCTGTCCCCTTTCATCTGATCAGATCAGAGGGCCCATAGAGTAGAGTGGGTCGTGTCTGTGTCTCATTTACATATCCAGAGTGTACACAAACCTGTGATCCGCCCACTCTGCTCATTGTGGCCCGTGACTAGTTACTAAGTGGCTTAAGTGGCCCTCACGCTTCAAAAGGCTGGGCACCCCTGACCTAAATGGTACTTAAATATGTGGTATATTTGTTTAAAGATAATCTGCTTTTAAACTGCTTTAAAAAGGGATATAAACACTGAAATATCTTTAAAAGTCTGAGAAGAGATAAATTCCCCCTCTCTTTACAACGATGTGCCAGCACAACTGAGCATGCTCAGACATGCCAACTACTCTCATTTTAACTCCCAGGCCTTTATTTACCAAGAGTTATAGTAAATACCAGAATTCTAACTGGGCTAAAAAGTGTTTTTAAGAGTGAAAATGAGAGTTATATAGCCCAATGCAAGTTTCAGCCATTGATTATGATGGTACAATTGTAACTTTCCCAAATACATACTTTTAATGTTGAGATGAACTGTATCTTTCTCTCAAATAAATTGTCCTTGCAAAAATGTTGCTTCTTCATCTATTTTGTTTTTAAAGCGGAGGTCCAGTAAAAAAACAAAAACATAATTAAAAGTCAGCAGCTACAAACACTGTAGCTGCTGACTTTTAATAAGGACACTTACCTGTCCTACTGGCCAGCGATGTCGGCCACCGCCGAGCCCGATCCTCGATTCTGGCAGCTCCAGGCGCCACCATCCACAGTAAGGGAAACAGGCAGTGAAGCCATGCGGCTTCACTGGCCGTTTGCTACAGCTTTGTGAATGGACCGGCTGCTTTCTGGGATACACACAGTTCCCAGAATGCAGCACGCCCCATTCACAAGAAGAAACCGAGTGTTGGACAAGGATGAAGATCCACCGGGGAGGATGAAGAGGGAGATTAGGGACTTCCGCATAGCAACAGCTATTTCGGGTAAGTAACTTTTTTTTTTTTTTTTTTAGATTATTGGTGTAACATTATTTTTCAGGGTGAAACTCCACTTTAAGAATTCTAGAATGTGGAATGTTTTCATGTTTTGGTAAAATATATTTTTCTCTATCTCTCTCACTTGTTGCTGTCCATCTCACAAAAATCTTTACCCAAACTCACACATGTGTCTTTACAAGCCACAAACAATGCCATTGCTGATGCAAATGTCAAATTTGTCAAAAATGTGTGTGTTGTTTAATATTTCCAAATAATCATAGTTTGAGCCCACAAATGATATGTGTACCAACATCAGAAATAACAATGTAATTCCCAAAATACAGAGGGTAACTACACTCATACCCCAAGAACCACCAATAACCACCAAATATCACAGAATAAATCAAGAATAACTCCTGACTAATGTCGTTCTACCACCTATATGTCCAAAGAAATGCAGAATCTATGTGTATTTCTGTATAGGAGGGTCCCACATGTGGCAGCACAGTGGCTAACAGGTTAGCACTTCTGTCTGGCAGCACTATGGTTCTTGGTTCAAATCCCAAACATGCAGCTTCATGTAAACAGGTTGTCTGTTCTCCCTATGTCATTAAACATAGGTCCTTACCTAAATCATGTCTAAATGTATGTCAGGGCTGGGCTCAGCCCTTCCTTCTCTGTGCTGCCAGATCCCATCTCTCCACAGTGATTCACATGTTGATGATCCTGCTTGTCAGCTCTGCCTACTTAAAGCCTTCCAGTTCATTTTCTCTTTGCCTTCACCTGTGTTAACATCACAAGATGTTCTCCTGCATTCCTGTTGAAGACCTGATTGACTGACGTTCCCTCTGGCTACAGATCCTGCTTGCTGTACTTCTACCTTTATCGCTGGCTCTTGGACATTGGCTTGGCCGACTACCCTATCCGGTTACTGAACTCTGGCTATGTTTTGACTATGCTTACTCTGTTTACCTTTTTATTTTTATTATAAAACAAGTGTGATTTAACTGTACTTCTGTCTCAGCCTGTTTCATGATTTCTGACAATGCAGTATTTATGTGTAGAAGGGTTCCAGCACAGTTGCAAATTGTGTCATATGTTTTCCATGGGCAAGGACTATATTCAGCTTTAACATTTCCCCATGAACACTAATTGAAGCCTCTTACCAAACCTAAACCCACAAAATGACAGCTGTTTATCTCTCAGCATACTGAAGGTAATCAGCCATACCCAGCCTTCAAAACAGATGACATATGCCAGAAACAGGTTGTTAAATGGCTCTCTGGCCTTCCACAGTACATCTGCATTGATTAACTTTTTGCACCCCTGGGACTTAGGACTGTGAAACCACAGATATGCAGGCTGCATACATGTGGCAGCACAGTGGTTAACTGGTTAGCACTTCTGCCTAGCACCATGAGGTTCTTGGTTCAAATCCCACTACCTCGCTAGAGTTTTTTTTTTTATCTTTTTCCTCTGTTGTGGTGTTAAAGTTTCTTTTTCACCAGTGATTACATTTTTCATGGGTTTCACATAGTGGAACCCCAAGAAATAACCTTATAAAACAGGAAAGTGTGAGTTTGCACCAAATCTAGAACTGTGGTGTTTTGGGCCAGATATGGATGCATAATGCCCTGTACACACGATCAGACCTTTGTCCAACCAAATTCTTTTTTTTTTTTCACCACTTCAGACTCAACCACAGCAAGAGACTTGCTCATGATTTCATTCATTCATTAGTATTGTCTATTCGTCGGTTTTGCATCATTTGTGGTTTTCTGAGGGATGATTTTTATATTTTTCTTTTACTTTATTATATATATATATTTTTTCCCTATTGTTTATTAATTTAGCTATCAAATACAATTTTAAAACCATACCCACTCCCTCCCACCCCTGTACCGTAATGGTTTGTTCCTTCCTTTTTTTATCTTCTTTCTTTCATCTTCTGTTATCCTCTGTTTTTGTTCCCAGGTATTCCTCCGATGATTTTAAATCTTTCCACTGTCTCCATCTTTTATTATATGTATTGAGTTGACCCGCATCACTACTACATAAATATTCCATTTTATTATAGTTTTCCACTCTTTCGAACCATTCTTTTATATCTGTTTTTTTTTTTTTTGTACTTAGCCAGTTTTTTGGTATCAATCCTTTTGCGGCATTTATTAATGGTGGAATTAATGTTTTCCTGTACCTTATATTTGATTCTGTTGATTTGTGAAACAAGCACGCTTATATGCTATTAGATATCTTTTCTCCAGTTATTACTTCCACGTATTCCCGAATTTCCTGCCAGTATTCCTTTATCTGTGGACAGTCCCACCATACAGTATATGTGTAGTTGTTCCAATCTGTCCACATTCTCTCCAGCACAATGGGGTTTTGTCTTTACTATATTTATGGATCACTTCGGGTGTCTTATGCCATCTTGAAATGCATTTATAGTTCATTTCAATTGTATTCATATCGGTTGCGGTGTTATGTACGGATGCTATAATTCTTTTAACTTGTTGATCCTCAAATTTTTTGTTTATTTATTTTTCCCATTTCTCTATAAAATAGGGTTTTCCTTGTAGCTCTGTTTCTGTCAAGATTCGATACACATGCCTTAGTGGGGTTTGTATAGAACATAATTTTTCTAGTGCTATTAATTCCTTGTCATCTCTTATAGGTGAGGGTATTGAGTTTACCATATGTTTTAATTGTAGGTATTCCCATTCATTGATATCCCACCTGTTTTTTTCTTTTATCTCCAAGAGTGTTTTTATCTTTCCGTGTTCTGCATTATTCTTTACTTGTGCTGCCCCTCTTTTATTTACCCACCGAGTCCCTTTCCCAGGAGTAAAAAAAATAGTTTCCGTAAGTGAAATTAAAGGTGAGTTATAAGTCCATTTATTCTGTCTATAAATGAAATCCCAAACTTTGAAAACATTTTTCGTTAGTCCGTGCGTGTCCACATCACACACTCTATACTTCCATACGTTTTTGTGAAGTGCTGTTTTACTCTTTCTCTTTGTCTTTATTTCCCCATTCTACCATTCGTGCAATAATCGTGGCCTTATAATATCAATGTATATCCGGTGCTGCTAATCCTCCGTGTTTTTTTCCTCTTGTTAATGTTGCAAAATTTACTCTCGGCTTTTTATTTTTCCATATATATTTTATCAACATTGTTTTGATACTCTTAAAAAAACTATGTGGAATGTCTATGGGTAACATCTGGAGTTTATATGTTATTTTTGGGAGGATAGCCATCTTGAAACTGTTTATCCGTTCTAACCATGAAAGTGGTCTGGTTATAATGTTTTTTAGGTCTGTTTTCATCTCGTTTAGCAGAGGGATATAGTTAGCAAGGTACAGGCCATCTACTGTAGATGTCAGTTTAACCCCCAAATAAGTCAACTCTCCTCTCACCCACGTAAATGGATATTGGTTTTGCAACACAAGTTCTTTTTTCTTCTCCACCCCAATATTTTAAAATTTTTGTTTTTATAGGGTTTATTTTGAAGTTCGAAAGTTCTCTTTACTTTTTTATTTCCTTTGTTATGTTTGGCAAGGTCACCCTTGGATTAGTTATGTACATTAAGATATCATCGGCTTATGCCGCTACCTTGTGTTCTTCTTCGCCTATTCTCGCCCCTTCTATATTTTGGTTATTTCGCAGAGATGCCAGAAAAGGTTCCAGCGTTAGTACATATAGGAGTGGCGAGAGCGGGCACCCTTGTCTAGTCCCATTATGCATTTCAAAGGGCACTGACATCTTACCATTAACCTTGACCATTGCCATTGGTCTACTGTACAGATTTTGTATCCAGTGTCTAATCTTAGGTCCCATTCCCAGATGTTGGAGCGTGTCCATCATAAATCCCCAGTCTACCCTGTCAAATGCTTTCTCGGCATCTATTGACAGGAGTAAGACTGGGGATTTTCCACTCTTGTTTTCTTGAAGTAATAATATAGTTTTTAAACTATTGTCTCTCCCTTCTCTACCGGGTATAAATACAGTCTGATCTGGGTCGACCCAATCTAGCATATAGCAAGGATTTTTGCATATAGCTCTGTGTCAGCATTTAGTAGTGCTATAGGCCTATAACTAGAACATAATGGCCCGGATTCACACACAGCAGCCAACGCAGCGCAGAGAGGCAAGCATGGAATTCATAAAGCCAGTGCTCCCAACGTTGCACCAGCGTGGCGTGGGTTTCCAAGGCGCAGGCCGGCGTAGGTGGAAGTGGGCGTGATCCATGCAAATGAGGCGTGACCCCATGCAAATGATGGGCCGAGCACCAGACAAGTACGTATAACGAACTGCGCATGCACCGTGACGTGAACGCATCTCCCTGCGCATACTCCCAACCATGTCGGAACAACTGCCTAAGATACGCCTGATCACTGTGTACGCCGTTAACGTAACCTACGCCCAGTCAGACACGCGTCCAACGTAAAATACGCCGGCTTGTGTTCCCTGGTGCAGGCCTGAGCATGTCTGTTGCTGAGTTACACCTCCTTTATGGGGAATAACTTTACGCCGGATGTACAACTTACGCGAACCACGCGTAGCCTGCATCGGGCGCACGTACTTTCGTGAATCACCGTATTTACCTAATTTGCATGTTTGAATGGCTAATCAATGGGAGTGCCATGCACCCAGCCTAAATGTACGCCCACCCTACGCCGGCGTAAGCAAGTTACTTCGGCGGGGTGTAGTCTGGTTTTATTCGCATCTCTGTTTGTGGGTCTGATGCACAGATACGACGGCGCACATTTGCTCTTACGTCGGCGTAACTTGTTATACGTCGGTGTAAGTGCTCTGTGAATCCGGGCCAATGTCTTGTATTTTGGTATTATGGTGATATGGGCCATTAAAGATTCACGTCGCATTTTCTCTCCTTCCCCTATTTTGTTAAAGTAGTTGCATAATCTCGGGATCAGTTGGCTCTGAATTTTTTTATAGTATTTGATGGTAAACCCATCTGGTCCAGGACTTTTTCCTGTGGGTGTTTCTTTCAATGCTCTTATAATTTCTTCCTGCTTATTTACTGCTTCCAATGCTGTCAGGCGTTCTTCATGTATTTTTGGCAAATTTGCGTTCTTTACATATTCTTGTATTTTTTCTTTCCTCTTCTCCTTACCACTATAGTATGTTTGAAATGCTGTTGCGATATCTGCTGTTTTATTCACCATTTCTCATCTTCCATTCTTTATCTTCCCTATATAATTTAATGACTTATTGCGCCTTAACATTTTTCCAAGGTATTTTCCAGGCTTTTTTCTCCTTTGTATCTGTCCTTTCTAAGTCTATTAAACTCCTTTCTTGTTTCCTGTTCGATAAGATCTTTCAATAGTTCCCTTTTAGATATTAAGGCTCGTTGGGTTTTCTTTTCCACATTACTTTTGTCTTTGTTCCAGATCATGTATTTCTTTTAAGATTTTTTGCATATTAGTTTCTCTTTCTTTCTTTTTTTCTGGACCCAATAGCTATCAATTGACCGCTTATAACAGCCTTGTGTGCTTCCCAAATTAATGTTGTACTTAATTCTGGTGTATCATTAGTCAGGAAATACTGGTCAATTTCCGTTTTTATAATATGTTCTACATCTTGATCTTCAATTATATCTTCATTTATTTCATTATTATATCATTATTTATTTCCGTAACTACGTCCAATGCTCTATGTTCGATCAGCATGTAGTCCAGTCTGGAGTACATTCCGTGTATCATTGAGTGGTACGTAAATTCCTTTACATTAGGATATTGAATCCTCCAGATGTCTACTAATTGATGTTTAAATAATTTTTCTTTTACCCTTCTTAATACATTTTTTTCTTTATCCACAGCCCCGGAGGTGGAGTCTAATTTGCTGTCCATGGTAAAATTTAAATCTCCAGCCAGTGTTAAGTAACCTTTCTTGAATTCACCCAATTCCTTTAAGATCTCTAAGAAATATTTTTTAGGATGCTTATTGGGACAGTATACATTGGCCAAGGTATATTGTGTGCCTGATATAGTTCCCTTTTAGGAACAAGAATCTGCCTTCAGGGTCAACCCTCCTATCCTCAATCTCAAAGCCAAAGTTATTTCCAAAACCTATTGCCACCCCTTTTGCCATTTTTGTGGGGGAGTCTCCGTAATACCATGAAGAAATCTACCTTGAATATAGTTTAATATTGGAGTCCAATGCCAAATGGGTTTCTTGTAAGAATATTATTTCTGCACCCAATCTTTCTAATTCTCGTAACACCATATGTCACTTCTGTGGAGAGTTTAACCCTCTGACATTATACGTTATAACTGTTATCAAATCCATTCTTCTTTTATTCTTTTCCTCCTCTCTTCCTTTCTTCCCTTTGTACTGGGATGAAGAGACCCCAGGCTCTGATATACACCAGGGGTCTCTCCCTCCCTGAACTTCTGGACTTCTGGGGACAGCAGATCGACTGGAAAATCTTTTTCTTTTTTTTTTTCTTCTTTTTTCTTGACAAACCATTTTTATTTGATTTTTTCCCCCCTATATCCTCCCCCTCCCCCCGATCCTCCCCATTTCCCTCCCACTCTTCAGATGGTTTAGACCCATGGTCTTTCAGCAGGTTTCTATGAACCTTCCTAGCCTACCTGCTAACTTACGCTGAGGGGGCGTACTGTCTGGCGTTATTGCCTACCTCCTTTGTGTATAGGGAGAGGGCCTAAGAGCTCTCTGGAAGTCCAGGTTTCCCACCCCCTTTTATTTCTTTAATGTTCGAATCTATTCTATTTTCCCTACCTCCCATCCCCATTACTCCACCTGCAAAAAATAAAAATTACTTTTACCCCTTTTTTTTCCTTCCTTTCTCCCTTTCTTTCCCTTTTCCTTTCTCTTCCCTTCCCCTCCTTTCTCTCTTCCTTTTTTTCTTCCCCCCCCCCCTCTCCCTTCATTTCTCTCCCCTCTTTCCTTATCAATTTGCAAGTTCTCCTCTGTTTCTTCATTATGTCTTTCTCTTGGGGACCAGGCATTTACACACACAGCTCCCGGTTCACACTCTGTAACAATCGATCATGGGTGACCAGCCGTGACCACGCCCGCCAGGCACGCGCACGGCCCTAGTGCCTGCAATGCAAAATGACGTTATATTACGTGATTTTGCACAGCCGAGCCGACCTGCCGCCGTAAAACTGTTTTACGGCGGCTGGTCGGCTAGTGGTTAAGGCTGCCGAAAAGAGTTGAGTTGGGATCGGCTTATGGAGAGGAAGATGGAGAGAGATGGTATACAGAATACCCTACGCTTTCAGGTTTTGCCTGATTATTTTCTGAAGGTGAATTTGGATTACCTTGTAAAGAAACTGCTGGTAAAGATCATTGGAGTGGAGATACACCATATCTTTTGCATTCAAGATTATGCAGCATCAAGGTATTATGATGTCTTCTTTATTCATACTATTATATGGATGTCTTTGAGAAATGCAGGGAAATGCAGAAAGAAAGTAGTGAACTTATTAGGCCCTTCAGGATTGATCTGCTGTATATTATGGAGGAGAAGCTTTTGGTGGTTCATTTCTTTAACCCTTACACAGACATGCTCTGATTGTGGCTTTCTTGAGAAGATACTGTTCCTCTGTGAAATAAGGTTTCAAGTTAACCAACTGTTTCAAAATATTTAACATTAAACTGCATTTTTTTTGTCAAATTAAAAGTGTAACCGCAGGGGATCGTTGGAGTGCACCACCCGCCAGCTAATAATTCAGTGGCAGGTAATAGAGGATTCCTGTTCTACCCGGAACAGCCTGCATACTGCAGGAAATGCTACACTTTTAGCCACACTAAAGAGAACCGTAATGTCCAGAAAAACTGTCAGAATTGTGGTGAGGAGGAACATGAGGCAGAGGCCTGTCTGGTGAAGCGTGCTTGCGAAGTGTGTAAGAAGTGTGACCAGGCAGTCAAAAACTGTCAGGGAGTCATGAGGACCTATGTCTCGAATGCAGATGCTGTTAAGCTGTTGAGAATGGGCAGCCAGTGTCTGTACAGGTGCTATCTGACTCCCCCGAGAGGCCAGAAGAGAAGGTTGTGGCTGAGAAGGAGGAAGCGCATCTGGTTTAACCACTTAAGGACCGGTCCAATATGCTGCTAAATGCCCAGAGGCGTTTTTACAATTCGGCACTGCATCGCTTTAATAGACAATTACGCGGTCGTGCGACGTGGCTCCCAAACAAAATTTGCATCCTTTTCTTCCCACAAATAGAGCTTTCTTTTGATGGTATTTGATCACCTCTGCGATTTTTATTTTTTGCGCTATATACAAAAATAGAGCGCCATTTTTGAAAAAAAAGGAAATTTTTTTACTTTTTGTTATAAGAAAAATCGAGTAAACTAAATTTTAGTCAAACATTTAGGCCAAAATGTATTCAGCCACATGTCTTTAGTAAAAAAAATCACAATAAAAAAAAACTAGCTACCTAGCGGCAACAGTGACGCTAATACAGCGATCAGAAAAATGATCGCTTAGTGACACTGGCAATAGGGGGTGAAAGGGTTAACTAGGGCGGTGATCAAGGGGTTAAACCTTTATTAGGGGGGGTACGGGGGCTACCCTGGACCTAACACTAACTGCCTGTCACACTAACTGTCACACTGACACTAAATGCAGTGATTAGTAAATATATGATCACTGCATTCAGTGACACTGTGACAGGGGGGGTGATCAGAGGGGTTTTATGTGCCTATGTGTACTGTGTTAGTGTAGTGTTGGTTCAGACTCACTTGTGATGTCACTTCCTCCTTCCTGTGTTTACACAGGCAGAGGGCGGGGGAGTGCGCGCATTGGCTGGGAGCGATCCGGAGGGGGCGGATAAAAACGAACAGCCGCCCCCTCATCCTGGATCGCTCCTGCAGCCACGGGGACTGCCGCAAGTACCGGGGGGTTCAATTGGACCCACGTCTAGGCAGGGACGTACAGGTACGCCAATATGCCTGTACGTGCCATTCTGCTGACGTATATGTACATGTGGCGGTCCTTAAGGGGTTAAGTAAAAATTTGACACGTTAAAAAATCACATTAGAAAAGCAGGGATACAAATAATGCATAACAAGCATGACTAACCTTTTTTGGTGATCAAAAGTCCTCGCCCCAAACCCCAAACAAGTTACATGGCAGGATTATCATAAGCAAAAACAGACAAAATTTAGACAAAAGCCAAAAAGGCAGCACACAAACTACATTGACACACACAGCAGGAATGAATTAGCAGGAACATTCCCTTTCATCTAAACCATTACACAGCAGTTGTAAGTCTAACATGTGATATTTAGAAGCAATCATCAAACCAAAGCCTTAGTAGGGTGTGGGTCTGGAATTATGCAGCCCCCCCCTGCCCCCACAAAAAAAATCTGTTTGTTAGGATTTTGGTTTGCTTGCATGTACACACGAGCAAACCAAAATCCCCGCCAGCAGACGGCGCGCTGACGTGTCGGTGACGTGGCGGTGACGTTGATGCCGCCACGTCACCGCACCAGGAAGTAAAACACTTCCGCGCATGCGCCGAATCCATTCGGCGCCGGTGCGAGACGACATGTCTGCTGGTAAGTGTACTAACCAGCAGACATGTCGGGCGGACGGATTCCCACCCGATAGATTTCAAAGCATGCTTTGAAATCTGTCGGGTGGCCAAATCCGTCGGCTCGGCCGTACACACGATCGAATCTGTCTGCTGGGACGGTCTAGCAGACCGTTTCCAGCAGACAGATTTGATCGTGTGTACGAGGCCTAACACATTTACATCATTGTGGCCTTTCAAACTATTTTATAAGTGCTCTCTACTTTTTAAATTTCCAGCCTAGTGAATTTACCATTAACAGCACCGGCAGTCAGACACTGCTCAGACGTCACCTGACTCGCTTTGAATACCAAATTCATCTTACAGTCATCTGACATCTTACAGTCTCCAAAACTCAGCAAACCGGTCCCGGGGTTGACATAAGCCTCTTTTGGACTAACAACGCCCTGTGCCCAGTGACAGTGCTCAACCGACTACTGTCCTATCTACCCAGCTAATAAGGTGGTAGCCCGTTGCTACCCTTTCCGACCAGCCCCCTGAGTGGCAGACAGTTTATCAGGCACATCAGGATCCTCCTAGCCAACTTGGGCTTTAACCCCAGTCAGTTCTATGGACAATCCTTTCCAGCATGGAGTATCAGACCATGTGATCAAGAAGCTAGGCAGATAGAAGTCCACTTGCTTTGCTACATACATCCCAAATCCTCAGGTGGAAATGGCACAGGCCTTCACCAAGCTGGCTCAATAACCACAAGAACCAATAAAGAGTATTTCCCTATCTGGGTCTTTTGGCATACCGACCAGACCACCAAGGCACACTTCAGGTCTATTTATGTTGTAAGTCTTGTTGCATGTTAATTTGATCCATATCTGTCTCGGTCATAAGGGTAACAACCATAAATAAGAATGCCAGAATTTAAGCAGCCCACTCGCCCATGCTCTTTGTGGGTTCCCTACCTCCCTTTTAAGGGCACTTCTCAGCACATCCTTCTCCATAACTACCCATAAATTATCTTGGGTATGCCCCTTTTCTTGCCATACCGGCCAGACCACCAAGAGACACTTCAGGTCTATTTATGTTGTAAGTCTTGACGCGTGTTTATGTGATCCATATCTGTCTTGGTCATATATATATATATCTATATCTATATATATATATATCTATATATATATATATATATATATATAGATATATATATATATATATATATGTAGCACCTGTGTACTTATCAGTACAGGTGCTACGCTAAATTTAGTTGGGGGATGAGAGACTAATTTGGTCTCACCCATCGTTTATTTGCTAAATTCGGCTGCTGTCAGCCCTGAACTGTCCTGTGGGTCGTTCTGTGCTCCAGAGATGTAGTTCCATCTCTGGGCAGCAGGTGGCGCCAGAGGGGTCCAGGCAGAGCCACTTTTCCCCAGCAACCAATTGGAGGAGTTTTCCCTTGCGGGGCATGCTGGGGGAGGGTATATCTGTGGCAGACACCATTTTTCAAGGTTATTTGCAGGTTCCTGGTTCCAGGTGTGGCACCCACCTTCAGGGTGTGCTCATATCACGGGCCCCACCACTATGGCATACCTGGCTGGGGCCCGTGCTACGCGGAGTTCCAAACTCTGGGCCTCATGGCTCAGAGCAACTAGAATTGCCAAGGGGCCCCAGTGACTTACTGGGTCCCCACACTTCAAGAGAAAAGGATCCCAAGCTGGGTGCTGTTCGGTGGGGAGTCGGTCTGAGGTTAACCCGGAGGCAGGTGAACCAATAGGGCACAGACAAAACCATTGGGGATCTGAGTGACCGGACACTGACAGGTTGTATGCAGCAAACTGTCAGTTGGTGGCTTCTTAACCACTTGTCATCTGCCCACCGTCAAATGACGGCGGGCAGACGACTCCATTGTTCTGACATCACGTCATATGACGTGATGTCCCTTTAAAGTCGCGGGCGGGCGCACGCGCGTCGCCGGCGGCGCATGCGCGCACCCGCCGCTCTGCGGGGATCCCGTGCGAGTGCCCGGCGGCAACGATCGCCGCCGGGCACACGCGATTGCTCAGTAACTGAGCTGGGACGTGCAGCTCTGTGTGTAAACACAGAGCTGCAAGTCCCTGTCAGGGAAAGAGGAGATCGATTGTGTCCCTTGTACATAGGGACACAATCGGTCACCTCCCCCAGTCACCCCCCCTCCCCCTACAGTTAGAACACACATAGGACACACATTTAACCCTTTCCCCGCCCCCTAGTGGTTAACCCCTTCACTGCCAGTCACATTTATACAGTAATCAATGCATATTTATAGCATTTTTCACTGTATAAATGTAAATGGTCCCAAAAATGTCAGAAAAGTGTCCGAAATGTCCGCCATAACGTCGCAGTCCCAATAAAAAAATCGCAGATCGCCGCCATTAATAGTAAAAAAAAAAAAAAAAAAATGCCATAAACTATCCCCTATTTTGTAAAGGCTATAAATTTTGCGCAAACCAATCGATAAACGCTTATTGCATTTTTTTTTTACCAAAAATATGTAGAAGAATACGTATCGGCCTAAACTGAGGGAAAAAATATTTTTTTTATATATTTTTTGGGTTATTTATTATAGCAAAAAGGAAAAAAATATTGCATTTTTTTAAAAATTGTTGCTCTATTTTTGTTTATAGCGCAAAAAATAAAAACCGCAGAGGTGATCAAATACCACCAAAAGAAATCTCTATTTGTGGGAAAAAAAGGACGCCAATTTTGTTTGGGAGCCACGTCGCACGACCGCGCAATTGTCAGTTAAAGCGACGCAGTGCCGGAAGCTTATATTTTGTCTGGGCAGGAAGGGGGTGTAGGTGCACAGTAGGTAAGTTGTTAATTATTGACTGAAAGGATTTGCTCTATCGTTCTCAAGTTTTGGACCTGTGGCAGAGGCCTTTACTAATTTATCAGAGCCAAGTCGGTGGCAGAGACTTGTTTCTTCTCAGCATTCTCACTTTCTGGCTGCCAGGCCTGTGAGAGGGACCTGTCCAGGGGCGCTATACCCACTCCGGCTGGAGCGGCGATGAGACAAACACATTCGTTGGAGGCAGGACTGCATCTATTTTCCACAGCCTGTATCTGCAAGGTTACTCTTTTTCACCAATCTACTCTATCTACTTCGAGTTGACTGTTGGTCGTGTTGGACCAGAAATAAAGCATTAAAAACGTCAACCAACGGTCTTGACTTCCTATTACTGCTCTCATCACTATCATCACCCCTAGACACCATCACAGAGGTAACTTAAATACGCCGATCCCAAATCTAACCAGCGTCTCCTACAGGGGTAAACGCTACACGTGGGGGCTTGTCCGGGATTAGGCTGTTACCTATAGCAACGGAACTGTGAGTACTTTATTGGTGAAGAGCACAGAGTGTCATGTATTGAACTGTATGGCCGTGAAGGAGCTAATCCCGGACGAGCCCCCACATGTAGCACTTACCCCCGAAGGAGCCGTTGGTTAGATTTGGGATTTACTCTCTTTGATTGATTCACCCCCTTTAACTAGCTCAAACCCTCCCTTGGCACACCAGATGAATTGCAAAAGGTATTGTGGCCCCTTCTTGGCGGAGGCCACAATAGCATACATATAACATGCAATGGCAATACAATAATATGATTACCTGTTCCTGTGAGCGATCTCCAGAATTAAAAACACATCACACAATTAGTGTATTCAAACCAAAAGAATAACTTAACTCTATGTCGGGTAAAGAGAATAAAGGGGGTTTGAATAACAAATTAATAACAAATATATACTAGTACACAATGACTCTGCAAGGGCCCTTGCGGGAGTCAGCAAATAAAGAAAGGAAACAGGATTAAAACAGAGGAGATCAATACTATGAGCTCAAATTACTATAGGCAGTCTATGCTCGTGGGCTCCCCCTAGCTGGCAGCCCTGAAAAATAGCTAATGCAAGGGAAACTCCCTGCCAGGCCTAGCTCAATCTGCTCTCAGAGATCTCTTAAGAATGAAGTTTATGTTGCGGCCGTTGGTGCACTTTAGATTGTAATCCAAAAAGGGTAAAAGGTGGGATAAACTCAGTCAAACAGGGTACGATGTATTTAAATGATGATGGACTGATCGCTCGTCAGTGTCAGTCAACTCTGCAGAATAACTCTCAACTTAGTAGGCCTCTCTGGTTCAGTCAGAGATCAAACACGTGCTTCCGGTTGATGGAGTGACACTTAATTGTATGTCAAAGTAATGGAATGAAAGTTGGGCGTGTGCCCTCTCACAATATCTCATGACATCACAGGCAGCCCACACTTTTACACAGATCACAGCCATTTTCAGGAGAAAAACTTCTCCTCTGTTCTCCTTCTGAGAACAGACGTTCTCAGGTTCATAAACAGGCTGCAGAAGAGATTATTTTCCTCTGGGAACTGCCAAGAACTGAACCTAGAGAAAACTTGGGGGTGGAAGGTGGTTGTAATGAAATAGGTGGAGAGCTACTAGAGTGATTGCATTATGTTTTAGCTATACTCATTTTGATTGTTTTTTGTATTGGCTGCCCACCAAGGGTAAAAACTATTAGTTCAACACATCCCCCTAGAGTATAGCTGTGTAAGCACTTTTTTTCATAAATAATAATAATAATATTTAATAATATATAGTAATTATGTTGTATGTGGACAATGGTTCCAATTTCATTAGAGTTATACAATTTATAAGTTAGATTTTTACACTGAAAGTCACAAAAAGAATTATGACAAATATGACAAAATACACTGCAACATTGCATCGATGCTTGGGTTAAAAAGTTTAATAGAGCCTGTCCTGATATGACCTGCAGGCTCCTGTATTTTCTGTGCATGCATTTTCTGCTTAGAGCAACAGAAAAAATCAAGAGAAGCATTGGAAATAATGCTTTTCTTTGTAATGGGATAAAAGGGTACAATCTAGTTTACAGTGAATGTGCTTGCATTTATTTTAGAGATTTCTATACAAGGGTTCAAAAGAGGATTTCAGTGACCAATCAAACAATTGCAAACCAGAGAAGCTGTCATTAGCAGAATCAACAATAGATGCCTAGAGAGCAACACAACAATTTGATACGATGTAGATACTGTATATGTTAATCCACACTGTAATTTATTCATACATGCAAATCTTAGCATTGTAGTGATACATTTAAATAGAAGCAGAAAAAATGTATGTGATGTACTGTGGTTAATCTGTGAAGTCCATCCAAAATGGGGAAGGTAAGCAAAAAAATACCAATTATAACATGTATTATGTAAGAAAATCTGCACTTACAATGCAGCTAAGTATTTTTTATTGTTTTCAGTAAAATAATTCCCAGAGTATTATTTTATTTACCCGTACATAACAGGATGTCAATAAATAAATATATATATATATATATATATATATATATATATATATATATATATATATATATATATATATATATATATATTCTTAACAATATGCAGCACTGGAAATGTCCTTAAAAATCCCCTTTCTAATTAATTACATTACAGCAGTATTTATTAAAACTTATCATTTTTAGATTTCACCAGAGGTTTTCTGTAAATGTCATTATGTTATAGTTAGTTATATAAAAAAGTGAGCTGTGAAAAATAACTATTGAAATTTTTATGACTATATTTTTGCTAAATGATAATGTAATCTACTAGAAAACAAAATCATTGGTAAAATATTATTAATAAGTAATCTACCAGGAAAAAAAATCTGTTAAAATAATGTTATTTTAATCTTGGAATACTTTAGATTAAACAATTTACCATACTGTATCTTCAACTAATCTTGTATTTATGAACATTTTCTAAAGGGATATCTGTATTGCATTCCAATCAATTTCCAACCTTTTTCTAGAAAAATTTCTGCTGAAAGACAATTGGTTTCTACAGATAACATTAACAGTTAAAATATGAGATAAAAATAGTGCAGCGCAAACAATAAATACAAGATATACAATACAGTGTCTCTAATGGTGCTGCTAATGCACCATTAATCAAGGACCTGTATAAACAGGAACAAAGTAAAGAGTGATATATTACACCAAATAATAAATCTTATGTACATAAGTGCATAAATATCTTAACGAATGTCCATATAATAATATGTGCAATAGATCCAATTTTTCAATTGGTCTAATAAAATCCACCAGAGTGCAAACGTGATGAGAATTGATCCAATAATTCAATTGATCTGATTAAAATCCACCAGAGTGCAAACGTGATGAGAAGGTAAAAAGTGATCCCGCCACCAAATGGGTATTCTACTATTACCTCCAAAATAGACCACTGTTTCACCAGATGGTCATACTGTGCATAAGAATCCAACAGGAAGCCCAGGGGAGAGATGTTATGTAGAGTCCTCACATGTCAGTCATGATATGTATCAAAACAAAAAATAAGAGAAAACAAACATCTAAGAGCTTCCATAAAAACCAGGGATTTATTGCAGCATATAGCATACAGCTTACTCACATTTGGTGAGAAAATAAAAGGCATCAAGATAAACCATAGGACCGCACAGAAGGATCACATCAGGAGGAGGTTCAGACCATAAACGAGCGACTGTAAGGGTGATTCCTGTCCCCGGACGCGTTGCGTAAAAATTACTTCTTCAGCAGGGCAGCGGATTTTAATCAGATCAATTGAATTATTGGATCAATTCTCATCACGTTTGCACTCTGGTGGATTTTATTAGACCAATTGAAAAATTGGATCTATTGCACATATTATTATATGGACATTCGTTAAGATATTTATGCACTTATGTACATAAGATTTATTATTTGGTGTAATATATCACTCTTTACTTTGTTCCTGTTTATACAGGTCCTTGATTAATGGTGCATTAGCAGCACCATTAGAGACACTGTATTGTATATCTTGTATTTATTGTTTGCGCTGCACTATTTTTATGTTGTATCTATTTTGGGAATTTTGTGAAAGTTTCTTTGTGTCCAGCTAGCATTCACAGAAAATTTAACCTTGGAGTTATTTTCAATATTATTTTTTTTTTTTTTGTATTTATATTGTAGTATATTTAGTCTTCAAGTTTTCCTCAATATTTTGCGCTGATTGCACCCTCTCCCCATTTCTGTAGTTAAAATATGAGCCCAGTGTTGTAAAAATGTATGCAAATTTAAAAGCATTCATTTTATTAACAGTTCTTTTTGAGAAAGAAAGTGAAATGTATCATATATTGTGATATATTTAATTTGGTTTGTCTATATGTTTACATCTACATTATTGCATGGACACCAGCTAAAATTGCAGGTTAGTCTAACAAATTATTAATGCCGGATTCTAAAATAGGGGACATAGAAGTCAATGGGGTAAACTGCAACAAAAACAAATCTGCCCAGTCTCTTCTATCAGCAGCTGAAGCATTTTCATATTTCATATATATATGAAGGTCATTTTACTAAGAGTAATTGGTTTTGAATTTGTAAAGTGAATTCTCACTTTGCTTAGTAAATATATGGAAACAGTGTACAATTTGAATACCCAGTTATGCACAAACAAAATGAAACAAAAATATGATTGTGTTTGCATATAATTGAATAATTGGATAATTAAAGTGAAAACAATTTATCATTATTTACCCAGCTAAGTGAACAGTCTTTAATTTTTAGCAGTGATCCCTATGGGTAGGGGATGTGTAAGCTACCTTAAGGTTATGGCACATTTTAGGAAGCAAAGTTGGACATTATAAATATATAATGGGAGCCTCAGAAAAAAAAGCTATTTTAAAATTGTATCAAAACAGTGTCATAACTAATGAAAAGATGCTGTACTGCACTGGTGACAGTATGTGACTTTTTCTTATTTTATTTAATGTCTTGATTTTCAAAAAAATTGAGACAAAAAATTACTTCAAAAAACTCACCATGCCCCTACTAAATGCCTCAGACTGTCTAATTTCCAAAAAAGGTATTTGGTGGGAATTCATACTGTTATGGCATTTTAGGGCCTCAAGAAATCAGAATTGATCAATTTTCAAATATATACTGTATATACCATAGTTTGTAGACACTATAACTTTCAAATACCAAATGATCAAATACCACCAAAAGAAATTTCTATTTGTGTGAAAAAATTATACAAATTTAATTTGCGTACAGTATTGCATGACTGTGCAGTTGTCATGTGGTTAACACATACAAGTATGCAATATTATATTATACTTATGGTTTAAGTGTTCATAAATTTCATATGTTCTATTTGCAGATCGTCTTTTATGAAGATAAAAACTTCCAGGGTCGCTCATATGAGTGCAACTGTGACTCTGCTGATTTGCACTCCTTCTTCAGCAGATGCAATTCCATCCGTGTGGAGAATGGAAACTGGATGATCTATGAACATCCCAACTACAAGGGACACCAATACTACCTGAAGAAAGGGGAATACCCTGACTATCAACAGTGGTTGGGTTTTAATGACTCCATCAGGTCCTGCCGCTTGACCCCACAAGTAGGAGCCCTTTCTGCTATAGCAGATTAAAGCAATATATCTTGCTAGTATAAAGACACAGTAAATTGTATTTACAAACAATGAATAAAAAAAACAAATTATTCTGTCTTCCAGCATCGAGGTACATTCAGAATCAAGGTTTACGAGAAGGAAGATTTTGGAGGCCATATGATGGAATTCACAGAAGACTGCCCACATGTCCAAGAGCAATTCCATTATAATGAAATTCAATCCTGTAGCATTCCTGAAGGACAATGGATTTTCTATGAAGAGCCCAACTACAGAGGGCGCCAATATTATCTGAGACCTGGAGAGTACAAGAGATATTCTGATTGGGGTGCAAGCAATTCTCGAGTTGGCTCCTTCAGGAGAGTTCTGGATTTCTATTAGTGCCTGTACTCTAAAGTAGTCACTAGACTATGTGATAGCAGCAATAAATATAATTGCAAATTTTCCATGACACACTTTGTTTTTATTTCCAAATATAAGTTTTAGATCTGTTGTTGCATACTCTAATAAAGGAATACTATAGTTTTCTATTGACATAGCGACCATGCAGCCCATCTTTTGTCAAGTGCCTCCTTATGCACTTGTGGCTGACCATGGTTTGGTTTCAACAGAAGCCCTCATTTTCCACTTCTTGATTAGAGTTTGAACACTGCTGATTGGCATTCTGAATTCCTTGGATATCTTTTTATATCCCTTTCCTGTTTTATACAGTCCAACTACCTTTTCCCGCAGATCCTTTGACAATTCTTTTGCTTTGCCCATGACTCAGAATCCAGAATCTTCAGTGCAGCACTGGATGAAAGATGCAAGGGCCTGTCAGGAGTCCAGAAACTCATTGGCACACACTAATTACAAGCAAACAGATCACAGGTGAGGATGGTTACCTTTAATAGCCATTCAAACCACTTTGTGTCAACTTGTGTTACCAGGCCAAAATCACCAGGGTATGTAAACTTTTGATCAGGGTCATTTGGGTAGGTTCTGTTGTGATTATGATTTAAAAAGAGTAAACACAGGTTGATTGATAATAAATGACTTCAGCCAAACATTAACCATGAGTGAAAGAAATGTTTTTGTGTTATCATTCATATTCTGTGAAAAATGGCCAAGAAATCATAAATGCTGCCAGGGTATGTAAACTTATGAGCACAACTGTACCTAATTAGTGTTGGCCCAGGGGCTAATCCCCTCTGCTCCACAGCCTGACCAAGGATAAAACAACAAAATTGATCAGGTGCCTGCTGTAGAGGCCTGCATAGGAGGAAAAGCTAAAATAATGACCATCCTATAGACCTTATCTGCTAGAGGTAGCTCCTGGGAAGGAGTGTCATAGAAAAGCCACAACAAATTCTATAAAGCGCTTGGATCCAGGTGTATATCTTAAGTTTATGAATGTGGAAAAAACCTAACTCTCAGGTTCCGTGAAGTAATTATAGCCTCTCGGATTCCATGATTTAAATCTAATCCATGATTATATTCACAATAACCAGTGTCTATAAATGCATACCTGCCCTCAGATGTAAGGGTCATGGATGTGTCTCTGCACCTACCAATAACACCATCAGTGTGTGGTGGCTCGATTGATCTGGAGGCAGAGGGGAGGTGGATGGAATAGGGGAGCCACGTGCCATTCCAGAGAGAAGTGCAGTCGACCAGGGGCTATGGCAGGTCTCCCCACAGCGACACCGTGCAGGGGCGTCCGGAAGCTAGCGATGACATCACTCACTGCACCAGAAGGACAGCACAGAAGCCAGTGGAAAGGGTGCAGAGAAAGACACCAGGGTGGCAAGCTAATAGCATGGTCCTGTCACCATGACAGAGATACATCCAGAACCCTTCCATCTAAAGGGCAGGTATGCATTTATAGCCACTGGTCAGTGTGGATTTAGACTGTTTCACTGGGTTGGCAGACCTTATGTAACTTTTAAACAAGATGATGTTTCACTCTCACAATAAATTATATTTTAATTCATGGAATCTGAGAGGCAGTAATTAGTTCACAGAATCTGGGAAACTGTCAGGTTTTTTCTCACATTCATAAACTTGAGATATACACCTGGATCCAATCGCTTTATGGAATTTGTTGTGGCTCCACAGCCTGATCACACTATCCCCACCCCAGAAGAGCCCAAGTGAGAGAATAACGGAGGCTGCCATTGCTGTCTTCTTCTAAGAATCCTGGCTGCCTGAATGTCGCTCCCTTTAAAAGTTTGAGTAATTGACTTACTAACTAACTTCACTAACTGAATTCAAACTGGATTTAAAACTCCCTGCATACATGTGCTTTCTGGATGGTCCTGTCATCTTCTGGGACACACACAGGTGATAGAAGGCAACAGGGGGGAAAGAGGAAGGCCCTGTACACAAGAAACTCTTGCCGCCCATGTGTACAGATTCTCGTTTCAAAAGGACCGCGGTTCTCTTGAAAGGAAAGAACGTGGTGACGTCATCGCGTACGACGAGCATGCGCTCGTCACATTCGATGCCACGGCCACCAACTTGCTTCACTCTATCTATGCCGTGGAAGCTACCGTGCATGCGTCAAAGTCATTTCGAGCATGCGCGGGTTTCCACAGGTAAGTATACACACTCTCGGGTTTCTCGTCGGGAAACAGGCAGACAAGAATCTCGAATAGAAAAAAGAGCGCAGGTTCTCTTTTTTTCTCGTTGAGATTCTGGCTAGATTTCCTGACGAGAAACCTGAAAGCCTTGTACACGCGAATGGTAATCTCGGCAAGAAGCAGTTTTCTTGCTGGTTTTTGCCAAGAAAACCGGTCGTGTGTAATAGGCCAAAGTGGCATACCTTGCAGCGGCGCTGTGGGATGGAAGTCCCTAATAACATTTACAAAAAAGATATGAAAACAAAAAACCTATGTTTCCAAAGGAATTACATTTTTGCCTAGAACTCCAACTTTATTCCCTTTATCTATTGCTGGGCATTAAATACTTAAATTCCTCCCATATATTTTAAAATAAATAAAATGTACCGTATTTTTCGCACCATAAGACGCACCTAACCATAAGACGCACCTAGGTTTTGGAGAAGGAAAACAAGAAAAAAAAATTCAGAACCAAATGGTGTACCAAAATTTTTACCAGTGCCCATGAAATGCAGCCTGACCTGTGCCATTAATGAATAATGAATTGCCATTTAATTTAAGTAAAAAAAGTGCACTTTGCTGCAAAGGTATTTACTGGCTGCCTGCAGGAAGAGAAATTACAAATCATTGATCAGTGTACTATGTATAGCTCTGCACAGCACAGAGAAATGCATTGTTTCAAATGATTTCAAGGTAGAACTGTGCTGAAAAAGGTTGGAAACATGCACAAAAAAGGAAGGAGAGATTGTCCCTGAATATGTGCTCCTGGAAATGAGAGACAACTTCATTATCCCTGCAAAGGCTGATTTTCTAAAAGATGTTCTTTATGCTGAGCTGGGTTAGGAAGAGAGAGAGAATAGAGGGGGTTGGTGAGAAGTGCATACACTCACAGTCTCCTGGGTGCTCTCTGGCTTATTCAGTAGTATATCCATGTTTGTCTGCTGCTTCTTTTTAATCTTCTCGCCCACCTCCTTCACAGACGGAACACACAAGCAAGGAGGGAGGAGTGAGAGAAGGGATGTGTGAAGCTTCTCAGTCGTGACAGGCTGCAGGCTTGCTGGAGGTGGAGTTGGATAGAGCAGTGTGCTGATTGGATCCTCTCCATGTAGGACAGCTACACTTCACGAGCCATCAGCTGCACTGTCTTGCACACAGTGACAGAGAGAAGAGGACGGAGCTGCAAACGGAGGAGGGAGGAGAGGAGCAGGTGATGGGATTTACACAGACAGGAACTTATTTCTGTGCCCCTCACGTACTTCTCATGACGTTCGGCCGCGGGGGGGGGGGGGGGGGCGGGACCGGCAGTGGCGGGGGGCGTGGCCTAATGTATATTCGTTCCATAAGACGCAGGGACATTTTCCTCCAGATTTTTGGAGGAAAAAAGTGCGTCTTATAGTCCGAAAAATACGGTATTTAAAACTCATGTTTTGTAAAGTATGGAAGGGTTTATTTTGTATTGCTTTCCATACCTTCCCGTTGCACGTACAATCGCACACCCTATTCATGTTACAGGTATCTCAGATATAAAAAAAGTCTTTCCTACAGATCCACAGACTGAAAGGAAAACCTGTCAGAAATCTAGCTCTCCCGTAGTGTATCAAAAAGCAGGATATTCCCCTGATCTTTGCCCGGTCATTAACCACTTAAGGACCGCCACATGTACATTTACGTCGGCAGAATGGCACCTACAGGCACATCAACGTATATGTACGTTGGTTACTTGGGGGGGTTCAGGGGTCCGATCTGACCCCCCCCCCCCCCGTACATGCGGCGGTCTGCGCGGCTGCAGGAGCGATCCAACAAGAGGGGGCAGCTATTCGTTTTTGTCCGCCCCCTCCGGATTGCTCCCAGCCAATGCGCGCGCCCGCCCGCCCGCCCTGTCACTTCCTCCTCCTGTGTAAACACAGGAAGGAGGAAGCGATGTGATCTCTCCCTCTGCGTTTTTTTCAACCACCACTGAGGAGAGATCCCAACACAGTAAGTCCTGCACTAACACTACACTGCACTTACACTACACATAAACACATTTAACCCCCGTGATCACCCCCCCTCCCCCTGTCACAGTGTCACTGAATGCAGTAATCATACATGTATGATTACTGTATTTAGTGTCAGTGTGACAGGCAGTGTGACAGTCAGTTAGTGTTAGGTTCAGGGTAGCCCCCGTACCCCCCCTAATAAAGGTTTAACCCCTTGATCACCGCCCTAGTTAACCCTTTCACTCCCTATTGCCAGCATCACTAAGCGATCATTTTTCTGATCGCTGTATTAGTGTCGCTGTTCCCGCTAGGTAGCTAATTTTTTTTTATTGCGATTTTTTTTTACTAAAGACATGTGGCTAAATAAATTTTGGCCTAAATGTTTGACTAAAATTTAGTTTATTGATTTTTCTTATAACAAAAAGTAAAAAATATTGTTTTTTTTTCAAAAATGTCGCTCTATTTTTGTATATAGCGCAAAAAAACAATCGCAGAAGCGATCAAATACCACCAAAAGAAAGCTCTATTTGTGGGAAGAAAAGGACCCAAATTTTGTCTGGGAGCCACGTCGCACGACCGCGCAATTGTCTGTTAAAGCGACGCAGTGCCGAATCGCAAAAACCCCTTGGGTCATTTGGCAGCATATTGGTCCGGGTCTTAAGTGGTTAATAGTGAAATTGGCACAGAATAAGGGTTGCAAAAAATGTAAATACTAATGTAACAACAGAAAAGAACTATAAAAAGATAGATAGATAAATAGATAGATAGATAGATAGATAGATAGATAGATAGATAGATAGATAGATAGATAGATAGATAGATAGATAGATAGATAGATAGATAGTTTATCTTTGTAAAGTCAAATCATGTGAACAAGTAACACACGCCTTTAAAACTTTGCTTCCTGCTCTATTCTTTCAGAGTGCATTACACAGTTAGCAGTAACTTTTCATACAGCCACATATGAAAACAATAGTTTTACATGGTTTTGTATGTAACAGCTCTTCACACACATGGCTAAACACAAATAAGTTGACATCATCCATCTTAAATGCAGACATCAGCACTAGAACATGTATTTAAAGGCTTTAACATTGTCTAGTTATATTACTGGAGATTGAAGTCAAAATGTCTCCTACCATGGGCAAGGTAAGAGCATTTTTATTTGCAATAAGAAATAATGAAAACATTTTTTAATTGCCTGATTGCAGTAGAACATACTTTAACAAATATGGTAGCTTACAGCCTAACTATACCGAATCAGCATATGTGATGCTCAACAAAAACATATCATTTACTACAAGGATAGTGAATTTTACTCATACATCTGGTGTGACACATACGGATAGTGCATGTGTAGTAGATACAGAGGGGTTGATTTAATAAAAGCAAAAAGACGTTGCACTTTGCAATTGCAGTTGCACTCATTTTTCCCAGAGTTTAGTAAATGTGGTAAAATTTCACTTTGTAAAGAATACCTAAATAGGTTGCTAGGAAAATAAAAACACATAATTTCTGTTTGCACATGATTGGATGATGGAAATCGACAGAAATTCACCTCATTCATTGAGCTCTGGGGGAAATTAGTGAAATTGCACTTGCAAATTGCACAGTCTATTTTGCTTTAGTAAATCAACTCCACTTAGTCACAACAGGTATAACTGGTACAACACTTGGGGTGCTAGGACTGAGAAAAATATGTATACCTCACGAATAGCCTAGACTGGGGCTGGGGGGGGGGGGGTGATCGGAAGGGGTTAAGTGTGCCTATGTGTACTGGTGTCAGTGTAGTGTTGGTGCGACTTACTGTGATGTCTTCTCTCCTCTCTCCGGATTGAAAATACTGCCGAGAGGAGAGGTGACATCACTTCCTCTGCCAGTGTTTACATTACACAGGCAGAGGAAGTGCAGAGCGGGGGCTCTGCTGATTCGCTGGGAGCGATCGCAAGGGGGCGGACAAAAACGAACAGCCGCTCCCCTCATCCCGGATCGCTCCCAGAGGTAAGACGCCCGCCGCATGTAGTGGGCAGGGGGGGGGTCCCGATCTGATCCCCGACCCGCAAGAAGGCAGGGACCTACATGTATGCCCATCTGCCTGTACGTGCCATTCTGTGGACGTACATATACATGTGGCGGGCGTTAAGCGGTAAAATTAAATTCAGCTTTGGGAAATAGGAAAAAAACTTGTGAATGTTCACTTAAATTATTGAATTATAAATTATTGAATTATGTGAATTATTGCAATATGTTCGCTTTGAATGTCATGTGCAAATGCTTTTCACATGGCTGGATAATTGGAGTATATTATATTTTCAGTGCTAATTAGCTTTTTAATGTGAGAAAAAAATTAAAGAAAGAAATGGAATATGAAATATAATATGATCAGTCCACCATTAAAGACATTAGCAAGATCACCACTTGAGGTAGATATCAATATCTTAATTTAAAAGCAGATTTTTAGGAAGGGGTCTAAATTTTATTTTTTCATCTGCTTGCCGCACGGCCACAGTACATTTACTGCATCAGGGTGGCACTGGCAGGCAGGATCACATACATGTATATCTTCCTGCCTCTTCCTGGTCAGAGGTGCCCTGCCTGCTCCTTGGGGTGTGGCTCCCAGTACCCGACTGATTTAAATAGTGGGGGGTCATGTGATCGCTATGCAATTGTAAGGGATACATTTCATTCATAACAGCTGTGTATTTTATAGTGATTCTGTCATTGGCCCACAGCTATCACATAATACCTGGGCCATTGTCAGCACTCAGTACCATGTGATAGCTGTAGGCCAATCACAGCACACAATAGTAAATCACAGCTGTTATAACTGTAACCTGCTCATGACAGTTCAAAATAGTAATGTTACAGTGATCAAATGTGTAAAAGAAAAAAAAACCCTGATCACCCCCCCCCCCACACTTAGAGTATTACAGTGTGTGTGTGGGGGGGGGGGGGCTTCTCTGATTAAAGTATGTAAAAAATGGTAAATAAGAAAAAATGTTTTAAAAAAAAAGTGGAAACATTTTTTAACCAGGCACTTACGCCACTTCCTGCCCAAGCCAATTTTCAGCTTTTAGCACTATTGCTGTTTAAATGACAATTGCATGGTCATGCTACACTGTACACAAACAACATTTTTATCATTTTCTTCCCACAAATAGAGCTTTCTTTTGGTGACATTTGATTACCTCTGCGGTTTTTATTTTTTGCTAAACAAATAAGAAAAGACAGAAAATGTTGAAAAAAATAAAAAAAGTTTTGCGTTTGTTTCTGTCATAACATTTTGTAAATAAGTATGTTTTCTCCTTCACTGATGGGCACTGATAAGGTGGCACTGATGGGCACTGATAAGATGGTACTGATGAGGTGGCACCAATGAGCCGGCACTGACATGCACCGATGATGGGCACTGACAGGCACCGACGATGGGCACTGATATGCATATGCAGCACTGATGGGCACTGGTAGGCAGCACTGATGGGTGGAACTGATATGCAGCACTGATGGGCATTGATAGGTGGCACTGATTAGCACTCATGGGTGGCACTGATAGGCAACACTTATGGGCACTGAAAGGCTGCAAAGATGGGTACTTATTGGTGGCACTGATAGGCAGCACTGATGGACACTGATAGGCGGCATTGCTGGGCACTGATGGGCATTGATATGTGGCACTGATGGGCTCTAATACACGGCACTGATATGTGGCCCTGATAGACATCCCTGGTGGCACTGGCAGTGGTAGGCATTGTGGGTGGGAACTGATTGGCAGCTGCCTGGGCATTGACTGACAACTGCCTAGCCACAGATTTGCATTTCCCTGGTGGTCTAGGGGGGCATACCTGGTGGTCCAGTGGGGTGGCCATCCTGGTCATTCTGGACGGCTTCCCTGTTGGTCCTGGGTGGGATCCGAGGGGGGGCTGCGCTGATAAACTATCAGCACAGACCCCCCTGTCAGGAGAGCAGCTGATCTGGAGTCGCGAGTGAGAAAAATCCGATCCACAGCTCTTCCTGTTTACATCGTGATCAGCCTTGTCCTTAGGCTCTGCACCACCAATCGCCGCGATGCGCGCCACCATAGGCGCGTGGCGGCTGTTATCCTGCTGGACGTCATATCACATCCAGTCAGAATAACTGAACCACCTCCCGGCCGTCATTTTGCTATAGGGCGGGCGGGAAGTGGTTAACTAGCTCTATACTGGGCACATTCACCCCCTTCCTTCCCAGACCAATTTTCAGCCTTCAGCGCTCTCGCATTTTGAATGACAAATACTCAGTCATAGTACACTGTACCCAAATAACATTTTCATAATTTTATTCACACAAATAGAGTTTTCTTTTGGTGGTATTTATTCACCACTGAGTTGTTTTATTTTTTGCAATATAAGTGAAAAAACAGCAAACATTTTTTTTTAAAAAACAATATATTTTACTTTCTTTTTTAAAAGAAATCCCCAAAAATATTTTTTTTGTCATGAACTTAGGTCAAATGTATTCTGCTACATGTCTTTGGTAAAAAAAAAATCCTAATAAGTGTATGCTAATTGGTTTGTGTGAAAGCTATATAGTCAAGCTATGCTATGCATTATTGAAAAATGATCAATAATCATTCACTGATGGCCTATCTCATTTCTTGAGGCCCTAAAATGTCAGGACAATACAAATATACCCCAAATGACCCCTTTTTGGAAAGAAGACAGACCGAGGTATTTTAGTAAGAGGCATAGTGAGTTGCATTTTTTCCCACAATGCTTTGAAAAATGTAAAAATATATTTTTTCTTCACAAAATCATAATTACAAGTTATTTCTCACACACGGTATAGGCATACTTGCAATTACACCCCAAAATACATTGTGCTACTCCTCCTGAGTATGGCGATACCACATGTGTGAGACTTTTCCACAGTCTGGCCACATACAAAGGCCCAACATCAAAGTAGCACCTTCAGGCGTTCAAGGAGCATAAATTACCTAATGTCATGAATTTTTTTCTGGAAAATGTGGAAAAAAATGAAAACATTTTTTTTTACACAAAGTTGTCAATTTATACGATTTTTCTAACACATAGCATGTACATAGCAAAAATTACACGCCAAAATGCATTTTGCTACTCGTCCTGAGTATGGCGATACCACGTGTGAGACTTATATACAGCCTGTGTTAATTACTCATATCATTTCCTGACTAGTTATTTACATTTAAAGGCCCTAGAGCACCAAGACAATGGAATTACCCACAACATGACCCTATTCAACAAATGTTGTTAACTGGGACAGATGTGTGCAGATGTTGATCACTGGGACAGATGCGTGCAGATGTCATCACTGGTACAGATGTTGATCACTGTGACAGATATGTACAGATGTTGATCACTGGTACATATGTTGATCATTGTGACAGATGTGTGCAGATGTTTATCACTGTGACAGATGTGTGCATATGTTTATCACTGTGACAGATGTGTGCAGATGTTGATCAGTGTGACAGATGTGTGCAGGTGTTGATTACTGGTACAGATGTGTGCTGATGTTCATCACTGTGACATGTGTTTTACTGTGTGGGGGCCCTGTGTGTTTCACTGTTAGGGATCAGTGAGTGTAAAGTGCTTCTGCAGGCAACACAGACTCTTTGTCATTTTCCGTGTGAGGAGAAGCAGAGCCGATTGCCTAGCAACTGTTTACATCACACGATGATGGACAAAGCCAGTGGCGAAGCTAGACATTCTTTCATCCAGGGCAAAGAATTGGTTTGGCGCCCCCTCCCCCTGTAACAGGACAACATTAGGCAGGTGTCACGTACCTGGTAGGAGTCTGATGTTAAGAGGTCGGCCTCTCTTGTATCTCCAACCCGGAATCCCTCTGAGGGTGAAACAGATGGCATTCAGGTAGGAGGAACACGAGTGCCTGATGGTATTTGCTTGAGTGCCGTGGGATGCAGGAAGGGCAGAAGACCCAAGATGAGCAGCAGACACAGGGCTAGGTGGTATAGAGCGAAGAGCCCAGAAGAGGGGGACTCAGCCCCTAGCGAATCAGGATGACCCGTGGCGGGAGCCTTGGAAGCAGGGGTCTTAGGATGGCTGGGTTGGCAGCAGGCAGGCAGCGAAGTACAAGGGATCGAGCAGAGGCAAGGTCAGAGGTCACAGGCCAGGTCGTCAGCAGGCAGGCAGCGGAGTATACAAGGGTTTAGCAGGAGCAAGGTCAAGGTCACAAGCCGAGTGGTTCTAACAGGAATCGTGGTGAAGTATACAGGCGTCAGGAATGCAGGAATCATAGAAGACCGGTCAGCACCGCCCAGACATCAGAGCATCCTTTAAATAGGTTAAGAGGGGTCAGGAACGCCCCCTGCGTGTGCGCGCCGTCAGCCGCGCTCGCGTATGCGCGGGAGTGCGCCGCTGCGGTTGATGGATGCGCGCCATTGGTCAACGTCTTCTGCGTTTCAGGTATGCGCGCATGCGCGCGTGTGGGTGCCAACGGTGTCTCAGTCCTTTCCTGACATTGCCCCCCCTTACGGGCAGCCTCTGGATGCCCCTGAGGGCTTTCTTTTCTGGATGGCGTTGAAAAAAGGCTTGTACCAATCTCGGGGCGTGTACGTTAGAAGCCGGTTCCCAAGAATTCTCTTCCGGGCCGTAACCCTTCCATTTAACAAGGAATTGTGTACGGTTATTCCTGCGTCTACAGTCCAATACAGACTACACTTCAAATTCCTCATTCCCTTCGATTAGAACGGAAGGGGGGACTTCAGAGACCCGGTTAGGAAAGGGGTTTGGCATGGTTGGCTTCAATAAGGAGGAGTGAAATACCGGGTGCATCTTTAGGTTCTTGGGTAACACTAATTCGAAAGTTACTGTGTTGATCTTCCGTTTCACAGGGAAAGGACCCAAAAATTTGGGACCAAGTTTCTTTGAGGGACAACTCAATTTTAGATTGGTCGTAGACAGCCAGACTTTATCCCCCGGCTCCAGGTTCAGGTTGCCTCGTCTCTTCTTGTCGAAGAACTTTTTATTGCTTGCCTGGGCTTTGGAAATTGCATCCTGTAGCACCTGATTGTTGGTGGAAAAGAAGTTTAAACGGTCTTGAACAGCAGGTACGGGACTCTCAACAGGTAGTTCTGGTAAAAAGGACGGATGATAGCCGAGGTTAGCGAAGAACGGAGACTGGTTGGTTGCTGAGTGTATTGTGTTATTATACGAGAATTCTGCCAGCGGAAGGAGAGAAAGCCAATCGTCTTGTGCAAAAGAAGAGAAACACCGCAGGTACTGTTCGAGGGTTTGATTTGTCCTCTCCGTCTGACCATTGGTTTGTGGGTGGTATGAAGAAGAGAGGCGAAGTTTAATACTTAGAGCTTCACATAAAGCCCTCCAGAATCTGGAGGTGAATTGTACCCCTCGGTCGGAAATGATGCTGTCGGGAATACCATGCAATCTGACAATCTCCTTGATGAAGGCCGTGGCCGTTTCTGTAGCCGAAGGAGTACCTTGCAGGGGGACAAAGTGAGCCATTTTAGTAAGGCGATCCACCACAACAAAAATGGTATTGAAATGTTCAGATGGGGGAAGTTCTACAATAAAATCCATGGAGATCATGCTCCATGGTTTCTTCGGCACAGGAAGGGGCTCCAGAAGACCCCAAGTCTTGGCTCTGTCTGTTTTGTTTCGGAGGCATGTAGTACAGGACTTGACATATTTCCTGCAGTCCTGCAGTAACTCGGGCCACCAGAAAGAGCGGGCGACCAAATCGGCCGTCTTACGGATACCATAGTGGCCGGCTAGAGGATGGTCATGGCAACGTTCCAGGATGGAAACTCTGAATTGTTCAGGGATAAAAATTTGTCCCCCATGGAAGTAAAGGCCATCCTTTAATTGAAGCGCTAAGTCCTGTGGAGGTGGTTGGTTGACTACGCCTGCTCTTATCTGAGACATCAGATCTGCTTGAAGGATCAAAAATTTTTTGGCCGGGATGATGGTATCAGGCTCTGCGGGACTCACAGGATCTTTAAACATTCGAGATAGGGCATCTGGCTTACCATTCTTAGAACCAGGGCGGAATGTGATGTGAAACACAAAACGAGAGAAAAACAATGCCCATCTTGCTTGTCGAGGTCTTAATCGTTTGGCCGTCCTTAAATATTCTAAATTCTTGTGATCCGTGAAAATGAGAATTGGATGAGAGGCACCTTCCAGAAGATAGCGCCACTCCTCAAGCGCAGCTTTAATAGCAAGCAACTCTCGGTCCCCAACGTCATAGTTCCTCTCAGACGGGTTTAGTGTCTTGGAGAAGAAGGCTACGGGGTGAAGCAAAGATTTAGGACCCTGACGTTGGGATAATATAGCCCCGACTGCACTTTCAGAAGCATCTATCTCCAACACAAAGGCCAGAGCAGGATCAGGGTGCTTCAGGATGGGTGCAGAAGTAAATAATATTTTTAATTGTTCAAAAGCCTCTTGTGCTTCGGGTGTCCACTGGAAGGATATATGCTGCCTGGTCAACTGAGTGATGGGGGAAATAATGCCAGAAAAGTTCTTAATAAATTTTCTGTAAAAATTGGCGAATCCTACGAACCGTTGAACGGCTTTTCTGTCAGTAGGGGCAGGCCATTCCAGGACAGATGCAACCTTTTGAGGATCCATTGAGATCCCATCCGCGGAGATGACAAGTCCAAGGAAATGTATCGTTTGTTTTTCAAAGTCGCATTTTTCAGCTTTTGCGTAAAGCTGGTGTTTTCTGAGTCGGTCCAAGACTTTCTTCACATGGGTCTGATGAGATTCGAGGGATTCGGAGAAGACCAAAATGTCATCTAGATAGACTATGACAAATAGGTCCAGATAATCCCGAAAAACATCGTTCACAAGATGTTGGAATGTGGCCGGGGCATTGCAGAGCCCGAATGGCATGACTAGGTACTCGAAGTGACCAAAGCGTGTTCGAAAAGCTGTCTTCCATTCATCCCCTTCCCTGATTCTAACCAGGTTGTATGCCCCTCTTAAGTCAAGTTTTGAGAAAATTTGTGCCCCCCGCAGTCTCTGGAACAGCTCAGGAATCAGGGGAAGGGGGTACCTGTTCTTAATAGTAACCTTGTTAAGGTCCCGGTAATCAATGCAGGGTCTTAGGGAGTGATCTTTCTTCTCCACAAAGAAGATACCGGCACCTGCAGGTGACGTGGAGGGTCGGATGAACTTCTTTTTCAGACTCTCATCGATGTAGGCACGTAGTGCTTCCAGTTCGGGTTCCGAGAGGGGGTAAATTCGGCCAAAGGGAATCTCGGCCCCAGGCAAAAGTTCAATAGGGCAATCATATGTCCTGTGGGGCAGAAGAGTGTCTGCACCCTTCTTGTTGAACACATCCAGGTATTCGTGGTAGGCCGGAGGTACCAGTTTAATGACTTCAGGGTCTGGTTGAAGGCTCAGAAGGGGAGTAATACCAACAGGTTTTTCCGGAAAGCAGTGCTCCAGACAGTAATTGGAAGAGAAGGTGACCACCCCAGTGGGCCAGTCGATGTGCGGGTTATGAGCTCTTAACCATGGAACACCAAGGATGATGGGAAACATGGGTGAGGCTATGACATCCAAACGGAGAAATTCATGGTGACCAGAAGGGGTTTGACAAAAAATAGGTACAGTCTCTTGGGTGACCGGGCCAGATTTGATGCCTGAGCCGTCGGCCAAGTGGACAAGGAATTCTTGTTTCTTGGTACACACGGGAAGCTGATGCAGAGAGACAAATGTGGAGTCCACAAAACAGCTGCAAGCCCCAGAGTCTATGACTGCTGCCACAGGGAGTGCCTTTCCATTAACTTGGAGAATGACTGGAAGGGACAGTTGTGACCGACCCTCTCCGAGAAGGTGTTCTAAGTGGGGTCGTCGAGAACGGGCTCGGATGGTCCTTGCTGGACAAGTCTGTAAAAGGTGACTGGCTTCCCCACAATATAAACACAGGTTGGCACGTAGGCGCCTGAGACGTTCAGCCGGAGTGAGGGGAGCCCTTGGGAAGCTCCTGTGGTAGGCCCCGTGTTGAGCCTTCCGGCTAGAGAATGTGGTTGATAGGTCAGGCCCAGCAGCCACAGAAAGGGTTCCTCCCGCTTTCTCCGCTTGTCGTTCGCGTAATCGGCGGTCGATCTGGATGGTCAAATTAATCAAGTCCTCCAAGGATGCTGGGATTCCTACTCTGGCTAGCTCATCCTTTAAGGGGTCAGAAAGACCGTGGCGAAACCAGTGATGAAGGGCAGGACTATTCCATTGGGTGTCCGTACTTAAGACACGAAAGTCAGTGATGTAGTCCTCAACAGGTCTTGACCCTTGTTGTAACTTGCTAAGCTTGGATTCTGCCGATTGCTGACAGAAGGGATCGGCGTATATTTAAGCCATGGCTGAGAAAAAGGAGTCGGTGGAGGCTAGGGCAGGATCCAGCTGTTCTCGAAGGTGATGAGCCCAGGTAAGTGGTTCATTTAATAAGAGTGTGATTACAAACCCCACCTTAACGTCCTCAGAAGTGAAAGTCCGGGGCAACAAGGAAAAGTAAAGTTTACAGGAGTTGCGAAAATTTCTAAACATTTTGCGAATTCCGGAGAATCTTTCGGGGATAGGCACCCTGGGTTCCGGAGGAGGAGAAGGAGGAAATCCATAGGGAAAGCTTGACTCAACTTGGGTAGAGGCATCAGCGACTGGAGAAGGAGTAGAGGCTGGTGCAACCCTTTCTTGGTTTGGAAGTCGCTCCTCCATGCGATTAAAGTCCCTCTGTAAATTCTGCACCAAATGAGCAAGTGCAGAAATAGACTCCATAATGTCTCTTGGTGGAGAGGCCTCTCTTCCAGACTCCATTCCTGGCTGACCGGTACTGTCACGTACCTGGTAGGAGTCTGATGTGAAGAGGTCGGCCTCTCTTGTATCTCCAACCCGGAACCCCTCTGAGGGTGAAACAGATGGCGTTCAGGTAGGAGGAACACGAGTGCCTGATGGTATTTGCTTGAGTGCCGTGGGATGCAGGAAGGGCAGAAGACCCAAGATGAGCAGCAGACACAGGGCTAGGTGGTATAGAGCGAAGAGCCCAGAAGAGGGGGACTCAGCCCCTAGCGAATCAGGATGACCCGTGGCGGGAGCCTTGGAAGCAGGGGTCTTAGGATGGCTGGGTTGGCAGCAGGCAGGCAGCGAAGTACAAGGGATCGAGCAGAGGCAAGGTCAGAGGTCACAGGCCGGGTCGTCAGCAGGCAGGCAGCGGAGTATACAAGGGTTTAGCAGGAGCAAGGTCAAGGTCACAAGCCGAGTGGTTCTAACAGGAATCGTGGTGAAGTATACAGGCGTCAGGAATGCAGGAATCATAGAAGACTGGTCAGCACCGCCCAGACATCAGAGCATCCTTTAAATAGGTTAAGAGGGGTCAGGAACGCCCCCTGCGTGTGCGCGCCATCAGCCGCACTCGCGCAAGCGCGGGAGTGCGCCGCTGCGGTTGATGGATGCGCGCCATTGGTCAACGTCTTCTGCGTTTCAGGTATGCGCGCATGCGCGCGTGTGCGTGCCAACGGTGTCTCAGTCCTTTCCTTACAGCAGGAAAGTGAGAAACTCTTAGGCCATAACTGTCGAGTCAGCTGTCTGTCCACTCCCCCTTGTGCTTCTCTGCCCCCCGTGCTCCCCTGGTCCCCCTTGCTCCTCTGTTCTCCTCTGCTCCTTTATTCCCCCATGCTCCTCTGTGCCCCTGTGCTCCTTTGGTCCCCCGATGCTCCTGTGGTCCCCCCTGCTCCTGTGGTCCCCCCTGCTCCTCTGGTACCCCTGATCCTCTGGTACCCCCCATGCTCCTCTAGTATCTCCTTTGCTCCTCTGGTCCCACACGTGCTACTCTGGTCCCTCCATGCTCCTCTGGTCCCCAACATGCTCCACTGGTCCCCTTCTGGTCCTTCTGTCCCCCACATGCTCTTTTGGTCTCCCTGTGCTCCTCTGGCCCCCTGCTCATCTGCCCCCTCCACATACTTATCTGTTCCCTGCGCTCCTCTGTTCTGGTACATGCTCTTCATGGTCCCTATGCTCCTCTGGTCCCCCCTGTGCACCTTTGGTTTCCCACATGCTCCTTGGCCCCCTGTGCTTCTATATTTCCCTCCATGCTCCTCTGGCCCCTCTTGTGCTCTCCTGGTCCCCCACAGGCTCCTCATGGTCCCCTCCTCTATTTCCCCCATGTTCCTATTTTTCCCCACATGCTCCTCTGGTCCCCTTGCTCCTCTGGTCCATCATGTGCTATCTGGTCCGTCGTGCTCCTCTGGTCCCCCTGCTCCTCTGGTCCCCCATGCTCCTCTGGTCATATGATCATAAAGACAGACAGACACTGACAGTTATAACATAACGTTCCTCAGCATTTGTTCTCCTGGTCTTTTCTTCCCCCACTCTCTGTCCTGTCTGCTGCCACAGGGAATCTAGATGGAGAGCGAGGGAAGGAAAGACCAGGAGAACAAGTGCAGAGGAAGGTTATGTTATAACTGTGTGTAGCTGTTGGTCTTTGGGATCGCATGATGAGCTTCTCAGTGCTGAGGATCATATCTAGTTAACCCATTTTTAACCCTTAGTTAACCATAATCTGCACTAAATAACAAATTCTTCCCATTCTCTCCTTAAAGCGGGGGTTTACTTGCAATTTTTTTTTAAAAGCCAGCAGCTACAAATACAGCAGCTGCTGGCTTTTAAAACATGGACACTTACCTGTCCAGGTCGCCAGCGACATCAGCAGCCGATCAGCAGCTTCCCCTGCCGCATCCTCGATGAGGGAATCGGGAAGTGAAGCGCTGCGGCTTCACTGACTGGTTCCCTACTGCGCATTCGCGAGTCGCGCTGCGCCGTTCCACTGGTCCCCGTTGTGTTCTGGGAGCCGAGTGTTTCGAAGAACACAACGGGGGGTGACGCGGAGGGGCCGGACTATACCAGGTGGTGGTGCAAATACCTGTTTTATACAGGTATCTGCACCTCCTCCCCTCTGAAAGGTGTCAAATGTGACACTGGAGGGGGGGGTTCCGAAAAGCTAATATATTTTCCTGCTGATCTTTTTTTTTTTTTTTTTTTATCATTCATTTTAAAACTTTTGGGGTTTTTATTAATTGTTTGTTATTTTTTCATTTTTTTTTTTTTCATTTGTAAAAAACAAACAAAAACGCTGTACCAGAATCATTGTAAATATTAAAATGTTCTGTGTGTTTTTTAACTATAATTACAGGACAACATCTTCTAAAGAAAGTTATGTTTGTCTTAAAATAACAATGTACTTGCTAATTTTTTATCTTAAGTAATGACAAAGTAATTTCAAATGATTGGACACATAACAAAAAAAATAAATTGCTCTAGTCCATAGGGGGTGTAAAGATGTGAGAGCTAAGGTAATAAGTATCAGCATAAATTATTTGAAACGGATCCCTGCTGATTTATTACTGTTATGCCCTGTACACACGATCGGTCAAACCGATGAGAATGGTCTGATGGATTTCTCCATCGGTTAACCAATGAAGCTGACTGATGGTCAGTCATGCCTACACAGTCACACCATCGGTTAAAAAACGATCGTGTCAAAACGCAGTGACGTAAAACACGATGACGTGCTGAAAAAAATTACGTTCAATGCTTCCAAACATGCGTCGACTTGATTCTAAGCATGCGTGGATTTTTATCCGATGGTCGTGAATACAAACAATTGTTTTTTTGCTATCGGTTAGGTATCCATCGGTTAAATTTAAAACAAGTTTGCTTTTTTTTAACCGATGGCGTCCACACACGATCGGTTTGACCGATTCTCATGGGTTTGACCGATCATGTGTACACGGCTTTAGGCTAGAAAAAGGATAAGGAAAACATGTTTTTTGGTTTGTTTAATATATAAAGTAAAACAAACAAAAATTTTTTTTTTAAATAAGACTGTTAAGGAAATTTTTTATTTCTGTATATCATGTTATTCTATTTTGTATGTATTGCACCCTGTCCTCACTGTGCACACAACACTAATAATGTTTTCATTACATTTTACATTTTTTCGAGTCATGATTAGAATTTGTCTGCCTATGTTACGCCCCTTGATACCATAAACGTAAACAACTTAGTTATTATTAATTTGGAACCACTAATCAATATGAGGATATGAGTTGCCTATCTATAAAATCTCCAGGTCACTACCAAAAGTAAATATTATAGGGTTGATTTACTAAAACTTGAGAGTGCAAAATCTGGCACAGCTCTGCATAGAGCCACCCACACTGAACCACCAGATTTGCCACCCTAGACTACCAGGTATATGCTAATCAGTGCCCAGGCAGCTACCAATCAATACCCAGGCAGCTGACAATCAGTGCCCATCCACAATGCCTTCCAGTATCAGTGCCACCAGTGATGCCTATGAGTGCCGCATATCAGTGCCCATCAGTGCCACATTTCAGTGCCCAGTAGTGCTGCCTATCAATGCCCAGCAGTGCCTCCTAGCAGTGCCACCCATAAGTACCCATCAGTGCAGCCTTTCAGTGCCCATCAGTGTCGCCTATCAGTGCCCATCAGTGCCCACAAGTGCCACCCATGAGTGCCCATCAATGCCGCCTATCAATGCCCATCAGTGCTGCATATCATTGTTGCCCATCGGGTGTTTTTACATTGTTGACCCTAGACCTGTCCAAAATCGCGGTAAAAAATGCTGCGCCAAACCGCGACAAATTGCGATAAAAAAACGCTGCAAAATCGCGGCAAAACGCTATGCTCAGGTGTGAATGCAGCCTAAGTGCCTGGTATTGAAGTGGTTAAGAAACATATGCGGATCAACACATTTTTCTGGGTTCTCATCAATTATTAATTGATGTGTTTGGCCCTTAGGCCGCGTACACACGATCGGATATGTCCACTGAAACTGGTCCGCCGTGTGTACGACCTAGCGGACAGGTTTTTCCAGCGGACAAATTTCAAAGCATGCTTTGAACCTTGTCCGATGGAAACCTGTCCGTCGGACATGTCCGCTGGTTAGTACGCCTAACCAGCGGACATAAATGGATTCGACGCATGCGTGGAAGTATTTTACTTCCTGGAGTGGTAACATGGCGGCGTCAACATCACCGCCACGTCACCTCGTCCTCAGTCTAAGGCGGCGTACAGACGATCGGACATATCCGATGAAAACGGTCCGCGGACCATTTCCATCGGATATGTCCGATCGGGAGTTTGATCCGATGGCGTGTACACACCATCGGATCAAATTCCCCGCCGCCGGACGGCGCGGTGACGCGGCGGTGACGTTGACGCCGCCGCGTCACCGCCACGTCACCGCACCAGGAAGTAAAACACTTCCGCGCATGCACCGAATCCATTCGGCAGCGGCGCGGCGGCGGTGGGGGCCGACATGTCTGCTGGTAAGTGTACTAACCAGCAGACATGTCGGGCGGACAGATTCCACCGGATAGATTTCAAAGCTTGCTTTGAAATCTGTCGGGTGGAGAAATCTGTCCGCTAGCCCATACACACGAGCGGAGATGTCTCCTGAAACGGTCCATCAGACCGTTTTCAGCGGACATATCCCCTCGTGTGTACGCCGCCTAAGGGGATTTTCGTCCAATGGTGTGTACACGCCATCGGACCAAAATCGGAGGAGACATGTCCGCTGGAAACGGTCCGTCGGACATGTTTCAGCGGACATGTCTCCCCGTGTGTACGCGACCTAAGACTTTTAAAAGAACATCACAAATATGTGTTACTTTTACTCAGTTTTCATTTATTATAAATGAATGTTGACTACGTTAAGACTTTATATTTTTCGCCACACAGATCACATTCTATGAGGACCGAAACTTTCAGGGCAAGTCTTATGAAGTTTACTCAGACTCTCGTGACCTTTCCTATTACTTCAACCGTTGCAACTCTATAAGGATCTCTACAGGAAACTGGATGTTATATGAATTTCCTAACTTCCAGGGAAACCAGTATTACCTTTGTAATGGAGAATATCCTGATTTTCAACATTGGATGGGATTTAATGACTCTATTAGATCTTGTCAACTAATTCCTCAGGTATACTGTATACAAAGTAATTACCTAGGCATTTCATCAACTTTTGAAGAAATAATTATAAAATTCAAGTTTTGGGTGGGAATTGGTATATTAAGCAACCTGACAAGGCTTTTATCTTTCCAGAGGAGTAGAAACATTTCAAAAAATTCTTGTTGGCTCATGCATCCATGCATGTTAATGTACGTTTGAATGTGCCAGCACAACCATGCTAAACTAACAATTTCTGCAATGTAATTGAAAATGGACGATGAGTAAAGCAAACCATTCATTAAAGGGGTTGTAAAGGTAAACATTTTCCCCCCAAATAGCTTCCTTTACCTTAGTGGAGTCCTCCTTCACTTACCTCATCATTCGATTTTGCTTTTAAATGTCCTTATTTCTTCTGAGAAATCCTCACTTCCTGTTCTTGGAGAATACGACACTTGCTCCAGTAAGTTGCAGCGGCGTAGGGTAAATGGCTTACGCTACGCCGCCGCGGATTCTATCAGAATCTGGCCCATAATAGTTAACTGATTCCTTTTAAAAATGATTAAAAACAGATACAAATCAATCATAAAATGTGCCTCTAATTTCACTTTCATTTTTGCATCTAGCTTAGTTTTTGCATGTAATTAAGTGCATCTGTGCATCTGTGCTGGAGTGTCATTGAGAGTGATGGTTAGGAAAACGAAACTAGAATCTCTCAGTACTGTGGTCATCAGGTAACAGACAACCAGGAAGTGTCCAGAACAGAGTAGAATTACAGCAACATCAGAGCAAAAACGAACAATGAGGACATGAAACCAGGACTGCAGTAAGGTAAAGAAAGCTATTTAGCTAAAAAAAAATCCTTTAGTGAACCTTTAAGGTACTAGCAGGTTTTAATTAAAAACAGCTGTCATGAAAAAACATGGAGGCTGTTATTACTAACCTCCTTCTAAAATGGGGCTTGGCATTACTACTTTGGCCCAGAACAAATAAGGACATAACAAGTTCTGATTTTTGTGTCTTTTATATTGCTGCATATTTGCTCCAGAATAATGACTCAAAAAAAGTAACTATCATTTCTCGCCGTTTTTTTTTCTAACAGCATCAGGGATCATTTAGGCTCAGCATTTACGAGAAAGAAGATTTCAAAGGTCAGATGAGAGAGTTCACTGAAGACTGTCCTCATGTATTTAGTGACTTCAACTATAATGACATATACTCCTGCAACGTGTTTGAGGGTTACTGGATTTTTTTTGAAGAGCCAAACTACAGAGGACGTCAGTATTATCTGAGACCTGGAGAGTACAGGAAGTACACTGAGTGGGGAGCTGAAAACCCTAAAATTGGTTCCTTCATTTGTGTTAAACCTTATTACCATTAAAAAGTCCATACCTGTATATGAATAACAATAAAGATGTTCATTTAAGCTGAACCTCAGCCTTCCATTTTTTCCACAGATTGGTAGCAAGTCCTTTCATTTGTTGAAATTGATTACTCTCAATTCTCTGGAAACTTGCAGTTCCTAAATATAACCCTTTTAAGCTGCAATATCTTGAACCCACCTTCATTTCCTGTCTACACAAGTTCAGCCATTCCTCAATCACTTATCCCTTACTGCCTTTTTCATACCCTCTACATGCAATTCTTGCATTTACTGCTCCCCTGTAACTGTGTACACCCCACTTGTGCGCATATTGCCTTGCAATATATTCTCTGCTCTCCTCTTCTTCATGCACTGTCCTCTTTAATAGCCTCCACAACAAATTTGTGTACATGATGAAGTATAAAAACATGTGGGACTTTATATGAGGCTATAACAAATAATAGTTTATAGCCATCATCCCTAAATTGCAAGACTAACTAGGGGAGATATATACACAAAAAATCACTGGCGCTAAATGTGGATACAGATAACCCTGATATAGTTTGTATGTAAGGTATAGGGTGGATAGTCCAGAGCTGCAGGATTTACAGTACCCGGAAGTACCCAACACGCAGAAAAAACTTCAAAACAAATCAGCGCTCATGGATATCTAAAAGTCCAATAATAAATATATCAAAAAGGAAAAGATTGGTAAAAAATCCATTTAATAAAAATTCTACAGTTATAAGGAAATACTTTCCAGATAGTTCGGTGTGCAGTTAACTGCAAGACTGTAGGGCTAGATTGCCATACACACAGTGTGCAAATGTGATAAGTTTCACCGACAGTCACTTCTTAATTCATGGGTTTAAACATCCTGGGTTCAGTACACATGCCATCGTATAGAGGAAAATGTCAACAGTACCTTTGGGACAGGTGGCAAGCTTGTAGTGATGTGAATATGGTCATCCGATCTATGGTAGGTGCCTGGCCTCAGGTAATCCACATTACCGGCGTGTCACTGCGGGGCAGAGAAGACGGAACCGTCCGACAAATCCTGCAGCCGGGGACACAGCGCAATAAGGTCTGGAGAGGCGTGTGCTCGTTCCGTTCGATCGCGTTGACGTCACACGTCTGAGACGCCGCTCCACGTTCAGAACCGAGGAGCAATGATGTACTCGACGCCCTCTACTGGAAGATCCGCAGACTGCAAGCTCCCAATGCAACACAGTGACAAATGTCAGCGGGAAATATAAAAGCTCTGTAGCTGCTCTTGCAAAAATGGAAGTTTAGGAGCCCTCATGAATCAGAGGACCAGGATGAGGGGAATAGTGTGGTTTTAAGAGCCTTGACGACGCGTTTCGTGCTTCCTAGCGCTTTTTCAAAGTGACTTTGAAAAAGCGCTAGGAAGCGCGAAACGCGTCTAAAGATCTTAAGATGTAAATAGATAGTGTAAATTATTGAAAAACACTATGTCTAAGCATGGGAGAGGGGGATACAAAAAGAGGGTAGTGGAAAAGAACCCAACCTGGCTAGGGATCAAGTAGGAGTCTAGGTTTGAAGTGGTGAGGACTGGAGGCCAGCCAAAGTAATCATCAGTCACGGGAGCTAAGGCGGTAAACCCAGAGCACAAGGATGACAACCCAAACAGGAAACAAATATTTTGAGGAGTGTGAAATCCCATGAATGAGTGTGATATAAATTACATCACTACAACCTATGTAGAGTAAATTAATATGATAATATGATGTAATATGATGTAATATGCTTAATAGATATGTGGGGTAAATCATAGATGTACCAGACAGTGATAAGAGGTGAAATCAACAAGGTAGGGTGAAGTAAAGAAGATAGGACCTAAGTTATGAATGAAAAATATTGACAAATGGTGAGGGAGTCACCATAGTAGCCCAGAAAAGAAAAACCACAATAGAAGTCCAAAGTATAAAAAGCCAGAAAGAAAACTACTATTACCTAATGTCTAAATCAGACTTTTCCACCATCCTCTTTTTGTATCCCCCCTCCCATGCTGAGACATAGGGCCGTATTCAGATACATTTGATGTATCTGTCCGGCGGTGTAGCGTATGCTGTTTACGCTACGCCGCCGCAAATATTATGGGCAAGTGCCTTATTCAGAAAGCATAATATGGTGAGGACTGGAGGCCAGCCAAAGTAATCATTAGTCACGGGAGCTAAGGCAGTAAAGAAGATAGGACCTAAGTTATGAATGAAAAATATTGACAAATGGTGAGGGAGTCACCATAGTAGCCCAGAAAAGAAAAAACACAATAGAAGTCCAATGTATAAAAAGCCAGAAAGAAAAAGAACATACTATTACCTATGTCTAAATCAGACTTTTCCACCACCCTCTTTTTGTATCCCCCCTCCCATGCTGGGACATAGGGCCGAAAATAAGATACATTTGATGTATCTGTCCGGCGGTGTAGCGTATGCTGTTTACACTACGCCGCTGCAAATATTATGGGCAAGTGCCTTATTCAGAAAGCACTTGCTCCATAATATGCGGTGGCGTAGCGTAAAGTGCCCCGTCGAAATCATGTCGCTATTTGGCAATGTAAACGTAACTAACGTCGAGCCCCATTCCCGAGCGAATTCACACAAACGACGTAACCGACGTACAATTCGACGCTGTCCCGATGTCCATACTCAACATTGGCTACACCTCCTATAGCAGGGGTAACCTTACGCCGCAATAACGCTTACGCAAACGACGTAACCTACGACAGCCGGCCGCAAGTACGTTCGGGAATTGCCGTAAATCCTAATTTACATAATCGGCACGTAAAACGACGGAAGCGCCACCTAGTGGCCAGCGTAAAACTGCAACTAATATACGACGGTGTAACAGAATTACGCCGCTTGTATATTAGCAGAATACCGGCGTATCTTCTTTTCTGAATAGCAAAAAAAGATACGCGACTATTCTTAGTATTTACGCGACGTATGTCTTGATACGCCGACGTAAATAGTATCTGAATCCGGCCCATAGTGTTTATCTGTAATTTACATCTATTTCCATCTTTAGATACCAATATTGCATCCACTCCTGATGAGTGTAGTTATTTAACGAAACGTGTGGAGCAATTGGATGCTACTCACGTTGTTACCATCTAGGAATAATTTGCAACCTTACTGTACTATGCTGACGTTATGTATATGTTATACATTCTTGTATTCATATGAAAAAAAGGGTTCTGGCAATACTATGCACTACTATTTTATTATGCTATTATACTTGAATGTAATATTTTATCTTTATATAAAATTATTCCTTGTTTACAATTTACTGTTATATACAGTACAGTAGCAGTTGTCATATTACTAGTTATTAGCCAGATATATTTGTACCCATTTACCTTGTATGCTTCATATAATGTCCCACTGTTCTGCCCCCTAGTTAGTCTTTTATTTGTGTACAAATGTTTTGTTTACTGTTATTTTTTCTGCAGTCCCCCACTGCAAATAATTCCCACCATCTTAGCCTTCTGCACATATTCCTACCATCATACCTATTGCCTATCTTGCACATGTTTTTTGCTGTCATAGTCTACACACCGCTGTCCTGCACATGCTGCATATTGTCATACCCTTCAAACTCCTCTCGTTATAATACTGCTCACCATCATACCCTCTGCACTCCTCTCCTGTGCATACCACCTGCCACTATACCCTCCACACTCCCTTCCTGCACACCGCCCACCACCTTAAACTAAGCATTCTTTATATGCACATACTTCTCACCATCATACGTTCAACATGTCCCTCCTGCACATACTGCCAACCACCAGCCTAGAATACTATTGTACAACACTGTAATTACCATGGCAGGTGATGAAGAACTGAAGAGGATGTGTTGATGATAGTGAGGTTAGTATAGATTTGTGTGTGTGTGTGTGTGTGGGGGGTGATGCCACCAATCCCACAGTTGCGGACACTTTGGGGCAGATTCACAAAACAATTACGCCTGTCTAACTGGTGTTAGACAGGAGTAATTTCAAATTTCCCGCGGCGTATCACTAGTTTGAATTCTCAAACCATGATACGCCGGCTTCGGGCTTCGATCCGAGAGGCTTACGTCTTCGTAAGCCTTCGGATCTACGCTGCCATCTATTTGCGGCGGCTGGGAGGAGTTCGCGTCGTTTTAATGCGTCGGGATATGCTAATGTGTTTTTACGGGGATTCACGAACAAACGAGCGAGCGGCGCAGTCGTTTTCGTCTATTTTTTTATACGTAAAGTTAGAGCAGCTTTTTGCTGCTCTAACTTTACGTAGCCCATGTTAAGTATGGCCGTCGTTCCCGCTTCGAATTTATTTAATTTTTTTTTTTATTTACGTAACTCGTCGGGACGTGGATCGCCCGTTAAGTACGCTACATAAACAACGAATGACGTCACGACGTGATTTCGCGCAATGCACGGCGGGAAATTTGCGAACGGAGCATGCGCAGATCGATCGCCGCGGGAACGCGCCTAATTTAAATGTTTCACGCCCCCTACTCGTCTATATGGATTGCGACGGGAGAAATACACTACGCCGCCGTCGTTTACCGTAGAAAATCTACCTGAATTCCACGTAGAGCAAGGTAAAAAACGGCGGCGTAGCGTATTTCTGCTACGCTACGATAATCCATTTCTCTGTGAATCTGCCCCTTTGTCTTGCAGACAGTAAACGTTGCCGTATTGCAGATTTCTGTCTGCTGTTGGTATCCACACACATACTTGTGTATTCATAAAATAGAGTTTGATCCTATTCAATGTAGACACTGCGCACATTTGCCGCTGTCTCTGTACCATAATATGCTCCAATTACCACGCCACAAGGGTTTTACAGTCATGCATAAAGCTTAGGAAAAAATACTTCCATTGTATACAGTGGGCCAGATTCTCAAAAAATGGCGTATCTGGCGGCGTAGCGTATCGTATCGCATTTACACTACATCTACGCAAATTACTGGAGCAAGTGCAGTATTCTCAAAGCACTTGCTCCGTAATTTTCGGCGGCGTAGTGTAAATGCGGCGTCGTAAGGCCGCGTAATTCAAATACTGAAGGAGGGGGCGTGCTGTATTTAAATTAAGCGCGCCCCCGCGTCAAACGAAGTGCGCATGCGCCGGTCGGGAAAAAAGCCCAGTGCGCATGCTCCAGCTCATGTCGGAAAGCGTAGTTGAAACCGACGTCAAAACGACGTGATCGTCACTTACTCAATTCCCTATTCGCGAACGACTAAGTAAAACGACGTAACCAACGGAAAAAGACGACGCTGACCCGACGCCATACTTAACATGGCAACGACGGCACTTCGGAAACATACGTGTACACAACCTACCTTACGCGTGTACACAAACTACGTCGCCGTGTCGCAAAAACGTTCGGGAATCGGCGTATTAGGCTCATTTGCATAGGCAAATGAGAAAACAACATAAAGGACACCGTCGTATCTCAGCTGAGAATCTGGCCCTGTATATGTATTTCTGTCTGAGCCTACCCCAAAGAAGAATTTTATTTCATTATGATTACTTAGCAACCACAAACTGTTCAGAAATTAAATAGCTTGGTTAGGAGTATGTAACATTGTAAATTGTACTAGTTCAGTGGTTAGGATTATGTAAAACAGTGCACCTTACAATGCTGATCCTTGAAAAAAAAAAAATGGTTGCATGTTAATGGTTTTTGGGTAAAAAATGGGCAGAATCCTAGCAAGTTGAGGAAAATGCCAATAGGTCTGTAGAAGAAAAAACATGGCCTGCTGTTGGTGGTCAGTGGGTGAAAAAAATCCTGCCACCATTGATCGGTGAAAGAAAAAATGCCTGGTTCTGATTGTCAGCGAGTGGAAAAAAATGCCCCAGCATTAGTGGTAGAAAAATTGCTCTGTCATAAGCAGGTGGAAAAATGCCAAGGCAACCATATTTAGGGGCTGTAACAAAAATAGCCCAGGGTCAGTTGTTGAAAAAGATGTCGTTACATTAGCATGAAAAAAAAAAAAAAAAGGTCTGGCATCTTTGGGATAAAAAAAAAAAAAAAATCCCCATCTCAATGTTAGTGAAGGAAAAATGTCCTGCTTTTGGTGGAGGGTGTGTGAATGTGTGTACACTAACTGACCTCTTCTTCCTTAACCTCTTCAGACCTCAGACCAGTCTCCCCCTTCCTTTATAACCTCTTCAGACCTCAGATCAACCCTGCCTTCTTCCAAACTTCAGAACTCACATCAGCCTTTTTTCCTTTTAAACCCATTCCGACCTCAGATTAGCCCCCTTTTCCTCTTCTAGACCCCAGATGAGACCCCTTTCCCCCTTTATCACTTTCAACCATATATTATCCCCCCTTTATACTTAATTAATGCCTTCATTCCTCCACAACTTTTTCAGACCTCTACCCAGGGCTCCACAGAGCACATTTAGGAAGTCTACATTAGACTCCCCTTGCAACTTTGTCATGTGACTCTTTGACATGTGACCAGAAAGTAAAAATAGATTTCTCTGTCATGGTTCAACAAAAGACTGGGTGACCTTAGAATCAGATTTAAGCCCACTCCCACTTAAATTCTCTCCATGGATTCTGTGGGGAAGTGTTAAAAACCACCCTGTCACAGGGTCCACGTTAAGAATTTTCCACAAGCTTATTAAGACTTTAGATATTTCCTCTCAACCCTGCCCCCTAACGCCCATGAAGGACAACCCAGACTTTAAACCAGGCCTGAATAATCCTCATTTCGTTTTGAAGTCTCTCTTGGCGGGGGACTGCTTCAACAAGGGGGCAGTGAAAGAGTGGGCAATACTCAAAAGGGATTTGAATATGCCACACTTACCGTTTTGTGCCTATTTATAGCTTCGTAGTTACTTGGGTAGGCAGGCAGGAAAAAGCAAATTTCACAGTCCTGGAGTCAATCTGTCTTGAGGGTGTTAGTTGCACAAAAACAACTTCCCAGGCTTATGTGTGGTTGCAAAACCTGGGGCATGGCGCTGCTGACGAGCTCAGAGTGAGATGGTCAAAAGAAGCTGCACTTGGAGATCACCGCCAAACAATGGAGGTATGTTTGTATCTTGACTCATAAGTGTTCCTTTAGTACTAAAATGCAAGAAACTGCTTACAAAATCATGACTTATTGGTATAACACCCCGGCCAAGATGCATAGATGGAACCCTCAAATTCCAGATGTGTGTTGGAGATGTGGAAAAGAGAGGGGCACATTGCTCCACATTTGGTGGAAATGTCTGCAAATAGCACAATTTTGGGAGAAAGTTATTCTTCTAATTAAGCAAATAACAGAAACCAGATTCATTTTGAATACAACCTCATGCTAACTTCATATCACGAATGTCTCGCTGAGGAGATACAAAAACTTGTTGACTAGACATCTACTGAATGCGTCAAAATCTCTAATCCCCCTATACTGGAAATCACAAAGGGTTCCGTCCATTGCTGAATGGCTGAAAAGGGGTTTCTGATACCTATACCATGGAGAAAACTCTAATGCCCTGTACACACGATCGGTTAGTCTGATGAAAACGGAGCGATAGACCATTTTCATCAGACAAACCGATCATGTGTGGGCCCCATCAGTTTTTTTCCCCATCAGTGAAAAAAAAATAGAACCTGTTTTAAATTTTCCTTATGGTTAAAAAATCGATAGAAAAAAAACAATCGTCTGTGGGGAAATCCATCAGTTAAAAATCCATGCATGCTCAGAATCAAGTCGATGAATGCTCGGAAGCATTGAACTTAATTTTTCTTAGCACGTTGTTGTGTTTTATGTCACCACGTTGGACACGATCGGATTTTTAACTGATGAAAGTCAGCTTAATCAGATATCTGATGAAAAAATCCATCGGTCCGTTTTCATCAGACGAACCGATCGTGTGTCCAGGTGTCCAGGGCATTGCTCAATCTAATGATAGGGTGGAAAAATTTCCCAAAATCTGGCAGCCCTGGCTGATTTTCAGGTATTCCACTGTCTACTCTAATAACATGTCGCAATCTACCATCTGAGACCATGTTTTTTGGGAAAACCCAAGCTTTCCTCAGTGTTTCCCCGGACCTTTCTGACTAGATGAGTCAAGTTGTGTCCTCAGTACAATGTCTGTCACCGTCTCTCTTTGTCTTCTATACTTCTCTTTCTCTTTTTATTTCTTACCCTGGCTCTAAACGATAGATGTTGCGGTAGCTGCTTGCTGGAACTATTATGCTGCTATCTCATAATACTTATATCCGTAAAAGGAGGGCATAGACAATTTTGATCTACGTATTTGCTTACATTGCTAGAATGGCTGAAGAATAACTTCAGCTGGAACGGATTACTAGCAGTTTGCGGTTGATGATATATTTACATTAATAATAATATACATACTAATTTCTAGACATGTGCATTCGTTTTTGTTAGAATGCATTTTCGTCCGAAAATCTGTTTTTTTCGTTATCGTTTTAACAAACGATAACCAAAGTGCAAGAAACGAGAACCGAAAGATCCAACATAAAAAATGCTTTATTTTAGTTTTCGTTGTGGTAAAAATTAGATATAGAGAGATTCGACATTATAGGGAAAAGATTTGACATTAAAGAGAAAAGATTCGACACTATAGAAATAATAGATTCGACATTACAGAGAATAGATTTCGATTTATGAGAAAATAGATTCGACATTATAGAGAATAGATTCAACATTATTACTAGTCATACAACATTAGAATTCTTGTAAGCGGAATATGTACGATTCAACGTAAAGATTTGACGCTCCGTCGAATATTCTTTGACCATTCGACATCAACCAAAAAGATTTGACGTTCCGTCGAATATTCTTTGACCATTCGACATCAACCAAAAAGATTTGACGTTTCGTCGAATATTCTTTTGACCATTCGAACAGAAACCAAGCATTATTGGATTTTTGGACGAAAGCTATTCCCCAACGAAAAAACAAAATAAATCATAAACGATTTTTGGGGGTAACTAAATAAATGTATTTTCCAAACGAAAACAAAAAAACGAAACAAAATATTCCAGTCTACACATGTCTACTAATTTCCCTTTTTTGTGCACCATAATATTTTTACGTATTTCATATTGTCATCCTGTGAGCAGTTGCTTTTGCATTTGAGGGGGCATGGCCTGGGCGGCGAGCAGGATGGACGCACACTAAAGGAGCTCCGTGCTAAGGACACAGCCGACAGCCTTTTCCCCTGCTATTTGCTTTCCAGAAATGGGCAAACTGAGCTATCAGACCTCACACACCCGAACACGCCGCAATTTGACCGCTTCCTCGTCCAGGAGCATACCGGACCTGTTTAAATCCACCTCGGCCTCACGAAGCAACGTGGATCCACCCAAGATGGCGCGGCCGCAGCACGAAGATGAGGACTTCAGCGAGGACTCGCAATACAACGCTGAGGACTCAGGTAGGAGCTGACCCCGCTCTGGAAAGCCCCTAACCTTTGCGGACATGTCTATAATTGCGGCAGACATCAAAGCCACCTTCTCGGCGGCGATCACAGACCTGAAGTCCAACATCCTTGTCCTATCTGACAAGATGGAGGCGGTTGAGACGAAAGGGAAGCAGAGGCACAGGGCTATACACAGGCTGGAAAGGGTAGCAGACACCCACGCAGCTCATTTTATTGAAATGAGCAGGCATTTAGAAGACCTGGACAATCGTGGACGCAGGTGTAACATAAGAGTGAGGGGGATACCGGAATCGGTGGAGAATGAGCAAATCGTTCCCGCACTACAATGGGTATTTAACTCTTTACTAGAAAGGCAGGATGACACTGACATAGAATTTGTCAGGGCTCACAGAGCCCTCAGAGCCAGGGGATCCGACAATGCACCAACAAGGGACATTGTGTGCTGCTTACAGAACTTCCAGCTTAAGGAAGATATAATGAGAAAAGCGCGCAGAAATGACCACATTGTATTTAATGGCGCCAACATCATGCTGTACCAGGACCTATCTCAAATAACATTAAAACACCGTAGAGCTCTGCGCCCCCTGCTGGAATGCTTAAGAGAGAAGGAATTAAAATATACATGGAGATTCCCCTTTGCTTTAGTGGTCACTGCCTCCGGTAAACAGCACACCCTACGCTCTCCAGCAGACCTGCCGTACTTCTGTGAGGCCTTACACCTTGACCTTATAGATCTCCCCGACTGGTATTAGGAATACGATATACCACCCCTCACCAGAAGTCCACCCGACTCACCCTTCTCTACGCCTGACAAACAAAAAGCTAAAAAACAGAAGCAAGGACGCGGAGGGAACTCTCAGGCTGGAACGCCTGCTCCTCTCTCTACACCCGCAAGGGGCCATGCCTTTGAATAACTGCCGTCAGACTGCCTAGCCACTTGTGGAGAAGCACAGGTATACAATGAGATGATATGATCTGGGAATTACTTATGTAGTCCCACACCCTGGGATGAACGCTGACAAGCCAAACCTTAAACCCTATGAAAACGCCACTGGAGAAGATGGACAGATAACTTAAACACTGAGAACTAAATGCCCGCCCTTTTCGCTGCTGATTTTTCCTTTTTATCTTTTATTATTTATTTACTTCACTACCTTTTTTTTTCCTTTTTTTCGCTTAGCAGACACCCTCACTGAATAGTGTTACTGTGACTTAATTGTAATCATCTGCTCCTGGCTAGGAACACTCAGAAATCTATGCTAAACCTGATAACTGACTACTGCCATCAAGCGGCGGACAAAAAATTGAGATGTTCTCCTCATTTTTTACATGGAATGTCTAATTTTTCACTTTTGTTTTTCTTTTTGTGTGATCTTTTTTTTTCTCTCCCCCTCCTTGATGCCCATTTTTTCTCAGGTTTCACCTGTACAATGAACCTTGTGAACTACCGCCATGGCAAATATACCTGGCTTATATCACTTTCCACTGACGGATGACGGCCGTCGATCTTCACTACCCGTTAGACCAAGTGTTCAATTTAAAAAAAAAGTTTTTTTTTGCTTTATCTCCCTAGCCCCATTTCTGGTTGATTGCCTTTCAGAAAGGCTGTGTCTTTTTCACTAAATGTTCTACTAGTAATCCGTTTTATATAACCTAGACGCTAAGGAAAGGGAAGGTTTTTTTTTTTTTTTTATATTTCTCTTTCCTTGTTTAGGAATCTTGTTTGCTACCATCCTACGTTCCCATAGAGTGCACCTGGAGGGAGATTTCTCTGTCCAGGTGCACTACCTTTGTTTCTACTTTAGAGAGTGTTATTAATAATCTAAAGTATATTAAAAATGTACCTCCCGGTGCTGGATCTATTTCCAGGTACTTAAACTCTTCTTCACTTATTTCACCCTTTTCTTCTGCTCTCTCCTATCTTAATCCCCACCCCCCCCCCCATCCCACCCTACTTCAGATAAGCTGACTGATTTGTAAGATTGTGTCACCTGACCGACACAGATCGCTAACATCACTTTGAAAGTTTATTGTAGGGTCACTACTTGTGACAACTTTACCTGAGACCGATGGCTTACTCGTCCCTGGGGAAGAACCCGCTGATCATTTCACACAACACGAAAGGTCTGAACATACCTGAGATAAGGACGTCCTTACTCAGAAAACTTAAAAGAGGTAAGCCCCATTTTGTCTTCTTACAGGAGACCCACTTCAAAACAGGACAAATCCAAAAACTGACCAATTCCTACTTTACCTCAGCACATCATGCGACCAATGACAAGGCTAAGACTAAGGCCTCTTACACACAGATCAGTTTTTCTTCAGGTTTTTCTTTTCAGTTTACCAAATCCATCTAATATGAGGTCAAACCTCAAGAGTCTCAATTTGTATGCAATCAGGCAGGCCCTTGTACTACATAGTTTTGGTAAACTGAAAAGAAAAACTGATCTGTGTGTAAGAGGCCTTAAGGAGTAACAATTCTAATCAGTAAAGATGCACCCTTTACCCTCACAGATCATCTAGTAGATCCAGAGGGACGGTATGTTTTATTAAAGGGCACGTACCTAGGCAAACCCATAACCCTGGCGAACGCATACTTTCCAAATACTGCACATGTCGCTTTCTGTAGGAAACTAACACGAGAACTTCTGAGATTCATGTCGGGTCTTCTAATACTAGGCAGTGACTTTAGCGTTCCCTTAGTACCGGCAGCAGATTCTTCGTCGAGTAAATCCTGTATTACATACCGGGTACTTAAAACAATTAAACAACTGCTCAACTCACTACAGCCGATAGATACATGGAGATTCCTACACCCTGACACAAGGGACTTCCATTCAATCCCACACAATCGTTACTCCAGGATAGACTATCTGTTCATTACCCAAAGAGATCTCCACCTAGTGAGGGATGCTCAGATAGGGATCCAATCGCTGTCAGATCACGCACCAATCTCCTTGACACTAGATCTCGGTCGAGGGACGCCCAGATCAAATACCTGGAGGCTAAACGCCTCACTCTTAACCGACCTGGAGTTGCTCCTGGGGATCACCTCCTCCCTCCGGGAGTACTTCCATATCAACGACACACCTGCAATGGACCGTTTTAAGGTCTGGCAAGCACACAAATGCTACATGAGGGGTGAGTTGATCAGACCGGGCTCTCTAAAAAAGAAACAGCGATCCCAACTGATCATAGACCTGGCAAACAAAATACACAAATTAGAGAGCAAGCACAAACATTCACTATCGCTACAATCTGCGTCGGAACTCCTGGAGGCCCGAAAGGACCTACGAGAGCTATTTGAGTTCAAAACTAAGAGGATGTTATTCTTCAATAATAAGCTTTACTATGAGGCAGGCAACAAGTCGGGAAAATATTTGGCAAGAGCCTTGAGAGAGGTGAACGCTGTCAATCATATCCCAAGCATTAAGTCGAGTAACGGAACAATAGAGATCTCCACAGAGGCTATAGCCGCGCAATTTCATAGCTACTTCTCCGAGCTTTACAACCTCCCGACACAACATAAACCACGAACATTGGAGGGCGACAGGGTAGCTATTATACTAGATTATTTGACTAAAAGTGGCCTCCCCAAAATGGACGAACTACTGCTAAATACACTAGACGGACAAATAACAGTGGAGGAAACTCAGTCGGCAATTAAAGCTCTGAAACCCGAGAAAAGTCTGGGACCGGACGGATTTACATCGACTTATTATAAAACCTTCTGCGAGACTCTGTCGATGCATTTGACCAGTGCATTGAACACTATGTCCTCACCAAGATCAGTGCCTACTGACTTTCTATCTGCCCATATTACACTGATCCCGAAACCAGAGAAAGACCATACAGAATGCTCCAGCTACAGGCCTATATCCCTGCTAAACCTGGATCTCAAAATCCTGGCGAAAGTTATGGCCAATAGACTAAGACCCTTACTGACATCTATAGTGGGCCAAGATCAGGTGGGCTTTATCACGGGAAGGGAAGCAAGGGATAATGTGATTAAGGCATTGCTTCTGACGAATGAGGCATGCAGGGGTACTGGCGGAGGCCTTCTCCTCTCCACTAATGCGGAGAAGGCCTTCGACAGGGTCGCTTGGGACTACATGAAAGCCACCTGTGAATTCATAGGCCTGGGTCCCCACATGATGTCCTGGATTGGTGCCCTGTATGACAGACCCACGGCTAGACTTAAAGTCAATGGATCACTATCAGAAGAGGTTCCGATCTCGAACGGGACCAGACAGGGCTGCCCCTTGTCCCCTTTACTGTTCATTTTATCACTAGAGCCCTTCATCAGAATGATTAACAAGGATAATTCAATAACAGGCTTCAAAGTAGCTGAAACTGAATATAAGATCGCGGCCTACGCGGATGATCTACTTTTTTTTCTGACAAACCCCCACATTACAATCCCCAATTTAATGAAACAATTTTCGACCTACGGATATATCTCGAACCTCAAAATAAATTTCTCCAAATCAGAGGCAATGAATCTCACCCTGACAAAGGAATCCCTAGTCAGAACGCAAATTAATTGGCCCTTTAAATGGGTAACAGGAGCGCTTAAATATCTGGGAACATGGCTGACCCCCTCTGTGACCTCTATTTATGAACAAAACTTTCCTAAACTACTTAGAGAAATACGTGGGGACTTACAGAAATGGAACACTAAATTCTTCTCGTGGTTCGGGAGAGCAGCGATATTGAAAATGGTTATCCTACCAAAATTGCTTTATCTCTTCAGAACCCTCCCAATTAAAATCCCGCAGACATTTTTTAAGTCCCTACGGTCCACTCTTATTCAGTTCCTATAGAAGCATAAAAAACCTAGAATAAAATTTTCACTCCTCACTAGACCAAAGGAAAAGGGAGGAAAGGGAATACCGAACTTCTATCACTACTATTTAGCCTCACACCTAATGAGGGTAATTGATTGGCACTGCCACAGCAGTTCTAAAGATTGGGTTAGACTAGAGGAATCCCTGTCTGAGACACCCCTCTTATACAAACCCCCTCCATTCAGGACTGGCTTAAAAAAGTGTCTGACACGTTACATGGAAGACACTTTAGCCCAAAATTCAGATAGTGTGGATTCGTACCACAAAACCTGGTCTCCGTGGTTCGCTTTCAAAACCTCCTCAGAGTATGACTTATTGCTTACCCCCTGAACTGAACACTTGCTGGCTCATGCCACGATATCGGATACGGACTTGACCCAATGAATAGACATAATAACCCCACAGCAGTCACCAATTATCTCTCCTTACCCCACTTACACCCCCCCTTTTTTTCCTTTCTCCCCTCTTTTCTTCTCTCTTCGAATCTGTATAAGCTACATGTTATGCCATGTTCAAATGGCCCACATTAATGGTTAAGTTGAATGTTAAATCTCACCCTAACACGGGTCATTATTTAGGGCCCACATAGGCGAAAGGATAGATACGTCTTATCGTGTATCTGTTATGACCTGAACTAGAACATTACAGATCTACCAATAGAACTGAATGAAATGTTTTCTTTATAATGTCATTCTATGTAACACTGTATAACATGTTTACTCCTTATTGCTTATGTATCGCACTATTTGGCCTTAATAAACTTAAAAAAAAGCCAACCCCAATATAAGGCAGGAATGCCCATGTACAAGGCACCGCATACATATTTATATATATATATATATATATATAAATATATATATATGAGTAGACTGTGTGTGTATGTATGTATGTGTATATATATATATATATATATATATATATATATAATGTTAATGCACTGCAGCTCACTGAATCACCTGCCTGCCTAATGGTATATTAGAAAACATACACCAGGAATGTACTGCAGTCAGATATAGGCTTGGTGAGACTGGGAATTATATATAATATATATATTGTATATATATATATAGGAGGAGACTGTGTGTGTGTGTGTGTGTGTGTATATCAGGCCCAGACTGGCCATAGGGCAGCCTGGGTATATGCCCGGTGAGCCGAGGCCGCCGTGATGATCAGGCCGTACAGCGGGAGGTAAGCGGCGATCACGGCCTGGACAGAGTTTACACAGGTCATGGCCGCCACTCGTCTACAGCTATGTGGCCGTGCCTTCTCCGGCAGAACTAGCGGGTCTCACACACAGCTCAGCCTCAAAGCTGCGCTGATGGCTCTGCTCTCAGCCCCTACGGACTGCTCCTCATCCAGCCATGGGTGTCCATCCGCACAGTGGGGTAAGGGGGAGCTACTGGCGCTGTCAGGATGTCCCCCGACCCCCCTCTCCTCTCTCTTTCAAATGATTTTTATTACATTTTTCACAGAACAAACATAAGCCGGTTTACAATATCGGCACACACAGTACCAACAATTCTTCAGTACCGAGTAGGGATATTAAAAAAAAAACAACAACACAATAACGATTAAGTAAAAAAAGAAAGGCGAATAAGAATTATGCCCTTATGACCAATAAAGTAGAATGGACCTAGCATCCTACATCTACTTGTGGATGCATCGGCCCCTAAAGCCGGTATGGCACAGGCATTGATATCTTAGAATGCTACACAGCAGTACAAAGTACAATTGGGAATAGAGTGACACAGAGAAAATAAAAAAAATAAAAAGAAATACAAAACACACACTAAAACAAATAAATCAAAAAACGTCACACCAGAGGATACATCACAAAATGCTAGATCCAAAACTTGTATCGGAACACGTATGAGGAGCTTATGTACACAAGGAAGATTGAAGGCAGTAGTCTCATAAATTAACCAAACATCATAGGCCTACTGTGCAGGTTGTCAGGCAATTCCATGGGAGGTTACTAACCTACTAAGGGATCGTATTTAAGCGTCCATGGGTTCCACCCCATGTTAAAGGATGGAAGATTTTGGGACTGAATAGCGAAATGCTTCTCATATGATTTTTGAATATTGACCCTTCGGATAACTTCTTCTATACTGGGGACCTGTTGGGATTTCCATTTAGAAGTGATAGTTAATCTGGCAGCTATTAAGACATGAGTCACTATGGTTCTGAATTGTTTGGGGATACTATTAATGGTCAAGGAAAGGAGCGCGAGATGAGGGGTTGGGATAGTTACCTATCCTGTAACCGAGGTTGTTAGTTTAAAGACTTCACACCAAAATTTGCGTATCACTTTGCAGCCCCAAAGAATGTGGTAAAGGTTTCCCCTTGCCCCACATTGCCGCCAGCATAGACTAGAGTCTAGATCAAAAATCTCTCCTCTCTCCTCTCCTCTCCTCTCTCATGTTGGGCTTGTCGGCAGCACAGGAGAAAATAAAACTTCCTGCTTCCCTCCCAATTGGCTACAACGGAACTCCAATCAGAAATAACTAGTGAGGCATCATGGAAAATGTAGTCCCAGAGATAGGAGGCCCAATTAATGTCATCAGGGAGACAGCTACAGTCCCCAGCATGCACTCTGCTGGGGGGGAAAAGAGAAAACCCGGAAACAAGCAGGTACTACAGGAGACATGGAAAAAGAAGAAGGACTGTGCTGGGGGAACTAATAGCCCCAACACCACCATATAGAGCCACGTTGTACACACACCACCAGAGAGAAAGAGAGCGCCACACTGCACCACACCACCAGAGAGAGAGAGCCACACTGTACCGTACCACCAGAGAGAGCCACGCTGTACCCACACCACCAGAGAGCCGAGAGAGCCACGCTGTACCATACCACCAGAGAAAAAGTCAAGCTGTACCGCACTACGAGAGAGAGTGCCAAGCTGCACCGCACCACAAGAGAGAGAAAGTGCCAAGCTGCACTGCACAATCAGAGAGAGCCACGCTGTACCGCACCACCAGAGAGAGAGAGTGCCAAGCTGCATTGCACCACCAGAGAGAGAGAGCCACGCTGCTCCGCACCACCAGAGAGAGAGCCACACTGTACTGTACCACCAGAGAGAGCCATGCTGTACTGTAACTCCAGAGAGAGCGCCACGCTGTACCGTATCACCAGAGAGAGTGCATGCTGTACCGCACCACCAGAGAGAGAGAGCCAAGCTGCACAGCACCACCAGAGAGATAGAGCGCAGGCTGCACCACACCACCAGAGAGAGAGAGCCACGCTGCACTGCACCACCAGAGAGAGAGCCACGCTGCACCGCACCACCAGAGAGAGCCACGCTGTACCGTACCACCAGAGAGAGCCACGCTGTACTGTACCACCAGAGATAGTGCCACACTGTACCGCACCACCAGAGAGCATGATAGCCATGCTGTACCACAACAGCAAAGAGAGAGAGACATGCTGTACCACACCACCAGAGAGAGAGAGCCATGCTGTAACACACCACCAGAGAGAGAGCCACACTGTACCGCACCACCAGAGAGGGAGCCACACTGTACCGCACCATCAGAGAGAGAAAGTCGCGCTGCACCGAACCACCAGAGAGAGAGAGCCACGCTGTACCACACCACCAGAGAGCCATGCTGTACCGTGCCAACAGAAAGAGAGTGCCATGCTGTCCAGGACCACCAGAGAGAGCAGGTCAGTGTCACTGGGCAATGTGGCACAATAGGAGACAGACAGTACTAGCATTGTATGGACACAATAGGACTGGGACACTGTAATATAAAGGGGATGATTTTTCCATGATTTCTTTTTCCATGATGTTATTATTAACTGTTCATTTTCAAGATTTTCTTACATTATACAAAGTCTAAATTTGTACTTGAAAGATGCTAAGTGTGATTGAACCAGTTATGATGAATAACATAACAGTTTTTTTTTAGCTTATCAATAAAGTCTACTAAAGGCTCTTGCTTGCTCTGGGGGCACTCGTGCGTGCTTGAGATTGGGCTACCTCTGTGTGTCCCAATCCTATCCCCACTCCCTCCTCACTGGCTGTGAATGACAGCAGCGGGAGAGAATAAACACATCCAATAAAAAATGTAAAAAATCGAACTTTTCATCAATTTGGGCTAATATGTCAATATATAAAAGTGCAGACCTGAATCATGAAATATAAACAAAAATCATTGAAACAAACAACATATAAAGTGCATAATTAACCACTTGCGGACCACCCACCATCATTATACAACGGCTCTTTGAGGTGGAATATTGTTGTTATGGCAGCATCTAGCTGCCATAACCCCAGTATCCACTTCTTCAGCGGGCAGTCCCTTTTCAGATAAAAGTGGCCTCAGCGGCAGAATCTCTTCATTGCATTTTAGTGTAAATATGAGACCTTTTTGACCCCAGATCTCATATTTTAAGCTGTGTTACACCTGCATTTTTTTTTCTTTAAAAGTCAGCAGCTACAAACACTGTAGCTGCTGACTTTTAATAAGTACACTTACCTGTCCAGGGAGCCTGTGATGTCGGCCCCCCGAGGCCGATCCGTCCATTGGAGCGGTTGCCGGCGCCACCATTCCAACTAAGGGAAGCTGGCAGTGGAGCCTTACGGCTTCACTGCCCGTTTCCTACTGCACATGCGCATCTTGCGGCGCTTTGTGAATGGCCAGCTTGTCTTCTAGGACACACACAGGTCCTGGATGACACAGGCGAGGGAGGAAGTGACCGAGGAGCTCTGCGGAGTAGGAAGTGGCCGATTAGGATGACTACCTAGCAACTTTAACCACTTATAGACCACCCGCCGTCGTTATACGTTGGTACTTTGAAGGGAAATATAGATGTTATAGCTGCAGATAGCTACCATAACCATGTTATCCTCTTCTTTAGCTGGCGGTGTTCGCTGAACAGGTAAACAAGCAATATTGGGTCTGAACCTTTGCTTGTCCTGAACCGTTCGGCCAACTATAGTTCTCTTTAGTAATATAGAGTTCAGCAAGGGGAACCAGTGAGATCTGCATGGGACACAGGGGAGTGACACCACTAGTAGATTTTCAAATGCTCATATGATGACTTGACATAAAAAGTAGTAAAAATGTTTTTTTTTTTTTGCTTTTAACATTTGATTTTAGAATGAATGGGCTTTCCACTAATGAAAACCCCTTTCACTGTTAGAAATGTGTTAATTGAAAAAAAAATTTCAAGCTGTTCCTTCAATTTTTCTCATAGAAATTGATTAAAGTGTTCAGTGGTGTGAGCAACGGGAGAGATAAATACTCAATTTATTTTCTTACAGGTGGCAGCTTAATTGGGCATGTTGGATTCATGATTGGGTCACTTTAAAATAACTGCATAGTTTACAAATTATGTATTTGTATGGAATTTCCTATCTGCTGCCATAATTGTAATATGTTTAATTGACATTTTTATGTCTATACACTTAAAAATTGTTTTACAAAGAGCAAAATCAGGTTTTGTTCTGCATTCTTTTTATACTTTTTTCTTTACATGGAATTCTTAGTAAGCAATTAGAGACAATGACCTTATGTAAGCACAGAACAGTCTAAACCACAATGAATGAAAGACCCATACATTTACCTTACTAAACACAAAAACAGTTGACATCTGACATTCAATGCATTCAGGCATCAGCAATTGAAGTTCTATATAAGGATAGATAGATATACAGTACTTTGCACTAAGCATCGTCAAGAACGTACTCCACCATCAACAGAAATGGGGAAGGTAATATGATTTTTATTTTTTTTAGAAGTATCACCAGTGTACAAATATATTTAGAATCACAGTTTAATTTGTGTGATAAAAAAAGCTATGTTCGAAAAAGGATGAGAAACAAATATGAACAGTATGAGCAGTTCTAAATGAATATGCGGCAGTGAGAAATAGTTATGATTAGGGTTTTATTATAGAGTTATAACATTTTAGTTATAGGCCTATGAACTTTTTTTAAATGTATGGCAATGAATTTCTCCTCTTCTGTGCTAAATATACCATTCAAAGTTTTTTGCAATATCTGTTGAAAAAAAATCAGATTTATCTATTGAAAAAAATACCTGTTGATTTTACCAGAAATCTTGTGAGCTGATAACTTCCTGTGCTCCCTACCTGTGCACAAGAAGCTGTTAGGGGGGTGGGGAGTGGCAGATGAGGAGAGGTCTGTGTTTTTTGTAATGCTTTAGAAATTAGGTAGGTAGAACCAACAACACAAGCTTAGAAATTTAGAGATGAGCATGTATTTCAGAGTTGTATGATTTTTTATTTTTTTTATTTAGCTTTTCGCTATTTTGATAGAGTATATGAACACAGATATGTACCAAAAAACTGTGTAGAGCAATACCTCGACAAATGAAAAAATAAGAAAAAAACAATGAATATCAATACAATTATTGAATGAATAAAAAATGTAAAAAGAGAATAAATAATCCCCTGGTGGAGGATATACACTGATGCATGTTAAGTGAAGACACTGGGTGTTATTTCTTCCCTTATTTTTATTTTTTTATTTTATTTATTGGTGGACTATAGACATTTTAAAATTTATTCAACCACTTACTGGGCACATAAACCCCATTAGTGCCCAGGCGAAATATCAACTTCCGGCACTGCGTCGCTTTAACTGACATTTGCGCGGTTGTGCAGCATGGCTCCCAAACAAAATTGACGTCCTTTTTTTCCCACAAATAGAGATTTCTTTTGGTGGTATTTGATCACCTCTGTGATTTTTATTTTTTGCGCTATAAACAAAAATAGAGCGTCAATTTTGAAAAAAAAAGCATATTTTTTACTTTGAGCTATAATAAATATCCCAATTAAAAAAAAAAAGAATTTCTCAGTTTAGGCCGATACGTATTCTTCTACGTATTTTTGTTAAAAAAAAAAAAAAATTGCAATAAGCGACTGGTTTGCCAAAAGTTATAGCGCCTACAAAATAGGGGACAGAATTTTTTTTTTTTTTTATTATTAATATTTTTTTACTAGTAATGGCGGCGATCTGCAATTTTTATTGGGACTGCAACATTATGGCGGACATATCAGACACTTTTGACACATTTTTGGGACCATTCACATCTATACAGCGATCACTGCTATAAAAAATGCATTGATTACTGTATAAATGTGACTGGCAGTGAAGGGGTTAACACTAGGGGGCGGGGAAGGGGTTAAATGTGTAAACTGGGAGTGTTTCTAACTGTGTGGGGGAGGGGACTGACTGGGGGAGGTGACCGATGCTGTGTCCCTTTGTACAAGGGACACAGCATCAGTCTCCTCTCCCTGACAGGACGTGGATCTCTGTGTTTAGGACGTCTTTGGACGTGCTCTGCTCCTCCGGGCATGCACCCCCCCAGTGCCCAAAGACATCCTCCCGGCAATTAAGAGCCACCTTGTGGCCGTCTTTTGCCAATAGGCTGGACATAAAGTGGTTAAACAATAGACTTTATGTACATAGAATAATTAGATTGATGATCATTGTTTTTTGTTTTGTTTTTCATTTTTTCCTTTGGTGAGGTGTTGTACTACACTGTTTTTTGGTACATTTTGATTTGTCAGTGTTGTGGAATCACTATATAGTGTTTGGCTGGGCAACAATTACCATTTTTGGTAATTTTGTTTACACATATTAATTGCCCTGATTGCGATTCTCACTTTATATGGACACAGATAGCCCCCAGATGGGTTATCATGCCAACTTTAAGCACTTCAATACAGGGCATTTTCACACTTTGAATGACATACCAAACTGTACCCAAATACATTTTTAGTCCCTCCCCCCCACAAATAGAGCTTTGTTTTGGTGGTATTTGTTCACCTTGGCGGTTTTTATTTTTTGCGCTCTAAACAAAAGAATAGCGACAATTTTGAAAAAAACACAATATTTATTACTTTTTGCTATAATAAATATAATTTTTATAATTGTTTACTTCGTTCTTATAATTGAAATGCCACAGATCCTGTGAGCTAGTAGGTGATCCTTGGTACTAATATTTTGACAAATAATTTGTGTTATAGGAAAATATTATGAAGCACAGGTCACAATATATTATAACTTTTTTTTCTACAGATCATATTTTATGAGGACAAGAATTTCCAGGGCCGCTCATATGAGTGCAGCTCTGACTGTCCTGATATGACCTCCTTTTTCAACCGCTGTAACTCCATTAGAGTCGACAGTGGAAACTGGATCCTCTATGAGAATCCCAACTACAGGGGAAACCAATATTACCTGAGGCGAGGAGAGTACCCAGACTTCCAGCAATGGATGGGGTTCAATGATTCTATCAGGTCATGTCACCTGACCCCTCAAGTGAGTATTTGTACATACATTTAAAGTCCCAGAAGAATTGCATACTATTTATCAGAATGGGTCAATAGGGACATTTAACCTCCCTGGTGGTATGATTATGTCAGAGTTTTTATGCTGAAAGTGGTACAATGTTTTGCATGGAAATTTAAAAGAAATCTAATTATTTTAAAAAGCTTGCACCTGAAAATATATTCAGTTGGCCAATACAAAGTATTGTCTACTTTCATATTTTGCCAGTGTGAGTATCTAGAGCAGTGTTTTTCAACTCCAGTCCACAAGGCACACCAACAGGTCATGTTTTCAGGATTTCCATTATTTTGCACAGATGATTTGATCAGTTTCACTGCCTTAGTAATCACCACAGCCATTTCATCTGAGGGAAATCCTGAAAACTTGACCTGTTTGGTGTGCTTTGAGGACTGGAGTTGAAAAACACTGACCTAGAGGACTGAAGTGTCATATTTTGGAAGTATGGATAAATAGGTGTCCACATATACTGTATTTATTGGTGTATCACACTTACTTTTTTACCCTAAAAAAAGAGGGTAAACTGTGCCTGCGTGTTATACGCAGGGGGCTGTGGTACGTTTTTTCCCTAAAACTTCCCTCTTAAAGTTAGGGTGCGTGTTATACGCCTGTGCGTGTTATACACAGATAAATACGGTAATTTCTGCTATACATAATAAATTCAAACTCACTAAAACTCATGATGTCCTGCACTTCCAGGGATGCTAATTGGGAATTATGTAAACTGTTGTTACATAATAGGGAATGCAGTGATCAGTGTAATTAACCACTTAACCTCTGGAAGTTTGTCCCCCCTTCATGACCAGAGCATTTTTTGCTACATGTCTTTGGTAAAAAAAAAAAAAAAAAATCCCAATGACTGTATATGAATTGGTTTGCATGAAAGTTATAGTGTCTACAAATTATGGTATAAATACTGGAATGTACACACCTATAGATGCTATACTGTAATGACAGTGATATGTAACTTCTAGCGAGACTGTGATAGTGGGGCGGGTAATCTGATTAACTGACACTGACATCACTAATAACACTAATATAGTGATCAGATAAAATCATGTACACTGATAGTGTACTAATGACACAGGTTGGGAAGGGGTTAACATATTGGGACAGTCAAAGGGGTTAACCGGGTGCCTAACAAGTGTAATGTGTATAATATGTGCTGCGTTTACTTACAGATCTGGCTGTTTTTCTCCCTGCAGGGAGAATAAGCAGCTAGATTGCTGCTCTGGGTGCAGGGTCCTATGTGTTTTTAAAAACACAGGTCTCTGTTATGTGATTGGTTACAGCCAATCAGCAAGTCCATGGCAAAAATCATTTGCCAGGACCTTCTGACAAAATTGCCCTGTAGCCAGTTACATGTGCATGTGCACATGTGCCCCCTGAACCCAGAAGGAGATGGAAGACATACATTTAGATGACCCAGCCTGGCTGTGCCTCCCACCCACCCACAGTAAATGTACTGTGGGCAAGCGGTAAGCAGTTAATGTGTGTAATTAGTGTACTGATATGTGTTTGCAATCTTGACTCTTAAAACATGGATTTGGTCCTGCTAACTGGGGTTAGAAGACACTGGCTTGTGAGTAGTAGCATTCCGCTATGATGAGGTAACATTATTGAGCTTGTTACAATATGCATACATTTTGTATTTTCTATTTTTCTTCTTATATTTTTACTCAATAAAAAAATGTATGAACAAAAAATATTATTCCAGAAACTTTGCTGTATTTTATGAACATGCCTCCTAACATCTGTTTTTTCTTAAAGCACCGTGGTCCATTCAGAATGAAGATCTATGAGAAGGAAGAGTTCAGAGGTCAGATGATGGAGTTCACTGAAGACTGTCCCCATGTCTTTGAGCAGTTCCGATACAATGACATCCACTCCTGCCATGTATTTGATGGTCACTGGGTTTTCTATGAAGAACCAAACTACAGAGGACGTCAATATTACCTGAAACCTGGAGAATACAGGAGGCATACTGAATGGGGTGCCTCAAATTCCAAAGTTGGTTCCTTCAGAAGAGTCCAATTTATTCAGTAAAAAAAAAAAAACAACATCATGTTTGATTTTTAAAAATAAAACTTGATCTTTAATTCTTGGTTTATGCTTTTTTACCATCTGAATTGCATTAGTTAAAATTAGCGAGGTGCAAATCTGCCTGGGTTTGATTCCCTTAGGCCGCGTACACACGATCGAATATATCTGCTAAAACTGGTCCGCAGACCAGTTTCAGCGGACAGATTCGATCGTGTGTACAGGCTAGCAGACAGGTTTTCAGCAGACAAAAGTTTTAAAGCATGCTTTAAAACTTGTCTGCTGGAAACCTGTCTGTCCGACATGTTCGCTGGTTAGTATGCCTAACCAGCGAACATAAATCCCCCGAATGCGCCAAATTGATTCGACGCATGCATGGAAGTATTTTACTTCCTGGTTCGGTGGCGTGGTAGCGTCAACGTCACCGACACGTCACCGCGCTGTTCGTCCGCGAGGATTTTGGTTTGATCGTGTCACACACATCAGACCAAAATCTCCAGGAGACATATCTGATGAAATCGGTTTGTCGGACCGTTTTCATCGGATATGTCTCCTCGTGTATACGCGGCCCAAGGGTTAGGTGAATTCTGCTGCTAAATTCTGGTATTGTTTTGGGTTAATAGAGGGATTCACTGTGATGCAGAACATTTGACCATGCAAAAAAGTTTTAAAAACTATTGTACTGGGGAAAATGGCCCTTTAATCCAAATTTGAGAGAGACATGAACAAATTAACAATACTTTAAATGACATGCTTGGGAGATGCCTTTACAGCCCAACTCCAGGTAAAATTCTAAATCAATCTGTATATTGGCAGTAACATACTTATTTCCTTCCAAAAATCTATTTGTGAGACATACAGCATTACACTTATTCATAGTTAATGTTTCCTTGCATTGTCATACTTATTTCCTGTTCTGGGGACCATTCAGACTTGTCTGCTCCCTAGTCCCCTCACTGCCCCTTTTTTTTCTCAGCGCCGCTATGTTTGCTATAATAACGTTAGCGGGGACTGGGAGTGTATTGTGGGTGGGATTATTAAAGTACTGATATGTATGGCCGGCCTGTACTGGTTCCACTCCACTTCCCTTTTTATGCCAATGCTGAATTCCTAATCTTGGTTGTAGTTACTGTTCGTAAAGGGAAATACTGAATATTATAGCACATAAAATACTTCTCTGCTTACTAGGGATGAGCTCCGCATTTGATTTGAATGTATGTTCGACTCGAACATCGTCTGTTCGTACGTTCGTCGAAATTCAAACAAAACGGGTCGTTCGCGCCAAATTCGATTGGCCAAGCATGCACTATGACCCGCATGCTTGACCAATCACAGCATGCAAAAAACGGATGGCTCAGGGGGTTTAGTACACGCCCCACACTATAAAAGGCTGCCTGCAAGACGGCCTCATGTAGTTTTTTGCGACGTTGTTAAAGAGATGAGTCCTATAGAGAAAGAGAGAGAGAGAGAGACAGTGTCTTTATTACTAGATAGATAGATAGAGCAGGCAGGCTAGTCAGTTTAGTTAAATTTACAGTGTGTAGAGGATATATATACAAATCCCAGGAGTTGTACATATATTTATACACTGTATGGCTTAGCTGGATCAGTTCTTCCTAATTTACTGGCAGGCAGGTGATTGTGCTATTTAGACGTTATCACAGGTATAGACACCCAGCAGGTACAATATTTAAAGGAATTTTTCATTTGTTTTATTTTTATTTAAGCATCATTAAAATCACTGCTCCTGGAGTAGTGATTTTAATGATGCTTAAATAAAAGAAAAAGAAACATTTCTTTAAATATTGTACCTGCTGGGTGTCTATAGTTTGCCTCTGAAAACGTCTTTGAGAACCCGGGTCTTGCCCGAGGGAACATGTTTCTCTTGAAAAAACGACCGATTTAAAAAAATAAAATCCATTGATACATGTTCCCTGGGGCAAGACCCGGGTTCTCAAAGACGTTTTACGACAATGACTTGCATATTAGGCTTTAAAATGAGCACTTCTGAATTCGAATGTTCGAGTCCCATAGACTTCAATGGGGTTCTAAATGTTTGCACGAACGTTCGGGCCTTTCGGCGGTTATGCTCATCCCTACTTCTTACTAGTAAATGGAGATTGATAAGAGTTGTAGAACAATTCATTTACATAGACACATGTATCTTTTCAGCCCCTGGAACTCCTGCTAGCTGTCTAGGACAGAAACAGAACACTCAAAGTGAAAGTGGACCTAAACCCACCAATTTAACTGTTTTCACAAAATCTGAGGTGAAACATGTGGTTTACCCTGCAGAAAACAATCCCCACACTGTTGGAGGACAGAGAGATTTGTCCCTCAGTTACAAAACCTCTTTCTGCATAAAGAACCCTATTTGCCACACAGGGGCATAGATAAGTGGGGAGTCAGGGGTGTTCAAACACCCCCCCCCCCCAGAGCATCCTGGCAAAATGCCAAGACAGTGCCCCTGCTGTTTAGCCTCAGTATCAACACAGTAGAAGCAATCAGAGTTTTGGAATGCAGCCCCCTTCTATTGGGCCCAATCCTCTCAGTTTAATAAGGGGCCCCCCTAAAAAGCATGAAATATTTGAAAGGTCTCATTGCAAAGCCTCATGGCCCCACTCTGCTTTCACATGTTTTTACCATACATCCCCCAACATAAAAGTGTAAATGATGCCTTTGCGTTTGAAAGACCTGAACCCCCCAGGTTTTTTTTTTTTTTATCTACGGCCCTGTTGCCACAAATTAAACTAAAGTAAAGGACCCCAAGTCCTCGGTGTTGCTTAAAAAAACTCTGTTGACGCATTGCTGAAGTTAACTCCATTCCTCAATACAATAATATCACCCCCACCCATTTCCCTCTCCTCCTTATTGTCTGCGCCCCGCCCCTCCTTCTCTTTTTCTGACTCCTGCTTCCTTTCCCTCAAAGAGATGAAGGCGGTGGGCAAAGGATCCTGCTGGTCCTGAAATAGAAGCCAGTCCCCTTCTCCCTTCTTCTTCCCTGCCTACACTGCCCAGTTTAGCAGGCCACTCAGTATGTGTTTCATGACAAACACAAGAGGGGTCATATCGCCATCTCCTCACTGCAGCTCACAATTTTGGTTGTCCCTTTAAATTGTGCCAAAATGCTGCACACATCCTGATTGAATAAACAATGAAAACAGTGAAAAGAGCTCAAGCTCCCCAGAGCCTGTCCTGGTAGTATAAACACCAGGTAGTCATTGTGAAATGAATAATAGGATGTTGGTGCCAACCTCGCTAAAATAAGATAAAAGATCTGTGAAATGCTGAACCTCTAATTAGTGTATACTAATAGACAATAGACAAATAGAAATAATAATAAAGGGTGCAAAGATCATAAATATATTAATCAAAACAATGTGAAATTAATCACTACCAATAAATACCCTATGACAGGTGTCCCATCAGATAACTTATGTATATAAAATATAAACAGTTCATCTAGTTAAACATACAGTCCATATATGTGCAAAAAAGCAGTTTACGATCCCTTGGTAAACATATTCTGTCTTGGTCAGGGAGGCTTGCAGCATTAAAAATGCAAATCTTGCCCCAAGTTCTCTATATTTATTGCACAGTACCCATTCCTGTCCATCAAGGGTTCTTTTGGAGCTTACACCACCATGCTTACCAAATTCCTTTGGGAAGGCAAAAAGACTAGAAGCGCATTCTCTAAACTCATTAAAACTAGAAAAGCAGGTGGTATGGGGGTGCCGGTATTTGCAGACTACCATAGGGCGGCTATTCTTGCTTAACTTAAAGGTTGGTTTCCAGGCCAACTCACCCTATTGTGGAGTTCTATCGAAGAAACCATGGTACCAGGGGGTAACTTATATAATTATGTCTTGGCCTATCCTCATCTTAAAGTGAAACTGAGAGACCTTTCTCCACCAATCATAGCTTCCTTAATCTCTTGGAAAGCATTGGTGTTATCCAAATCTCTATTGACCCCTGTCATGCCCAGAGCTTTCTTTTGGTGGTATTTGATCACCTCTGGACATTTTCATCCTCTTCTCTGAGTAGTTAACCACTTTAGCCCCGGACCATATTGCTGTCCAAAGACCAGAGCACTTTTTGCGATTCGGCACTGCGTCGCTTTAACTGACAATTGCGCGGTCATGCAACGTGGCTCCCAAACAAAATTGGCGTCCTTTTTTTCCCACAAATAGAGCTTTCTTTTGGTGGTATTTGATCATCTCTGCGGTTTTTATTTTTTGCGCTATAAACCAAAACAGAGTGACTATTTTGAAAAAAATGCAATATTTTTTACTTTTTTCTGTAATAAATATCCCCCAAAAATATATAAAAAAAAAATTGTTTTCCTCAGTTTAGGCCGATACGTATTCTTCTACATATTTTTCGTAAAAAAAATCGCAATTAGCGTTTATTGATTGGTTTGCGCAAAAGTTATAGCGTTTACAAAATAGGGGGTAGTTTTATGCCATTTTTATTATTATTATTTTTTTTACTAGTAATGGCGGCGATCAGCGTTTTTTTTCAGTACTGCGACCTTATGGCGGACACTTCGGACACTTTTGACACATTTTTGGGACCATTGGCATTTTTTTAGCGATCAATGCTATAAAAATGCATTGGATTACTATAAAAATGCAATTGGCAGTGAAGGGGTTAACACTAGGGGGCGGGGAAGGGGTTAAGTGTGTTCCTATTTGTGTTCTAACTGTATGGGGGGGTGGACTTACTAGGGGGAATCACTGTTCTTCTGTTCATACATTGTATGAACAGAAAATCAGCGCTTCTCCCGCTGACAGGAACGAGCGGTGTGTGATTACACACACAGCTCCCGTTCCCCGCTCTGTAACGAGCGATCGCGTGTGCCCAGCGGCGATCGTGCCCGCCGGGCACACGCACGGGACTCGGGGGCGAGCGGGGGGAGCGCCCGGGCCGCCGGTGGCGCGCACGCGCCCCCTAGTGGCCGTCGAAAGTGGCGACGTAGAGCTACGGGCTCTCGCGCAGCAGTGCCGACCTGCCGCCGTATTACTGCGGCGGCTGGTCGGCATGCGGTTAAAGGAGTGGAGCAAAATCAGTCTAAGTTTGGGTCTTAGGGAAGTTAATTTCGCACCAATTGCAGGAGTAAGTTTACACTTTTTGGGTTTCTAGGGACTCAATCTCCTTAAGCAATTCGTCGATCTGCCGCTGCCTCTGCCTTTTGATGCTCGCACCCAATTGAATAAATATCCCTCTGATATACGCCGTGTGGGCGTTCCACAATGTAAACAGATTATCCGTGGAAGAGGAATTGATCTGAAAATAATCAGACAAGTGACCCTCCAGAATTTTCTTAGATTTAGGGTTTTGGATTATCTGAGAGCTGGAACGCCAAATATAAGTACTATTATCGCGGTATTTGTACCCTAATATGAGTAAAACAGAAGCATGGTCTGACCATGTTATGCTATTCAATTCAACATGAATCGCTTTTTGTAGCAGCCACTTGTCCACCAAAAACAGATCAATCCTCATGTATGTGCAGTGCCTATAAGAGTAAAACAAGAAACCACATTCACTAGCATGGGTGCATCTCCAAACATCATACAAATCGTGCGACAGTAGGAAAAACCTTAGAGAAGGAGTCGACTTAGAGGGTGAAAATGTGGAGTCCATTGTAGGGTCTGGTGTTATGTTAAAGTCCCTGCACATCAGAAGAGAACCTTGTCTAACCTTATCATTTTTTTCATCAACCAATTCAAAAATCTCACTTGGCGTCTATTGGGAACATAAACATTCACAAGAGTGTATTGGGAAGCATTAAGTAGTATAGATCAGGTCATCCAATGCTGAGTTGACCAGAGAAACAGATTGCAAGAGGTAAGTACCAAAAGAACTATGGAGGAAGAGTTCTGGCTTTAGTGACATAAACACAGTCTGAAAAAAAAGAACAAAACAAAAAACAAGTAACAATATATAAAACTTGTCAGAACATTTGGGGTTAAAAGAATACATATAAAGATCGCACATAATATATGTTTCATAATGTTCCATATACATGGATATGATGAACTTAGCACCACCATCTTTCCCTGTTTAAATATAGGTTCTCAGGCATGAATAGACATTGTTTTAGGTTGTAAAGAGCCTGTATGTGCCATATTTTCCAGGTCATATCTCTTTGGGTTTGACACTTATAAGATAAGAGAATGAAATACCTGGCACAGCATGACACTAAACACATGGTGGTCTCTATACTATGAGACTAAAGGGGCTTATTCACTATCCCAATGGAATTATATATCTTAAATAGTATTGTGTCTTCATTATGCCATGACAATATATGTGTATTAGTAGTTCACATAATATACTCGTAAATACATAGACATTACTGGGGTCCCAGGTATAAGATCCTATATTAATTTCAAAGTATTAGATGGCTTTGATCACATCCCAGCTTTAGTTTAAAGGAACATTCCCAGGCATGTGTGTAGATTATTACAGCTTATCTCAATCATATATTTTGAGGTCGCCGGAATGTCTAGGTTTGTTGTCATGTTGTTTGGCATATAAAACAATTTATGATGCTATACCAAGATTCAGGTCACAGGGGGTCATAAATCCTGATTAACTCTGAATAACCCTAAAATTAGGAATTATTTCTTAGACACCACTGCCCCCTACAGGTTAATATCGGCATGGTTCAAGTTGGTCACCCACCAAAACATATTATCATGTGACATAGTCAGTCACGTGATAGGGGAATACACACCCACTTCCTTGGGAAGATAAAAGTGATTACACAAGATAAGAAAGGGGTCGATGGGAAAGAAGCTCGGTGGGACAGAGATGGCAAGGCTGATCTCTGGAGGGCTGATGGCTGGAAGTTGCTCTGATCTCTGATCTCTGAAGGAAGCCAGAAGGCGGAGAGAGTAACCCCAAACATGTAGGGGTTCACAGGAATCCTTCATTAGGACTTTCCCTTCTCAAACAGGACTCTTAATTACTGGTAAGATTGAATTTTGATTATTTACCTTTTTGGTAATTCTGAGGTTTTTCACATACACTCCACTAAGACCATTTAAATATACTTGGCAAAGATAATTTGGGAGTTGATTATGTCTAACTGCAGCATGAGATAATTGTATTCCAAATATTAGGAAACATACGCACATTACGTTTGTCTTTAAAAAGCTAAGTGCCAACAATAATGGTTTGAGAGTGAGGGCGTATGTGAAGATATATCCTCGCCAAATTTAACAAAAAGCTGGTGTACAATATAACATTTGTTATGTACACGTATATAATAAGTAGTAGCAAGAGATCTGTTTGATACTGAGAAGAAATAATACATTGTCAAGGTTACAATGCGTCAATGGTTCTGACAAACTTAAAAGGAGGGTAAATAAAACCCAAGTGCAGAATCGCTCTGCTCAAGTAAAGGGAGCTTAAATTGCGAGAAGGAGCTCCAATGAGCGAGGCCCAATTAAAGGGCAACTATTGTAAGCATGTTCTATCCAAAGGGGGAATTTCTCGCGCTAATGGTGAGTGAATTAATTAATATAGGTGATATGAATCAATAACTAAAGGTTAATGAACAAGTTACTTAATTGAATAATTAAGTAAAAATTAATTAATTGTGAATAAATAAATGAACAAAATAAGTGAACAAAAATATCCAGCGGCAACCTTATACATGTGATATACATGAAAAGCAAAAAAGAAAAAAGAAAAAGGTTGCGCTCAGAGGCACAATATGACGTTGTGAAAAAATTATAATAAACATAACAGTGTAAGTGAATAAACAAAATTAGGTCAAAAATATGAGTAAACATCTAATTAATACAACCAAATCATAATTAGTCCATTAGAACTGGTATCACAAGGTGTAATTAGATGGTAAATTAATGATTGTCCAAATTTCCAAAGACAATGATGATCATAGATTGCAGTATCAGGAGAAGCTCCCTATCGATCTCGCAGGATTCTGCAGACACATCAGAGGGAATATAGATAAAGGTGTGCTCTTACCAGATCCTGGTATAATTCAGACATATCGATCCACTGGCATCAAAAGGGGGAGAGAGATCTCATCATCCGCTTACGATACTTCCTCATAGGACTGATAGATTTCGCTGGATCCAGTACTTCCCACAGACTCCTCGTTTCCAATACTCCCACAAGTGTAAAAACTCCTCGTCCAGTACGGAGAACCGAGGGGGGGAAAAAATGAGGGCTCGCAATGGTGAAATACTTCCAGGAAGTTTATTAAAATGTATGCGGCAAATTGTACATTTGAATTCGCGGCAAAAAGTTAAAAACAAAACAGCAACAGAAATTAGTTACGTACACCCGCGCATCCGGGGTCACGTAAAACGCGGTGACGTTAGTGCGTGGCTCCGCCCTGACCGGTTTCGTCACAAAATGACGTTGTCAAAGGGCACGGGCGACGCACTGAACGTTCACCTTATATTCGATCGGAGACGCAACCAAGCCTCTCTTTCACATTGCAGTCTCCAATGAAAGGAGACCGCAAAACCGAAAGAAGTAGGAGTAGAGGTGGCCGGGAATCCGGAAGTGCCCTACCAACGAGGACAGACTAACACAGATAGGCAAGGTCTGTGTAAACATAGTCTGATCCAACCCGAAAGGCGGAACTCACTGGTCTCCCGACCTCCAGTCCTCCTCAACATGTAGTACCAACGAAACCGTTGTCTGTCACAAAACTTACATGTCTTTTAACATCTTTAAGGAGGGGGCAAAAAAAATTATTAACACTTCTATGTCCCCGAGTGGCAGCCTAATAAAGCCGCCACCCCAAAAAGATAGAATTAAGTCAAATTTCAATACCTCATCGTGACATAGGCAAAAGGAAATTATATATATATAAATATGCAAATATACATTCTCATCGTAATGAAGAAAATTTTTTAAAAGTTTACATACAGGAATTAAATAAAAATTATATACAATTGTATAAAAATAGCATATACATCTTTACTCCAATAATATCAAAAAGAGGAAAAAGTTAGTATACCCTCTTTTATGCAGCCATCTAGTGGTTTAAACAGAAATAAACCATTCTCTAATAAAGGAAGGAGCTAATGGGAGCACCGTCCACTTCATCCCTCACATCCACCAGAGAAGAAGAAAAAGGGGGGGGGGGGGGGGAGGGGGGGTTTTACCCAAAAAACATAATAAAAATGAAAATTTATGATTTAAAACATAAAAAATTTTAGACAGTAGGACATTGAAGCCCAAAAGCGAATTCATGAGTTGTCTAAAAAAGCATTCACTTCTATGTCCACATTTAAGCCATGCGGCTTGAGACACTTCAAGCGATAAATCCAGCTCATTTCTAGTTTAGAAATAGCTATCCTCTTAGATCCTCCTCTCCAATGGGATTTGAGGATATCAATGGCAACAATAGAAGTGCCGCTGGGATTCTTAGCGTGCACTTCTCTGTAGTGTCTGGAAACCGAGTGTTTTTTTGTATCCCCTTCTTATATTACCAATATGTTCATTAACTCTGACCTGAAAAGCTCTCACTGTGCGTCCCACATATTGAAGCCCACATGGACAGGTCAGCAAGTAAACGACATGGGTCATAGAGCATGTAATAAAGGATCGAATATTGAAAGTTTGAGAGGTACTATGGGAGACAAAACTCAAAGTTTTCCGTTCCTTCACTGCATTAACCTTACACACAGCACATTTGTTGCACTTGTGGTAACCTATAATGCTTTGAAAAAACATTGGTTTATTCCGAGGGGGGTCAACCACTCCTGGGGCCAGGGAATCTCTTAATGAAGGGACTCCTCTAAACACCACTTGAGGCAGTTCGGGAAGTGCAGGACCAAGGATTGGGTCCTCTTTGATCAGGTGCCAGTGTTTTCGAACCAATTTTTTGATAACATAATGTTGATTAGAATAATTGGTGATAAAAGGAGAAATAAATTGATTTTTTGAACTCCCAGTGGGGACACATTTGTCCTGTAGAAGTAAACCTCTATCTACCGATTCAATTTCAAATCTTAGTTTAAGGAGGTCTTCTTCCAAATAACCTTTATCTAGGAACCTTGATGTCAACATTTTGGCCTGCTCTCCAAAGTCTTCTATTTTACTACAATTACGCCTAAGGCGCAAAAATTGGCTCTTAGGGACTGAATCCAGCCAAGCTTTATGGTGACAACTATCGCGGGGGATGAAAGAGTTGCGGTCTGTTGACTTGAAAAAAGTGGAGGTCACAAATTGACCATCCTCCACTCTTATTTCAAGATCCAGGAAGTTTATCTTCCTCTGATCCGCCTCATATTTGAATTCAATCCCCCTGTCGTTGATATTGAGAGAGTTCATAAAGTCATCCAGAGACTCCCTGGATCCTCTCCATAGGAGGAGGACGTCATCTATATATCTTGCCCACAGAACCAGTTCGGGTCTGCGGTCCATATAGACGACGTCCTCCTCCCATTTCCCCATAAAGAGGTTGGCCAGGCTGGGGGCAAATTTAGCCCCCATCGCGACCCCCCTCTTTTGTAGGAAAAAGTTACCACTAAACCAAAAGAAGTTGTGTGTGGTTGCAAATTGGAGGAGATCCATGATAAATCCCTGCTGAACAGCAGATAAATCCGAATCTCTTTCCAAAAAATGTTTGACAGAGGAGATCCCCCAATCATGGGGTATGATGGTATATAAGGACGTCACGTCCGCGGTAACCAACCATAAACCTTCCTCATGAGGGGTACCATTCATAATGTTGATGACATGTTTACTATCTCGGATAAAGGCTGGTAAGGCCCTAACAAGTGGTTGTAGGTAACAGTCTATATACTTCCCTGCCCTAGAAGAAATAGAGTTAATACCACTAATTATAGGTCTCCCTGGCGGGTGAACTGGATCTTTGTGGATCTTGGGCAGGTAGTAGATCACTGGAATCCTAGAGGAGGCTGGGATGAGAAAAGCTTTCTCCTTTTTATTCAGAACTCCTGATTTGAATCCTTCCTTCACTATTTTTAACAGAACTCTCCTAAAGGATGACCGGGGATCCCTAGTGAGCGGAGAGTAAGTATCCCTATCCCCTACCAGAAGGTCAAGTTCTTTCAGGTAGTCAGTCTTATTAAGTATCACTATTCCGCCCCCTTTATCAGCGGGGCGGATAACGATACGTTTCTCTTCGCAGAGTTGGTCAAATCCTATTTTTAAAGAGTTACTAAGTCTGGCCTTCCTAATATTGATTTTCTCAAGATCTCTCAGTAATACATCCCTAAAGACTTTAATATTAGGCGCCAAACCTCCCGGAGGGTTAAACAGGGAGGCGTTGGACAAGTTAGAGTGTTGGACGTCTGTGTCTACATTTGTAAGTTCTCTAGTAGGTTTGGAGAGAAAAAATCTTTTCATACTCAATTTTCTAGAGAATTTATGTATATCCATGTGAGTGTCAAATTTATTTAATGGTTGGGGAGGGGCAAACTTTAATCCTTTGTCAAGAAGGGTAATCTCCTCTGACGTCAGCGTGACAGTGCTGAGATTAAAGATCCCCTGACCTACTATACTCTTTTTCTTTTTGTTCTTTGATTTCCTCCCCCCTCTGGTTCCTCTCTTCTGTCTCCTGATCTTTGTTGGTTTTGGTTGGACCTGGGAAAATCCTTATATTGATTGGGTTCCCTATCTCTCCATTGATCCTGCTGATAGTGGTAATTATATGGATTGATTGATCTCGGGGGACAGAAGGGAGAAGGGGGGGGTTGAGGATAATAGTAGGGCGGCCTCTCGTCTCTATTCCATCCAATAGGGGTGGCCACCTGTTGATATGGTCCCCCAAATGGGCGAAAGTCCTGTAGAGGTTGAAAGCGATTACTCACTGGAATAGGGTAATCATATCGTCCCTCATCTTGGGGTCTCCACGACGATCTCCCAGAATCGTTAGTTTCACGATAGGAGGATTCGGAGTTACGATTTTTTGACTTATTTCTCCAATTAGGCGATTTGGTAGGGGGCCCTTTATTATGTGTGTCCCTCACTTTTTGAGGGTGGGATGGTAGAGAACGTCTCTCCTTCCCAGGGGATTTATAAGAGACTTTTCTAGGGCGTAGAATTGGTCTATTTGGTGTATGTGGAGGTGGTCTCAGGTCAGTTGAGTTACCCAAATTTTGATTGGCTACAGGAACTGTATCCATCTCTGTATTATCCCCCCCATTTTCTTGGATTTTACTCTGCCATTCAAATACTAGGCCAGATTTGTAATCTCCTACATCTCTATTAAACTTTTTATTTTTCTTATTTTTTTGTTCAAACTCTTCTTTTTCCAACAGTTTTTTAAGGGCCATAGATCGCTCTTTGTATTCCTCACTGTTAGAAAGGGGACATAATTTCTCCTTAATGGTATCAATATTTTAATGATGCTGGTGTCAAATTTTTGCAGTTTTTAGCTCAACGCAAGAAGTGCAAACTGACCCGTTTAGACACTGAAATCAAACTCATTAAGGAGAAATTATGTCCCCTTTCTAACAGTGAGGAATACAAAGAGCGATCTATGGCCCTTAAAAAACTGTTGGAAAAAGAAGAGATTGAACAAAAAAATAAGAAAAAGAAAAAGTTTAATAGAGATGTAGGAGATTACAAATCTGGCCTAGTATTTGAATGGCAGAGTAAAATCCAAGAAAATGGGGGGGATAATACAGAGATGGATACAGTTCCTGTAGCCAATCAAAATTTGGGTAACTCAACTGACCTGAGACCACCTCCACATACACCAAATAGACCAATTCTACGCCCTAGAAAAGTCTCTTATAAATCCCCTGGGAAGGAGAGACGTTCTCTACCATCCCACCCTCAAAAAGTGAGGGACACACATAATAAAGGGCCCCCTACCAAATCGCCTAATTGGAGAAATAAGTCAAAAAATCGTAACTCCGAATCCTCCTATCGTGAAACTAACGATTCTGGGAGATCGTCGTGGAGACCCCAAGATGAGGGACGATATGATTACCCTATTCCAGTGAGTAATCGCTTTCAACCTCTACAGGACTTTCGCCCATTTGGGGGACCATATCAACAGGTGGCCACCCCTATTGGATGGAATAGAGACGAGAGGCCGCCCTACTATTATCCTCAACCCCCCCCTTCTCCCTTCTGTCCCCCGAGATCAATCAATCCATATAATTACCACTATCAGCAGGATCAATGGAGAGATAGGGAACCCAATCAATATAAGGATTTTCCCAGGTCCAACCAAAACCAACAAAGATCAGGAGACAGAAGAGAGGAACCAGAGGGGGGAGGAAATCAAAGAACAAAAAGAAAAAGAGTATAGTAGGTCAGGGGATCTTTAATCTCAGCACTGTCACGCTGACGTCAGAGGAGATTACCCTTCTTGACAAAGGATTAAAGTTTGCCCCTCCCCAACCATTAAATAAATTTGACACTCACATGGATATACATAAATTCTCTAGAAAATTGAGTATGAAAAGATTTTTTCTCTCCAAACCTACTAGAGAACTTACAAATGTAGACACAGACGTCCAACACTCTAACTTGTCCAACGCCTCCCTGTTTAACCCTCCGGGAGGTTTGGCGCCTAATATTAAAGTCTTTAGGGATGTATTACTGAGAGATCTTGAGAAAATCAATATTAGGAAGGCCAGACTTAGTAACTCTTTAAAAATAGGATTTGACCAACTCTGCGAAGAGAAACGTATCGTTATCCGCCCCGCTGATAAAGGGGGCGGAATAGTGATACTTAATAAGACTGACTACCTGAAAGAACTTGACCTTCTGGTAGGGGATAGGGATACTTACTCTCCGCTCACTAGGGATCCCCGGTCATCCTTTAGGAGAGTTCTGTTAAAAATAGTGAAGGAAGGATTCAAATCAGGAGTTCTGAATAAAAAGGAGAAAGCTTTTCTCATCCCAGCCTCCTCTAGGATTCCAGTGATCTACTACCTGCCCAAGATCCACAAAGATCCAGTTCACCCGCCAGGGAGACCTATAATTAGTGGTATTAACTCTATTTCTTCTAGGGCAGGGAAGTATATAGACTGTTACCTACAACCACTTGTTAGGGCCTTACCAGCCTTTATCCGAGATAGTAAACATGTCATCAACATTATGAATGGTACCCCTCATGAGGAAGGTTTATGGTTGGTTACCGCGGACGTGACGTCCTTATATACCATCATACCCCATGATTGGGGGATCTCCTCTGTCAAACATTTTTTGGAAAGAGATTCGGATTTATCTGCTGTTCAGCAGGGATTTATCATGGATCTCCTCCAATTTGCAACCACACACAACTTCTTTTGGTTTAGTGGTAACTTTTTCCTACAAAAGAGGGGGGTCGCGATGGGGGCTAAATTTGCCCCCAGCCTGGCCAACCTCTTTATGGGGAAATGGGAGGAGGACGTCGTCTATATGGACCGCAGACCCGAACTGGTTCTGTGGGCAAGATATATAGATGACGTCCTCCTCCTATGGAGAGGATCCAGGGAGTCTCTGGATGACTTTATGAACTCTCTCAATATCAACGACAGGGGGATTGAATTCAAATATGAGGCGGATCAGAGGAAGATAAACTTCCTGGATCTTGAAATAAGAGTGGAGGATGGTCAATTTGTGACCTCCACTTTTTTCAAGTCAACAGACCGCAACTCTTTCATCCCCCGCGATAGTTGTCACCATAAAGCTTGGCTGGATTCAGTCCCTAAGAGCCAATTTTTGCGCCTTAGGCGTAATTGTAGTAAAATAGAAGACTTTGGAGAGCAGGCCAAAATGTTGACATCAAGGTTCCTAGATAAAGGTTATTTGGAAGAAGACCTCCTTAAACTAAGATTTGAAATTGAATCGGTAGATAGAGGTTTACTTCTACAGGACAAATGTGTCCCCACTGGGAGTTCAAAAAATCAATTTATTTCTCCTTTTATCACCAATTATTCTAATCAACATTATGTTATCAAAAAATTGGTTCGAAAACACTGGCACCTGATCAAAGAGGACCCAATCCTTGGTCCTGCACTTCCCGAACTGCCTCAAGTGGTGTTTAGAGGAGTCCCTTCATTAAGAGATTCCCTGGCCCCAGGAGTGGTTGACCCCCCTCGGAATAAACCAATGTTTTTTCAAAGCATTATAGGTTACCACAAGTGCAACAAATGTGCTGTGTGTAAGGTTAATGCAGTGAAGGAACGGAAAACTTTGAGTTTTGTCTCCCATAGTACCTCTCAAACTTTCAATATTCGATCCTTTATTACATGCTCTATGACCCATGTCGTTTACTTGCTGACCTGTCCATGTGGGCTTCAATATGTGGGACGCACAGTGAGAGCTTTTCAGGTCAGAGTTAATGAACATATTGGTAATATAAGAAGGGGATACAAAAAACACTCGGTTTCCAGACACTACAGAGAAGTGCACGCTAAGAATCCCAGCGGCACTTCTATTGTTGCCATTGATATCCTCAAATCCCATTGGAGAGGAGGATCTAAGAGGATAGCTATTTCTAAACTAGAAATGAGCTGGATTTATCGCTTGAAGTGTCTCAAGCCGCATGGCTTAAATGTGGACATAGAAGTGAATGCTTTTTTAGACAACTCATGAATTCGCTTTTGGGCTTCAATGTCCTACTGTCTAAAATTTTTTATGTTTTAAATCATAAATTTTCATTTTTATTATGTTTTTTGGGTAAAACCCCCCCTCCCCCCCCCCCCCCCCCCCCCCCCCCCCCCTTTTTCTTCTTCTCTGGTGGATGTGAGGGATGAAGTGGACGGTGCTCCCATTAGCTCCTTCCTTTATTAGAGAATGGTTTATTTCTGTTTAAACCACTAGATGGCTGCATAAAAGAGGGTATACTAACTTTTTCCTCTTTTTGATATTATTGGAGTAAAGATGTATATGCTATTTTTATACAATTGTATATAATTTTTATTTAATTCCTGTATGTAAACTTTTAAAAATTTTTCTTCATTACGATGAGAATGTATATTTGCATATTTATATATATATAATTTCCTTTTGCCTATGTCACGATGAGGTATTGAAATTTGACTTAATTCTATCTTTTTGGGGTGGCGGCTTTATTAGGCTGCCACTCGGGGACATAGAAGTGTTAATAATTTTTTTTGCCCCCTCCTTAAAGATGTTAAAAGACATGTAAGTTTTGTGACAGACAACGGTTTCGTTGGTACTACATGTTGAGGAGGACTGGAGGTCGGGAGACCAGTGAGTTCCGCCTTTCGGGTTGGATCAGACTATGTTTACACAGACCTTGCCTATCTGTGTTAGTCTGTCCTCGTTGGTAGGGCACTTCCGGATTCCCGGCCACCTCTACTCCTACTTCTTTCGGTTTTGCGGTCTCCTTTCATTGGAGACTGCAATGTGAAAGAGAGGCTTGGTTGCGTCTCCGATCGAATATAAGGTGAACGTTCAGTGCGTCGCCCGTGCCCTTTGACAACGTCATTTTGTGACGAAACCGGTCAGGGCGGAGCCACGCACTAACGTCACCGCGTTTTACGTGACCCCGGATGCGCGGGTGTACGTAACTAATTTCTGTTGCTGTTTTGTTTTTAACTTTTTGCCGCGAATTCAAATGTACAATTTGCCGCATACATTTTAATAAACTTCCTGGAAGTATTTCACCATTGCGAGCCCTCATTTTTTCCCCCCCTCGGTTCTCCGTACTGGACGAGGAGTTTTTACACTTGTGGGAGTATTGGAAACGAGGAGTCTGTGGGAAGTACTGGATCCAGCGAAATCTATCAGTCCTATGAGGAAGTATCGTAAGCGGATGATGAGATCTCTCTCCCCCCTTTTGATGCCAGTGGATCGATATGTCTGAATTATACCAGGATCTGGTAAGAGCACACCTTTATCTATATTCCCTCTGATGTGTCTGCAGAATCCTGCGAGATCGATAGGGAGCTTCTCCTGATACTGCAATCTATGATCATCATTGTCTTTGGAAATTTGGACAATCATTAATTTACCATCTAATTACACCTTGTGATACCAGTTCTAATGGACTAATTATGATTTGGTTGTATTAATTAGATGTTTACTCATATTTTTGACCTAATTTTGTTTATTCACTTACACTGTTATGTTTATTATAATTTTTTCACAACGTCATATTGTGCCTCTGAGCGCAACCTTTTTCTTTTTTCTTTCTAACTATTGTAAGCAACAGGGATATGTATAGAATAGTTTAGACATCAAGAGTTGGAAACTTGCTGCCATTCCGCAGAAATCTTGTCAGGACCCTTGGCAGCGGAAGATGAGTGTGACTCGTCAGGGATAATCTTCCATTTTTGAAGAAGCCGGAGACACTTAGCGGGAGAGGTGATCACATGCGAAGACTTATCTTTGGTAACAAGTAATTTTGTCGGGAATCCCCACTTGTAGCTGATATTGTTATTCCTCAACGCTTTTGTGATGTTATTCAAATTCCTGCGAAGCTGCAACGTAAATTGCGACAAATCCGCATAGAACTGCAGTTCAGAATAATCTATAGTGCGGTGTTCCCCTTTATGGGTAATTTGCATCAAACGCTCTTTAGTTTAGTAGAAGTGCATACAAAAAAGAACATCCCTAGGTACATGTTCAGGTATGAACGAAGGTTTAGGGAGGCGATGGATTCTATCAATAGACAGCTCTATAGGAGGAAGGTCAGGCATTAATGACGCTAGCATTGCAGTGGCATATGAGAGCAGTTCAGATGGCTGAATTGACTCTGGAATACCTCTCACTTTTACATTATTTCTTCTGAACTTGTCCTCTAAGGCCGCGTACACACGATCGACGGACCGTTTCAGCAGACAAATCCGATCGTGTGTACGGGCGAGCAGACAGGTTTTTCCAGCAGACAAGTTTTAAAGCATGCTTTAAAACTTGTCTGCTGGAAACCCGTCCATCCGACATGTCCGCTGGTTAGTACGCCTAACCAGCGGACAAAAATCTCCCACATGCGTCAAATTATTTTACTTCCTGGAGTGGTGACGTGGCGGCGTCAACGTCACCGCCACGTCACCGCGATGTCTGTCCGTTATGACTTAATCGCTGGGGGTTACCCCAATGACTTGTAAATCCTTAGACACTTAGTCGGGGGGGAGAGAGCCTGCTTGAGAAATAGAGAATTGATTTCAGTGAAGTGGAAGGACAAACTGATTGGGCCAGATTCACATACACTTAATATTGCGCTGCGTAATCGAAATACTCTACGCTGCCGTATTTTACCAGGCTCTACATTGAATCCTGGTAGATTTTTGCCCGTACGCTACGGCGGCGTAGTCTATTTCTCGCCGCGTAATCGAAATACGCGATTAGGGGGCGTGAAGCATTTAAATTAAGCGCGTCCCCGCAGCGATCGAACTGCGCATGCTCCGTTCAGAAATTTCCCGCCGTGCATTGCGCGAAATAACGTCGTTACGTCATTCGTTGTTTGAGTAGCGTCATTTACGAACATTCCTATTCCCGGACGACTTACGTAAAAAATAATAAAAGATGTCGGAAAACGTAGAAATTCGACGCGGGAACGATGGCCATACTTAACATGGGCTGTCTAATATTAGAGCAGCAAAAAGCTGGTATAGTATTACGCAAATAAAAGATGACTAAAGGTGCCGTAAGAGATTGCGATTGAAGATCGTAATTTCGGTGATCGCCGGCAAAAGCTCATTTGCATACCCCGACGCGGAAAATGACGGGAAGTCCACCCAGTGGCCGCAATTTTATTGCAGCGTAGATCCGAAGGCGTACGAACACGTAATCCAGTCGAATTGAAGCCCGCAGCCGTCTATTCATGGTTTGAGGTTTTCGACTAGCTAAAAAACGCGTGTAATTTGAAATTACTCCAGTCTAACACCAGTTAGACAGGCGTAATGGCTCTCTGAATCTGGCCCATTGTTTTTATCCTGTCTTCTATTCACACAGATATGACAGTCCAAATTGCAACGGCGACTGGTGTTGTTGGTAAGTCCCTCTCTGTCCACGACTACAACCTTAACATGGGAGGGGTAGAATTCAATGACCAGATGATGGTGCTGTACTGAATTTCCTATAAAGCCATAAGCTGGTACAAAAAGTGCCTTTATATTTATTGTAATTGGTAATTGGAAGTGGATCCTTCCTAAAATTCCAGGAAGAGATCATCACAGTCCTTTTGTATCCAGAAGGTGCCGTGGCACAATTTCCCAATCCAGATGCAGTGAGCCGGCTGCATGAGAGGCATTTTCTGGATGTCCCCCTTGGTACCCCTACCCAAAGAGCACCCCAAAAAAGATGTTGTGTCTGTAGTAGATTTGGATACAGGCGTGAAACCAACAATTTTTGTCCCTACTGTTCTGGCTCACCTGGTCTCTGCCTTAACCACTTGCCGACCACCCGCCATCATATTACTGTGGGAGGTTGGCAGAGAGCCCATAGCTATACGTCCGCTCCTTTTGCGGCCACTAGGGGGCACGCGCACGCCGCTGGCGGCCCGCGTGCGCTCCCCTGCTCGCCCCCGAGTCCCGCGCGCATGCCTGGCGTACACGATCGCCGCCAGGCACGTGCAATTGCTCGTTACAGAGCGGAGACCGGGAGCTTTGTGTGTAAACACAAAGCTCCCGGTCCTGTCAGCGGGGGAAACGCTGATCTTCCGTTCATACAATGTATGAATGGAAGATCAGTGATTTCCCCTAGTGAGTCCACCCCCCCATACAGTTAGAACACACCCAGGAACATACTTAACCCCTTCCCCGCCCCCTAGTGTTAACCCCTTCACTGACAATGGCATTTTTATAGTAATCCAATGCATTTTATGATCTAGGATCTAGGTGTGGTCAAATTATTTAATAGTTTATTAGACCCCAATTTTTTTTAAAAGCGTACATGTCACTACCTAATACTATTATAAGGGATATTTACATTTCCCATGATAACAATAAAAGTGATTAAAAAAATGAAAGAGAAAATCTAGAAAAAAAAGCCAAATAAATAATAGTTTGAAAAAATTAAAACTCCCCCCCCCCCTGTGCTCAAACGCAAAGATGAACACAATCATTGGTCTTGTGTTGTATGTAAACAGTAATTGCACCATGCATGTGAGGTAACCTGTAAAAACGTTTAAAGGCTTTTAAAAATGCATGTCGTTTGTTGCCACTGCACAGGTGTGCGTCATTTTAAAGCATGTTGTGTTTGGTATCTATGTAGTCAGCGTAAGATCATCTTTTATATTTTGTTTTTGTGCATTAAAATTAAAATTGTATTTTTTCCAACAAAATTGCATTTGGAAAATCACTGCACAAATACTGTGTGACAAAAAAAATTCAACACCCACCAATTTATTCTGTAGGACCTCTATTTTTTTTTTATGTAAACAAAGTGTCAGAAAAGGCTTGGGCCCAGATTCACAGAGCGATTACGCCTGCACAATAGGAGATGCGCGTGCGTAAGTCGAAATGTGCGCGTGCGTTTCGATGCGCGGCATCCCCAGAACGAGATACGCCAAAAATCAAATTTTTTTTGGCCCGCGTAATTTCGTTAGACTGGCGCATCCGTCCGCGCAAAAGTGCGCTAGACACACCATTGATTTGCTAGTCAAATATGCTAATGAGGGACTTACGGGGATCCACAAAACAACGTTGGGGCAGCGCAGGCGACGCAGTGTGCGCAACAGCAAAATGTCCTGTCTAAAATTAGAGCATATAAAAGCTGGTCTAAAAAGAGAAAAAAAGTCTACTTGTTAGATAAAGCAACACTGTTAGTGAGGAGCTCAGCAGTCACACGTGTTGCACAACAATCTGTATGCCAACATGCCAGGGGCATCGTCGCACATAGCTATACTACTGACTTTAGATGAACAAAGAAGGATGAGGGCACGGAGGATGGCACGGAGGATGGCACGGAAGAGGATATACCGCACCCGCATAGACCTGTTTGGCATGAGTGATTCTGAGGTGTTTCGCATCTTCAGATTCACCCCTCATGCCATCCTGGAATTAACCACAACCCTGCAGGAGGACATCACCAGCCCAACACAACGCTCACATGCAGTGCAGCCACTGGTCAAGGTACTGGCAACACTCCATTTCCTTGCCAGTGGCTCTTTTCAGCGTACAAGTGGAGTGGTGGCTGGGATCTTACAATCCTCCATGAGCAGATGTGTGCACCAGGTTGTCCCTGCAATCCTCAGACGCATGGCCAACCAAATCATCAAACCCACCACTGAGGACCTGCGGCTGAAGGCAATGACAGATTTCTACAGAATTGCCAGATTCCCACGCACCGTGGGGGCCATTGATTGCACACATGTGGCACTCCAGCCCCCCCAGGAGACAGAGCACATGTACCACAATCGGAAGCATTGGCATTCCATCAATGTACAGGTGATAGTCGATGCCCAAGGCCTCATATGGCACGTCCGTGCCAAACACCCAGGGTCCAGCCATGACAGCTACATATACAATCAATGCCACATCCGAATGGAATTCGATCAGAACGTGTATGGGGACACCTGGCTGGTTGGTGAGTGACATGGGTGGCAGGCATGACTATCCCCTCCCATGATGCACATCACAAGGGGCACATGCATGACTAACATCCTCCTGTCTTTTGCCTTACAGGTGACTCTGCATATCCACTGGGACCCCATCTCATGACTCCTATGCGGAACCCCCAAACCCCAGGAGAGGAAAGATACAATCAAGCACATGCCCAAACACGAGCAGTGGTGGAGCGCACCTTTGGCCTCCTAAAGTCACGTTTCCGATGCCTGGATAAGTCTGGGGGTACCCTCTTGTATTCCCCAAACTTTGTGTGCCAGATCATCGGTGCATGTTGCATGCTGCACAACTTCGCAGAAAGAAAGGGCCTGCAGATTGACCTACGTGATGACCTGACCCCTGAACCAGACAATCCCCCCCTAACCGAGGCTACCCCGTCTTCTGAGGGAAGAGCAGCCAGGAGACAGCTCACATTAGGCATCTTTGCACGTTAAACATACACATTAATCATGGCACAATGAGAATGCATGCATGCACAACACTGTGGTCCCTAGCACACACACCCCACATCCACATCAAATTGGATTGGCACCAGTCCACCATGCAGGACTTGTGAGCAGCAACGCCACGCCAAGGCTCCAATTATGTCACTGTACATTCATACACCATTCACACGGACCTGGGGATCACTTCTCCCTGGTCCTGGGGAACCCTTCTCCACCAAAATTGAGGGTGACACCCCTTTTCCAGCAGGAATGTCACCCCCACATTTACACAGCATTCACAACCCAAAAAAAAAAAAATGACCTGCAAAAGCAAAATATTTCCAGCAAAAAAAAAAGGGGGAAAAACAAATTATTGCCCTTTGCGTGAGCCACGCCTGGGGCGCCCCCGGCCACGGCCCCGGCTTCTCAGGGGAGACTCATGGGGAAGGGGTAAAACCGGGGAAGGAGGAGCAGCCCCTGATCTCTGCCCACCTGGCGGCCTGCCCTCCAAGGCCACGGCTATTCTGTCCAGGGCAGCACCAAGTGTTGCCGTGTTGGCCTGGATAGCCAGGGTAAGGGCCCTCACATCCTGCCCAACGCCTGCTGATGTCGTCTGCAGTTCATTTAGGCAGGTTGTGAAAGCCCGGGAGTGGGAGTCCAGGTTCCCCAGCGTATCCTTGATGGAGGACAGGCTCTCCTCCATCCGCACCAATGTCTGGCTGACCTGTCCCAGATGGCGGGTCTGGAGGAACTGGTCCCTTCTCAGAGTGGCGGGCAGGAGAACGGCCACCCCCCTGGTGGTCTGGGATGACATCCTGCCTCCAGCTGATGCTTGTGGCCGGGGAGAAGGGGAGGCCCTTGTGAGGGGAGCCATGTTGGGGGAGGAGGGGGGGGCTCCCCCTTAGGGAGGCCTGCCTGCTGCCAGCCAGAGGGGAAGAGTCCTCAAAAACCAAACGTCCAGTGCCTGACATGGACTCCTCCTCCTCATGATTCTCCTCCTCCTCATGATTCTCCTGCTCCTCTTGAACCTCCTCCGCGGACTCCGGCCTTGTTGGGGGGGCCTCATTAGGCTGCTGTCCTGGGGTTGGTGCGGTCAGGCCAGATGGCCCTGCACCCTCCTGCACATTTGTGGATGACACAAAACATTCACAGGTTGGAGGATCCACACACTTGCCACATATTCCCTTTCACCCCCTCCCCCACACATGCTACACACCTGATATAAAAAAAAAAAAACTTACCTGGCACCATGGGCTCCGGACTTGAATCAAAGCCGGGCAGGCCCTCAACTTCATGCCGATGAAAGGTCAGGGCCGCCGCACGCTCCTCCGCTGTCAGCCTAATACGGCATGGTGGGCCCCCTCCTGTGCCCCTGGCATGGGCATGCATTCTGGCCATCTTCTGTTTGACCAGACGCCGGAGGTCATTGATTTTTTTCTCAATCCCAGACGGGGTCCGTGTCTCCCCCTGCCCCGCTGAATTGACCTGCTCAGTGATCCTATCCAAAATCTCCCTTCTGCTGGCCGGGGTGGTGTTGGCACTCTCTGGGCCGTGGAGGTAACGCCCATACTCGCTAATGGCCCGGGCAAGAATTTGTTTTTCCACAACTGTAAAATTCAGCTTTCGTTTTCTCTCAGTCATCCTTCCAAAAAAAATCACTACCAGTCAACAAAATTCACGCACACAAACAAGCCCAACCAATCAAGCAAAAACACACACAGAGAGAAAACTACTCAGCAAGAAACAGTCACAAAAAAACAAAACAAAAATACAGCAGGAAAAGAAACAAACACAAATATATCAATCAAACAAACAGTCTCTCAAACACTTATCAAAAACCACTTTCAAAAATCTACTAACAAACACTTGATCACACAGAACACTAATCTGACAACTACAAAACACACCGCAACGAACAACAGGACAAAAGCACTTGGTTAAATGGGAAGGGGCAAAGGGATGTACTTTTTCAATGCAAGTGCGTTTGTGTGTGTCTATTTATGCTGTTTGCGTAGTTCAATACGTTGCCCTAGTCCATTTCCAATTTCACTGATTGCGCCGCTCCCGAGTTGTGAGCATGCGCACAGCGGAGCTGACATGGTCTCCTTCAAGCGCGCATGCGCGAGCCGGCCGGCCCTTCATTTGCATGGGGTCACGGCTCATTTCAATGTAACACGCCCACGTCCTTCCCAATTTGTATTACTCCTCCTTACGCCTCTGAAAAAACGTTACGCATGCGCAATTTCCTGCGCAAAAGCTACGAGAATAGGGTGATTACGCGGCAAAATTGCGCAAGTCTAACGTAAAGGCGGTGCGCTACGCCGGTCCAATAATGCGCAGATGTACCTGAATCTGGGCCTTGGTCTTCAAGTGGATAGAAGAGTGGGTGATGTGTGGCATAAGCTTCTAATGTTTGGCAAAAAATGCACAGTTCAAACACCCCCAAAATGACCCCTTTTTGGAAAGTAGCAACCCCAAGGTATTTGATAAGAGGCAGGTCCATGGAATATTATTTTTTTCACAAGTTTCTGGAACATGACAATTTTTTTCTTATTTTTTTTTTACACAAAGTCATCACTGACATTATAAATTGCTCACACATGCCATCGGTATATGTTAAGTCCCCAAAATACATTATGAAGGGCCTGGTAATAGAATTCAGGGGGACCTCCAGGCATTTTTATTTTTTATTTTTCAATGACTTTCAATGACTTTTATCTGTATTGCCGGGACCCGTCAATTCCTTATAGCCGCAAGTAGTTTTAACCACTTTAGCCCCGGACCATATTGCTGTCCAAAGACCAGAGCACTTTTTGTGATTCGGCACTGCGCCGCTTTAACTGACAATTGCGCGGTCGTGCAACATGGCTCCCAAACAAAATTGGCTTCCTTTTTTTCCCACAAATAGAGCTTTCTTTTGGTGGTATTTGATCATCTCTGCGGTTTTTATTTTTTGCGCTATAAACAAAAATAGAGCGACTATTTTGAAAAAAATGCAATATTTTTTACATTTTGCTATTATAAATATCACCAAAAAAGATATAAAAAAACATTTTTTTTCCTCAGTTTAGGCCGATACGTATTCTTCTACATATTTTTCATTAAAAAAAATCGCAATTAGCGTTTATTGATTGGTTTGCGCAAAATTGATAGCGTTTACAAAAAAGGGGGTAGTTTTATGGCATTTTTATTAATATTTTTTTTTTACTAGTAATGGCAGCGATTAGCGTTTTTTTTCGGTACTGCGATATTATGGCGGACACATCGGTCACTTTTGACACATTTTTGGGACCATTGGCATTTTTATAGCGATCAATGCTATAAAAATGCATTGTATTACTATAAAAATGCCATTGGCAGTAAGGGGGTTAACACTAGGGGGCAGGGAAGGGGTTAATGTGTGTTCCTATTTGTGTTCTAACTGTATGGGGGGGTGGACTCACTAGGGGGAATCACTGATCTTCCGTTCATACATTGTATGAACAGAAGATCAGCGTTTCCCCCGCTGACAGGAACGAGCGCTGTGTGTTTACACTCACAGCTCTCGTTCCCCGCTCTGTAACGAACGAGCACGCGTGCCCGGCGGCGATCGCGCCCGCCGGGCACGCGCGCGGGACTCGGGGGCGAGCAGTGGGCGCGCGCGCGGGCCGCCGGCGGCGCGCACGCGCCCCCTAGCGGCCGCGAAAGTCCCAACGTAGAGCTACGGGCTCTCGTGCAGGAGAGCCGACCTGCCGCCGTAGAACCACGGCGGCTGGTCGGCTAGTGGTTAAATTACTTTTTTTCCTTTAGAAATGTCATTTTGTGCAGAGACTGTTTTAAACACGGGAAACATTCGCTACTTTACAGACATACTATAGACACCCCACAGGTACAAAAAGGAATATGTATCTTTTATTGTTTCACTTTAAGCATTATTAAAATCACTGTTCCTGAAAAAAACTGAAGTTTTTAAAACTTTTTTTGCATTGATACATGTCCCCTGAGGCAGGACCCGGGTCCCCAAACACTTTATATGACAATAACTTGCATATTAGCCTTTAAAATGAGCACTTTTGATTTTTCATGTTCGTGTACAAATTTTGCCTCTTCGCATGTTTTGCTGTGAACCGAACCGGGGGGGGGGGGGTGTTCGGCTCATTACTAATTCTTACTGTGGGGGGGGTGGCAATGACTACTGCTCCCGAAGACAGAGAACAGTAGATCCCTGTCCTGTCACCAGGCAGAACAGGGAAATGCCTTGTTTACATCTCCCCGTTCTGCCTCTCAGTGACCCGATCGCGGGGCCCGCGAGCATGGTCACAGAGATCACGGCTTCTTAAAGGGGATGTAGGGGTACGTCTATCTGCCCACCGCTGCCATTCTGCTCACGTATATTAGCGTGCAGCGGTCAGCAAGTGGTTAATCAATTATAATATATACAATATATAACCCGATTGTTTGGTAAAATATAAAAGATGATGTTAGATGACTTACATGTCACGCTTTCAAATTATGCACATTAATGGAATAGCGACAAACTAAAATACTTAAAAATCTCCATAGGTGACAGTTTCTTTTTTTTTACAGGTTATAAATCTAGAGTTACAAAGGAGATCTAGAACTAGAATTATCGTTCCTGCTATAACGTTTGTGGCGATACCTTACATGTGTGGTGCAAACACCATTTACATATGCATGTATGACTTAGGTGTTCACCTCTGTGTGTGAGCACAAGGGGACAGGGGTGCCTAAAAAAATATTTATATTATTAAATAATTCATTTTTTTATTACTTTTATTCCAATCACAAGAAATTTAAACATCCCTTGTGATAGAAATAAAGCATGACAGGCCCTCTCAATGGAAACATCTGGGGTCTATATGACCCCAAATCTCTCCTCTATCCTTGAAAGCATGAGACAAAATATTGCTCTCATACTTTCCCCGAAAAAATATGGGGAAAGTATATCACTTCCAGTCTCCTTGACCACATCGTTGATTGGAGATGATTCGGTCTCCGAGCACCTCTATTGTAAACCAGTACAACCACTAGATTACATCTTGGGCCACCTGCAGGGGTTATGGCTGACAGCTGCACCCATAAACACTTGCTGCAAATCGCATACATATACGTGGATTGGTGGCAAATGGTTTTATTACATGACAGTGGCAGCTTCAGTTAGTAAAGGAAATTACTTTTAGACCAGATCTTTTTTTTTCCTCTGACCATTGACATTGTATTTTTTTCCTCCACTGACTTAAGGCCATTGTTCATCCCCCATCACAAATTCCACACTCTTGTTTCCTTCTACTGACACTGAAAAATGTTTGCAGGGATGTCTGGTGGTGAGAAGAGGTACTCTGGCAGGAAAGCTTGATGGTGGTAAGGGGCACTCGGGTGAGTACGCCTGATGGTGGTAAGGGGCACACTGGCCAGGATGCTTAAAGGTGGTAAAGGGCTGTTTTGTTTTGGTCAAATAGGTCAAAGGTCAGGGCAGCTGGATAACAAGGATTCTGAAGAAGCATGCAAAAGGTCAAGACAGAAAACAAGGACCATTGTGAATTAGGCAAAAGATCAGGGCTTGTAAATAACAAGGATTGTCGAGAAACAGGCAAAGGCCCTACACCAATATAAGAACTGCAACAGAGATCACGGGTAGAGGAGCCAGGGAACAGATAATTTATTAGATCATTGTTAAGGCAACACCGAAATACAATAAGCAGGTTCAAATAGCTTTTTCAGACATGAAGTCAGATGATGTGCCTGGCAGTATTTCTCACTAAGAATCAGCAGTGCCAGAAAGTCTACACACATGGGCACTGGGCAGTAAAAGACCTAGATCATGTTTCTTGAGAATTCTAAAGTGGAACAGAAAATTAGCATTAGACCCAAGTGTGAAACAGCATACTGAGACTCTACATCAGGGATCTCCAAACTACGGCCCTCCAGCTGCTGTGGAACTACACTTCCCATGAGGCATTGTAAAACTCTGACATTCGTAGACATGACAAGGCATGATGGGAATTGTAGTTCCTGAACACCTGGAGGGCCATAGTTTGGAGACTCCTGCTCTACATGAATGGTAGACAGTGACGCGGTTTGGTTTTGAAGATAGTAAACTGTGACATACACTTTTTCCAATTCTAAAAATTAAAAGAACTAGAGAAGTACAATTTATGATTATATTTATTTTTAACACCAAATTACTTAAAGACATGTACAAATGTCATGTATTGTATCAATTTTTTGTTTACCTAAAGTGGGGTTATCATTTGCATTCATCTGACGAGTTACCCCTATATGTTTTTTTCTTCTAAAGGAAATTCCTGCTAAGTTAAAACTTGTGCTTGGTTTAAGAGGTTTTTTTAGCGTTGGTTATGATTGTAACCTTTTTTGTTTGTCTTGTAATACCTGAGCATTTTTATTCTTAAAGACCAATAAATACATTGAAACAGAAAATGTATGCTGTATATTGACTTTCCAGCATTGTCTGATGATCATTAGACAGCTCTTTTTTTCCATGTGTGTAACAATGAACTGTAGCTTCTGGCATAACGAAACAACAATATATACAGGGAACAGACAAAAGCTATACATTTTCCTCTGTGGACAGAAAGGTCACTATTCTTTCAAATGTACAGTATGCATGCATCAGCGTTACAGAACTATATAACTGGGCCCCCTCTGGTCCTGATCAAGTATTGAGTTTCACTCTGTCAGTACTAGAATAAAATGGGGAAGGTAAGTGTCTCTTTTGTTAAACCAGTTAATAGGAATTTCAAATACCGTATATACTATATATATTTTTACAATTTTACAGACGACACATATACTGTATTTGTTCATAATTTATATATATATATATATATATATATATATATATATATATATGGCTTTTTTTTCTCAGACAATAGGTGCAGAAACTCCCCTTTTCCGAGTCATTTGTTTTCTCCGCCCCTACCCACCTCCGAGCAACGTCTATTGGTTCCATCCCCTGCCCACCTCCCAGTACCGCCCTTTTTAGACAATACAGAACCAAGTATCATTTTGTTGTGCTAAGTAATTTGTATGGAATTTGGTTTCCCCTTCAGCCAGCAACAATAGATCCTCCTAACAATGTACCACCCACAACAAAATTTCCCCCCAGGAACAATAGACTCCCGGCAGCATCAACAGATCTCCGTACAGCCAGCATTAATAGACTCTCTGGCAGCCATAAACAATAGACCCCTCCCCCAACAGTATATCTCCTTCAGCAATAACCGACCCCCCAGCAACAATATGTTTATGAGAAAGAAGAAGAAATCATATAAATTAGATTTTTTCATACTTCATATAGCATCTGCATTTTCCTCAGGACATAAGTGCACATCATGTAAATCTTATTGATGTTCTGTAATTCACTATCCACAGATACATATAATGCAAATACATATATAGGTACATACAAATGTAAGATGATTTCTGATTTACTGATATAGCTAAATGCGTAACTTTCTCTTCAGTTACTAATACAGGTTTTGAGTTTACAGTAATAAATGTACAATAACTGTTTCTCCCGGAGTATTCAAAATGTATTTGATTTGGTTTATGTGTAACATTTTAATGTAACTTTTTTGTTTAGCATATTTAATAGTTTTGCATCTTTTTACAGATATATTTCTATGAGGACAGGAACTTTCAGGGCCGATGCTATGAATGCAGCTCTGATTGTACTGATATGTCCTCTTACTTTAACCGCTGCAACTCCATCCGTGTAGAGAGTGGGAATTGGATTCTCTATGAACACCCTAACTACAGAGGACGCCAGTATTATCTGTGGAGAGGAGAATATCCTGACTTCTACCAGTGGATGGGTTTCAGTGATTCAATCAAATCCTGTCACCTGACACCTCAGGTATTTACATTATAGAGTTATTGTATATTACTTACTGTCAATATAATCAAGGATTTATAGGTATCAACACAGTAAAAAAAAATGCATTCTTAACTCCTTCATGACCAGAGGTCATTAAAGCCTAACTAAAATTTAGCAGTACCAGTTACGTAGGTTTGATAATAACTTTATAGCTAATTTGCTTAGTATTGCGATTTTAACAAGTTTTTAAAGCAGAGTTCCACCCAAAAGGGGAAGCTTTGTTTTTTTGCACCCTCCCCTCCTCTACTGCCACATTTGGCACTTTATGGGGGAGAGTGGGTACCTGGTTTTGACAGGTACCCGCTGCCAGTTGCGGGTAAGATTTCTGATTGGTGATCTATGACATTTCCGGCCCATCCTCCTCCCCCCGCTGCCTTCTGGGATGTACATAGGCCTCAGAAGATGATGGGACCATTTAAAAAGTGCATGCAACTGGCTTCACTGCCTGGTTTCCTTACTTGGAATGCTGGAGCCTGCACCCAAAGCCGTTTTGGTCTTAGGTGCCAACATTAGGGAATCCATGGACAGGTGTATGTCCTTTTATTAAAAGTCAGCAGCTGCAGGGTCTCTCCTCTTTGAATGAGTATCCGGTACATAGAAAAAAAAAAGTAATAAAAAGAAGAGACAATTTTTGAACATTCCTTTATTAAAAAATAAAAACATATAGTGTCCCTCAATGTAATCCATTGACAATCATGCAGCCTGCCAACTTGAAAAATAAAATAAATCAAAAACTCTCTGCCTCCTGGGACGGCCTCCCGCTGAATGCCTGCTCTGCGCTTTGCCATTTCTCATATAGGTAAGGGGCGTCACGGGCTGGAGCGAGAAAAGCCATTGACAGCTGATGACTTATCAGTTGTTAAGGACACCGAGGTTGGCTTCCAGACCCCGTTTCTTAATAAAAGCAGCTTACACTGTGCCCTGATTGGGCAAAGCTCTGCCCAATCAGGGCGCAGAATGCACTGTTTAGTGCTCAGTGCATTTCAGGGTGTTCGTCAGGGCGAATACCCGGCAAACACCCTGCAAATTCAGGTGTAAGGTGAAAGGCCAAGCAGGCAAATGTTCGCCCATCTCTCTTGGAGACCCTGTTTTTGATCATTGCTTGCAGCCTGAGGTGGGGGGGGGGCACATTTATCAAAATACAAAGACACAGTGGGAAAGATCCCTGTATCAATATTGCTTGTGTTGATGCAAGTATCTGTGATTTTTTTTTCCTTTAACCCGCTGGTTGAGCAAAAAAAAACTCAACGTGTATACCCTGCTTTATATATATGATGACGTTAAGCTCATATCCATTATTTATTTTCCTTTTTAAGCATAATGGCCCGTTTGAATTAAGAATTTATGAGAAAGGAGACTTCAAAGGCCAGATGATGGAATTTTCAGAGGACTGCCCCCATGTCTATGAGAGATTTCGCTACAATGACATTAATTCTTGTAACGTACATGATGGTCATTGGATGTTTTATGAAGAGCCCAACTACAGAGGACGTCAATACTACCTGAGACCTGGAGAATACAAGAAATACTCTGAATGGGGTGCTGTGAATGCTCGCATTGGATCCTTAAGAAGACTGCATCAGATGCATTAAAATGAAAGTGTTCTACAGCATGTATTGTTGGCAATTAATAACACTGGATTTTTCCTGTATGTGAGTTCTGCATTTATGATGTTTCACTTTACAATGTTTTTTCCATACTCAGGATTGAAATTAGCATTTACTGAATGCCAAATCATAGTAAAATTTGGCAATACCATAAAATCAAATGCACTAGATTTTATAATTTTTTTTACAAATATAAAGGAGTTGATTTATGAAGTCCAACGTATGTCATCAGTAAAGGATGATCAGTACTTGCTTCCACTTAGTGGCACAATGATGCTTTGTTTGCTTGCGTGTATTAGCAATGACATATTTGAACACAATCATGCTTATTAGTTTATCTCTTACATATAGGCAGGGGCGGACTGACAATTCATGGGGCCCCCGGTCAATAGAAGAATATGGGGCCCCCAGGTTACAGGTGGCTGCCATGCCAGGAGTAAGTAACAAACAAAACATTTAGGCCCGGATTCACGTAGGACTTACGCTGACGTATCTGGAGATACGCTGTCATAAGTACAAATGTGCGCCGATTCCCCAAGCTAGATACGTCCAAAAAATAGGCTTAAGCCCCCCGACATAACTTCCCTACGTCAGCGTATCGCGGACACATAGTTACGCTGGACACATTCGGCGTACCCATTTTAAATATGCAAATGAGTAAGATACGCCGATTCATGAACGTACTTGCGCCCGAAGCATGTTTTAAGCGATTTGCGTAAGGGTTACGTCCGGCGTAAAGTTATTTCCCATATTGGAGGTGCAACTCATGCAAAGGTATGGATCAGGGAACGAACGCCGTCAATTTTTACGTCATTTACGTAGTACGTGAATAGGGCTGTGCGTAGGTTATGTTCACGTCGTAGGCAGTGTTTTGACGTATCTCAGGCAGTTATTTTGACGTGACTGTGAGAATGCGCTCTGGGATGTGTCCAAGATACGACGCATGCTCAGTTTGTTTTTTGAAACTCAGCCCATCATTTGCATGGGGTCACGCTTCATTTAAATATATCACGCCCACTTCCACCTACTTTGACTTATGTCGTCTTACGCCGACGACATACGCTACGCCGGCGCAACGTTGGGAGCATTTTCTTTGTGAATTCAATGCTTACCTCTCAACGTTGCGCCGGCGTAGCATAAAGAAGCTACGCCCGCATAAACATGCACCGAGGTACGTGAATCTACCACATAAAGTACAGCAGTCAGGATGAGCGCCACGCTCACATCAGAGTCCTCCCTTATATTAAAGTCCCAACATTCTCCCTATACATCACAGTCTGCAGAGTCCCACCTTATGGCAGACCCCCCCAATGTGCCACCCTATGGCAGAGCCCTCCCAGCGTGTCACCTTCTATCAATGTCCCCTTACACACACCTTTGAACCGTAGTGCTTGGTGTGGCAGGCAGCTGGCAGGAAAAGGCCTTTTAATTAGAAAATTCACTTGGTTCAGGCTCTGAACTGTGCAATTGAGTCTTAGAGCCAGCGGAATAGTGAACTGCTGTGGTTGGCCTCAGATCTGGCAGTCGGGCATGTGAGTAAAAGCCATGCTTGAAATGTGCCATTATATCACTGCACAGGTGTGCACCCAGACCTGCCCTGCTGCTCCTGGCATGCTGGGACTTGTAGTGCCCCAGCAGCTCACAGACACATTTGATGGTAATACAGGAGAGGAGGATGATGTGCATGTGTACTGGTGGGCAGGTAATGAGTAGGCAGGGTAGCAGAGATTGGGGGAAAAGTTCAGTACATGTCCTTCCTCTAGAAGCAATGCACTTCTCACAAAGAAAATCGATCTAACAGCTTCAGGGACGAAAGAGGCTCTGCTAGTGCAAAAACACACCCTCCCCCTCCCCTCTGTTTACCAGCGTAAGCCACTGACAAAAATACACTTAGTTCAGCACAGAAAGCTTATCTTCCAGCAGGTTACAGCCCATCCCATACTGCAGGCTGTGTCCCCCTCCTCCCCTCCACCTGTCGGTAATCTCCTGCTCCAAAATCAAATGAGCCGTGGTGGGGATAGGTGTGTACACTGTGTTCCCATTGGCTGAGGAGGCAGTGCAGAGGCGAGGCAGCTATAGCTTTGGGTTTTTCGCAGCAAAAAATAATTTTTACATACTGTCCCTGGTGGGGCCCTCTAGTGGCCGGGGGGCCCTCAGGCACTGCCCGAGTGCCCGAATGGTCAGTCCACCCCTGCATATAGGTTAAAATAGATGATTATAGTGGACCTAAAAATGCAAGCTTCACTCATTTCCCCAGGACAAAATACTGCATTAAAAAAATAAAAAAATAACCTGTGGATAAAAAAGTAAGTATGCTTACCTACCCCCACTGCCATCTGCAGAGCCCAGATGAGGGTGACCTTACTATCCTTCTCCAGAACAATATGTTCAAAGAGGCACTGGGAACTTTTATGCCTCGTACACATGATCAGTCCATCTGATGAGAACGGTCTGATGGACCATTTTCATCGGTTAACCGATGAAGCTGACTGATGGTCCGTTGCGCCCACACACCATTGGTTAAAAAAACAATCGTGTCAGAACGCGGTGACGTAAAACACAACGATGTGCTGAAAAAGATGAAGTTCAATGCTTCCAAGCATGTGTGGACTTGATTCTGAGCATGCATGGATTTTTAACCGATGGTTCGTGCCTACTAACGATCAGTTTTGACCTAGCGGTTAGGAATCCATCGGTTAAATTTAAAGCAAGTTGGCTTTTTTTAACTGATGGTTAAATAATCTATGGCGCCCACACACGATCGGTTTTGACCGATGAAAGCGGTCCATCAGACCGTTCTCATTTAATCGGCCTTAGACTTGCAAATGGCATCAGATGTGGGAACACCTCAAACAAGCTCTGGGAAAGTGACTCCGACGCATCAAGGCTTCCTTCAATGGGCACCCAACAGTAGCTTAACCAGATTTTTTCCATTACAGCTTTCAGAGTTTTTGAAAGACCCCCCAAACCATACACTTTCTGAAAACATAGGACCAGTAGAAAAAAAGAAAGATGCTACTGATTTTCTTAGACCCTGCGATATTTGCCGAAATGTTTATCAAAATAATATTTTTTCTATACATACACTAAAATCAATATTAGTACAAAAATTCCAGGAAACGGTAAAGTGAAAACGATGATTTTGATGTGATCAAAAAATATATAAATAGGTAAATAAGAGGGTGCTGTCTATATGAATTGAAACATTAGACTGCACTAATGTGCTAATTTCAATATACACACATAGAAGGTAATAAATGAATATTAATAAACAACCAAAATTAAGTTGACATCAATGAATATGTAGATGGAAAAAGATTGGGCCACATAGTGTAATTCCGTTTCAAAATGCACTTCCGGCTTTCGGTCCGCACTTCCGGCTCTCTGGGTGCATGGTTTTGCAGTCCCATGTGCCAATTTGTGCCTTTCTGATATAATTAGAATGTGCTTGTGAGTCGGGAGGTGTTGTACTTCCGAGTGGGGGGTCATATTGTTGTGGATTCCTGCCATTACAATATTGAATCACATTAGTTTTTTTAATTTATCTAAAGTAGGCTTAGCAATACTTTTATTAGTTTGCAGCCTTATAATACACCTTTTATAAACATTTCAGCTGAAAGGATCAGACCTTGTGGCTTATTTGTTAATAATATTCACATACTAATTAAATTTTTAAAAAAAAGTGCAAGCCACAATCCCGTGTGAGGCTTGAAGTGCAGGCCACAATCCAGAGTGAGGCTTGAAGTGCAGGCCACAATTCAGAGTGAGGTTTGAAGTGCAAGCCATGGGTGCCATCTTTACAAACAGGAAGTCGTTAATTTCATAGTTTTGGCAATTGTAGAGCTGGCCCACATTTGGGGGATACTCCATACCTATATATACGCAGTGGACAAGCACACCAGATGATGCCTTATTAGGAGAAATGTGTCGGGAAGGGCTCCACTTATACCACTGCGTTACGACGTAAAAATCGATGGCGTTCATTCCCTGGTCCATACCTTTGAATGGGTTGTGCCTCCTTAATGTGGAATAACTTTACGCCGGACGTAACCCTTACGCAAATCACTTAAAACATGCGCCGGGCGCAAGTACGTTCATGAATGCGTCCAGCAAAACTATGCGCCCACGATATGCCGGCGTAGGCAACCTACGCCGGGTGGCTGAAGCCTATTTTTCCACCGTATCTAGCTTGGGGAGATACGACGGCGCACATTTGTACTTACGATGGCGTATCTATAGATACGTCCGCGTAACTCCTACGTAAATCCGGGCCATTGATGTCAACTCTGTGATATATCTCTGCCTGTTTCCATTGGAAGTCGTACTTGTTTAATTCTTCCTGAGTGAGATACACCAACAAGCCTGTTTGACTCATCAGGCGTAAGCCTTCAATCTTCACGTTGGTGGATTACCTACAGACAACTGATTATATAGTCATTTTAATTTCAGTGGAATTTTTGGTACTTTATACTCAATTGTTTACCAACACACTTGGTTCATTGTCACTTTGGTGTTTATTAACACAATCACCTTGATGTTCAATATAGATATTTATCTATCTCTTTGTACATCTATACACTTTGTTTATCAGGACTTTTGTTTTTTATGTTTTATGCACCACACTTTACCATTTCCACTTTGCCTAGATATAGTATACCACTTGACAGCGCCGGTTTTCCTTCTTTTCTTTTCTAGTACACAATTCCTGCTAAATTATAAAATATAAAAGTTAAAAGTGTATTGAGTATTGAGTTCATAAATAACAAACATTTGTATTTGTTAAATTTTTATTTTTGTGAAATGGTGAAAACTAAGGGTGCACAAAAGTAAATTCAATCTAAAAATCTGTAGGTTTGCCATTTTTGACTTGCAGCTTCCAGAATTTATGAAACTATATATTTTCTTAAAGCACATGCCATATAGAATAAAAAAAATTGCTACAGATATTTTAGGCCCTGAGTTTTTTGCTTAATTCTTTATCAAATCACAATTGTCACAAAAAATACACCAAAATCATTACTATTTGATACATACATGGCAAATTTTACAATTTGCAGGGACAGATGCAGAGGGATTGGTAAGGGGGCTACTGTTTGGGGGTTGAGAAATACGGGGATGTATGGAAAATATATGTATGGAAAATATTTTTAAAGCCCCTGTGGCTACCCTGAAGGTGGGAGAGGCAAGAAGCTGGTTGCTGCAGGGTAGTCACAGGGGCTCGGGTTGCAGGGGGGCAATTAGTGCAGGGGGGAAATTGGTGCAGGGGGGATGCATTGGCAGGGAAAAAGGCAAATGAGTGTGTGGTGGCATTGAACAGCGGTGGGAGGTGGAGGGGCTGGAGACATTAAAAATCAGGCATTAGGGGCATCAGTGGGGGGGGGGGGGGTGTCACGATTTAGGTTAATAACTCTGATCAGAGGTTTGTCATCCGGATGAACATTTTGATATTCCTTTAGTTGATGAGAAAACGGTGGGTCCAGTTTCATGTTTTGGACTTCCTTGTGTTACCATTGATTCTTTACATATGGAATTTCGGCTTCCTTTAGATAAGATTGAAAAGATCTCTGATTTATTGCTTTGTTTTATTAAGCGTAAAAAGTTATGTTAAAAGAAATGCAATCTTTACTTGGGGTGTTGGCTTTTGCTACAAGAGTTCTTCCAATTGGCCAAATTTTTTCTAGACGATTTTACACGAATTTTTCTGGTTTGAAGAATCCTTACTCTCATAATAGATTGTCCAGCTGTATTAAATATGATATGCTTGTTTGGTTACAATTTTTACAGAGTTTAAATGGTAAGTCTATTTTTCAATTTCATTTTATTTCCAGTGATGATTTTTCCCTTTTTACTGATGCTGCTGGCTCTATCAGGTTTTCTTCTATTTGAAGGACGCAATGGTATGCTTCTCATTGGCCTTCAAGATGGGTTGTTCAAGGTTTTTGTAGAAATGTGGTATTGTTGGAATTATTCCCTATCATTGTGGCCCTTGATTTGTGAGGTAATTTTTTCCAAAATAGACGTTTGCTTGTCAATACTGACAATAGAGGTGTTGTTTATGCAATTAATTGTCTTTCCTCTAAGTTACTTCTGGTGAATAGACGTTTACGGTATTTGTTTTTTAAATGTCTTTATTTCAATCAATGGATTAAAGCAAGGTTTATCCCTGGAAAAGAGAATAATTTGGCAGATTCCCTTTCTCAATTCCAGATGGATCGTTTTTATCATCTGCTGCCAGCAGCAGATCTGACTGGACTTCCTCGCCTCCCTCACTTATGGGACCTCACCTGATGTAGTTTTTGACCATATTCAATTTTCGCTTGCTACTTCTAAATGATTGAATTATATTTCTTTGTGGAAGTTTTTGGATTTCGTTTTTTAATTCTAATGTTTTGAAAAATTCTTCCTTTGAAGAAGTTGTTTTATTATTTCTAAAGCCCTGTACACACGATCGGTCAAACTGATGAGAACGGTCTGATGGATTTTTCCATTGGTTAACCGATGAAGCTGACTGATGGTCAGTCGTGCCTACACACCATCGGTTAAAAAAACGATCGTATCAGAACGCGGTGACGTAAAACACAACGATGTGCTGAAAAAAAAGGAGTTCAATGCATCCAAGCATGCATCGACTTGATTCTGAGCATGCGTGGATTTTTAACTGATAGTCGTGCCTACTAACGATCGTTTTTTTTCTATCGGTTAGGAATCCATCGGTTAAATTTAAAACAAGTTGACTTTTTTTTTAGCCGATGGATAAATATCCAATGGCACCCACACACGATCGGTTTGGATAGATAAAAACGGCCCATCAGACCCAGGGCAGGACTTAGGGTGGTGGGGGCCCCTGGGCTTGAGTGTTGAAGGGGCCCCCTGGAGCAAGGGGGGGGGATCATAGTTGTTGAGGGGGGGGGGCGAATTGAAGTTGTTGAGCGGGGGGGCGAATTGAAGTTGTTGAGCGGGGGGGGCCAATTGAAGTTCTTGAGCGGGGGGGTGCGCATTAAAGTTGTTGAGCGGGGGGAGCATTAGAGTTGTTGAACGTCCCTGCGGGCGGCCTTGCAGATCTTTGATCTTTTTGGATGCTTCGCCGGAGTTAGGATCAATTGGGGCAAATCTGTCCTGTTTCCCCTGGATCCTGGGGCCAGAGCGGGGGGATCTTCGTCCCCGCTGCTGTGGGTTGAAGAGTTTAAATATTTGGGGATAGTGGTGTCACGCAACCTCAGGGACTTCCGCCGTCTCAATCTACTGCCAGTAATTAAACGACTTAAGGAGCATTGCTCCAGATGGAGGGACCTGCCTCTTAACCTATTGGGACGTATAAACATTCTGAAAATGCTTTACTTACCTAGATTTACTTATATATTTAGGCATTGCCCGGCTACGCTGCCACTCTCCTTCTTCAGGGAAATCGACGCCTGCATAGGCTCATTTCTGTGGAGGGGGTCTTCCCCTAGGCTGGCCCGGTCCACCTTGCAGCTGCCGGTCCGCTGTGGAGGGCTTGCGCTTCCCAATCTCCTGGTATACTATCAGGCAGCGGTATTGGTGACTGTGAGGTGGTGGTTTGAGCAATCCAACTCAAATGCGGCTACCTGTTTGGAGGCGGCGATACTGGGTTCACGTAGAGAATTGGGGAATTTGGTCTACAGGGGGATTGCTGCATATCCCTCCCTGCCAGAGCCCACTAAGACAACCTTGCGGGTATGGTGTGCGGCCCATAGGCGACTGGTTCGCCCCAATTACTATTCCCCCTTCTGCCCGCTTTGGGGGAACCCCTCTCTTCCCCACTTCAGGACTGTCCTGGACCCGCAGCTGTGGGCCGGCTACGGGATCAAGACTCTACGAGACATTATGCGCTCGGGGTCACTGATGTCCTTCCAAGAGTTAACTGTCAAGTATGGGCTTCCGGGGCACATGTTCTTTAGATTTTATCAGCTGAGACACGCAGCCAGGACACAGTTCCCGCAGACTATCACACTTGAGGCTGACCCCATTGAGGAACTGCTGGCTCAGGTATCTCTTAAGAAAACGATGTCCACGCTTTATATGGCCCTGTTGGAGGTAGATTCCCCCAAGATGAGTGCCCTCTGGGACAAATGGCTCAATGATATCCCTGGTCTTGATAGAGAGGATTGGGAGGGGTGCTTTGAGGATGGGGCTAGGATACTGATTTCGTCTAGGGATAGGCTGGTACACGTCAAGTTTATGCATCGTGTCTACTATACACCCCAGAGGCTGCATCAAATTTACCCTGATAGGTCCCCGGGTTGTCCTCGCTGCCAATCCCTAGAGGGAACGTTTCTACATATGTTCTGGACCTGCCCACTGATAGAGGCGTTCTGGGGGCAGGTGTTTGAGAGTATCAATATCCGTCTCTCGCTGTCCATTCCGGTATCCCCTGAGCTGGCCCTACTAGGGATTCATGACGATGACCAGCGTCCCCGCTACACAAAGATACTTGTCTCCACGCTTATGTACTATGCTAAAAAAGAGATTCTTAAGAAGTGGTCCTCCCCCCGACCTCCAACTGTAGAGGCCTGGGACTCTTCTGTGAATGCGCAGCTACCAATGAATAAACTGACTTACATCAATAGGGGCTGGCCCCAAATTTCAACAGAGTCTGGCTCCCATGGACACAACAGTTCTGATGTGAACCTTATCTGCCGTGTGTTAATTGATGATGGGTGGGTTGCTGTTTTTGACTAGTTACTGGACTGTGATGAACGCTGAATCTCTGTCTGTTTTAGTGACGATTCATGCACTATTCTGTCTGAGCTATGTAAACATGTTATTTGTATATTGAATGTCTTCTCAATAAAGACCAACCTGTTTGTTAAAAAATAAAAATAAAGTTATTGAGCGGGGGGGTTCGCATTGAAGTTATTGAGCGGGGGGGTTCGCATTGAAGTTCTTGAGCGGGGGGGCGAATTGAAGATGTTGAGCGGGGGGCATTAAAGTTGTTGAGCGGGGGGCATTAAAGTTGTTGAGCGGGGGGCATTAAAGTTGTTGAGCGGGGGGCATTAAAGTTGTTCAGCGGGGGCATTAAAGTTGTTCAGCGGGGGGGGTGACTCTCATCTGTGCACGGAATGTGTCGGCTCTCTTCCCTTCAGCAGACATCCCCACACCACTCCGGTTCCTCCTGGGGGAGGTTTTGCAGTTGTTCAGCGGAGGGGGGAGTGCCTCTCACCTGTCATTAGCCTGGCTGTCGGCTTTCTTCCCTTCAGCAGCCACAGTCCTCCACACACCGCTCCGGTTCCTCCTGCTTCCATGCTGCCTCCTATTGCAGTGCGGGAAAATTAACCCTTTCGTGGGACTGCGGTAAGAAGCGGAAAGTCTCGCAGAATCCGTGCGTGTTGGGAGGTATGCGCAGGGCCATCAGGAATTTTGGGGCCCCTTGCACAGCTTAAGGCATGGGCCCCCTGGAGCAGAGAACCGGGGGAGGGGTGCTGCCGTCTGAAATTGAGAAGCGGGGGGGCTGCCGCAAATTGAGAAGCAGGGGGGGGTCCTTTACAAAGAAAAGAAGAAATGGAGCTGTGGTGGCTCAACGTGATTGGCACTGCGCTGACAAGCCATTCACCTCTGCAGCCAAGGGTTCGGATCCCGGTCTCGGCTACATGTGAATTGAGTTTGGTGGTCTCAGCCCGGCTCCCGGTGGGTGTGCTATGCAAGGTACGCCTGTGCTTAGTACGCCCACCCCCCCCCCACAAAAACCACCACACTTGCACGCACACGAAATTGGTTTACCACGCACGCACATTGGCCATGCGGTCTCCTAAAAATGAGAGGCGAAGGACCTACGGGGCTGGCTGGGTGGGCTAGACCCCCTCACTCCCTCATAGGGGGAGTCCCTCTGCCCCGTTGGGGTCCCATTGGGCCCCAGTCGGGCTCCCAAGTGGAGCAGGTAGGGTGGGGTGAGTGGGAGGCCCCCCCTCACACCCGCCATTGCCACCGGGGGCATGGAGAAGGATGGCGATTGCCTCCGGGGGGAGGGTCTGCCTACTGCCAACTCCTGCAGTCCGGCTCCTCTCTCTCGAGTTCACGCACAAAATACACTTTAAAATAAAAAAAAAAACCTTTTAAAAAAAAAAAAAATAGAAGAAATATATATATATATATATATATATATATATATATATATAAAAAAGGTGGTAGCCATCAGGGGCCCTGGGGATCTCTGGACCCTTTAATAAAAATAAAAAATAAACCTCTGGGACCTTTAATAAAAAAAATAAACATTTATAAAAAATATAAAGAAAATGTAAATCTTTTAATAAAAAAAAGGGGGGGTTGCCATCCGGGGGCCCTGGAGACCTCTGGGCCCTTTAATAATAATAATAATAATAATTAATTAAATAAATAAATATATATATATCTATATATATATATATATATATATATATATATAGATATATATATATATGTATATATATAATATAAAAAAAGTGGAGGTTGCTGTCCGGGGCCCTGGGGGCCTCCAGACCCCTAAAAAAAAATAAAAAAAATAAACATTTATAAAAAATACATAAAAAAAGGGAGGTTGCCATCCAGGGGCCCTGGGGACCTCTGGGCCTTTTAATAAAAAATAAAAAAATATAAACAAAAATAAAAAAAATAAACATTTATAAAAAATAATAAAAAAGGGGGGGTTGCCACATGGGGCCCTGGGGACCTCTGAGCCCTTTTAATAATAATATATATACATATATATATATATATATATATATATATATATATATATATATATATATATATATATATAAAAATGTAAATTATAATAATAATAATAATAATATAAAAAAATTATAAAAAAGAAATAAAAAAAAAGTAGGGGTTGCTGTCCAGGGCCCTGGGGGCCTCCGGGCCCCTGGGGACCTCCGGACCCAAAAAAAAAAAAAAAAATTTTTTTTTTTTTTTTTTTAGAGGGGCCCCCTATTGGACGGGGCCCATGGGCTTTAGCCCAGTCAAGCCCAATGGTAAGTCCGGCCCTGATCAGACCGTTCTCATCAGTTTAACCAATCGTGTGTATGCAACCATAGTCAAATAATGACACATGGATATTCTTGGTCTCATATCAATAAGACAATATCTGGAGTTTCATTTTTTCGGAAATTAAATTCATTACCTCATTGTTTTAGTTTCTTTTCAGTGCGGCAAGCATTGAAAGGTTATAGGAAGTCCTCGTTTAGTAGGAACAAACACCTTCCTGACACTATGGAATTGTTAAGGAATTTATGTTCTGTTTCTTCAAAAGTTTGTTTTTCTGCATATGAAGCTATTCTTTTTCAATCCGTTTTTTCTTTGCTTTTCTTTGGAGCTTTTTGTATATATCTGAGATTGTCTCCCCTGCAAAGCATTAACCATCGACGTTGCAAATTCAAAATGTCATTGTCGAGGATGAACGTATTTTCCTTCCTTGCAGCAAAACAGACGTTTTTGGCAAAGGTCATTGGATTTTTTTGAATCAATGTCCTTTGTGTGATGTTTGTCTGATTTGGCTTTTGACACAATATTTAGTAATTCACCCTAATCTTAATGATATTTTATTTGTTCACAGTGACGGTTCTCCACTGACCAAATATCAAATGTTTGGAGTCTTTAAATTTGGGCCATGTGCCATTCACATCGCAGTCTTTTCAAATAGGTGCTGCCACTGCTGCTGCTAAAATTGTTTTTCATTCCGAACTAATTAAAAAATTAGGTAGATGGCAGTCTGATTCTTACAAATGGTATATACGTCCTAACTCATTTATTTTATTTTATTTAAGATAATCGTCCATCTATTGTTTGGATTCTGGGCCACTCTTTTGTGTATCGGGCCCAGAAGAGGGCTTCCGAACGAACTTATTCTTCAATTTGAACCTGGGTTACTCTTTTGTTATTTTTTGGAGTGGCTGGAGAGGAATGAGATGGGATGGCTTGAATTTTGAATTTTATAGATTGCTTAATTGTTGGCCGCAGCCTGATATTCTCATTCTCCATTTAGGTGGTAACGATATTGGTCAAGTTAGAACTTTAGATTTGATCTTTGCTTTCAATAGTTTTTTATTAATAATCAGAAAAATTATATATTGACATCAGACAAAGCAATTATTCAAAAGACACATTACATGTTGAAGATAAGAAGGAGTAGATGTATCTCAGCAATTTATTGCGGAAGTTCAAAACTCCAGAGGAAGGAGGGAACCCGCCAACCCCAGCACCCCACATGGGAACTACAAGAGTCTGCTACAGGCAGGAGGAACCAAGAGGGAGATAGATATATAAAGAATTGCAAAGAAAAATGAAAAGGAACAACTATGCTAATATCGTAATAACTCAATGAACTGCTTCGTTTAGGCATGTGGGTGAACAATTATTGGTGGAGAAAGTACATACATTTTGATGTCCAATGAACAGGAGGTATCGGGCAAAAAAAGGTCTAGAGGTGTTCCAACCGCTAACGGTAGACTAAACAGTCTGTCTATTTCTTTTTCACAAACAGAAAATGTGTCCCTGAGGGGAATACCTGCAAACATACCTATATGCAAGTAGTTAGAAGAAGTGGAAAAGAGAGAGAGAGAAAAAGAGAGAGAGAAAAAAAACAAAAAAAACAAGCGTATAATCAGACAGTGTGGAACCCGCTCATCTACACAAACCCGAGTCAGCAGGGCATGGCAGAAGTTAGATTTGATCTTTAGCATACAACACACTATTGGAATTCTTAAATTGTCCTTTCTTGATTTAGTCAGTTTTTTCAGAAATAATTAGATTAGATGGCTGTAATCTTTCTCTTTGCGTCATTTTGAGAAAATTGGAACAGCGCATAAACAGAAATATTCATAAATTCTTAGTTGGGTTTTCTTTTCGTCACTTAGATTTGGAAGGTGGTTTGCAAGGACTTTACCTGTTGACGGTATTCATTGATGAGATATTGGGCTTGACATTTTGAACAACGATTTCCAGACTTGCATTGAAAAAGCCGCGAGCTGGGGTTAGGTGACAGTTAGTATGCTGTACATACTTCCTGTCGTATGTGCTAAATATTTAAATTTAAAACGTCAGAAAAATTTGTACAGGCAATGACAGAAACAGACAGGTGAGACTGAGGTAGCAACAGTTAAACTAAACCTAAAAGCTGACCGACAGAACCGAAGGGAGGTGGGGGGGAGGAGGGGAATTAATAGATGAAGGAAAGGTAGCAACCCAGGGGCGGGATTTTTTTCTACGGAACGATTCCCATAACTAAGAATGTCTATTTAAGAGTGACTCTCCTTTTTGTTTATTTCTTTATACTGGGATATATATATATATATATATATATATATATATATATATATATATATATATATATATATATATATATATATAAAAGGGGGAAAAATAAAAGTAAATTAATGTAAAACCACACGTGATGCGAGACCATAGACGAGACGTGAAGGACGGAGCTACAGTGAGCATGTCTCGCTGTCCTGTTTCCTGGTTGAGTCTGATGTGGGAAATAACAAAAAATAAAAAAAGTATGTGCTAAATACATTTTGTTATTGGAATAATGCCATATAATTCAGCCTGAGCCATAGTGGCTAGATTGTATTTTGTACAGTGATATTATAAGATGTTTTTAATATATTTTAGTAAAAGTTATATATTAATCTATTAATTTATACCAATAAAACAGCCGCTGCAACGGTCTATATATAATCTAATAAAATGATATTAAATCTTACAATGCTTGTCTGAAATGAATTTATTAAAAAAAGATATATATTGCCTGTTGCCTTCTGTCCCATAAATAATCTTATCCTAGTAAATTTGCCTATGAGAGTAAACATTTCAAGACGCCACATATTTGATCCATCTCATTTAGCCCACTTTATATGATATCTTTACCAATTTTTACTTCCTTTCTAATCTTATATCATTTTATATTTTCGTCATATAACCTTATAAGGTTTTATAAGGATGCGGGCACATGGTCTTTTACAATTTACTAGGGACCAGTGGCCCCAAATCTGCAAATATTCAATATTCAATATTCTTTACTGTATTGGAAAGAATGTTCTTCATATAGAAGCTTTTGGTATTTCTACAGAGAGTTACATTGCTTCTATGAATCTCTTTCACCTAATTTGAGTATACAGAAATTGTTAATCTTGTTTTTTTTACAAATTTGTATTAAATCTGATGCTGATTGATTTACCTCAAAAGAATCCTCTAAAATCTTTGGGGTAGATTCACATAGAATTAGATTAGCGTAGAGTATCAGAAATACTCTACGCCGCCGTTTTTTTCCTGGCTCTACGTGGAATCCCGGTAGATTTTGTCCTGTAAAATACGGCGGCGTAGTGTATTTCTCCCGGCGCAATCCATCTACGCGAGTAGGGGGCGTGAAGCATTTAAATTAGGCGCGTTCCCGCGGCGATCGAACTGCGCATGCTCCGTTCCGAAATTTCCCGCCGTGCATTGCGCGAAATCACGTCGTTACGTCATTTTTTTTTTTGAGTAGCGTCGTTTACGGACATTTCTATTCCCGAACGAGTTACATAAAAAAAAAAAATAATAATTTGACGCGGGAACGACGGCCATACTTAACATGGGCTACGCACCGTTAGACCAGCAAATAGCTGGTCTAACAGTACGTAGCAAAAAAATCACGTAAGCGATTGCGAAGGCCGCTCGTATCTTCGTGGATCGCCGTAAAAACTCATTTGCATATCCCGACGCTGAAAACGACGCGGACTCCTCCCAGCGGCCGCAAAAAGATTGCATCGTAGATCCGAAGGCTTACGAAGACGTAAGCCTCTCGGATCGAAGCCCGAAGCCGCCGTATCATGGTTTGAGGATTCAAACTAGTGATACGCCGCGCAAAATTTGAAAGTACTCCTGTCTAACACCAGTTAGACAGGAGTTACGGGTCTATGAATCTGGCCCTTTGTATATATAAGCTCCCTTTCTCCTGTGGATCTTATTAACACTTCATAACATTTGTAGCTCTACCCCTGCAGGAGTCGCTGGTGAATATGGGTATCTCCCACCCTGCACAGCCTGGCACATGAATTTTCCACTCACTCTGGAGACAGGAATCAGTCCTTGCAGCTTTTTATTTTATATCTTTGTTAGGGGAGTTAAACTTGGTTGTGTCCTGCCTGCAACCACCACTTTTCACTGTAGACACAGAGGCTGCCTGTCCTTATTTAGTGGCCTGTGATCGTCTGCCTCTCCTTGTTGGCTTTTCGGACACAATGAGGATCTTCGTTTTTTTTTTATAACTTTTTATTGGACACAGCAGATCACAGATGGGGGTAAAGGAAGAATCACAGTGGCCCTTTACCATGTGATCAGCTGTGTCCAATCACAGATGTCACATGGTAAACAGACTAATTTCCTTTGCTATTTTTCGACTTTCCTTTCCTCACCGAATCTGTGAGGGGCACAGTGAGTACAGTATTTTACACTGATACACAGTGCCCTGATCATCGGTGTAGCCTCATCATTCCCTGATTGTCAGTGTAGCCCCATCAGTGTAGCTTATCAGTGCACTTACCAGTGTCCATCAATGCCCATCAGTGCCACCTCATCAGTGCCGACTCATCAATGCAGCCTCATTAGTGCATATGAGTGCAGCCTCATCAGTGTCCATAAGCGCAGCCTCTCAGTGCCCATAAGTGCAGTACAGTCATATCAGTGCAGCCTCACCAGTGTCCATTAGCACAGCCTCAGCAGTGCCCATCAGTGTAGTCTCATCAGTTCACATCAGTTCAGCCTCATCAGTGCATATCAGTGCATCCTCATCAACGTACATTAGTGAAAAAGAGAAATTACTTATTTGCAAAATGTTATAACAGAAACTAAGAAAAACATATTTTTTTTCAGAATATTCTGCCTTTTTTCATCTATTTAGCAAAATATCAAGCCCAGTGGTGATTAAACACCACCAAACGAGAGCTCTAGCTGCCTAAAAAAAAAAAAATTGGGTACAGTGTTGCATGACTGAGTAATTGTCATTCAAAATGTGACAGTGCGGAAATCAGAAAATTGGCCTGAGCAGGACGGGGGTGAAAGTGTTTGGTATTTAAATGGTTGAACACATACTTTTGTTACACAATACTTGTTTGCATACATACTGTATATGCCTCCTAACTGGACATACAATACATATGTTTAATATATGTTATCTAACTAGATTATTGCGACTTTAATACTATCAAAGCAAAATCATTTGGTGGAGGGGAGATTATGATGTGGGGCTGCTTTTCAGGGGGTGGGCTTGGCCCCTTAGTTCCAGTAAAGGGAGCTCTTAAGGCGTCAGCATACAAAGACATTTTCGGACAATTTCATGCTCCCAAAAATGTGGGAACAGTTTGAGGATGGCCCCTTTCTGTTCCAACATGACTGTGCACCAGTGCACAAAAGCAAGATCCATAAAGTCATGGATGAGTAGTTTGGGGTGGAGGAACTTGACTGGTCTACACAGAGTCCTGACCTCAACCCCACTGAACACATTTGGGATGAATTAGAGAGGAGACTGCGAACCAGGCCTCGTTCAAGATTTTTTTTTATCATTTGAAAAAATGTAAGAATAAAAGTTGTAGAAAACAAATGACAGGAAGAGGATTTCTGTTGTCCTCAGTTCTTCACGTAGAGATTTGTATGCAGCAAACTGCTGTCAGGAGCCCAGGGTTAAATTTTAGTTTCTAAAAGTAAGCTATCATGTTTTCACCATCATTTATTCATAATGTACATTATATTCCCTGGTCAGGACAGGTGCTGATATTCTGGTGGTCCAGCGTAATCTTATTAATTTAAAGCATATTTTAAAAAGGACCATTATACTTGGTAGCTTGTTTACTTGAACTATAAATGATTATTGACATATTGACGTATGGGCATAAATATTTAAATTTAAAACATCAGATAAATTTGTACAGGCAATGACAGAAACAGACAGGTGAGACTAAGGTAGCAATAGTTAAACTAAACCTAAAAGCTGACCGACAGAACCAAAGGGAGGTGGGGGGGAGGAGGGGAATTAATAGATAAGGGAAAGGTGGGGGCGTGGCCGAGAGCGGCATGTGAGAGGACGTGCTTCACGGAGCTCCCGCACTGATCCTCCTGTGATTCTTCTTCCCAGCCAGCAAACTTGCCCGGATTCAGCTGTCTCCTGCTCGGATCCTCCCCAGGACTACTCTGGTGGCATCGGCAGCACTTTCGGTGGCTATGCTGACCCGCAAACAGACGGAGTCCGGATCGCCGGAATTCCAACATGGCGCCGCCGCTCCTCAATCACAGCGCACACGTGGACTGGAGAAGGCGAAGGACGTGAGTAAACCCCCTAAGACCCCCAAAGGTGCTGCAAAAGACCCCCCAAGGGACATGTTATACTATGCCCAGAGGATGGCAAACCAGTCAGCTCACGGGAGTGGTGAGGATTTGCAGGCTACCCCTGTTGCTTTTCACTCTCAGGCAGAGGAGGGGGAAGATGTGCAGGGAGCTCTGGCTTCACCTAGCCACAGTCTGATTGATACGGAGGAGGAGGAAGAGTGTGGGGATACTGAGCAACCCTCCCTGGCAGACATCCTGCGCGCAGTGCGCAAATGTACAGCTTCTGTGCATACCCTGCACGATCAATTTGGTGGCCTCAAAGAGGAATTGGGGTTTATCAGGCATGATTTGCAGAAAACCCGGGAGCGCACTACAGCGGCGGAAGGCCGCATCAGTGACTTGGAAGACAAACTGACTCCATTGCTGCGGGAGGCGCAAATGACTGCACGTGTGGCCAGAGCGAACGAACTTAAATCTGATGACATCGAAAATCGCTTGAGGCGAAATAACATTCGCATAGTGGGGCTCCCAGAGAAGACGGAGGGGAGGGACCCCACAGAATTTGTGGAACAATGGCTTTTGCAGGTGTTTGGGAAGGAAGTGTTCACCCCGCTGTATTCAGTGGAGCGGGCGCACAGGGTACCGCCTAGGCCCCTACCACCAGGAAGCCCACCACGCACCATGATCGCCAGACTTCTCAATTTTAAAGATAAGGAAATTGTGCTCCGACAGGCAAGGGAGCGTCGCAATATTCAGTTTAATGGGGCCCGTATCTCTTTTTATCCTGATTACTCTGCTGAAATTCAGAAACGCAGGGCCAGATTCACTGACGTCAAAAAGAGGCTGCAACGGCTCCGTGCAACGTACGCCATGCTTTTTCCGGCTAAGCTCCGGATCTCGGCTGGGGGCCAGTCTCACTTCTTTGAGTCCGCGGCGGACGCGTCCTCGTGGATAGATGCAAATGAGCATATTATTCGTCAAGCGGATAGGAGAGCGGCGGAGGGGGACTGATTGGATATACCTGAGGCTTCGGGCTAAAGCTGGACTGCTTCACCTTACTTGGCTGGGAAGCCACAACCTACTATTACTCTATAAGTGTTGAGAGCAAGTGAGTTTATTTACAAAACGCAGTTGAGCGACTGTCTGTTGGTCGTGCCCTTTTGAAAGTTTTGCCCGACAGGGCCCTACGGTTATGGGTCCTGTTATAGTTGACCTGTTGACCTTTTCTACTTTTTTTGTTTTTTTCCGGTGTGTTACATGTGTATATTTGCAATCCTCGCTTGCTGCCTTGCGGAGTGGAGGGCTCTCCACTGCAGCACTGGGGACACTACTACTACTTCTATGCGACCGGGGTGGTTTTGGTTACCTATTTAACTTTTTTATTTTTGCTTCTTTTTTCTTTCTACTGATGGACTACCGCAGTCATAACATTACTCTGAATCGGCAGGCTCGCTGGAAAGACTTTGCTGCGAGAGGATCTCACATGCGCTCTATCAGGACCTATGCCACGCGTGCTTCAGGTATTGTGTTTTTGTCTCACTTGGCGCACTGGACCGATGCACACCCTAAGGCGCCTAGGGTACACATGATATTTTACTCGATAGTAACCACAAGTGTCCGTATCTATGACTACTGTCCCTTTGCTTTCATGGAACGTTAGGGGAGTTCAGGACCCTTTGAAGCGAACTATGATTGCCACTATACTGAGGAAGTATTCCCCAGCGGTGTATGCTCTGCAGGAGACTCATCTTGTGCCAGACACGGTCTCTTGCCTGGGTTTTTCCTGGGTGGGTTGGGCTTACCACTCCACTCATACCTCCTACTCCAGGGGGGTGAGTGTATTGGTACATAGAGCCCTAGATTTCCAACTAATGGATAAACTGATAGATGATGAGGGGCGATTTGTGATTTTGCTTTGTAAAATATATCACCTAAAATGTATACTTGCTGCTATATATGTGCCCCCCCCCTTTAATGCAGAGGTGCTGCGTATACTATTGTCATTTCAATTGTGTCATTCGGAAGTTCCCTTTATTGTGGTGGGGGATTTCAATTGTTACATGGATCCGATCTTAGACAAGCACCCGCTTCCGGTGGCTTTCCGCAGCAGAGCTCGAACGGCATTGCGGAAGTTCACGGAGGAGGTGGGTTGGTCTGATCCATGGCGTTGCCGTAATCCACTGCAAAAGGTGTTCTCCTGTTTTTCTAAAACTTACCATTCTTTGTCCCGAATTGACCTATGTTTATGTACACCTCAGACGACACATATACTGGAGGACCTCAAATACTTGGTAAGGGGGGTATCTGACCATTCCCCCCTATTGGTCTCCCTGAATGCTAGACCTGTCACTGATCTGCCTAGGATGCCGTGGAGGTTGAATGCATTTTGGCTTAACCTGTTCCCCTCCCATGAACGTGTGGCAGAAGAGATAGCTGGGTTTTGGCAGAGTCATGAAGACCATTCAGACTTGGGGGTGGCCTGGGAGGCGTTTAAGGCGTTTCTCAGGGGAATCTTGATTGCGGAAGTCACTGGTATTAAAGCTAAAACACATGAGGTCAGGGAGCAGACCGAACAGCTGGTGAGTAGGCTAGAGGCAGAATTCATAGCAGATCCTTCTGATACTACGAGGGAGGCGTGGGTGGCGGCACAGGAGGCAGTTGATCGGGTCACGAGGGAGGCGGCAGATAGGAAGAGATTTTTTTGCAGACAGGCCTTCTATGAGGAGGGCGAGCAGACGGGCCGTCTGTTAGCTAAAATAGTGAAGGTGTCCCAAACGTCTCCATCCATTGGCGCATTGCGTACTGAGGGCGGAAGAGTGGTGAACACTCCTAAGCCTATTATGCAGGAACTGGTTAGATTCTACTCTGATTTGTATAGATCCCGGGTAAACTACTCCAATGAAGACTTACAGGACTATCTACGGGGGGTGGAATTGCCATGCCTGACAGCCCCTCAGAGGGTTCTCTTGGATTCTCCTTTAAAAATTGAGGAATTACAAGAGGCCCTTGGCCTCTTCCCAAATTCTAAGGCTCCTTGAGTCGATGGTCTTCCCATGGAAGTCTTTAAACAATATGGGGGACTAATCCTGCCACGCCTGCTAAGGGTCCTTAACTATGCTAGAGAACACCAGTGCCTTCCTGATTCCATGACTGAAGCCAGTATCGTACTTCTTTTAAAACCTGGTAAGGATCCACTGGACCCGGGTTCCTACAGACCGATATCTCTCTTACAGAGCGATATTAAACTCCTAGCAAAAGTCCTGGCTCTGCGACTCAACAGGGTAATCTCCTCTATTATTCATTCAGATCAGTCAGGCTTTATGCCCCAAAAGTCTACGGCCATAAATCTCCGGAGACTTTACTTAAATATTCAGACGCAGTCGGACACCATGGGAAACAGGGCCCTGCTTTCCCTGGATGCCCACAAAGCGTTTGACAGTATAGAATGGGGGTACCTCTGGGCTGTCATGGGCAGATTTGGCTTTGGCGAAAAGTTTCTGTCGTGGGTGCGGCTGCTTTATTGCTCGCCCAGGGCAGTTATTAGAGAGGCGGGACACATTTCTGAATCCTTTGCCCTGTATAGGGGCACTCGGCAAGGGTGCCCGTTGTCCCCGCTCCTTTTTGCCATCGCCATTGAACCTATGGCTGCCTTGATCAGGGCGAACCAAAAAGTGAGGGGTTTCGGATATGGAGGGATTCAGGAAAAGCTAATGCTATACGCCGACGACACCATGCTGCTTCTGGGAGACACGGGTGACTCCCTGAGGGAGGCGATGGCAGTGGTCGGCAGATTCGGGACCTATTCAGGCCTTGTCATTAACTGGACTAAGTCCTCGCTTCTGCTGTTGGATGCTGCCCAGGGTGACGGGGAGCGGTCGATCCACGGGGTGCCAGTGTCTACTTGCATCAAGTATCTGGGGGTCTGGATTACTCCGGAGCCACGAGATTTTTTGGTGCTCAACTTATCCCCACTGTTAAATAGAATTAGAGATAGAATCAAGATCTGGTCGCGTCTTAGGATGTCCCTGGTGGGCAGGGTTAATCTCATAAAAATGATTTTTATGCCTCAGATATTATATTTTCTTCATAACACGCCCATGGTTATCCCTTTGAAAACGTTTAGGATTATTAACTCTTTGTTTAGATCTTTTATTTGGCTGAATAAACCCCCCAGGATTAGACTGGAGCAGTTACAGAAACCCAAGACGGGGGGGGGCCTTGCCCTCCCTAACCCTTGGGTATACTACCTGGCTGCTCAGGCACAGCATATTGCCCGGGCGATGCCGGAGGGATTGGGACTGGGGGAGGGTGGGGTGCAGTCGGACCCTATTAGGGCCCTTATGTGCCATGTTACCGGCCTTGACAGCGTGTCCGCAGGTATGGAAGCCCTTATGTATGCAAAATCCAATAGAAACTTCCCCACTTACGTTTTGATGCACAAAATTTGGAATAAACTTAGACAACTGCAGGAAGTGGAGGGGTTTACTGAGTATAGTCCGATCTGGGCCAATGGGTACTACGGGGAGTTGCTTTCTTTGGATTGTGGCGCGCGGTGGAGGAGGCATGGGGTCACACACTTGAGACATGTATTTACGGCGGGTAGGCTGATTCCCTTCCCAGAGCTGAGAGAACGATTCCATCTACCGCAGTCAATGCTTTTTTATTATAGACAGTTACAGCATGCAGTGAGGGCGCAGTCAGGGGGGGAACCTTGGATATTCTCACAGACACCAATTTTTAAATACATGGCTGGTGTATCCCAGTTTCGGGGATTTATTTCTAGAGCTTATTCCATGATTCTTCATTTATACCTGGAGGGATTCCCCCTTGCAGCCTCAGACAGGTGGGAGAGAGACGTAGGAGTGTTTGAGGAAGAGCAGTGGGAGGAGGCACTCCAGGGTGTACAATATTGTTCCTTGAATGTGGCCCAGCGGCTCTCACAACTCTACATTATTCTTAGAGTGCATTTTACGCCAGATAGGCTGTATAAAATGGGGGTGAGATCGGATTCTAACTGTCCCAGATGTGCGAGAGATCATGGGGACCTGATCCATCTGTTGTGGAGGTGCCCCAAGTTACACCTATACTGGGCAGGGGTTGTGGCTACAGTTAACAGTGTGTTTCAGACTGCCATACCTACGGACCCGAAGCCGTGCATATTAGGGATCTTGGACGACATCCCCATGGACGAAAATTCTAAACAGGCCGTATCTAGGGCTCTGTTTCAGGCCCGCAAGATTATTTTGAGGCACTGGAAGGCTGCTGGGCCACCAACGGTGGGGGAATGGATTACCCAGATGGGTGATACCATTCGCCTGGAGAAGTACATATTTCAGCATAGGGGTCGGTCAGGGAAGTTCGACAAACTGTGGGCACCCTGGTTAGATACTCCTGGCCTGTCCCCGGTGGATTTGGTGATGGACCGACTGTTGAGGTAAAGGGTGGGTGAGTGATAAAGGCTCTGGGGGAATGGAGAGCGTGACCTTCTTGTTATATTCATGTCTTATTGTGGTGCGGGGTTCTGCAATCATTGTTTTTAGTGGTTGTGAGACTTGGACCTTTATATGTGGTAATGGGATCTTGCAGTAGTGCCATTGTATTCCTCTTACGAGGCAGACTGTGTTGAGTGACTGCTTATGTGACATGTACATGGACTGTGAAACTTTTCCACTTTGTTATTTCCCTGCGGTGTATGTCTGTTTTTCCTTCTCTCCTTTTTTTCTCTTTTTCTCTCTTCTCTCTTTTTGCCTTTTTCTCTGGACTTTTTGTTTTTCCTTTTTTTTTTTTTTTTTTTTTTTTTTTTTTACTCCGTTTCTTCATAACAAATCTCCCTATGTAGAGGTACAGGGGATAAAAATTTGGGCGTGATATGGTACAGCATTATATATGCCATTGTCAATTATTTTGTGTGGGTACTGTACACCTTGTTTTGAAACCTGGTTATACTGTCTGTTACTGTGGGTGATGGTCTGTACCCGATGTTTATTCTTTGTGCTGCACTTTATTTTGTTGTGTAACAATTTGCATTCTTGTATGATTCCCTTGTGTTTTTATCTCCGGTTAAATAAACACTTTTCTGATTTAAAAAAAAAGATAAGGGAAAGGTAGCAACCCAGGGGCGGGATTTTTTTCTACGGAACGATTCCCATAACTAAGAATGTCTATTTAAGAGTGACTCTCCTTTTTGTTTATTTCTTTATACTGGGATATATATATATATATATATATATATATATATATATATATATATATATATATATGTATATATATATATATATATGTATATATATATATATATATATATATATATATATATATATATATATATATAAAAAAGGGGGGGAAAAATAAATAAAAAATAAAAATAAAAGTAAATTAATGTAAAACCACAGGTGATGCGAGACCATAGATGAGACGTGAAGGACGGAGCTACAGTGAGCATGTCTCGCTGTCCTGTTTCCTGGTTGAGTCTGATGTGGGAAATAACAAAAAATAAAAAAAGTATGTGCTAAATAGATTTTTTTATTGGAATAATGCCATATAATTCAGCCTGAGCCGTAGTGGCTAGATTGTATTTTGTACAGTGATATTATAAGATGTTTTTAATATATTTTAGTAAAAGTTATATATTAATCTATTAATTTATACCAATAAAACAGCCTCTGCAACGGTCTATATATAATCTAATAAAATGTTATTAAATCTTACAATGCTTGTCTGAAATGAATTTATTAAAAAAAAGATATATATTGCCTGCTGCCTTTTGTCCCATAAATAATCTTATCCTAGTAAATTTGCTTATGAGAGTAAACATTTCAAGACGCCACATATTTGATCCATCTCATTTAGCCCACTTTATATGATATCTTTACCATTTTTTACTTCCTTTTGTATCTTATATCATTTTATATTTTCTTCATATAACCTTATAAGGTTTTATAAGGATGCGGGCACATGGGCTTTTACAATTTACTAGGGACCAGTGGCCCCAAATCTGCAAATATTCAATATTCAATATTCTTTACTGTATTGGAAAGAATGTTCTTCATATAGAAGCTTTTGGTATTGGGGCTGCTTTTCAGGGGGTGGGCTTGGCCCCTTAGTTCCATTAAAGGGAACTCTTAAGGCGTCAGCACACAAAGACATTTTCGGACAATTTCATGCTCCCAAAAATGTGGAAACAGTTTGAGGATGGCCCCTTTCTGTTCCAACATGACTGTGCACCAGTGCACAAAAGCAAGATCCATAAAGTCATGGATGAGTAGTTTGGGGTGGAGGAACTTGACTGGTCTACACAGAGTCCTGACCTCAACCCCACTGAACACATTTGGGATGAATTAGAGAGGAGACTGCAAACCAGGCCTCGTTCAAGATTTTTTTTTATAATTTGAAAAAATGTAAGAATAAAAGTTGTAGAAAACAAATGACAGGAAGAGGATTTCTGTTGTCCTCAGTTCTTCACGTAGAGATTTGTATGCAGCAAACTGCTGTCAGGAGCCCAGGGTTAAATTTTAGTTTCTAAAAGTAAGCTATCATGTTTTCACCATCATTTATTCATAATGTACATTATATTCCCTGGTCAGGACAGGTGCTGATATTCTGGTGGTCCAGCGTAATCTTATTAATTTAAAGCATATTTTAAAAGGGACCATTATACTTGGTAGCTTGTTTACTTGAACTATAAATGATTATTGACATATTTAAACTAATGTAGTAGCTAGTAGAAGGCCCTTTAAGTGTGAGTGTGAGAAGCAGCTCATTACCTGGCAGTGAATCAACCTCTATTCTAGAGCACTCTAAGACTGGTGAATATTGAATTAAGTTGAATATAAAAAGTCTCCATGGCCAACCTAAGAGTTAAAATTCTATTCTATTTACTGGGTATCCCATCCACATAAACCATAAACAAATGTTGATCCCCATATATGCGTAATTTAACTCTAAAGCCCTGTACACACAAATGGTTTGTCCGATGAAACATTTTTTTTTCATTGGTTAGGAAAAAATAGAACATGTTTTAAATTTTTCATATGGATAAAAAAAACGATAGAAAAAATCAATGCATGCTCAGAATCAAGTCGACGCATGCTCGGAAGCATTGAACTTAATTTTTTTCAGCATGTCGTAGTGTTTTATGTCACCGTGTTTGGACACGGTCGGATTTGTGACCGATGGTGTGTAGGCAAGACTGATATAAGTCAGCTTCATCGGATATCCGACGAAAAAATCCATCGGATTAGATTCCATCAGATATCCGATCGTGTGTACAGGGCTTTACTCACATGTTGTTTGTTCTGTTTGTGGATAACATTTACATTCATCATTCATCATACAGATAAATCGAGATTAAAAGGTCTTATTCAGTGGATCATAGAATATTTTCATGTCATCCATTGTGTGACACATTAGGTAATTTCAAATGGAATATTTTTTAAATTGCAAACAGATCAGATAAACAGATTCTGTATATACTCTACATTTTAACTGCACTTAGCTTTCTGACTGATTTGCTGTGTGGGTATCTTTATGGCTTCAAATTGATGATTTGGGTGCAAAGTTTACTGGTTGTATCCTGTATTTTTTTTTGTCTGTATGGCTTAAAACTGGCAATACACCGTAAGGATTTTGGCCGATTCACTGTTTAGGCATATTACCAGCTGGTAGGGCTGGATATTAAAATACAATAAGCACAGTGGGAAATCAGGAAGGATAGACTCATGTGAGCTCTCACTGGTGACTTGCTTTAGAAGGTGCATGCTCTGGGTTTGTGATCCTTATTTGTGCTGCACTATTTAGTATGCCAATTTTGTACATTCAAAATCTAAGAAAACTAGACTGCATAATTAGTAGTGGAGAAATTATTTACGCAATTTGGAAAGTGAAAATGAAACTAAAATGCAACTAAACTTAAAAAGTATCTAAACACCAACCAGATGTCCCACTACTTTGGATTGTTGAATGCTGAAGAGTGGCTGAGCTGCAAGTTTTTTAAGGAAAGAAAGTGACCAGTGAAGCCTATGATGATTTAAAAATGATATGCAGAACAGGGTAGGTCTTGTACTAAAATGGAGCTGTTTTTTAGCTACAACATGTATTCCATAGTTTGCTGACTCTTTGAACACCAGTTATTTGTAAGCTCAGATTGAGTGTTAATTTAATATTTTTTTGCTAAAGTGGTTGTAAACCTTCCTGTTTCTTCACCTTAACGCATCCTATGCATTAAGGTGAAAAAACATCCGATACTTACAGGCCCCCCGGTTTACTTACCTTAGCTCTCGCAAGTCTTGCGTCGAGAACGTGCTTGCTTCTTGACTCTTCTCGGTCCAGACTTTGCGGCTCTTTATTGGATAGATTAATCGCAGCGCAGCAATTGGCTCGCGCTGCTGTCAATCAACTTCAACGAGTCCTGTACTCGGCGGCTAAGTGCGGCAAATACAGGACACCCCCTTGGGAGAGTGCTTCCCAGAGGGGGTTATCAGAAGCAGGGAGACAGCCGTTGTGGGACCCCAGAAGAGGACATTCAGGGCCACTCTCTCTTAAGTTCTTTTTTTTCCTCTGTCTATCTGCCCTCCTTATAGTTGCCTTCTACTAATTTTTTAACCAGTCCTCACCCCTAAAATGTCTTCCCACCATCAAATGTGAATGACTTAAAATATTCCATGTTGATCTTAATAATTTTTGTAAATCCGCATTGGGGTATTTAAATTAGTTTATTTACAGTAAATCAGCAATTTTGTTTTTGCTAAAGAAATATCTAATACAAGAGTCAACTATGAAACAAGAACATTGTTCAAGTGATTAATTGAACTGCTTTCAATGTAGTGCTTCTCTAGTGGAAATAGTGAACACGTTTGAAGGAGCCAATTTTGGGGCTTGTGGCTCCCCATTCAGTGTATCTTCTGTACTCTCCAGGTCTCAGGTAATATTGACGTCCCCTGTAGTTAGGTTCCTCATAGAACATCCAGTATCCATCTTGTATTTGGACACAATAGATATCATGATAGCGGAATCTTTCATAAACATTAGAACAATCTTCAGTGAATTCCATCATTTGACCTCTGAAGTCTTCTCTCTCATAAATTCTAACCCTAAATGAACCTTCATGCTGTGTTAATAAAAGACAATATTTCACATTTTATTACATTTCCAAAAACATCATAGTATACTTTAATTGTAAAAAAAATAGTAGAGAGTAATAGAGTAATTGATCTGTCAGTAAAATTCACTTCTAATCAATTAATAAGTTGATGCCAACATTGACAAATCATCACATGATCTCGGGCTACCACCCATCAACTACAAAAGTAAGTACTGTAACTAAGAAAGACTTGAGTAGACGTGTAGTGGAGGAACAGCAAACCACAAAGGAAACTGAAGCGGCATATGTAATGAACATATACAACTGCCTCCATGTGCATACCATTTATAAATAACGCAAACAATTAATATATTAAGATCCATTTTTTTAAGCAAAAATTGGGTTTGAACATTTTGATGTGAAAAGTACATAATATCATTACGGTCAGAATCTGAACTGCTAGGGTCCATAAATCGAAATAAACCATCCAAACCAATAATATGACTATGTTCTATGAGTTTGGGTATTTTTACATCTTGACAAACATTTATTAAACAACAGCTGACAAAACTATTAAATATTACCTGGGGTCTCAGACGACAAGATTTAATGGAGTCATTGTAGCCCATCCATTGCTGAAAGTCAGGATATTCTCCCTTGTGAAGAAAATACTGGTGTCCTCTGTAGTTTGGATGTTCATAGAGGATCCAGTTTCCACTTTCTACACGGATGGAGTTGCAGCGTCTGAAGTATGAGGACAGGTCTGGACATTCAGAGTTGCACTCATAGGAGCGACCCTGGAAGTTTCTGTCCTCGTAGAAGATGATCTAGGAAATTATGTTTTTGTAAATTAGTGTACATTTTTTACTTTTGCAATAATCAGATCTAAACCTATGTTTTTATTTTAAGCTTTTAATTTTATATGACACAATGGGGAAGATTTACTAAAACTGGTGCACACAGAATCTGGTGCAGCTGTGCATATTAACCAATCAGCTTCTAACTTTAACTTGTTCGATTAAGCTTTGATATTAAATGTTAAAGCTGATTGGTTATAGTGCACACATACACCAGATTTCGTGTGCACTCGTTTTTGTAAATCTCCCCCAATGGCTACATGCACATTGGTGTTTTTGATGTTCCTGTTCTGCACTGCATCACACTATAGTCAGCTATAGTAGTGTATGTATACTAAGACGATACTACATAGAAAGTAACAAATGCACCCCCTCTGATACACTAGCAGGCATGGACATTTAAAGTGCAGGTCTATTTAAATACAGATATACTGTAAGTAGATAGATACATAGATTCACTAAAAATCCTGTATAGATCCCCCATCCAGCCTAGTTTTTATTGAATCAAAAGACAGTCATCAGATACAGCTTGATACATTTTATATTGCCTGGCTCTTAGCTTTTATGTCCACATCTGAATCTCCTCCTGGATTTTGTGCTGCAAAGATCTCTAGAGATGAATGGGAAAGCTAAGCTGGCTATACAAAAATGCAAAAACATCTCTCAAAACCCGAACTCAGTGACACTAGTATAAAATATGCCCTTCCTACAAAGATACATGCCTAACAAAGTTAGCTTCAATTACCATTCTTGATACATTGATCACCATTCTTCATACATTGTACTTTATCGATGGAGGTGTAGTGTTGTCATCCTAGGACAGGATTACACAACACCTTTTTACTCTCCTGTTTTCTATAAAATAGTTGAGAGGTATTTTTCAGACCACAGAAATAGTTGGGAACTTTGCTACTTAATAACAACACAGGCAGAGAGCACAGGAAAATTACCTGCTCACAAGCTTGCTGGTGGAATCAGTAGGTAGTTTTCCCATATATTGAACAGATATAGCACCCTTATTTTATTGATATATTTAACAAACTTAAAATGGTAGTAAACACACACACACACCTATTCTGTATATCCAGTATAAAACAGATCCAAGTACTTACCCTTTTTTATCTGTCCGGCTTAGTCATGTAATTTAGCAGCTCTGGTTCCCCTGTGTAAAGGGAGCGCTTGACAACGGCTGTGATATCATTAAGCATTAACATCACCCTTAGGCTCCCATGGTACAGCCATTGTTGGTAGCTGAACCTGCTGGGTCACATTACCGTCCGAACCAATTTAAAAATAAGTAAGTACACACAATTTATTCATACACGGAATGCAGAATAGGTAGAAGGATGAGGAGGGAGGGAACATTTTTTAAGAATAATTAGCAAAAAGACCCGTACACGCGATCGGATTTTCCAACAACTATTGTAGCCCATTTTTTATCCATTTTGTCGGATAATCCGACCATATGTATGCTCCATCGGACAATTGTTGTCGGAATTTTGGACAACAAATGTTGGATAGCATGCTCTCAAATTGTCCGACAACAAATGTGTTCAGTCAGATTATCAGATCGCGTGTACACAAGTCCGTCTGACTAAAATCCAAAGTACAAACACGCATGCTCCGAACCAATGCTAACCATCAGACAACATTGGCAGAAGTTGCCCAAAGGGTGGCGCTAAAGAGCTGAAAATCCACGCAATTTCATGTATGTTGGTTAAAAAAGTTCTGCCGTCTGTATGTAGAAGAAGTTCATGGCTAATGCCCTTTGAACAAAAATCCATGGATTTGTCAGATGGAAATCCAATCGTGTGTACGAGGCTTTAGAGACATTCTTCTGCTTTAAAGGAAGCAAATCATTGTTGGGATCTACATATACTTTAAAAATAAACAGTTTGTTTACATACTGATCACATAGTAGAATTCTGAAATAGAAATTTCCAAATATTATTTTTAAAACAAATTGACTCTTTCCTGTATATAAAGTTGTGCTGATTATATTGATATTTATTTTACTTGTTAAATAACCTTTACATTACTTACTGTAATTATTGAAAAAAAAAATGTTTTATCATCTACATGTTATGCATTGCTTGAACATTAATTGTAACATGTTATTAATCTTAATTCAGGTTAAAGTTCTTATTTCCAAATGTATATCCATCATCTGCTTATCATAATATAATTTAATTATTACCTTTCCCATTTTGTATAGAATATCGAGATCTGTTCAAGTGAACTGCTATGCTTAGAAAGAGTGAGCCTTTTATGCTGTACCATATTTGCATGTGTTCGAAATAATGCTGATCTTTTTAGTGGATACAAATGTATAGCTATTGTATTCATTGTTATGTAAATTCATGCTTAGTGTGTATATACTGTATGCTTAATGTCTTTCTTTGTTGGATACCTATATCCCAAAGCTTTACCTAAACAGCTATACAGCACTTTTAAACAAATTATATTTTGTAAGTGTGTAAATAGTCTCTGTTGCAGTACTGAGCATAGTCTATTAGCAGTTTAGGGCAAAAATACACAAAAAACCTTTATGTGTTTTATTTCTCGAAATTTCAACCTGTGTTCAGATTAAACCAATGTTTAGTACCCTGTTGCTTAGACTGTAATTAGTGAGAATAAATTATACAGTATATACAATTTTGAAAAAATTAAACAAGACAGGAAGATTTTTTTGTTTGTTTTAATGAGTTATGATCATTTACAGTTCTTAGTTCCCTTTCACACGATCGGCCCGCTCCAATGCGCCTGTCCATTTTTCAGGCGGATCCAAGCAGGCCACCTATTGACTTCTATAGGCAGGCGGATGTCAGCAGAGATATGTCCACTGACACCCCCTGCCATCGATCTGACAAGATTCACTCAAAACAGACGTATGGCGATATGCATTAGGAGGTCAACTTATCTGGTAAAGAGGTGGTGTATACTTGTGGGGCAGCACTGAAATTTATATAGTCTGCACAGTAGATAGTTAGCACTTGATTCACACGCCACACATGGATTATGTTTTTGAGTGTTCCAGATAACAAGTTTACTGTAATTTTCCACTTTTCCACTCCAATATTACGCTATGATGTTTATTTTGATGTCATTTGCATGAGCCCACTGGATCCTTTTATATGAGCCTTGTATGACGGTGTAAGGAGGTTCAAAAGGGAGGAGGAAGGTGTTTGTGATTTCAAGGCTTTATACGCTTATCCTTGAGGTAATTGCATCTCCAAAAGGGGCTTCCTGTGTTCACGCGGTGGTGTATGGGAAAAAGATGGATTGTGAAGAAGATCCTTTCATCATTTTCACTAACGAACTGCACTTTCTTGAGCACCTCTCACTGTCATCTAATTTTCTGTTGATTTCCTTTATGAGGACTAATACATAAAGAAGTCTGTTTATTTCAATCTGAAAGTGCTACTACAATATCTATTGGACATTGATTGCTCTCTATTTATTGTTTTTTAAACAATATTCTGTGTTTGCTTGCAGCAGCTTGGCATTGCTTGCCATTGCTGAGCCTGTCATCTATAGGACCCCTAGGTCCTTTTCCATCCTAGATTCCCCCAGAGGTTCTCCCCCTAGTGAGTAAATTGCATTCACACGTTTGGCACCCAAATGCATTACTTTAGATTTTTCAACAATAAACCTCATTTGCCATGTAGTTGTCCACCCCATAATTTTGTTTAGGTCTTCTTGTAAGGTATTCACATGCTGCATAGAAGTTATTGCCCTGCTTAACTTTGTATCGTCAGCAATAAGCTGTTTATCCCATCCTCCAGATCTTTTATAAATAATTTAAACAGAATTAGTCCCAGAACAGAACCCTGGGGGACCCCACTTTCCACACCAGATCATTCTGAGTACTGCCCATTTATCACCACAGTTTGGACTTGCCCCTGTAGCCAGTTTTAAATCCAGGTACTCACCCTATGGTCCATGCCGACAGACTTTAGTTTGTAAAGCAAACATTTGTGGGGAACTGTATCAAATGTCTTTGTAAAATCTAGATACACCACATCCACAGGTCGTCCTCTATCTAGATAGCAGCTCAATTATTTTCAGAAGGTTAATAGATTGGTCTGGCAAGAATGATTTTTCATGAATCCATGCTGATTACTGCTAATGATACAGTTTTCATTGCTAAAAATTAGTCCCTTATCATCCCCTCCAATAGCTTGCAGACTATTTATGTTCCCAGGGATATAGCTTGGCCCTTTTTAAAATATTAGTCCTACATTGGCTTTTCTCCAATCAGCTGGTACCATTCCAGTCAGTAAACTGTCTACAAAAATTAGCAACAATGGTCTGGCTATCACTGAGTTTCTTAAGGACCCTCGGGTGTAAGCCATCTGGTCTTGGTGACTTATTTATGTTACGTTTTTCAAGTCTATTTCTAATTCTCTCCTCTGTTAGCCACAATGGTGCTTCCTGTGACATGCTATGAAAATTGGGTTGTGGGTTTTATTCCATGTAGAGTAGCTAAATGTGATATACCTAAAGCAGACAAAGAGGACCTCCATCATCCTCCTATCTACTGCCACCAAGAAAGCCTTATATAGAGTGAATTGGACATTCTTTAAAATCACTCTTTAATTTCTATGCCTTGGGGCACACATGAGACATTTAATTAATGCTATATATTCCCACCTCTTGGCCATGGCTAAAATTAGTAATATGATTTCACCCTCGTTTTATCTGCACATAAGATTAGACAAGTTTGCCCATTATTAGCTTTGATATTGTTATCCTTGATACCTGATATTGTATTGTAACTGTATTGTCTGCCTTCTATATTGTAAAACGCTGCGTAAACTGTTGGTGCTATATAAATCCTGTATAATAATAATAATAATATTATCTACCTTGACTTTGGAAGCATCTCTTGGTCCCATCATATCCAATTCAAATATTTGGGGTCTTTTAGCAGGTGATGTTGAATACAAGTTCCACCCCATCCCAAGAGCTGTGCTTTGGAGGTTCCCCATCAAGAAAGGATTCTCATTACATATCCTCTATTCTATAATTACCTCTTTATAGAAGACATAACCCTGTCTGGGAAAGAAGGCTCCATTCTCCTCCCCACCCATCCTGATTACTCCCACAAACCTTACCGTTTTCGTGCTTTACCCCCATACAAACACCATATACCCAGTAAGACGCCTTACTCGACCCCCTCCTTGCCTTTAGTAACATCTCATAACACCTGAAAGTACCACATTGAATTTTTGTCAGACAAATGGAAAAACCTTCATAGGCTATCCCCCAACCACACAATTAGTTATCATGAATGTTTTCCCCCAAGGTTTTCATTATCACAGAAATGGAGCTTCTGCAATATGTTTTTTATCATATCTGTTAACCTAGTTTTTCATGCTACAATCCATTCTATTTATTTTCTATGACTATATCTGAAAATGCAGACCGCTAATTGTCTGAGATGTTATCACATACAAAAGATGTATATGATGTTCTAATATGTACCTTTCACTCTAGACCAATGTACCTATAGTACGTCACTACCGTGTATTGTTCTTTTATTACAATAAAATATTTGTTTGATAATCAAAATAAGAAAATAAGGTAGTCTTTAATGCAAATAACACAGCTGGTGACATTGTTACCTAACTCACTCATTGAATTTAAATAATAACAGCAGCTTTTAGGATACATTTTAGGATAAGGGTCCTTTCACACGGAGCGGACCCTTTTTTCGGTCCGCTCCATGTGTCCGTCAGCTCAGTGGGGGGGTCTCCGCTCAGCTGTCGGCGGACGGGGCGGTCCCCATCGTCTGTCTGTCTTCATCCGATCCATTTGGGCGGACGGAAGAAAAATAGGACATTCTTCCGTCCGCAAAAACGGATGCAGATCTAGCAGGCGGTAACGGATCCGCTCCCATAGGGAAGCATTGAGGTCCGTTACCGGACGTCCAAAAAACGGATGAACGGAATGGACCTGTGAAAGGACCCTAAATCTAAAGCACTAAATTTCACCATCCCAGAGTTTCAACTGACAAATTTTAAATCTAATTTTCCTTTAAATTGGCTATGGAGAAAATTCTGTCCAGTGACGTCACCCAACCCCATTCATTTTCTTTCCCGGCCCATTTATTCATTTTGTGGCCACGAAAAACATTCCAGGTGGGTATCATGTGACTGCTCATGCTCGCCAGTCTTGTACGGCGATCAGGGGTGAGGCATATCACTCTGACACAGCCCATCCCCGATCAGGTTAAAGAGCCAATGAAATTGGCTCCTTACCACGTGACCGGCTGTGATTGAAATGTCAAACAAACTCTGGTAACTAGCTGTTACCGGGTTTTCCTCTTCACACACTTATCCTGTGTGAGGAGGAGATTGCTCTAACAGCTAGTTACCACCTACAGTGCACGCTAAAACACACAGATTGGCCATAAATAAAGACTGTCACCAACCACTTTAGAGTACCTGTCATCAGCCCATCTGAGTCTGAGTACCTGTCACCAGCCCATCTGAGTACCTGTCACCAGCCCATAAAAGTACCCGAGTACCTGTCACCAGTCCATCAGAGTACCCGAATACCTGTCACCAGCCCATCAGAGTACTCAAGTACATGTCACCAGCCCAGCAGTGTACCTGAGTACGTGTCTCCAGTCCAGAATATCAGAGTATCTATCTGCAGCCCATCAGACTACCCAAGTACTTATCTGCAGCCCATCAGAGAACTTGAGTACCTATCTGCAGCCCATGCCTCTGGGGTATTTGCTTTAAAAAATGGGGTCATTTTGTGAGAAATTCCATTGTTCTGATGCTCCAGGGCCTTCAAAAGTGTGATATGTCATCAGGAAATTCTATGTGTAATTTAGGCTCCTAGAACACCTGACATCGCTCCCTGCATGTTGAGCCTCTGTACATGGCCAGGCTGTGTAAAAGTCTCACACATTTGGTATCTCCATATTCAGTAGCAAAATGTATTTTGGGGTGTAATTGCAAGTATGCATTTGCTGTCTGTAAGAAATAACTTGTTATTATGATAATTTTGTGTAAAAAATTGTAAAAAAAAACAAAAAAAAAAAAACTTAATTTTCCCAAAAATTTGGGTAAAAATTACAACTTCAAAAAACTCACCATGCCTCTTACTAAATACCTTGAACTGTCTACTTTCCAAAAAGGGATAATTTGGCGGGTACTTGTACTGTCCTGAAATTTCAGGGCCTCAAGCAATTAGGCCATCAGTACATCAGGTGTGATCAATTTTAAATTATTGGCACCATAGCTTGTAGACTCTATAACTGACACATACTAAATTATATAAACTAATTTGGGTTATTAAAAAAAAAGATTTGTAGCAGTATACATTTTGGTGAGTAAACTTATTTGCAAACTTTTATAATAGAAACTCAAAATGTTATGCTCATTCGTCAATAAAATAAAAAACCCAATGTTGATTAAATACCACCAAAGAAAAAGCTCTATTTGTTTGAAAAAGATGATAAAAATGTTGTTTGGGTACAGTGTTGCATGACTGAGTAATTGTCATTGTGGGAGTGCTGAAAGCTGAACATTGCTATTGGAAGAAAGGGGGTGAAAGTGCCCTGTATTGAAGTGGATAATATTTGTACACGTTTAACATATATTTACACATTTTACATTGAAAAAAGTGCAAATAAAAAAAAAAATTTTTTTTTTATTTAATTTGTAAATAACTTTCCAATGCTTTGTACCATTGCTGACAGCTGAGGTATAAACAAATTAGTTGTGATAGGTATCGGTAATTGGTATCGGTAAGTACTAAAAGGTTGAGTTTAGGGTGCATCCCTAATCAGAATACCTAAAGAATACATTACTCAAGCAAAACTTTATATGGTAACAATGGGATTGGGACGTCATTGACCAAATATGGTCATGTACTTATTTGGTTAATGACAGCAATGACCCTATTCCTTTATTTACAATCACCTGTGGGGCTCAGCTGTCGTTCATGGTGAGGAGTCTCTTGTTTGTTTTTTTATGGCAGGTTGGTATTATTCATCACGATTGACGTTGATCTGCATCGCATGACAGCATGATTGATGATGGATTTGGATTGTGGGACTTTTTTTTACATCAATTACTTTGCCACTGATGTTTATGTCTTTTTTTTACAAAAAAGTATTAGTGTATTTATTTTTAATTTGACTGTTTGTGAATGAGTAACAAAAGGTTACTCCTCCTTGGCAATGTACTCCCCCTATGCCCCAGGTTGAGGGCATGTGGCCTTCTGCAAGACTGCCCTCAGAATTATCTTATGCGAAGATAAAGGTAAATAGGTACTGCACAATACTTGCACTTTAATCAACAGTGCAAACATTTCCAAGTTTAGTCCTAGATGTCAAACCCATTGGAGCTCATGTCAAGTAAACAATACATTAGATTATAGGACAGGTCAGTCCCAGTTATCATGAACATTTTAACGATATAGGTAGATCGTGGAATACTGTTTTCTTTAACCCAGGGTTGGCAGGGTGCAATGTGAATATTATATACTGTGCAGTTTAGTTTATTTTACTGTTGTGTTTTATGTTAAAGTGTATATTTGAAAAAAAATATATATAAAAAACAGAAATAAAAAAAAAAAAGAAATAGGTAGATATATAAATACTATTATTTCAAAGGATGTGTAATTTATGAAACGTACAATGATTTTATAAGTTGCCCCCACTCAATCTAGTTCTGGCTGTGAATGTGTGTACTAAAATGTTTTATAATTAGTTCTTGTGACTTTTCTTTTTGCAACATATCATTATATTAGAATAATCGATGTAATGTTCATAAAGCATATAACAGACTCATTACATTATTTTGAATAATTTATTAAATGTCCTTAGTTAACTAGTAGGAATGATGAAGACGTCTGATTGATCCAATTCTTGGGTCTGTGGCTCCCCAGTCAGTGTATCTTTTGTACTCTCCAGGTCTCAGGTAATATTGACGTCCTCTGTAGTTGGGCTCCTCATAGAACATCCAGTATCCATCTTGTACATGGACAGAATGAACATCATGATAGCGGAATCGCTCATAGATATGAGGACAATCTTCAGTGAACTCCATCATCTGACCTTTGAAATCTTCTCTCTCATAGATCCTGATCCTAGATGAACCCTGATGCTGTAAGAAAAGTGGCCAATGCTTTAAAAAAGCTAAATTTAGATTTATCAGTTATTAACATCCATAAAGATTTATAAAAGTATAGTGAACTTCCTCCATAATAGAAAATTAATTATTGAGATTAATATGACTGTAATTAGAGATATTTTACAAATGAAATGTTTACCTGGGGGCTAAGACGACAAGACTTAATGGAATCATTATAACCCATCCATTGCTGGAAGTCAGGATATTCTCCTCTGTGAAGGAAATACTGGTGTCCTCTGTAGTTTGGATGTTCATACAGGATCCAATTTCCACTTTCCACACGAATAGAGTTGCAGCGTCTGAAATATGAGGACATATCAGGACATTCAGAGTTACACTCATAAGAGCGACCCTGGAAATTTCTGTCCTCGTAGAAGATGATCTGTTAAAGGAATGTATTGAACATTAATTAATTCTGCTTTTCATTTATGGCCTAACAAATATTTAATTTAGGTGGACAAAGGCCCCTTTAACACTGGTGGACCAATAGGGTCCACCTGTCAGCTTTTTAGACAGACTCGAATCATCAATTCCCCTGTTGGAGTCAACAGACGTGTGTCTGTTGACACTCGCTGACACCCAATTCCACCCTATACGCTAAAAACAGATGGATGGGAGATCACATTGAATGTAAATGCACAGGCTGCCAGAGTCTGTCTGTGTGAAAGAGACCATATTCCTTTCGCTCGCATGAAGGTGGAAAGCTCTTGTAGAGGGGGAGCCATGACAGCTGCCGAGGTACCCCAGAAGACGTGGAGCGGGGCCACTGTGTGCAAAACGAGCCACAGAGTGGAGATAAGTATAACATGTTTGTTATTTTTTATTTTAACTTTAGTGTCTTTTAAAAAATATATACATATTCTGACATTTTTTAACAGACTTTTGTAACCATATTTATTGATATTTGGAATAGTATCTTACCTTCCCCATTATGCTTGTGTAGTCTTGTTCAGCTATGCTGTGCTGCTGCCGTCACATAGAGCAGAGGGCTTTATATAGTGTATGTCAAAGTCTGGTAAAGTCAAAGGTAATGCTGACATGGTATTACCTTTAACCAGAATGTAGAGAAAGCTTTTCTAAGAATTTGCTTCACCCATTATACAACTATTAAAACAATCCTAATGCCACAATGCTACATTTTTCACTTTCAGTTGAACACAATAAGCTGTGATTCATTAGCGGGAATATTTACAACGTGTCTTTGTGCATCATCATGTGATTTGCTTTTAGAAATCGGGAGTGCGCGTTAGGCACAACTTACTACCTGACCATTTTGTTCACCCAAAGTAACTTTGTATTTAAAAAGTTGCAATTTAACAACAGTGTGCTGACCAGATAAAATAACGGGACACCACATCTCAGACACATACTGTATATGAAAATATATGTATATACAGTAAACCTATACAGTTATTGGGCTTCAATGCTGTAACATTTTACTTCTTTTCAACTTTTATTTTAAAATTAATTCTAATGCTTTTTTATTTTGTTGTATTGGATATCTATTCACTATATCTTTTTAACCACGTCACATCCACACTATACCTAAAAGATAGATGACTACACTGAAGAAATTACGTAGTGAGTGTACGGCTTGTATAACAGTGTAGATTTGCTGTCCCCTCAAAATAACTCAACACACAGTCATTTATGTCTAAACCGCTGGCAACACAGTGGAGTACACTCCTAAGTGAAAATGTCTGTATTGGGCCCAAAGTGTCAATATTTTGTGTGGCCACCATCGCTTTCCAGCACTACCTTAAAGGGTTAATAAAAGATTTGTTTTTCTAAAATAACAAACATGTTACAGTGCCTGCCGCCAAGAATGTGTTTTTAGCACGACAGCATCGCGCTGATTCTCGGCGACAGGCTGCCGACATCTCGCACTCGCTGGAATAGTAAAAGCACATTCCAGCGAGTGCGTCATAGAAGCGACGGGGATCCGACTCGGATTCCCGCCAATTCTACACGTGGGCGGAGTTTGTTATGAATCCTGAGAAGGAAGTCCCCAACGGATTTTAAATAAAAATCCGGTATGGGTTCCCCCCTCAGGAGCATAACGGGCCCTTAGGTCTGGTATGGGTTGTAAGGAGACCCCCCCCCACGCCAAAAAAACGGCGTGGGGGTCCCCCCACAATCCATACCAGACCCGTATCCAAAGCACGCCGGCCGGCCGGTCAGGAAGGGAGTGGGGGCGAGCGAGCGCCCCCCCCCCCCTCCTGAGCCGTACCGGGCAGCATGCCCTCAACATGGGGGGGTCAGGTGCTCTGGGGCAGGGGGCGCACTGCGGATCCCCACCCCAGAGCACCCTGTCCCCATGTTGATGAAGACAGGGCCCCTTCCCAACAACCCTGGCCGTTGGTTGTCGGGGTATGCGGGCGAGAGGCTTATCACACAGGGTATTGAAATATTTTATTAGTTGGCCGCCGGGGGGGGGGGGGTGTGTATGATCGCTTTTATGATCGCTTTTATAAAAGCGCCCCCCTCCGGCGGGCTTCTGCGGGGGGGTGGGTGCCGCTGTTCTTCGCCGCCGTCTGGTTCTCTTTCCGCCGCCGGGGGGCGCTTTGATAAAAGCGCCCACCACCCGGCGGGCTTCCTTCGACATCTTCGGCGGCGGGGGGGGTCTTCTCCCACTCTCCGGGGTCTTCTCCCGCTCTCCGGGGGTCTTCTCTGCTCTCCGGGGGTCTTCTCCGCTCTCCGGGGGTCTTCTTCAGGACTCGCCGCCGCTATCTTCGTGTGTTAGCTCAATTACTAGCGGCGGCAAGTCCCCTCTTCTGTGACGTCGTCTTCTTCTTCTTCTCTTCTCCAGATTTTGACGCGACGCTTCCTTCCGCTGTTATGGCGGGCGCGCGGCTCGCAGCGAGTTATATAGGCCTGTCTTGTGACGTCGCAGTCCCATCATGCTCCGGTAGGTACCATGTGGGTAGGTAGCACGTGGTACCTACCGGAGCATGATGGGACTGCGACGTCACAAGACAGGCCTATATAACTCGCTGCGAGCCGCGCGCCCGCCATAACAGCCGGAGGGGGGCACTTTTATAAAAGTGATCATACACCCCCACCCTGTGTGGTTTATTTGTGTTTACACTTTGCCTCCAGGTGAATGGGTAGGGGTACAATGTACCCCATACTCATTCACTTAGGGTGGGGGGCCGGTATCTGGGGGCCCCCTTATTAAAGGGGGCTTCCAGATTCCAATAAGCCTCCCGCCCGCATACCCCGACAACCAACGGCCAGGGTTGTCTGGAAGGGGCCCTGTCCTCATCAACATGGGGACAGGGTGCTCTGGGGTGGGGGGCTGCAGTGCGTCCCCTGCCCCAGAGCACCTGACCCCCCTCATGTTGAGGGCATGGCTGCGCTGCTCCCAATCCATCCGCTCTAGCCAATCAGTGGCCAGGCTGAGCAGCGAAGAGGATCTGGGGACCCAGCGCAAGACTTTCGAGGGGTCAGGTAAGTAAAACGGGGGCTCGGGGGGGGGGGGGGCGGCATCATCAGATATTTTTTCACCTTAATGCATAGATTGCATTAAGGTGAAAATTGTATTTCCTTTACCCTCTTGGGCATGGAGCTCACCAGAGTTACACAGGTTGCCACTGGAGTCCTCTTCTACTCTACGGCCCAGTCTCGAAAGGGAGGGGATTATACTCTGCTTCAGTATGTCACAGTACATGCTGGCATTCATTATTCCCTCAATAAACTGTAGCTTCCCAGTGCCGGAAGCACTCATGCAGTCACAGACCATGACACTCCCACCACCATGCTTGACTGTAGACAAGACACACTTGTCTTTGTACTCCTCACTAGAGATGTATAGAACGGTTCGCCGACGCCGGCGAACATATGCGATGTTCGACCTGCCCCCTATTCGTCATCATTGAGCAAACTTTGACCCTGTACCTCACAGTCAGCAGACACATTCCAGCAAATAAGCAGCATACCCTTCCTCCCTGACCCTCCCACCTCTAGGGCAGCATCCATTTTAGATTCATTCTGAACCTGCAGTCAGAGTGAGAGGAATGATAGTGTTGCTGCTGCTAATTTTATAGGGAAAGCAATAGCTAGGCCAGTGTACTCCAGTCCTGAAAGTCTCATCTGATCTCTGCTGTTAGAACAGCGTCCTGACAGCACCCCAAATCAGTCTGTTTTTTTTCTCTCTAATCTGTGCTGCGTGGTTTACAGAGAGAGACAGAGAGAGTGTAATTTTTTGGAGTTAGATAGGGCAGGCAGGCAGGCTAGTCAGTTAGAGTTACAGTGTGTAGAGGATATCTATGCATTCCAGGTTTTGTATAAATATTTATACACTGTATTGAGTTTAGCTAGACTAGAGGTGCAGGGTGCTGTGTAATATAAAGGGGTCCAGTGGTGCAGGGTGCTATATAAAGGGGCCCAGAGCTGTGGGGTGCTGTGTAATGCAAGGTGCCCAGGCTCATATAGCGTAAACTGTGCCCACCTGTCCAGTGCCACATCTCATCTATATTTTGTTGGCACAGTTGTAAACATACAAGAACAAAATTCACTGCAATACAGAATATTAGTCATTTGTCTGCCAGGGTGTCTTTGGCTCATATAGCGTAAACTGTGCCCACCTGTCCAGTGCCACATCTCATCCATATTTTGTTGGCACAGTTGTAAACATTTAAGAACAAAATTCACTGCAATACAGAATATTAGTCATTTGTCTGCCAGGGTGTCTTTGGCTCATATAGCGTAAACTGTGCCCACGTGTCCAGTGCCACATCTCATATCTGGTAGCACAGTAGCTTGCACGCATTGTACAACTAAACTAATCTAAAAAAAATGACAGGCAGAGGCAGGCCACCCGGCAGGGGCCGTCGTGGTCATGGTGCTATGATTCCCTTTGGCCCAAGAATAATGCACAGCGTTCAGAGGCCACGTACCCTGAACTCGAAAAGTTCTGAGAACATAGTTGACTGGCTAACACAGGACACCCAATCTTCTACAGCTTTCGCTCGGAACCTTGACGCACCATCCTCCTCCAGCTCAGCTTCGGGCACCTCTCAAGTTACCACTCGCCCGCCTGCTGCCACCACCAACACTAGCATCACAGCTGCTTCACTTGGTCTGTCAGAGGAGTTATTTACACATGAGTTGGAAGAAATGAGTGATGCGCAACCATTATTGCCAAGGGATGTAGATAAAAGGGATATGTCTCAGTCAGGCAGCATTACACACATTGACGTATGGTGTGATGATGATGATGTTGTACCCGCTGCTGCTTCCTTTGCTGAGTTGTCAGATACAAGTGAAGCAGTTGATGATGATGATGTATCCGTGGATGTCACGTGGGTGCCCCCTCCAAGAGAAGAAGAAGAGGGGGAAAGTTCAGATGGGGAGACGAGTTGGAAGCAGGGGGAGGTCATCGCAAGGAGCTAGTGGCACAGTCAGACAGCATGTATCGGCACCCAGGGTCAGCCAGACAGCACGCCAATCAACACATGCTGTTGCCACCACCAGAATGTCATCATTGCAAAGGTCAGCGGTGTGGCATTTTTTTTGTGTGTCTGCCTCTGATAACAGCGATGCCATTTGCAACCTGTGCCAACACAAACTGAGTTGTGGGAAATCCAACACCCACCTAGGTACAACTGCTTTGCGAAGGCACATGATCTCACAGCACAAACTCCTATGGGATCAACACATGATGACGAGTACAAGCAGCACACAAGCTCAAAGACACCATCCCCCTCCTGGTCCAGCATCTTCAGCCACGTCAACCACTGGTGTCCTCCTTGCCCCCTCTCAACCATCTGCCACTCCGTCTCTCAACTTGAGCAGTTCCTGCTCATCTGCCCACAGTCAGGTGTCTGTCAAGGACATGTTTGAGCGTAAGAAGCCAATGTCACAGAGTCACCCCCTTGCCCGGCGTCTGACAGCTGTTTTGTCGGAACTCTTAGCCCGCCAGCTTTTACCATACAAGCTGGTGGAGTCTGAGGCCTTCAAAAAATGTGTAGCTATTGGGACGCCGCAGTGGAAGGTACCCGGCCGAAATTTATTTTCACAAAAGGCAATCCCCAACCTGTACTCTATTGTGCAAAAGGAAGTCATGGCATCTCTGGCACACAGTGTTGGGGCAAGGGTCCATCTGACCACTGATACCTGGTCTGCAAAGCATGGTCAGGGCAGGTATATCACCTACACTGCGCATTGGGTAAACCTGCTGACGGCTGCCAAGCATGTAATGCGTGGCTCTGCAGAGGAGTTGGTGACACCGCTATGATTTGCAGGCAGGCCTGCTGCCACCTCCTCTACTCCTCCTACTCCATCCTCTGCGATAACCTCCTCGGCTGAGTCCTCTTCTGCTGCTGCATCTTGCTTGACATCACCTGCACCCCCCAGCTCCCCAGGGGCTATTCCACATCCCGGATATGACAGTGTCACGCCGTCTTGGGGTTGAATTGCCTGAAAGCAGAGAGTCATACCAGACCAGCACTCCTGTCCACCATGAATGCACAGGTGGATCAGTGGCTGACTCCGCACCAACTGTAGATCGGCAAAGTGGTGTGTGACAACGGAAGCAATTCATTGGCGGCACTGAATTTGGGCAAGTTGACACATGTGCCGTGCATGGCACATGTGTTGAACCTGATTGTACAACGCTTTGTGCATAAGTACCCAGACTTACAGGACATACTCAAGCAGGCCAAGAAGGTATGTGGAAATTTTCAGGCGTTCCTACACGGCCATGACGCACTTTTCAGATATCCAGCGGCAAAACAACATGCCAGTGAGGCGCTTGATTTGCGACAGCCCGACACATTGGAATTCAACACCAATAAGTATTTGTATGACCGGGGTGCTAGGACAGCCTCTGCACAGCTGGGATTTTTTTTGCCATGTTACTGGACGCTAATGCGCAATGCCTGTAGGCTCATGCGTCCTTTTGAGGTGGTGACAAACCTAGTTAGTCGCACTGAAGGCACCATCACCGACATCATCCCATTCGTTTTCTTCCTGGAGCGTGCCCTGTGAAGAGTGCTTGATCAGGCCGTAGATGAGTGTGAAGAGGAAGAATTGTTGTCACCATCACCACCAGAAACAACCTTATCAGCATCGCTTGCTGGATCTGCGACAACGCTGCAACAGGAGTCTGAGGAAGAGGAGTCAGAGGAGGAATATGGCTTTGAGGAGGAGCAGGAGGAAGACCAACCACAGCAGGCATCCCAGGGTGCTCGTTGTCACCTATCTGGTACCCGTGGTGTTGTACATGGCTGGGGGGAAGAACAGACCTTCGGTGAGATCAGTGAGGATGAGGAACGGGACATGAGTAGCTCGGCATCCAACCTTGTGCACATGGGGTCTTTCATGCTGTCGTGCCGGTTGAGGGACCCTCGTATAAAAAGGCTGAAGGAGAACAACCTGTACAGGGTGGCCATGCTACTAGACCCCTGATATAAGCAGAAAGTGCCTGCAATGTTACTGAATTATCAGAAGTCGGAAAGGATGCAGCAGTTCCAAAATAAATTAACCAGTTCAGATCCGCGCTATTGACAAAAGACGTCAACAGCGTGGACCTGAGCTGCCGGGGTCACGTCTTTGGACGTCAATGTTGTTGTATTCCCCGTGTGCGCCACTGGGTGGCGCGCAGTGGGGAAAAACAGTGCCTTTGCATCGCCGAGGATTCGATGCGTGTACCCGCGGTGTCCGCCAGGTACTAGCGATTGGCGGTGACAGAGCAGGGACGTGGAGCTCTGTGTGTAAACACAGAGCTCCACGTCCTGTCAGGGAGAGAGGAGACCGATCTGTGTCCCTTGTACATAGGGACACAGCATCGGTCACCTCCCCCAGTCACCCCCCTCCCCCCACACAGTTAGAACACACCCAGGATACACATTTAACCCCTTCCTCACCCCCTAGTGTTAACCCCTTCAATGCCAGTCACATTTATACAGCAGTTAGTGCATATTTATAGCACTGGTCGCTGTATAAATGTGAATGGCGCCAAAAATGTGTCAAAAGTGTCCGATGTCTCCGCCGTGTCGCAGTCCCAATAAAAATCGCAGATCGCCGCCATTACTAGTAAAAAAAAAATATAAAAAAAAATCATAATTCTGTCCCCTATTTTGTAGGTGCTATAACTTTTGCGCAAAGCAGTCGCTTATTGCGATTTTTTTTTTTTTTTACAAAAATACGTAGAAGAATACGTATCGGCCTTAACTGAAAAAAAAAAAAAGTTTTTTTTTAAAAAAAAATTGGGATATTTATTATAGCAACAAGTAAAAAATATGTATATTATGATAAAGTCGCAAGACTAGCGATAAATGTGGAGTTGCACAGTCACTGGTCTTCAAGCCGAAATAGTAAAAGTAAACACGTTTTTATTGTATCCAACAGAAAAACATACAGGGGTTTTCACAGTCCATACAAAATGGTACCTTCAGCCTCCTGGCTTACACGTATAACGGAAAATACCGAGCCACCTGGCTATCTTTAGCAGTAGCACCGCACTGCTCAGGCTCCCTCGTGAAGCCTTCCTGACTCCTGTCAGCCACCCCAGACTCACTCCTGTCAGCCACCTCAGACTCAGGCCTCTGGGTATTATAGTGCAGCCTGCACTCTCCAGCTTCTCTAGCTTCTCCAGCTAATTTAGTGCACACCTGCACTCTCAGGGTTCTCCCTTCCAGACCTGGACTCCTCGGGAGGGTGGAGCCCTGAATGCTGTTCAGGTCAGACTTAAAAAGCTGACCACACAGCTGTGCAATCAATGTGTCTGTCTCTCCAACATATGGCGAAAACCAGCCATCCATCAGGCAAGACAGATCCAAACCATCACATACCCTCCCCCTTTGTTTCGAACCGGAGGGAGGAACACATAGACCCATCATCACAAATGGGTCACCTCTGTGCCAACCATTGGCTGCACAGGCCCATTTTTTCCGGGTATGTTTCCACCAACACTTCACCGTGGCGCCTTGGTGCCAACTATGAGCAGCAGGAGTCCTAATCTGCCCAACCTTTCCTCTAAAGGGCCACTCTACCCACATCTTCTTCCGGGTGTGCTTCCACCAGAACTTCTTCCTAAACCATGGGCTCTCACTAATACATCTATCCCTTCTACCTTCTGGCCTCAGGATCCCTCTTTTCCCTCCCACGGACCTACACTCCTGGGACTGTTGGGGACCTACTTCCACTGGGTCTGTCAGGGACTGACCACTCTCACTTCCTGACGCAACATTAACCAACAACATTTGTTTCTCAGGTTCACTAACCCCTCTGTTGCTACTTGTGGCAACCAAACCATCTGAGGTCAACATCACATCCTTCTGTTTTACCTCACAAGCAATGTTCCACAAGGGGTTATTCAACCCAACATTGTCATTGGGACCTCTTGTCCCCGTGTTTGTTAGGACAGTGTCTATGGAGGGACCACCTACAGGCAAGCAGTTACTTCCTATGGGACAGTCCCGCAGTTTCACATTGCCCCCTGTTGTCCAACACTTCAATAGCAATTGTCCTACCAATGCACATTTTTCCACACCAATGTCTTTAACCATTTCTGTATCCATTGGTACCTCAACCAATAGCTCAGAGTTGTCTGACAGTACTCTACTGTGTTTCTCATACACTTTTTCATTACAGTTACCATTACTGTTATTTCCTATCAAAGTGTCTCCGGGTACCTTAAACTGCACCTCTCTGTGAGTGATGGACTGAATTCCCACTACTGTCATGTCTATTTCGAGCCCTTCCTTTTCATGAGGTCTAGAGGGTGAGACAGTGAGCGCGCCATGTACCAACCACTGCTCAGCCGTACCTCGGACCGCACCAGTAGGAATGCATTCCATCACATCAGCAGACGGAGAGACTTCCACTTTCTCTATTATTTCTGATTTCTCCAACAATTCCCCTGAGCGCCTTCTGCACACAACCGCCGCTGGAAGAACTCTCAAGGAGAACTGTGAGACAACTTTCCACAAAATGAACCAACAGTAGAGCAACCAATTTTCATCAATATTGCTTAACGCCAGCACCACCTGTGTCCACTGATTGGTACTACGCAGTACCATGTCGCTCCTCTGCTGTGGATACACGCAGGTGTACATTGGAAATATTTTTACCAATTCCAACAACATCTCAGTTATTTCTAGACACGCCACATCTAAGAACTTTAGGAACTTTTCTTTTACCAACGATGTGGAAGGGCTCATTTGCTAAGGCATGAGAGGCTAAGTCACTTAAAGAGACCTCTACCTCAGAGGTAACTGACAAAACTTGTGGCTTTCCTTGAGCACTGCAAATCGCATGTGCGACACTCATCCTCTCATTTTCAGCAACACTGAGCGATTCCAAATCGCTATCCATTACCATATCATTCTGAAGCTCAACATTCCTCATCTCTTTTGCTGAGGACAAAACCTCTGCCATGTATGCGCCCTTTTCAGATCTTTCCAACTGGAGAGGGTTAACTTCTGCAAAAGCCAACGCACCCGTGTCTACCGGCTCTGCAGTCTCTCCATTTTGCATAGCAGAATTTTTGTCCACCGCAAACATATTTTTAAACACAGCAGGCTGCAATAACATAACTTGACCACTGTGTGGCGCTTCATTAAACTCATGAGGACTTTTTCTGTCAGCAGTGACAGACTGTAGTAACACATTATAATTACAAGCAAATTCAGACATTTTAGTTCTACCATTTTTCTCATCAGCAAGGTCAAGTACCCTCTTATCTATCAGAGCGGCACCACAGTTGTCCCCGGCAACCTCTGGCTCCAACACACAGAGCTCCCTGAAGGTTTCTAAGGACACCTCTGCAACCTTACCTACTGTTGCTAAGGGAAATCGCATAACCTGCTTAGCGATCAGCCCTAGCTCATTAAGCATCACATCACCATAAATACATGTATCATCAACATCATCAGTATTCATAAACATAGCAGCTTTATAATCTCTATCAGATTGACTTTTGTCAGAACGCATGGCACCCTGCATGCGACTCAGCACATTAACCTTCCTCTCTAAAGGAATTATTTTGCCCACTAGGGCGGCTTCACAGTTGTCCTGGGAAACCACTTGCCTTACCAATACAGGCTCCTTGGCGGTTTCCCTTTGCAACTCTGCAGCACCTGTCTCTATCGCTAGGGAACATGACACATCTTTAACTGTATTCATAGCAACATTTATATCTCTAGTGAGCTGCACTAGCCCATTAGCAGCTGGGCCATCAACTTTAGTCAACACAATATTATCAGTTTTACCCATCACATTGTCATATTCCAGTTTACCACTTGCCTCCCCACTGAACAGGGCACTGCAGCGAGGCAAGTCCTTTTCCACACAGACAGTGGGTCTCCCATTTGGGGTCACTGCAACTCCAGTGTGCACATTCACATAGTCAATCTTTTCCATGCATTTACCAGCAACAGTCTTACCGATCGTTGAAACAGGTAACTCTTTCTTCATTTGAGGGCGCTGTCTTTCAGTTGCATTTTTACTGGCCAACTCCCCCTGTTGGCCACAGGATGAAATCACAGTAGGCAACTCCCACTGTTTACCACCCTCTCCAGCTGCACCCCAAAATCTAGGGCAAGAAAATATGCCGTGCCCCAACTGACCACATTCCAGGCACGGTGCTCGGCGATTCTCCCAAACACAGCGACTTTGCGATCCTTGAAGCTTTGTTGATTTCAACTTGCTATGATCCTCTGTCGGTAATACTCTTGTCTTGTGGTCCACTGATCTGACATCATAGACGTTGCTATGGGCAACTGCACCCATCTGCTTTGCTGAAGCTTGCGACAAAGGGCATTTGGAAACTTCATGCCCCCACTCACTGCACCGCAAACAACGCACATGTTTCTTCACACTTTGCACCTTGATAGCTGGCTTCTCCACACTTGCAATCACCTGTGCATTCATTGCAGCTGTGTTGCTAGGGACAACACCAACTCTCATTTCAGCAAACCTTGCTTCCTTTTTGCGTTTTGACCACGCCATCTCTGCAATCAGGCCAACAACGTTTTTTGACACAGTTCCTTAACACAGGAAAACTTTGGCGTACTGTCTCCAGGACTTGCAAACAGCACACTTTCACATGCTGACTTCACTCTTTGCGATTCCACTTGAATCAGCGATTTCCCAAGTGGATACTTCTTCTCAGACCACGCTGAGCTCCCTTCCACAGGTACAGCACCTGTATGCAACACAGTCCATCAATTGACCTCTTGTGCAATGCAGTTCGCCTGGCTGCTACACAGCATTGCTGCAAAAACGCCCAGTTTCTTTTTACTCACTGTTTTTGGTATGCATGGGTCTGGAACTCTTTCAAACTTAGGAGTTTTGCATATAAACAGCTGGCCTGCTTGCACCAGCGTTGCCAGGGGCAACCACATGCACTTCCCCTTTAACAGGAGTTGGTTTAGCAAAAAAACAGTCTGCGATACTCTCCAGCAGGCTCAAATCCTTGCATCATCTTCACAGTCACTACACCAAACTTTTGCACCGTCCAGCAAAAATGAAGCACTGTCACTTTAAAGCAAGTTGCTTTTCACTTCATGCAAGCTCTCAGCTGCACACACAGATTGTGCTGTCTCAAGCACACAAACAGTTCATATATCAGATGAACTTACTTTTTCAGTTTTCCGGGTCCTGTACCACTGTAACTGTAAATTGGCCGGTACAACAACGAACATCCCACTGCTGCCACCACCTGTGATAAAGTCGCAAGACTAGCGATAAATGTGGAGTTGCACAGTCACTGGTCTTCAAGCCGAAATAGTAAAAGTAAACACGTTTTTATTGTATCCAACAGAAAAACATACAGGGGTTTTCACAGTCCATACAAAATGGTACCTTCAGCCTCCTGGCTTACACGTATAACGGAAAATACCGAGCCACCTGGCTATCTTTAGCAGTAGCACCAGACTGCTCAGGCTCCCTCGTGAAGCCTTCCTGACTCCTGTCAGCCACCTCAGACTCAGGCCTCTGGGTATTATAGTGCAGCCTGCACTCTCCAGCTTCTCTAGCTTCTCCAGCTAACTTAGTGCACACCTGTACTCTCAGGGTTCTCCCTTCCAGACCTGGACTCCTCGGGAGGGTGGAGCCCTGAATGCTGTTCAGGTCAGACTTAAAAAGCTGACCACACAGCTGTGCAATCAATGTGTCTGTCTCTCCAACATATGGCGAAAACCAGCCATCCATCAGGCAAGACAGATCCAAACCATCACAATATATTTTAAAATTGTCGCTCTTTTTTTGTTTATAACGCAAAAATTAAAAACCGCACGGACGATCAAATACCACCAAAATAAAGCTCTACTTGTGGGGAAAAAAGGACGCCAATTTTGTTTGGGAGCCACGTCGCACAATCGCACAAATGTCAGTTAAAGTGACGCAGTGCCGGATGCTGAAATTTCGCCTGGGCACGAAGGGGGTTTATGTGCCCAGTAAGCAAGTGGTTAAAAAGTATGCTTTACACAGCGTATAAGGGTGATGTCACAGCACAACGGGAATCTAACATTGGAATAGGTGAAAGTAATCCTCCTCCTACCACGACCACGCCGGAAAGGACAGGACGCTTTACAGACGTGTTGTTGATGGAGGACATGCAGAGCTTTTAAGTTCTACGCATCGCCACAGCCACTCGACCATCAGGTAGCAGACTACCTCGTATTAACTACAGATATCGACACTCTGCGGAGCGATGAACCCCTTGAATACTGGGTCTGCAGGCATGGGCGTCTGCTCCATAGGGCAAGGGGGGTCGTTTGCCCCCCCCCTCCCCTGGAATCGCCAGGGAGAGCCAGGAGCAGGGCCGAACTAGCCCTGGAGCTGCTTTAAGCGGCGACTGCAGTGCTCCCCTCCCTCTGTCCTCCGGCAGAAGGAGGGGAGCGCTGCAGGGTGCTGTGTAATGTAAAGGGGTCAAGTGGTGCAGGGTGCTGTGTAATGTAAAGGGGGCCAATGATGCAAGGTGCTGTGTAATGTAAAGGGGTCCAGAGCTGTGTGGTGCTGTGAAATGTAAAGGGGTCCAGAGCTGTGGGGTGCTGTGTAATGTAAAGGGTTCCAGAGATGCAGTTGTGGAGAGGGGGTACACAGTAGTGACAAAGAGATATTGAAAGATGCAGGGGCACAGTGGGGTGTTTTTACATTTTAACATGGGGGGCGCTTTTAACCCCCGCTAGCGGTCGAAGAAAGGGTCAAATGAGACTGTATTGCCGATGCCAAAGCGCGCCCCCCCCCTGAAAAATTTTCAGCGGACGCCCATGTGTGCAGGCTTGACCTGTGGCCTGAGCCACTAAATGCTGCCAATCAGTGCCACCTATTAGTGGCAATCAGTGCCATTAGTAATGTCAATCAGTGCCACCTATCAGTGCCAATCAGGGCCCATCAGCGATGCTTATTAGTGCTGCCAATCAGTTCCATTCTGTGCTTTCTATTACTGCCAATCAGTGTCACCTATCAGTGTCAATCATTGCTGCCTATCAGTGCCACCAAGCAGTGCCTATCATTAGTGAGGCCAATCAGTGCCCATCAGTGCCGCCTATCAGTGGCCATCAGTGTTGTCAATCAGTGATGCCTATCAATGCCAATCAGTGGCACCTATCAGTGCTGCAAGTCAGTGCACTGAGTGCAGGGATGGGGAGATGAACTCAGCAGACAGTGCCCACCCTTTTTTTGAAGCATATTAGAGTCTCTGGTTTGTAATCGTATGCTTAAAAAAAACACCCCCCATTGTAACCCATGCATCCAACGCCCCAAATGTAGATTAGGGAGCCAGATGCATAGTTTTGGAGGCGGGGCACCTGCGCCCCTAATGGATGGGCCGCCACTGCTAGAACCTAATTTGGACACATATTCAGCATATGTGTTTGAGATGGGTTCTCTATCTAACAGGGTATTAAAATGGACTTGCAGTAAATCAAACCCCCCCACCATTATAGAAGTCATTGATAGAGTGTATTTGCAAAGCCTTATGAAAAGAAGGTAGCATATAAAGAAGGCAGGATAATTATTTACCATAAGTACTGGGACAGCTGGTTTAATATCCAAAATAACCTCTAGTGTTGAACTTGTTGAAGACGCCCACAACATTCAATTATTGAAAAACACAGCACATCTAAAGGTGCCATAGTAGCAATAGTGCAAATGGATTAACAGCTATACACATGACAACTTACTATGTTTGATACTAAGATTTAGTCTCCACGTTTTTGAATATTTAAGTAGCACATATTATGTAACGTTACAGTTGGTATTATTTGGTTTTGGAAACACGTGACTTCACGTCACGTGACTTTTTCAGGGGACGTGACGAATACGTATGGGAATAGGATTACAGAGCTGACACAGACCGACGGCGATGAAACGAGCTCGCTGCTCGTAGGTGTTTTGCTGCTGCTCCAATTTTTTTTTTCCTTGAAAAGATGTTTTATTGGAAAAGGCAGTTCAGCAAGTACAGCAACAATGGTCAGAGGATAATAAAAAGAACAATAAACAATAAAATGAAAATGAAACAAATACACAGGGAGTGAAGTAGCATAATACATAGCATGGCATTGGCAAGTTTGACATTGCTTGCATTCATTGGAGGTGTCCTATAGGGAGCTCCGCAACACCGTAGAAAGTCCGGAGGCACCCACCCTCCCCTGGAGCAACAATGGTTACCAACAAACTGTGCCCAATGGGTCTTTGTGGGGGGGGGGGGGTTCTCCTCCCTCACCGCATCATACACACGTATCTGAATCATTAAGCCACCTATCCCATATCTTATTAAATTTCTCAGGGCAGCCCCTATTTATGTACATCAATTTTTTAAACGGTAGTAATGTGTTTATTTCCCTCTTCCATTCCGTCCATCTAGGTGGTCTGGGCCTCATCCATTTTCTAGCAATAATTTTCCTGGCCAAAAACAACGTCTCCTGTAAAAAGGTCTTAGTCTGTCTGTCCATGAGGACGGGAAAAATACCCAGGAGACACTGCTTGGGGTCCAGAGCAACCGGGGAGCCCATGTTGTCGTGTAGGAAGGTAACAATTTGGGACCAGTATCCCTGTAGTACCGGGCAGGACCATAAAAGGTGAAAGAACGTGCCTGTATCAGCCTTACACATCGGGCAAAGATTAGATTGTTCTCTCTTGTATCTGGCTACTCTAACTGGGGTCAGGTACAACCTGTGAAGAATATATATTTGAGTAAGCCTGTCTGAAAGCTTTGGGGATACCTCTTTACAGGTCTCCATAGCCTCCTCCCATTCGTCCGTATCCATTGGGCCCACCTCCCCCTCCCACCTGGGTTTGAGAGCATAGGCCACCCTTCCAAATCTAGGAGCGGAGAGCATGGAATAGAATGATGAGATAAGGCCTTTTGGATCTAGGCTTCTTGCTATAGCTACAATTTGGTTGGGTGCAGGTGGGGGCACCGACCCTGAAAACTGGGTCCTAAAGGCATGACACACCTGGAGAAATCTGAAATGCATATGATCGGGTAAATCAAATTCCTCCCTGAGGCTATCGAACGTCCTGAGAGTGCCATTTCTCACCAGTTGGTGCAGATAGAGTAGGCCCCTTGAACTCCAGCCCACCGGGTCTGGGATCTTGCGGAATTCCCCTAGGTGTTTGTTATGCCATAGTGGCGAGTAATCATTGTGAACGGGTATCCCAATGGTGGCAGATGCCAAGTCCCATACCCGTCTGTAGTGACGTAATAGGGGCTTGACCTCCTTGCTCGCATCTGTGCTATCTGTCCCCGACGTTACGGCATACAACGAGTCTCCTGTAAGGTGCTACCACCGAGGACATATTAAAGCTTTAAATCGTTCGCTGTCGGTCTTGTCGAGGTGAAAGAAATGTGAGAGCTGGGCTGCGACGTAATAATTACTGAAGTCAGGTAGGGCCAATCCCCCCATGTCCGTCGGGTTCTTAAGTGATTGCCAAGATAGCTTGTGTCTTGTTTTGCCCCAGACGAAGGGCCGAAGGAGAGCTTCTAATGTTTTAAAGTACCTAAGGGGTATACGTGAGGGGGAATGCCAAAGCATATATAACACCTTGGGTAGGAGGACCATCTTAATAAGATTTACTCGGCCCCACACCCCCAACGGGAGACGGGCCCACGCGTTCAGTTTGGACTTAATTGTGGAGAGAAGTGGGTCAATGTTCAGGGCAATGTAATCGGTGGGGTGTCTAGACGTGCATATACCAAGGTATTTTATTTTCTCCACCCTCTGTAACGGTAAACTAGCCTGGGATTCGGGGGGGGGGAAACTATCTAGTGGTAAAATCTGTGATTTGTCCCAGTTAATCTTTAGTCCTGAGAACATGCCAAACATTTCTATCGTATGGAGGGCTTTGGAGAGTGAGGGACCGGAGTTCGCCAAGTATAGCAGTGTGTCATCCGCATATAGACTTATCTTTTCAGTAAGGGGGCCTACACTAAGTCCTGTGATCTCTGGGTCTGCCCGGATAGCCATAGCTAGGGGCTCCGCCGCCAGGGCATACAACAGTGGGGAGAGTGGGCACCCTTGCCTTGTGCCTCTGGAGAGGGCAAAGGTCTCAGAGGGCCACCCATTGGCCACCACCCGTGCCGAAGGGGCTTGATACAGAAGCCTTGTCCATTTAAGAAAATTCGGACCGAAGCCATAGTGCTCAAGACAGCTCCAGAGGTAACCCCATTCCACCGAATCAAACGCTTTGGCGGTGTCAAGAGTCACCACTACCCGTGTTCCCACCTCCTCATGATCTGCCTGTAAATTCATAAAGAGTCTGCGTAGGTTAAAGGACGTATTACGGCCTGGCATGAACCCCGCCTGGTCGGGATGGATAAGGGATAGTATGACCTGGTTTAGGCGCAAGGAAAGGACTTTCGCTAAAATTTTAACATCCACTTGGAGGAGTGAGATGGGGCGGTAGGACTCAGGGAGGCCTGGGTTCTTCCCAGGTTTGGGTATTAAAACTATCGTGGCTTCTCTCATAGAAGGTGGTAACGTTTGGGTCTGGAACAGGTCATTATACAATGCTAGCAGTCTAGTGGTGAGTACCTCTCCATAGTGTGAATAGAATTCTATTGGCAGTCCGTCTGACCCCGGGGTTTTCGAGCGGGCGAAGCCCGCCAGTGCCTCGCCTATCTCCTCGACCGTTAGGGGAGATTCCAATAGGGCCACCTGATCAACCGTCAACTGCGGAAAGGTTACTGCCTCTAGAAAAGTAATCATGGGTTCCCTGTCCAATGGGGCCTTAGATTTGTATAGTTCCGAATAAAAATCCCTAAACCTGGAGCTCACTACTGCTGGGTCCGACACTCCTCCCCCTCCCGGTTCATGCAGGGTAATGACAACTGGTGGCCTATCCTCACAGTGAACCAGATAGGCCAGTAATTTGCCCGCCTTTTCCCCATGTTCAAACAATTTTTGTTTTGTGAAGAATAGTTTCTGCCTAGCCTTGGTGTAGTGCAATAGATCTAACACCCTAGACCGTTGTTTTAGGATAGCCGCCGACGACTCAGATGGGTCTGCTGTATAGCTTTGCTCGGCAGCAGACAATTCCGCGACCGCCAGGTCAAGTGCCGTCGTGGAGTCAGCCTTGATGCGGTTGATGCGTGAGACCAGTTGTGTTCGTGCATGTATCTTAAACGTCTCCCAAACCACCGAAGGGGAGGCCGAGCCTTCGTTATCTTGAAAAAACACCCTCCAGTCGTCTGTAAGGTCATCGTCTTCAGGCAACAGGGATAGCCAGAAGGGATTCAGCCGCCACGCCCTATGGGGCCTGTCACGGGGGACTCCCAGGGTGATGGGTGATTAGGTAGGGGGAATGATCTGACAGGAGCCTGGGGCCGAAGGTCGCGTCCAGCAGTCGCGACCTGAGGCCTCCCGACAGAAGGATATAGTCAATCCTGGACAGCGTACCGTGTGTAGATGAAAAGCATGAATATGCTCTTGCCTGGGGGAACCGGTACCTCCAGGAGTCTGTTAAGTGGAATGTGTCAACTAGTTTAGAGAATCTGGACACTGACGGTGAACGGGGAGAAGTCTGGGAGGGGGACCACCTGTCCAGTGCATCATCCATTGTGGCATTAAAGTCACCCATCCACACTGCCTGTGACGAGGGATGTCGAGCCATAAAGGTGATGCCTTCATGCAGAGCAGACATGTTAAAGGGGGGGGGGGGGTATGTAAAAGGCCAATATAAGCAGGGGCTCCCCAAACAGCCTAGCAGAGAGGAAGACATAACGACCCAAGGGGTCCGTACATATCTCCTCAAGTGAGAAGTGGACAGATTTGGCAACTAGCACCGACACACCTCTAGAGTGGGAGGTGTGGGTGGAGTGGTAGGACCACCCCACCCATGGGCGGCGGAGCGCCATCTGTAGCCCCCCCTCTATATGGGTTTCAACGAGCACCACCACGTCAGCCCGCTGTTTTTTCAGGAATGTCAGAACCGCTGCCCGCTTAACTTTGTCACGCAACCCCCTGACATTCCAGGTCAAAAATTTTAGTGACGACATGTCTCTGTAGTTTTAATTAAATTAGGAATTCCACCACAAGGGGACCATGTCCACATCTGAATGAACCCAGCCCCCGCAGCATAGAAGTGTACCAATAATTTCAAAATGAGAATATCCACTGACCCTCTAAACCATACATTGCCATGTTTAAGATGCATTATGCCTAACATATAAAACAGTAAACAGAAATACCCCCTCCCCCCCCCACCCCCCTCCCCGCCCTGCATCCCCCAAACTTGATGCGGGCATAAACCCAAAACTGATCAAACATCCCCATCCCTGGGTAAAAAGTAGGGCAAAACGAAGAAAGAGGAAAACGTGCAGGAGCATGTAGTGTCCGGTATGGGACCCAGAGGACCCGAGCAGCCAAAATAGTCAGTACAAAAAAGAAGAAGAAAAAAAAAACATCAAGGAGTATAGGTCTCGTTGAGTAATAAGTCCTCCGGAGCATCAGGCGGACATGGCTGGCATCCCCACCGGAGCTTCCCGCACGTGGATCCAGAGACCGGGATGGGCATGGGGGACAACAACGCTGTTCCGAACACACAGCTGGTAGCTCCCAAGCTCCCGCTACAACGTAGCGTACATTAAACGTGGGCTCTGCGGAGGGCCCCACAGGCAATAACATATATAAAACAAGTACCGTTTCTCAGATCAACTCGAATCTGCAGTTCCTAGGGGTTTTTTAAAGGCCGCGCTCGGAATGAACAATGGGCAAGATATATGGCTGCATGGCGTAGAAGGGAACCAGGTTCACAGGGGACTAGCGTGGGTTAAGGAGAGCCATGCAGCAATGAGTTTGAAAGGAACCGAGCCATGAGTCAAAAAAAAAAAGGGGGCAAAGAGGCGTTCATGAGGCAGTAGCGCAACAATAGGAAACAAAGTCTGTGTAAGCCAAAGAGGTAACTTTTCCATACTCACGAACTCCTCAGTCCCCGCCACCGGGGGGGGATCTGCGCTCCAACCAGGCAGCCGCATCTTCGGGCAGGTCAAAGAAGGACGCTCTCCCATCATGTTCTACCCGAAGTCGTGCAGGAGAAAGCATGGCATACTTATAGTTTAGGATTCTCAGCCGGCGTTTGACTTCCAAGAAGTTGCGACGGCGACGTTGCACCTCCGCCGAAAAGTCCGGGAACACAGCCACCTTGACATTCTCAAAGTCTATATTTCCCTTCAGTCTGGCCATTCGTAGGGCGGCATCTCGATCCTTAAAGTGCAATAGTTTGGCTATGAATGTGCGGGGGGGAGCACCCTGCGGCGGCGGGTTTGGCCGGCATTCGGTGAACCCTTTCCACTGACAGCATGGGGGTGAAGGCCTCTCTGCCATAAGCCTTAACAAGCAACTGCTCCAAGAAAGCAGCCGGGTCCTTCCCTTCAGCATCCTCCGGGAGGCCGATCAGGCGGATGTTACACCTCCTAAGCCTGTTCTCCATTTCGTCTTGTTTGGCGAACAGTTGCTGTATTTGGTGCTGCATATGTTCCACGTCGGCCTGCAGTGGCGGCAAGGTGTCTTCTACCGCGCCTAAGCGATCCTCCGCGGTCTTCACCCGATCCCGGATTTTGTTCACATCCTGCCGGAGGAGGGAGATGTCTACCTTGACCTCCTCGATCTGAGTGGCCAGTGAGGTACGGCAAAGGGTGATGGCCTCCAAGAGTTTGGCTGTGTCTCCCGCCGGCCGCGTCTCGCTGGTCTGGGACCCGCCGCCATCTTCCACCGGATCCCCTGCATCATGCCGATATTGTGCTAACTTCGCCTGGGTGGATTTCTGCGATTTAGGTGGCGACATGTTCCCCCGGGTCTATGGAGTCCAGCAAGGCGAAGATGGTGAGTCGATGTCGGTCTTGAGAAGCAGGATGGTACAGATTACAGGATCAAAGGACGGAGCTCCTGGAAAAGCGTCCTACTCCATGCACCGTCAGGCCACGCCCCCCTGCTGCTCCAATTTTAAATGTGAGTTTTTACTTTGCTATTTGTTTGTACCTTAATAAACTTTTATGTAATACTGCACTATCTCTCCTTTTACGCTGCATTGCCTGAGCACCTGTTGATGCCAAGTTTGAGAGATGAAAGCTTTAGAGGAATTTAAAGTGGGAGTTACCCATCTGTCAGTGATCCCCCAAGCATATCAGGTCCACCATCTTCAGCCTCAATGTGAGTGCGTGCTGATGTGATTCATCAATTTCTAGGTCTCTTTTAGGGTTACGTCACTTTCCATTCATTTCTGCCTTTCATGTCTGTATGAGCACCTGGTGAAGAAGCTCTCTATTTCAACCTCAATAAGTGTGGTTGCACCCCAGTAACTACTGTCTGGTACTTTGGGCCATCCGTGCTATGGCTCTGAGGTGAGCATTTTAGTACCACAAGAGATGTGTCTGCTTTCACACCGTACCTGCTTTCACACCATACCACTTTTTGGGTTTTGGAGGCTCCATTTTTGTATGGACTTTTTCACGTGTTTATATGCTATACACCTTTTCGTGTGCTGTCACGCACAGCTATTTTCATTTGTGTTTTAAATTTTTTTGGCTCATATTTTGTATACTGCATTTTATTTTATTTCATTCTGTGTTTGGTACATTTCACGTGTTCATTTATTTGTTGCTTATTCACCTTTCTGTTCACTATACAGTGACTTAGCTTATTTCTCTTGGTATTTACCCTTTGGTTTTATACCCTTATTAGGATTCACAGCGCTTCACCATCACCTATTCATATCTGCATATTTTCTGTGTCAGGCAGACTACCCTGGTGTTTGCAGCAGTGCCCCCCGGTGTCCATTTCAGATAGCGCAAGAGTATTATCTCCCTTGTTTCTACAATTAGGAGTTTATTTATATTCCCATATATCAGAATACTTAAAGAATACATTACACAAGAAAACCGTTATATGGTAACAATGGTATTGTGCTGTCATTGTCCTTATTTGTCCTTATCTGTCATTGTCCTTATTTGCTGTGCTGTCATATGTCATATGTCCTTATTTGATCAATGGCAGCACCTGAGATACCTGAGATACCCTAACCCTTTATTTACATTCATCTGTGGGGCTCAGCTGTCATTCATGGTGAGAAGTCTGACGGCAAGTTTATTTTTACGTAGGTTGGCAGGTATCATTCATCATGATTGCCATTGATCTACATGACAGCATGAATAATTATGGATTTTCATTGTGGGACTTTTTTTACATAAATCACCACATAAGTTTGCCTTGTGCTCTCCATATGCCCCAGGTTAAGGACATGTGGCCTTCTGCAGGACTCTGCCCTCAGTATTACCTTATGCAGTAGATAAAGGTTACTAGGTACTACACAATATTGGAACTTGAACCAACAGTGCAAAAATTTCCAAGTGTAGTTCTGGATTTTAAACCCATTTGCGCTCATGTCAAGTAAACAATACATTAGATTATAGGACAGGTTGGTCCCAGTTATCACAAACCTTTTAAAGATATGAGTAGATATATAATTACTATTACTTCAAAAGATGTGTCATTTATTGAACGTAGAATTATTTTGTATGTTTTTTTCCCCCAATCTAGTTCTGGCTGTGAATGTGTGTATTAAAATGTTTTATAAGTAGTGCTTGTGATGTGACTCACTTTTCTTTTTGCAACATATGATTATATTAGAATATTCAATGTAAATGAACGTTCATAAAGCATATAACAGACTCCTTACATTATTTCAAATAATTTAATAAATGCACTTAGTTAACTAGTAGGAATGGTGGAGACGTCTAAAAGATCCAATTCTTGGGTCTGTGGCTCCCCAGTCAGTGTATCTTCTATACTCTCCAGGTTTCAGGTAAAACTGACGTCCTCTGTAGTTGGGCTCCTCATAGAACATCCAGTATCCATCTTGTACATGGGCAGAATGAATATCATGATAGTGGAATCGCTCATAGATATGAGGGCAATCTTCAGTGAACTCCATCATCTGACCTTTGAAGTCTTCTCTCTCATAGATCCTGATCCTAAATGAACCCTGATGCTGTAAAAAAAATATGCAGCCAATGCTTTAAAAAAGCTAAATTTAGATTTACCAGTTAGTAACATCTATAAAGATTTATAAAAGCTTAGTAAACTTCCTTCATAATAGAAAATTATTTACTAATGCCGCGTACACACGATCACTTTTTGTGATGAAAAAAGACATTTATGTGAAGAAACAAAACAACGTTTTATGTGACGAAACAAAACAACGTTTTTCAAACTTCATTTTCCAAAACAACGTTGCATACACACCATCGTTTTTCCAAAATGCTCTAGCAAAGCGTGGTGACGTACACCACGTTCGACAGCACTCTCATAACTTGCTTCTGAGCATGCGCAGGTTTAAAAACGTTGTTTTCAAAGTCGTTTTGCCCACACACAATCACTTTTTATGACACAAAAAATCACATTTTGAAAAACAACACAAAAAATTCAAGCATGTTCGAATTTTTTTTTCGCCGTTTTTTTTAAGACATACAACAACGTTTTGCCCACACACGATCATTTTAAATGACGTTTTTGAAAACTTCGTTTTTTTTTTTCATCACAAAAAGTGATCGTGTGTACGCGGCATTAGATTTAGACTGTAATTAGAGATATTTTACAAATGATTCTGCATTCTTTCCTAAATGTACCTAATATAACTGGCTACTAACATTTATAGGTAAAGTTGATCCAGGGAAAATCCGATTGCCTCTCGGGGGATCAGAAAGGAATTTTTTCCCCTACTGTAGCAAATTGTCACAGTCCCTACGGTGCCAAGCAGACGGCAAGGCGTGGTCGTGCCCCAAGTGGCTCTGGGTGGTATTTAAACTGGGACCTCTCTGTTGCTGCTTCGGTTCTTTACTTCTGAGCCACTCCTCAGTTTGGTATTCTGCTTGCTTTCCAGCTAAGGTGGTTCTGAATGATGTGCTGATCACCTTTCTCTGGATCTCCTTGCAATCTGCACCTGTCTCTCCTGGTCCAGCTGAGGCAGGTTACCCAATCAACTAGGGTATAAAACACTGCCTCACTCTGAGGGATTTGTCAGTTTATTGTGATTGTCCTGTCATTGCCAACGGTTCCTGTGTACCTGTATTCCTGTGCTTTGTTTTAGCTACAAGACTAACTCCGGCTTCTGCTCCTGGCTATGTTTATTGTGTATTCTGGAATCCCTGACCACGGCTTAACTTTGACCATCATTTGGCAAATCCCTGTCAAGCCCCCGTGCACAGACTTACAGCCCAGGTAGCTTCTTACTTTGTTACCGTGGGCTGTGTGTATTTGTAAGGTTGAGCATACAACTCCACAATATGGACTCCAGCCAAGGTAAGCCCTTACACAAATTGGATTATGCTCTGCTGGGAGTTTCACTTCCTCTGGATCAACTGTGGCTGTAGATTGGGTATATGGTATGGTATGATATTATTTAATATTTTTTTTTTTATGGTTGAACTGTCTTTTTTCAACCTGACTAACTGTAACTATGTAACTATGAAATGTTTACCTGGGGGCTAAGACGACAAGACCTAATGGAATCATTATAACCCATCCATTGCTGGAAGTCGGGATATTCTCCTCTGTGAAGAAAATACTGGTGTCCTCTGTAGTTTGGATGTTCATACAGGATCCAGTTTCCACTTTCCACACGAATGGAGTTGCAGCGTCTGAAGTATGAGGACATATCAGGACATTCAGAGTTACACTCATAAGAGCGTCCCTGGAAATTTCTGTCCTCGTAGAAGATGATCTGTTAAAGGAAAGTATTGAACATTCATTTACTATGCTTTTTATTTATGGCATAATGAATATTTAATTTAGGTAGATAAAGGCCCCTTTAACACGGGCAGACCAATCGGGTCCGCCTGTCAGCTGTGTATGCGGACCCAATCAGACCATTCATTGCCCTCTATGGAGCTGCGGGTTTCAACAGACATGTGCCTGTTGACACCTGCCGACATCCGATCCTATCCGCTTAAAACAGCTGGATGGGGAATGTGTTCCAAATCTGTCTGGGGGATCACATCGGATGTAAACGATCAGGCTTCTGGAGCCTGCCTGTGTGAAAGAGCCAGGCCCGGACTGGCCATAGGGCATACCGGGCAAATGCCCGGTGGGCCGCGGCGGCCCGCGGGCCGCCAATGGCCCGCGAACGGCCCGCGGGCCGGTGGCGGCCCGCGGATGGTCCACATGTCATGTCTCCCCAGGGGGTGTACCAAGGAATTACAGGCCAAGAGGGGACAAGTTTACCCAATGGCCCAGTTTACCCGCCACCAACACAGCGCCAGATAGATATGAGCTGGGCCAGACAGAGAAAGTTGAACTTGAGATCAACTCTGACATTTTACCCCTCCCCTTTACCCCTTCCCAAACCGGTGAGAGGAGAGGAGCTGCTCCTCTCCCTCCTCTCGTCCTGTGTCTGCCCCGCCCACTCTCCCAGACAGATACTGTTCTGCTGCCTAAGGGGCGGGAATATTCAAACTAAAGCCAAACAGAAAGGAAAGATGGAGTCTGATATCCATCCATCCAGTCAGTCCCTCCTGCCTCCGAGTGAGTACACTGTACACTGATGTAGGGGTGCCCTTCATGCCCTTTTCTCTCTCGCTCTCTCTCACTCACTCTCTTCACCTTAATTTCTTTCTTTCTTGCTCTCTCCCTATTATCTATCTATCTATCTATCTATCTATCTATCTATCTATCTATCTATCTATCTATCTATCTATCTATCTATCTATCTATCTTCTATCTTCCTTCATTCCCTTCTTTCTTTCTTTCTTTCTTTCTATCTTTATCTATCTTCCTTCCCTTCTTTCTATCTTTTTCTATCTTCATTTTTATTTATCTTTATCTATCTATCTCTATCTTCCTTCCTCCCCTTCTTTCTTTCTATCTTTATCTATCTTTCTTTCCTTAATTATCTTCCTTCTTTTCTATTTATCCATCTTTCTCTATCTATCTTCATTCCTTCCCTTCTTTCTATCTTTTTCTTTATCTATCTTCCTTTTTATCTAACTATCTTCCTTCCCTTCTTTCTAGCTTCTTTATCTATCTATCTATCTATCTATCTATCTATCTATCTATCTATCTATCTATCTATCTATCTATCTATCTATCTATCTATCTATCTATCTCTCTATCTATCTTCATTCCTTCCCTTCTTTCTATCTTTATCTATCTTTTTTTTAATCTATCCTTATCTATCTTTTTTTATCTATCTATCTATCTATCTATCTATCTATCTATCTATCTATCTATCTATCTATCTATCTATCTATCTATCTATCTATCTATCTATCTTTCTTTCTTTCTTTCTTTCTTTCTTTCTTTCTTTCCCCCCCCCCCCCTTTATCTATCTTTCTCCGTCCCATTATTTATTTATCTACTAATCTTATTTCTTCCTTTTATCTATATGTCTATTTATATTTCTTCATATCACCCAACATCCCATCATTAACCCCCCCGCGCCCCCCCCCCCCCCCGCCCCCGGGCTGCTCAGTTTAAAATGCCTGGGCCTATTTTTTGTCCCAGTCCGGGCCTGGAAAGAGCTCATATTCCTTTAAAAGGACTTAAGTAGTAACTAAAATATAAATATTCTAACATTTTTTTACCAGACTTTTGTAACCATATTTATTGATATTTGGGATAGTATCTTACCTTTCCCATTATGCTTGTGTAGCCTTGTTCAGCTATGCTGTGCTGCTGCCGTCACATAGAGCAGAGGGCTTTATATAGTGTATGTCAAAGTCTAGTAAAGTCAAAGGTAATGCTGACATGGGATTACCTTTAAGCAGAATGTAGAGCAAGCTTTTCTAAGAATTTGCTTCACCCATTATACAACTATTAAAACAATCCTAATCCCACAATGCTAAATGTTTCACTTTAGTTGAACACAATAAGCTGTGATTCTTTAGAGGGAATATTTACAAAGTGTCTTTGTGCATCATCATGTGATTTGCTTTTAGAAATTGCGAGTGCGCGTTAGGCACAACTGACTACCTGACCATTTAGTTAGTTCAAAGTAACTTCACGTTTGGACATTTTAAATCCAAAAAGTTGCAATTGAACAGGAGTGTGCTGACCAGATAAAATAACGTGTCACCATATATGTACAGACACATACTGTATATGAAAATATATGTGTGTACAGTAAATATAATAGCTACAGTCATGGCCGAAATTGTTCGCACCCCAGAAATTTTTCCAGAAAATCAAGTATTTCTCACAGAAAAGTATTGCAGTAACACATGTTTTGCTATACACATGTTTATTCCCTTTGTGTGTATTGAAACAAAACAAAAAAAAAAGAGAGGAAAAAAAGCAAACTAGACATAATGTCACAAAAAAAACTCCAAAAATGGTCTGGTCGAAATTCTTGGCACCCTTAACTTAATATTTGGTTGCACACCCTTCGGAAAAAAAAAGATTAGCTACAGTGCCATGGTTTGCAAACTTCTTGATAATGTTGTGCACTGTGGACAAAGGCAAATCTAGATCTCTGGAGATTGATGATATTTTTCCACAATTTTGGTTGTCAAGTCCTCAGACAGTTCTCTTCTCCTCTTTCTGTTGCCCATGCTTAGTGTGGCACACACAGACACACAATGCAAAGACTAAGGCAGGCCATACACGATTCGAATTTCGAACGAGCCGTCGAGCGATAAACGAACGCGGCGCTCACAAAAGCATGCGAGTGTACCATCAATTACGTACGAAAATCGAGCGAGAAAACACAATGTTTTCATACCATAGAGGAAGTGATGTAATCTTCTGTGACCTTTTAAACATACCCCCTACTGTCAAAAGTCGGGTCGCGCCAACTCGGATCATGCGCAGTTATGTTTCTTGGGAAAAATCGTCCAACTCTACCATTAACGATACGATTTTTGGACGTTTTTCAGAAAAAAAAACAACATGTTGGTTTTTGAAATTTCGCCTGTCGTACGAAAATCGCGTGTCGAACAAGCACACTAATGATACGAAAATCGTCCGATTTCACGCTCGTATGCGATTTTCGATCGAAATTCGAATCGTGTATGGCCTGCTTATGTGAACTTCTCTCTTTTTTATCTGCTTTCAGGTGTGATTTTTATATTGCCCACACCTGTTACTTGCCCCAGGTGAGTTTAACCACTCAGCTACCAGCCGCCCGTCAATTGACGGCGGCAAGGTTGCTCAATTGTTCTGACAGGATGTCATATGACGTCCTCTCCTGTCAGGGAGAGGAGACCGATGCTGTGTCCCTTGTACATAGAGACACAGTTCGGTCACCTCCCCAGTCAGTCCCCTCCCCCTACAGTTAGAATTACTCACTAGGGTACATATTTAACCCCTTCCCTGCCCCTAGTGGTAACCCCTTCCCTGCCAGTCACATCTATACAGTAATCAATGCATATTTATAGCACTGTTCACTGTATATATGTGAATAGTCCCAAAAATGTGTCAAAGTGTCCGATGTGTCCACTATAATGTCGCAGTCCCAATAAAAATCGCAGATCGCTGCTATTCCTAGTAAAAAGATTAAAAAAATCATAATTATGTCCCCTATTTTTGTAGGCGCTATAATTTTTGCGAAAAATCAGTCACTATACGCTTATTACGGTTTTTCTTTTTTTTTACCAAAAATATGTGGAAGAATACATATCGGCCTAAACTGAGGAAATTTGGGGTGCCAACAATTTCGGCCATGACTGTATATAGTAATTGGGCTTCAATGCTAAAACAATTTACTTACTTTTAACTTTTATTTTGAAATTCATTCTACTGCTTTTTTTATTTAGTTGTATTGGATATCTATTCACTATATTACCTTTTTAATATTTTACTATATATTTGGTATTAAACAGTTTTTGTAGTGAACATTTATTTTATTATGTATGCCAATGGTGAAGTTTGAAATCATATTATTCCCTAATTGTATTACTTAGATGAGGTTCACTGAAAAAATAAAGTCTGCAGCTACAAATCCTGTAGTTGCAGACTATTAATAAAATTACACTTACCTATCCAGGGATCCAGCACTGTCTTCACCTGGGCTAGTTCTTTACTAGCCTACGGCTTCCTGACATTGGCATCCTAACTGTGGAGAGTGGGCTATATGGCTTTTAGCTTCATAGCCGGCTTCCCACTGCGCATGCTTGAGCTGCGATGCGCTTTGTGAATGGCCCTGCAGTCTTCTGGGACCTTTCACAGAACTGGGAATGTGTTTCCTCTGTCCCTTCCTATATCTCAAAGTCAAGAATTCAGAGGTCTGATAATCTCAAAAAAGACCCCACAACAGCATTGTGAGAAAATCCTCATCTTTTTTCAGTGAGATAAAACTGACTAATGGAGAAAACCCATTTAGTTCTTCCCTCCTGCTGTGAGTGACAGGTGATTTACATATCTCATGCACAAGCCTTAAGCCTCGTACACACAATCATATTTTCCAAAGGGAATTGTGTTATGACAGGCTGTTGGTGGAAAATTTGACCATTTGTATGCTTCATCGAACAATTGTAATTTTCCACAGACAAATGTTGGATAGCATGCTTTAAAATTTTCTGTGGACAATTGTCTGTTGTTGGATTTTCCGAGTGTGTGTACACAAGTCTTCCAGACAAAAGTCCAAAGTACAAACATGTACTGCATGCTCGGAATCAATGCTCACCAAACACGACATTAGTAAAAGGTGCCCAAAGAGTGGCGCTAAATGGCTGAAAAACACGTAGTTTCATGTTTGCTGGCTGACAATTGTGTATCGTTTCATTTGTATGCAAGACAAATTCCTGGCCAACGCCCTTTGGACAAACGTCCTGGGGTGTGATTCACAGATCAGGGTGAAAAAGGAAATGCATGGTTCAGTGAACTTACAGATTGGCCAGCAGAAGATATACAGACAAGTAATTTGATTTAAGGGAGAAGTATCTAGTCAGAGCTGGGCAAAGGATAAGCTTCAGTGATCTGATTATTATTTTTTTTTATTTTTTTTCACATCAGCTTATTTCAATCTTGTAAGACCCAGTCATGTTTGTGGCTTTAAACGTCATTACAAGCCGTTTTGCATCATCTGTGAACCGTTTATCATTTTAGCGGGGTCATATTTTTACCCTGAATGTGTTTTTTTTTTTTTTTTGAGTTTGACTGTACTTGTTTTAATTTATATATTTCATCAGTACACTTATATGCATTTCACATACCTCCGCTATTCAACTGATAGTACAAAAAAGAACAACCCTTTCCCAAACCCCTCCCCCCCTTCCCCCCATTCCCTCCCCCGTGGCTCCCAGGGTTCTGAGTTTTATTTCTGTTACCAGTATGTGTTTTAGATGAACTTGATCTAGTACAGGAATAACCTTAACATGGTCTGAACTCTATTTTATCATCCTTGCTGTGGAATCTACTCCACTGTTTATCCTCGCTTTCTCATACTTGGGCCCTCAGCCCCTCTGCATAGCTCCAAGTTTTTTTGTAAGCCTTCCATTTAAGCCATTTTACCTGGAAATCAGTGATGGTCCCTAAGGCGCTCTCTTTTAGCTCTTCCATCCTATAAGTCTCTTCCACCGCATCTACCCATTCCCATATCTGTGGGCTTCTGGTATCCTGCCATTTCCTTGGTATTAGTTTTTTTGCGGCATTCAATAGATGGGGCAGAAGTGATTGTTTATATTTTTTAATCCCCTGATTATTACAATGGAATAACACCTCCCAAGGGTCTTTCTTGATCTCTATATGTGTGATCTTCTTTATTTGAGATAATATGGTGACCCAATATCTTTGTATTACAGGGCAGTTCCACCATAGGTGGGCCATCGTGCCTTTCTCTGCGCATCCACGCCAACAATCAGAAGATTGATCTTTTTTAAATTTGCTCATTTTAACCGGCGTAATATACCAGCCTGAGATGCACTTATAGTTCATTTCCGCTGTCTGCGAATCTATTGCGGAGGAGTGGGTCAGTTTCATTATCTTGTTAATCATATTGTCCCCCCTTACAGTGCCTAATTCTCTTTCCCATTTCTCTACTAGGGGAGCTGCCCCTTGTGCTCCAATCCTTACTAATATCTTATATAGTTTAGCTATAGTGCCTTTAGTGTTTTCACTAGTACAAATCTTTTCTAATGGTGTCAGCTCCTCTCTCGAACGTAATGGTCGGGGGAGTTGCCGCACGAAGTGGTCTAACTGTGCATATTGCCACCAACCTAACTTCCCAATATCCTGTCTTGTTTTCAGCTCCTCGTAGGGGGCTAGCTCGCCTTTTTTTATAATATCACCTAAATAGACATTGTCCTTAATCCACTTTCCTCCTAGTTTTTTTTCACCTGGTGCGAAGTAAGGGTTATCTTTTATATTTATAAGTGGTGAATTAAATTTACTCTTTAGAAGTGACTGTGCCCAATCCCATATTTTTACTGTGTTTTTAGTAAGATCATCTATATTGTGACTCTGTATTCTTTATTGTGTGGGTATCCACAGAATTTTACATAATTGAGTTATATCTTGTGATTTTTCCACTTGGACCCATCCTTGTGTGTCTCTGACCCACTCCACCGCCCTAGAGAGAACTGCGGCCCTATAATAACTTTTGACATCGGGGGCTGCCAGTCCTCCCCCTGTTTGTCCTGTTTCAGGGTTGCCAAATATATTCTATGCTTTTTATTTTTCCATGTATAATTCATCAGTATCGAATTTAGAGTATTCAAATACTGGGAGGGCAATGCAATTGGAAGTAATTGAAATTTGTATAGTATCTTAGGAACAAAAACCATCTTTAGAATGTTGATACGCCCCATCCATGAGATGGGTTTGTTTGTTATTTTTTTTAGTTCTTTTTTAATATCATTTAATAGAGGAATGTAATTACATTTATATATCTTCTGATATGTGTTTGCCAGTTTTATTCCTAGATAATTTAACTCTTTCCTCCACGGAAAGGCACACATCTCTTTAACCAACCCCACTTCTGTTTTATTTAAGTTAATATTTAATATTTCAGATTTAGCTATATTAACCTTAAAATTAGAAATGGTTCCGTATTGTTGTAAAGTATCTAATATCCTGGGTATAGTCTTCGTTGGGTCTACGATGTAGAACAGTACGTCGTCGGCAAACGCCGATAGTTTGTGTTCCTCACCGTCGACCGAGATCCCTTTAATATCGGGGTCTTTCCGAATAATAGCCAGCAGGGGTTCGAGGGACAGGACAAACAGAAGGGGGGACAAAGGACAGCCCTGTCTGGTCCCATTATTCATCTTAAAAGGATTCGATAAGGCTCCGTTAATCTTGATTCTTGCTGTGGGTTGATAGTATAGTGTTTTGATCCATTTTGTAAACCTATTACCAATTCCTATTGTAGCTAATATCTGCATCATGAGACCCCAGTCTACCCTGTCGAACGCTTTCTCAGCATCAATCGACAGGAATAGACTGGGGACCCCCTCTCTTTCAATCCTCTGTATCAGGAGTAAAGCTCTAATCGAATTATCTTTTCCCTCTCTTCCAGTCACAAACCCCACCTGGTCCGGATGGATCAGGCTTTGCATTACTCTTTTTAGCCGCTCCGCCAAAACTTTGGCGAAGAGCTTCGTGTCTAAATTTAGCAGAGATATGGGTCTGTAGCTGGAGCAGAGGGAGCTATCTTTCCCTTCTTTTAAAATAATTGCGATCACAGCTGCTGAGGCTTCAGAGCTTAGTTCGTATTTACTCCCCAGTCCGTTGAAATAGCTACATAACCTAGGAATTAATATGTCACTGAATCTTTTATAATATAAGGTTGTAAAGCCGTCAGGGCCGGGGCTCTTCCCTCCCGCCGTATTTTCCAGTGCCTTTTTTATTTCTCCTTCTGTTATGGGACTATCCATATTTAAGCTTTCATCCTTATCTATTTTTACTAATTCTGCCTTCTCTAGGTAGGCCCGCGTCCTAGCCTCCCTTTCTCTGGCTTGTCCCGCCGGTTGTTTAATATTGTACAGTGTCTCATAATAATTTTTAAAAGCCTCTGCAATGTCGGCGGTTGCATGTACCATTTCCCCACTTTGTGTCTTAATTTTTTCGATATAGTTCCTATTCTTCTTTTTATGTGCCATTTTAGCCAAATGTTTACTAGATTTATTTCCCCATAAGTACATCTCTCTCGAGATATCATTGAGATTTTTCCTAACTTCCAGTTCCATGATCTCTTTTAATTCATTCCTCTTTATTATTAAATTCAAATACGTCTCTTTTTGTCTATGTTCTTTGTGATTTTGTTTCAGAGATACTATTTCTTTTACCAGGGATTCCCGCCTCCTATTTCTCTCCTTTTTCCTTCGTGACCCTTCTGCTATTAAAATCCCTCTAATGTATGCCTTGTGTGTCTCCCAGAGTGTGGCGTCAGATATTTCACCTGTATCATTAAGTGTAAAAAATTGTTTAAGTTCTTCTTCTATTTTCTTTGCTCCTGCCTCGCCCCGGATCAAATAATCATTAAGGCGCCAGAGTGAGCGCTTGTTATTAAAGTGTGCCGTCTTTATTTTTATGATTACCGGGGCATGATCTGAGATAGTCATTATGCCTATTTCTGCACTGGTGACCGACTCAAGTAGTTTGTGGTCAACTAGCACAAGGTCGATTCTGGAGTATGTTCCGTGGGGAGGGGAGAAAAACGTAAAGCCATTTGTATTGGGGTGTAAGGCCCTCCATACATCCACTACCTGGCACTCCTTCATTTTCCGTTTAATTTTTTGTAACTGTATACTGGTCTTCTCCCTCCCTCCGGAAGTACTGTCTTCTTTTGGATTCATGACAAAGTTAAAATCCCCCATCATTATCATATTTCCCCCTGCAAAAGTTTTTAACATATCCAGCATTTTACCTAGATATTTTATAGGGTGGACATTTGGTGCATATATGTTGGCAATCGTATATTCAACATTACCAATTTTTCCCCTCAGGAATAAATATCTTCCCCCGGGGTCGGCCAGCCTTGCCCCGAGAGTAAACCCCACCCCCTGAGAAAAACCTATTGCAACCCCTCTGGCATGATTTGAGATGGCATCACCATAATACCAGATTGGATAGGTTGGGGAGTACAATTTCACATTAGAATTCAACGTTAGGTGGGATTCCTGGATTGCTACCACATCAGCTTTATATTGATTGATTTCCTCTAGGATCTGAAGTCTTTTACTCTTGGAGTTCAGGCCTTTTACATTGTATGATAAGAACTTCAGTTCATCCATTTTGTTTTTCCTGGCAAAAATTTTCTAAAAGAGATCACTGGGAGCCACTTTCCATCTACTTCCCCCCCCTCCCTAACCCAGCCCCCCCTTCCACCCCTTCCATCCTCCCCCCTCCCTCTACCCCCCTTAATCCATCCCCCCTCCTCTACTCTCCCCCCTTCCCCCCTCTTCCCCCTCCCCCCCGCTGCCTTGAGTATACCTCTAAACCGTGGGGGTTAACGTGACCCATTGCCCACCGGTTTTCCTTTTGTGAGGTGAGGCTGTCCCGCCTTCCCAACCCTGCCTTGGACCCTAACGGGCCAAGATTTTATCGGGGCAGGGTTGCGACCTCCCTGGGGGACTCTTGATCTTCATCCCTTCTCCTCCCCTCACTCCCTCTCCCCGCCAATCCTCAGAACACCCCGTCTACACCCCCCCATCATTCTTCCCACCCTGGGATTTCCATCTCTTGGATGTCTAATTTTCTACAGAAGCCTGGGAGGTCCTCAGGGAATACAAGTTTTGCAGATATTCCATCCTTCTGAGCATGGAGGCATGCTGGGAAACCCCACTGATAAATTATGTTGTGAATCCTCAATTGTTCAAGGAGGGGTTTAAGAAGCCTCCTCCTTGCTAAGGTTTCCCAGGCCAAGTCAGGGAAGATTTGTAACTCTGTCCCCCCAAAGCTCAAAGGAGGTTTTCTTCTCAACTTTGTCCAGATTTCTTCCTTATCTTCGTAGTGCCTGAATCTGACTATAATGTCCCTTGGCCTTTCCCTTACATTGTCCTTGAGTCTACCTAAACGGTGGACCCTCTCTATTTTAAGAGGTTCTCCTCCGTTGTTTTCAAGGAGAGGAGAGAACAGATTATTCATAATAGATCTTAGGTCTTCCCCCTTTTCTTCCTTGATGGATCGGATCCTAATATTTTGCCTTCTATTGTGATTTTTCTGGTCCTCCAAGCGATACTGCAAATTCCTTTGATTTAGCTTCATCATGGCATATTGATTTTTCATTTGATTTATTTCAGCGTCTTGTTTTCCAACTTTTCTTTCGATCTCCTCCACCCGGTGAAGAATATGGCTGATATCGGCTCTCAGGCCATCTATTTGCTCTTTTATGGCGTTCTCTAATCTCCTGAGCATTTCTTCCAGTTCCGCCATATTGGGGATATGTGGGGTCACTCTCGGGTCTTCGATATGGCTTAGGTCCTGGTCCCCATCTGTTGAGACATCCGTACTTTTCGCACCACCTAACACTTTTTTTGTTGTCCCCGGTTTTCCAGTCTTCTTGTCATCGGCAGGACTTTTAGTGGTTCCTTCTTGGGACATATACTGTCTAATTGAGCTATTAACGGGGTTTTCCTTGGGTATTTTCGGGGCATTTCCCCTAGTTGTCTTGCTCATATTGTGTCTAGTCTTGGATCTAATTCGCTTCCCCAGTTTCACTATGTATCTATTTTTTTTTTTCTATGGACAAGGTTATACTAAATGTGAAAATTAATTCCACTTTTTATACTCCTGGGGGATAAATAAAGCGTGCTGTATGTGGGCGGTTTTAAATAGAGCCTATTTCATTTCATATATCCCATTCGGTCATGGCACCTATTTTTCTCCCTTCGTTCCACCCCTATGTCTCACCGCCAACGCCAGAGCATGTACCAACTAAGCCCTTCTCATTCACGCTTAGGATTGCCTGCAATTGGTGGATTTATGACCAAGTTCCCTTGATCATAAAAAGTTGATCTTGGTCTCGTATCAATGGCAAATGCCAGTACTGACAGTTTATAAAATTAACATAGCATCAGAGGACTCCTACTGTGCCCTTTGGGCGAGGGAACGCATGAACCAATAAAAAGGAAAAAAAAAAAAAATTTAATAATGAGCGATAGTCAAATCTCAGACACTGCGGTTAATGGTACCAGGTTTTGCAGTCCGTTAAGACTTTTAGTCCTAGCAGTATACTAGCTCTATAACTCCCAAGGTTTTTCTTTTTTTTTCTTGGTAAATGCAATATTGACAGTCAGTATAGTTGCCATGAGGAGAGAAAATGAAAGAACAGAAGCAAAATATAAGTTTCAATATAGAGGTCACTTTGTACTGCTCCTGGTAAAGCAAAAGTCCCCGGGTACTTTGGAATTTTAAACCCCCTTACACTTTTTCCACATTATCTGACATAGGGTGAGTGTCATATGTTAAATCAGAACGATCTTACCCGACCAGCCACCTCGCAATCTCTCCTATCCTGCAGTTAGATACCGGCTCCATATATGTTACCTGTACCATGGCAGGGCATCACATGCTGAGGAGTGATAGCCTGGCTGTCTCTGTGGGGTGTATCATACTGAACACTGGTTGCCTCTTCGGATCCAACGCTGTACCTCCGGAGATCTTCCGACTGGAGCGCGGGGTGTGCGGGGGGGGGGGAGGGAGGAGCGGTCGCTGGGTATTGCAGCCCGATGGAGCTACTGCCTTGCCCGTACGAGGTGGTTCATCAGCCTCTCACTCCGCTGAGCCATCCGTTGTCCTATGTTCCCCTTCCGAGCCTCCAGCGTCTCGCTCCCCCAGCCAGCCTCGCAGCGCGATCAGCCCCTCCCTCGGCGTGCGTGCTTCACGTACAGCACGTCATCGCCGTTCGATGATCTGATTATTATTATGGTGCAGTGTGTCTGAGGTCACCTGATCACAGTTGCATCATTCCTTTTGATCACCAGGATGTGTTATGTGGGGGAGTGGTTTATGTCTCACTTTTCATAATTACACCCAGTAAGGCTCAATGATCTTAAAGCTTACAGCCTACCCACCAAGTCCCTACTTGTGTCACCTAACTGCTCCTACCAAGTCCCTACATGAGTCACCTGACTTCTCCTACCAAGTCCCTACTCGTGTCACCTGACTGCATACACCAGGTCTATGTAGCGGGGTGTTGCTATGACTCCACTGACCATGACACCACAGTCCCTCCCCAGACTGGAGAGCTCCCTCCATGGCCCCCCGACAGCCTCAGTACTCCATCTCCAACTCCTCCACCCGTCAACTTCTCCCAAAATGGGCTGACCCTGGGTATTTAAGGAGGCATGCCCCCTGCCAATTTTAAGTTGGGGATTGGTCAGGGCTCCTCAGAATACCCCAGGCAGCTCCACATCCCCTCTCCTCCTCTATTTACAGAACCTTCTAGAGAGCTCTAGAATGAAGAGGGAGGTCTTGGTGATGCTGCCTGTGAGTGACCCAGCTTCTACCCTGAGACACTCCCAGCCCAGATCAAACCAGGCCAGGCCAGTCTAAATGTACCTACACTAACAAGTATATGCAGGAGAGGGGGTAGAGTGTATGGAGGTGGGTAGTATGTGTAGGAAAGAAATGCGGACTGTATGGAGGTAAGTAGTATGTGTAGGAGAGGAGTACGGAGTGTATGGAGGTGGGTAGTATTTTTTATTTTTTTATTTTACAATTGATTGATTTATTTTCAAAATGCTTTTTTAGGACCAGTGGATTTTTTTATTTTTATTTTCTTAAAAAAAAATGTGTACAATTTTTATTAACAATGATGTGGGTGGGGTTTTATTTTTTAAATATATTTTTTGACAGTGCTTTTGGGAAAGGGGGTGGGAGATGGGGCAGTGGTTGGTGTCAGTGGGGCAGTGGTTGGTGTCAGTGGGGCAGTGGTTGGTGTCAGTGGTTGTTGTCAGTAGGGAAGTGGTCGATATCAGTGATTGGTGTCAGTAGGACAGTGGTTGGTGTCAGCGATTGGTGTCAGTAGGGCAGTGTTCGGTGTCAGTGGTCGGTGTCAGTGTCAGTGTCGGTGGTCGGTGTCAGTGGTCGGTGTCAGCAGGGCAGTGGTCGGTGTCAGCAGGGCAGTGGTCGGTGGTCGGTGTCAGCAGGGCAGTGGTCGGTGTCAGCAGGGCAGTGGTCATTGTCAGTGGTCTTGAGGCTCTGGACCCTGTTGGTATGGGGGGGGTGTGGTGTTTTTTTATTTACAATTTAATTTTTTTACCTTTTTTATTTTGGAATATTTTTTGTTTTTATCAACCCTGTTGGGGGCTTTGGTGACATGTCAGGGGTCTAAACCGAGACTCCTGACATCTCCCATTTGAGACAGAGAAATGACAGAGGACACAGATTCCCCAGTCCTTTTCTCTGCATTAAAGATGAATGGAGAGGAGACAGCGGCTCCTCTCCATTCATAAACTGAAGCAGAGTAACACACAGGTTACTCTGCTAAGTTATCATAGGACACAGGAGCGATCAGTAATGAATGCTCTCTGTGTTGCATTCAGAAAAGAAAGGGGCCGGTAAATGACATACCGGCCTCTTTCTCCACTTTCCATCCTGACAAATCACACCGCCCCCCCCCCTCGCAGCCCATAGGAGAGGAGGGAAAAGGGGGGGAGGCGGAAGACACAGCAGGTCGGATGATGACACGGAAAGGAACCAGATAAGAAGGGGGTGGAGAACACGGCGCTGGATGAGGAGGAAGACACTGGGGAGAGTCGGGAACAATAAGTGCAACGGGAACAGCTGTGAGCACCACAGCTACCCAGATGTCTGACTCTAGCTTCTCTTGCAGTCCAAATTTTGAAAATGTACCTGCACTACTTTGGTCCGACTTGGGTGTGATTTCAGAAGCAATGTTAGCAATGCAAAATGTATTGAAAAAAAATGGTGTAGCCCCCCTAATTCATACCAAACTTAGCAGGCATGCAGCCTGGTATGGTTCAGGAAGGTGGCGGCACTTACTCACCCCCCCCCCCCCCACCCTTTCCTGGCCTGCTGGGGCTGCATGCTCAGATAAGGGTCTGGTATAGACATTTTTTATTATTATTTTGGTGTGCGGTCTGGTATGGATTTGGGGGTAGGCCTCATGCAGTTTTTTTGTAAATTTGGCGTGGAAATCCATACCAAACCCAAGTCACACTCATCTCAAGTTGGATCCTGTTCATTAAAGTCGAATTGATGCTGGACCAAAGTCACAGGGCAAAGTCGGATCAGATGTCGCACAGGTTTCGTGTCGGAGAAGTGTAAACCCAGCCTGAAACAGGTACTATCTGGATCTTAACTCAGTGACACACCATCTGTCTGTACTTGCAAGTTATTGAACAATTCTGTAAATATAAGACTTATGCCTCGTACACACGACCGTTTTTTCTGGCAGGAAAACTGCCATGAGAGTAATCCTGGCCGTGTGTATGCTACATCACAGTTTTCCCATCAGGAAAACCACTGAGAAAAAACTGAACGTGTTTTCTTTTTTCCCGCCTGGATTCCTGGCAGTTTTTAAGCCGTCAGTTTCCCTATGGGGAAAACCTGCGGTGGAGCATACACACTGCCGGGTTTCCCGACCAAAGCTCTCATGGCAGTTTTCCTGTCAGGAAACACGGCCGTGTGTAGGGGGGAAAAAGCTACCAAGCAGGTTCTCAGTTTTCGCCCTTGGTTGTCCCGGCTGACTTTTTACCGCCGAGAAAACCGATAGTGTGTACAAGGCATGCGACTAAATAAAAGACCAAAGTCTCTGATTCACTGCTAATAAATTCAAGGATTATTTGACAGACCTCCTAAAAAGCAAAACGAATTGACCCTAACATCATTATTTGAGAACTACACAATCCAACATGCATGGAACAATCTGCTTTGGAAAAACTTAAAAATTGTCATTCTCTTACAATTAAGCCTTCTGATAAAGGGGGCAATATTGTAATAATGGCTAATTATCAATACAAGACCATTTGTCATAAGATACTGTCCAACAAGGATTGGTACAAACCAATCTCCAAAGCTAGTATCTCTAGATTTGAAATCCAATTCTATGCATTGATTGATGGCACATTTTCTCAGGGTGTCATCAATCAGGATGTGTGGGAATTCTTACGGACTAAACACCTAAAAATTCCGACATTATATTTTCTCCCGAAGGTCCATAAAAGTCTATCCGAACCTCTGGGTAGACCAATTGTGTCAGGGAACGGGGCCATTACAGAAAATCTAAGGGCCAGATTCTCAGCTGAGATACGACGGTGTATCTCAGATACACCATCGTATCGCAGTTTTTTTCAATGGGTATCTATGCGAGTGATTCTTAGAATCACTTACTCATAGATACACTAAAGATCTGACAGTTGTAAAGCAATTACACTGTCGGATCTTAGATGTAATGACAATGCCGGCCGCTAGGTGGCCTTTACGTTGTTTTCTCATTTGCCTATGCAAATGAGCCTAATACACCGATACCCGAACGTTTTTGCGACATGGTGACGTAGTTGACGTAGGTTGCGTACGCGTAAGGTTACCCCTGCTATATGAGGGGTATGTTCCCGAATTTCTGTCGTTGCCATGTTAAGTATGGCGTCGGGTCAGCGTCGTGTTTTTTCGTCGGTTACGTCGTTTTACTAAGTCGTTCGCGAATAGGGAATTGCGTAAGTTTTTTGACGTCGGTTTCAACGACGCTTTCCGACGTGAGCTGGAGCATGTGCACTGGGCTTTTTTCCCGGCCGGCGCATGTGCACTTCGTTTGACGCGGGGGCGCACTTAATTTAAATACAGCACGCCCCCTCCTTCACTATTTGAATTACGCGGCCTTACGACGCCGCATTTACGCTACGCCGCCAAAAATTATGGAGCAAGTGCTTTGAGAATACGGCACTTGATCCAGTAATTTGTGTAGGCGTAGTGTAAATGCGATACGATAAGCTACGCCGCCAGATATGCAATTTTTTGAGAATTTGGCCCTAAGTGTGTATCTTGATACGTACTTAAAGAGGTGGTTCACCCTAAATATAAGCCCTCCCATGTGATCCAGCATACTGGCGTCAGCGCCAGTATGCTGTTTTTTTTTTTTTTAAATCCATCACTTACAGTATTATGTTAAATTTTAATCTCTTACCCCCGTGATGAACAGCGCCAGTATAGCGCGTCACATCTTACGAAAATACCCGATAAGGACTCGGGTAATCTCGGCGAAAATGCGGCGCCTGCGCACAGACCTAGGAGCTGACTGCGCAGGCGCCGTATTTCTCCGAGTCCTACGGCTATGGCCCTCCGAAAAACGCCGAAATAGGACTCGGAGAAATACGGCGCCTGCGCAGTCAGCTCCTAGGTCTGTGCGCAGGCGCCGCATTTTCGCAGAGATTATCCGAGTCCTTATCGGGTATTTTCGCAAGATGTGAGGCGCAATACTACAGCCGTCCACTGCGGGGGAAAGAAATTAAAATTCAGCATAATACAGTAAGTGGGGGATTAAAAAAAAAAAAACAGCATACTGGTGCTGACGCCAGTATGCTGAATCACATGGGAGAGCTTATATTTAGGGTGAACCTCCGCTTTAAGACCATTTGTGATCGGGTTACCCTCATACATATGGGATACTATCCATCTTCTACAAAATTTGGAGGGCCTTTGAATATCCAAACATGCCTTACTGTTCGCTATCAACATCAAAGCTTTATACAGCTCCATTCCCCATCACTTGGGATTAGCGGCCATCAGACATGTAATTTCTCAAGTGCACAGAGTTTATTATTATGGCCTTGGAGTTCAAACTTGGCCACAGTGTATTTTCTTTTGACGGTTCCCATTTCCTCCAGGTACAGGGGGTAGTGATGGGGACATCTTGTGCCCCATCGTATGCCAACCTGTACCTATTATTTCTAGCGAGTCTGGAAAATCTTTTATTCATTATGTGATGGCTTGGTTCCAGCTATATCGATAATATCTTACTACTATGGGAGGGTACAGCAGTTGAATTGGAGGAGTGAATTTCCACCATGAACCAGAATGATTTTAACCTGAGGTTCACTGTTACTCCCAGAGAAACCAGTATCACCTTTCTAGGTGTTAATAAAACCAAAAAAAAGGCCTAAAGTCTATCAAGTGGACTTTATCGAAAGTTGACAGCTGGAAATACAGTCCTCCATGCGACCAGCTCACACCCCCAAGCCTTGGTAAAATTCATTCCGTACAGCCAATATTTGAGGCTAAAGCGGAATTGCTCTAGCCAGGACACTTTTCTCCAAGAGGCTAGAGCCTTAAAGAACAGACTCTTAAAGCCATGTACACACGATCAGACCAAACCGATGAAAACGGTCCGATGGACCGTTTTCATCGGTTTACAGACTGATGGCCTGATGGTCTGATGTGCGTACACACCATCGGTTCAAAATCCGATCGGGCCAGAACGTGGTGACGTAGAACACAACGACGTGCTGAAAAAACGAAGTTCAATGCTTCCAAGCATGCGTCGACTTGATTCTGAGCATGCGTGGGTTTTCAGTGCGATGCTTTTGCATACTAACCATCGGTTTGGCCCGATGGTCAGGCATCCGATTTTAAAGCAAGTTTTAAAACTTTGGTCTGACGGACGACAGTCCGATGGGCCGTACACACAATCGGTTTGCCCCAATGAAATTGGCCTTAAGGCGAGTTTCATCGGACAAAACCGATCGTGTGTACACGGCCTTACTGAGGGGTTACTCCCATACCTGTTTGAAGAGAGCCTTCAAACGTGCTAATGAACAGGAAAGATGCAAACTTTTGTTCGGTTCAAAGAAAAAACAGTTAGAATCATCACTAAGTATCATAATCAGCACAAAGCTGATTATGATTAAGCTAAAGATATTGGCCCGGATTCACGTAGCACTTACGCCGACGTATCTACAGATACGCTGCGTAAGTACAAATGTGCGCAGTCGTATCTATGCGCCGGACCCACAAACTAAGTTATGTCGAAAAATAGGCTTCTTTCGACCAGCGTAACTTTCCTACGCTGGTGTATCGTGGGCGCATATTTATGCTGGATGCATATGGAAGTTTCGATTCAGATATGCAAATGAGGGAGATACGCCGATTCACGAACGTAGATGCGCCCGGCGCATGTTTTAAGTGATTTGCATAAGGGTTACGTCCGGTGTAAAGTTATTCCTCATATAGGAGGCGCAACCCATGCAAAGGTATGGACCAGAGACGCCGTCGAATTTAACGTGAATAGGGCTGGGCGTAGGTTGCGTTCACGTCGTAGGCAGTGTTTCGACGTATCTTAGGCAGTTATTTCGACATGACTGTGAGCATGTGCACTGAGATGCGTCCAAGAGACGACACATGCGATGTTCGTTTTTTGAAGCTCAGCCCATCATTTGGGGTCACGCATGGGGTCATGCTTCATTTTAATATATCACGCCCACTTCCAGCCCACTTCCACCTACTTTGAATTACATCGGCTTACGCCAACAACTATACGCTACGCCGGCGCAAGATTGAGCGCATTTTCTTTGTCAATACCATGCTTGCCTCTCAGCGTTGCGCCGGCGTAGCGTAAAGAAGATACGCTACGCCCGCACAAAGATGCGCCGAGGTACGTGAATCTACCCCATTACTAAGTTTTGGCACCTTCTGTGCAAAACGTACCCACGCTTAGTCCCTTTGTCACTGAGGTGCCCGCTATCACATATGGGCATGCCCCATCACTCAGAGACCATTTAGTTCAGAGTGAATTCAGGGGAGAGTTCCGTAAAGACCCATGCAAAAGAATGGGGACATTTACCTGTGGGGGCTGCCCAGTTTGTCAGTACATGAATACTCGACAGGGCAAAATTTGGCCCAATGGACGCCCATATAGACCCCGCCACTTCTTTAATTGCAAGACCGAGGGAGTGATATATCTTCTGACATGTCAATGCTGTAGACTCTATGTAGGTAAAACCAAATTGCAATTTTATAAGAGGGCCTCCAGACATATTAGTTCTATGAAGATGTCAAATCTGGAGCTTTCTTTGGGAAGACATGTAATTCAAAAACATAAAAGAAAAATTTCCAAGGATTCAGTTTCTGATCCTGGATAGGAGCCATCCTAACTCCATGGGGGGGGGGGATTGGAACAAGGTACTACTCCAGTGGGAAACCCGTTGGATTGCTGACCTTGGGGCATTGTACCCCCTGGGCTTAACAAGCAAATCAGCTTTAGAAGGCTTTGCCTCGGGTGGATGTGAAAAAGAATAATCATGCCTCCATATCCCTATCTTCCATCTACCTGCATATATTCCTGTGTGTATATTGCACCCCAGTATTTGTATATTTGTATTATACCCTGGTATTTGTATATTTGTATGATCCATCATGCATTTGTATTTGTATGACCAGGTTATCTGTACATATTTATTTGTAAATCAATTTTTATTTTCAAATTCTCTCCTGTTTTTTTTTTTGTCCTGATATGATTCATGTTTGGATTGGCGGACTCCTGAGATTGGCCATGATGAGCTTATGAAGGTGGGCTTCCATACCTCCCACCCGATGCACGTAGGCTGTCCCCTTTTTTGGGAGCAGCCTATTTATGACCCGGCGGGTCCTCGATCGGGGGGACTTCTCTGGTTGGGTACCTGCCGTTGGTCTTGCGTGCACCGGTAGGTGTGGACTAAGGGACGCCCTCATCGCTATGCCGTCCTACTGGTGGGCTGGTGCGGGGGCGCCCTCGCATTTCGCACTGTCTGGGTGCGATTCATAATATGTTGAAACGTATTTTTCCCTCTACGTTATTTGATACCCCTTTCTTTCCTTATGTTATTGATATTTTGGCCAACTAGGCTATTTCAGCACTGTTGGCTATTATGTCCATTGCTATGCAACATGACACACATACTGGCTTAGTATCCATATGAGCTTATCTACAGGCAGGGCTACACACTCCTGGCTAGTCCCTTTGGTGTTTATCATATCGCTACGTCTAAACCCTATCAGAAACAATCATTTAGGTCATATGATGTCTGGACGTGAGGTTTGCACAGGCGTGGTGGATGGTTGTGCAGACGCCATCATTCCAGCTCGGCAGATCATCCCAAGGACCTAATGCAACATCAAGACATTATAATAATTTGCACCTGGCTGACCCAAGTAACTTGAGGGCATGGAAACAGAAAGGGAAAAACACATTCTTGTAAGCAGCTGCTTACAAATATACTAACTCCCTCATATGTTACAGCTAATTATATTAGTAGGACCACAGTTTATTTATAATTTGTGTAAACTTCTACATGATTTTACATAAATTGTAAATAAAAGGAATGTTGTAAAAAAACATACCTATCCACCTATACACACAGATTTGGGATGTGGTGTCACAGTACCATTTTTATGGAGACTACAGATGGATTTAATAGCTAGTTTAAAGGGTTAAGTAAACCCTCTATAACGAAACAAAAAGCTAGCTCATTATAAAGTACTTACCTGAGATCAAAGCCCCCACAGCCATCCTCATTCACCTCCCCTGCCGCCGCCATTATACTCGGAGTGACTTCCGGATATTGCGGCTCCAGCGATGTGACTGGCTTGAGCTGCAATGACTTCACTCCTGCGTGGGAGCTGGCCACTAATGGCATGTGCCATTCATCAACGGCAAGCTCAGTGCACCTGCGCCGTTGTCTGTGCGCCGTAGACATTGGTGCTGTCTTTTCTGAAAATATCTCCTAAACCTTGTAGGTTTAGGAAATATTTGTTGCACTTACAGGTAAGCCTTAATCTAGGCTTACCTGTAGGTATAAGTGGTCTGTAAGGGTTAACAACCACTTTAATCAGGCACACTTTCTCTTCAAATTAACAGGCAGCACTACATTTTTACAAAAGGACAAGCACCAGGCACAACAAAAGACCTAATAATCACCATGTCACAGTGTGTCAAACATGTAATAACAGAGCTTTAATATACAGGTCTTTACCCATATGCTTCTCTTTTTTTTTAATATATATTCATTCTTTATTATGTTTTTATCTCATACAAATTTTTAACAATTAATTAAAAACAGGAGAAAAATTGTTCATTATATATATCATAGTCTTTGTACAAATACAAAACATGAGACCACCTTAATTGGCATTCTGGGAAGCAAATAATAACATTTACTGGGGTTGAGGAGAACACCGGGCCAGGAATTCTATATATTATTTTACCCCCTTTCAATATTATAATTGTACTATTTCTCAACCCTCCTCTCTGTTTATTCCTCCCCACTTAATCCTACTCTATTATTCTGTTTGCTGTTGGTTTCGTAAGTTAATTCCAACCCCCGGTTGTCTCCCTTCCCCCAACTAGGTCCAGAGGCTACAATAGCCATAGCTCTACCAAGATATCCCACGTGTGGCTTTTCAATCAGATATTATATTTAGTATTTTCTCTACCCCTATTATATTTCTTACCCCCTAGAGAGGAGCACCCTTTTTCTCCAACCATGGCTTCCACATTTCCTCAAAGTCCTTAAGATTGCCTCTTTTTATATAAACTGCTCTTTCTTTACAGATTGACTCATTTATTACCCTGGTCCATTCTTTTACTGCCGGTGGCGTTGTCAATTGCCATCTCGTGGCTATTCATTTTCTGGCTTGAAACAAACATCTCATTATTGCAACTGTAATACTCCTCTTCTCCTCCCGTTCCTTCCTGTATCCCAGAACACATAGTGTGGCCTCCATCTCCAAAGGTGTTCCAAATATATTGCTCAAAATATTGAGCACTCCCTCCCAGTAGCGAGGCCCCTGGCATCTAGGACATTTATCATCTAGTCTTCTTCCATATTTGAACAAGCGCTTAGGCATATAATAAGCTCTATTTTTCAACATCAGGTGGGAGATTCTCTGGGGGGGGGGGGTGAAACTGAAACCTTTGATCCCATCTTTAGGATTCTCTTCCACTGTTCCTGTGTTATTTCCCCTATATCTTATTCCCATCTCTCTCTTACTTTAAAGCGGATGGCCCATCAACAAAAAAAATATTAAAAGCCAGCAGCTACAAATACTGCAGCTGCTGACTTTTAATATTAGGACACTTACCTGTCCTGGAGTCCAGCGGCGTCCACAGCAGAGGACGAGCGTTCGCTCATCTCTCTGCTGCTCACCCCTCCATCCACGGTGAGGGAACCAGGAAGTCAAGCGCTCCGGCTTCACTGCCCGGTTCCCTACGGCGCATGCGCGAGTCGCGCTGCGCCTGCCGATTGGCTACCGCTGTGTGCTGGGAGCCGAGTGTTCCCAGCACACAACGGGGGGGGGGAAGTGAAGGAAAACCCGTCTTTTGCCCGAGAATACTGGGCTGGAAGTGGGTGCAAATAGCTGTCTTTAGACAGGTATCTGTACCCCCCTCCCCCCTGAAAGGTGTCAAATGTGACACCGGAGGGGGGGAGGGTTCCGATCAGCGGAACTTCACTTTATGGTGGAGCTCCGCTTTAAGGAGGCACACGGTATACCCCAATAAATATGGTACTTAAAGAAAAAAAAAACATTTTCGATTTTCTGAAAGCAGACACCTTGGAGAGTAAAATAGTGGTACATCCAAAATATTTGTTATCACATAAAAAATGCAATGGTTTATCAAGAGCAAAATATAACATTAATTTTAGGGCACACAAACACAATATACAGTAGTACACAATTTTTATAATATAAACAATTAGGTTGCATCAAGTTAATAGGAGCCTTTTTGAATATATGGTCTGGTTGGCTCAGCTTCAGGTATACTTCAGCTTTTGCTGAACTAATGTCTCAGCCAGTATAGGTGCGTGCCTCAAGCCCTGGACGTGTGCAATGCCGGGCCTAAGTGCGGTTTATTGTGTTACTGCTTTGTTTGTTTGCCTCTTTATTTTTGTTTTTTGACACAGGTTGGCCTCTGGAGGCGGAGAACCCTCCCCCCCTTCCCCTCCCATCTTCTTTCCCGTTTCGTTCTTTTCCTTTGTTTTCTTTTTTCTTTTATTGTGGGTACTTCATTTGGGATATCCTTTAGGGATATATGTGCCAGACTTGTTCCGGTGTCAGTGAGCGGGCTCGTTCTGACACTGGGTTAAGGTCTTGCTGGAAAGGGACATTGATGTACGACGTCATGCCTTTTGCATCTATGATGGAAGTGTGTTAGTTTACTTGTTCTTTTTTCTTTTTTTGTCTTTATCTGTGGATCCGATCTTCCAGGTCTGGCCCTCTGCCTTCTTCTTCCACAAGTAGTCCCTTTTGGTTATGGAAGCTTATTTTTATGTTTGCAATGAAAGTTGTTTACATGTAAGATCTTTGTTGGAACCTGTCTGCCCAGTATTGGTATGTGTACCTGCTTGTTCTTTTTTGTATTCTTTTCAATTCAATAAAAACATATTGAACAAAAAAAAAGTTAGTTGGAGCCCAACAAGTTAAGCCTTAAAAATGCATGGACCTGTGAAACAGCAGCAAAATCCTGTACCCTAAATTTTCTATAAGTGGTACCTTAAAAACCCCCACAGGTTTGTTACCTTAAAAGTCTGTAAAAAATATAAGCCCAGTGTTATTGGGATAAAAGAAAATAGTCATATATATCCAGTGCATGGAATCTTTGAGGTTTAACCCCAGGAATTGCTGGTGTCTGCTGGTGGAACTGTTTGTGTATATTGCTCACTACTCCACAGCCCTGTATATTATCCTATATGGACTGTTTCTTCCTTGTTTTTAGAAGTGGATCTGCAATAAATGGATTATTTTTCTTTATATTTATATGACTATTTTCTTTTATCCCAATAACACTGGGCTTATATATTTTACAGACTTTTAAGAGCGTGGATTTGTTTTGTGTATATTACCTGTGTTGGGTACTTCCGGGTACCGTCATTCCCGCTGCATCTAATTGTCTATACGATACCCTATACAGTAATTACTATTGGGTCTGTTTTACCTCACTTACCGGCTTGTATCCCTTCTAGCGCCAGTGACCTTTTGTATATAGGTTTGTTACCTTAACATTCCATATTCCTGTTATGTGCCTACTGCACCCTGTACTTATATGAAAAAGTATCCTGTTCTCTTTGTATTGCTTTCTTTGTGTGATGTTCCTGATGTTCCTGCCAGTCCCTCTACTTTACTATTAAAAAATCTGACCACGCTAAGCAGGGGAACATATTGTTGTCAGGTCTCTAGCTATGCTATACAGTAGCACCACACACCATCCCTTTCCTGGAGATGGAACTTTAATTTATGGAGTAGCGTGGTTACATATCCAGCATTCTTTTAAATTGACAACGTTGTTTATTACAACAGTGTATCTTTTATTTTTTGAAGTGGATACATTGGAGGAACGTGGTCAACCCGAGGGGTTATTGCGCCACTTCAGCTGGATCAATTTATACTATGTATTTCATCAAAAAAGCCAATAGTTTGTTAAATTATACCGTGGTTGACTCTCCCCTTGATTGCTTTCAGGAGACATCTTTTTGTCTCATCAGACCCTTTATTTATATATCGTTATTTGCTATTAGGGAGGTATCCCGTCTGTTAGACAAATCTGTCTTTTTTTACAATACAATATTGAGAAAATGTGGATTCTAGTATTTTTATGGTAGTTCCATGCTGGGAACTTAGCCTGCTCTCCTCCAATGATCAGACTTGTCCTGACATGCCTCCCCTGCACAGCATTTCACTTGGAAGCTCTGTGTATTGATGCTGTTCCTCTCCCCAGCTATTATGCAAATGAGAACAGAGGGAACACAGAGAATGTGATCACTTATAAAAAAAGGAAAAAAAAAAGGTATTGATATATAAATATATATATATATATATATATAATCTACACAAATGGTTTGCCTTTCATTTTGATTTTAATCTGAAAAAAATGTTTTACAAGGTGATCGTTTACAATGACTTTAACCATAAATACTGGGCCTAGAATTTTTACTCTCACTCCAGCATGCATGGCGATATGTAAAATAACCTTTGTATGTGCATGCATGTGGGGGTGAGGGTAGTGGCGCAACAATTTGTACAATTTTATTTTTTTCACTAAATTGTATTTTTCATCACATATGTGATACTTTATTTGGTGACAGTTTCTCTTTAACTGCTTGCCGACCGCCCACTGCAGTTATACGGCGGGACGGTGGCACTGCTGGGCGAGAGCACGTAGCTCTATGTCCTACCTTTAGCGGCCGCTAGGGGGCCCCCGCTCGTCCCCCTTGCGTGCCCGGCGAGCGCGATTGCCGCCGGGCACGCGCGCTCGTTCGTTACAGAGCGGGGAACGGGAGGTATGTGTGTAAACACATACCTCTCGTTCCTGTCAGCGGGGGAAACGCTGATCTTCTGTTCATACAATGTATGAACAGAAGATCAGTGATTCCCCCTAGTGAGGCCACCCCCCCATACAGTTAGAACACAAGCAGGAACACACTTAACCCCTTCCCTGCCCCCTTAGTGTTAACCCCTTTACTGCCAATAGCATTTTTATAGTAATCCAATGCATTTTTATAGCATTGATCGCTATAAAAATGCCAATGGTCCCAAAAATGTGTCAAAAGTGTCCGATGTGTCTGCCATAATATCGCAGTACCAAAAAAAAAAACGCTGATCGCCGCCATTACTAGTAGAAAAAAAAATATTAATAAAAATGCCATAAAACTACCCCCTTTTTTGTAAACGCTATGGGCCAGATTCATAGAGCGATTACGCCTGTCTAACTGGTGTTAGACAGGAGTAATTTCAAATTTTGCGCGCCGTATCACTAGTTTGAATCCTCAAACCATGATACGGCGGCTTCGGGCTTCGATCCGAGAGGCTTACGTCTTCGTAAGCCTTCGGATCTACGCTGCGATCTATTTGCGGCCGCTGGGAGGAGTTTGCGTCGTTTTGATGCGTCGGGATATGCAAATGTTTTTTTACGGCGATGCACGAAGATACGAGTGGTCTTCGCAATCGCTTTCGTCTATTTTTTTATACGTAATGTTAGAGGAGCTTTTTGCTGGTCTAACGGTACGTAGCCCATGTTAAGTATGGCCGTCGTTCCCGCGTCGAATTAATTTTTTTTTTATTTTTTTTTACGTAACTCGTACGGGACTGTGGATGTCCGTAAACGACGCTACATAAACAACGAATGACGTAACGACGTGTTTTCGCGCAATGCACGGCGGGAAATTTGGGAACGGGGCATGCGCAGTTCGATCGCCGCGGGAACGCGCCTATTTTAAATGCTTCACGCCCCCTACTCGCGCGGATAGATTGCGACGGGAGAAATACACTACGCCGCCGTCGTTTACTGGACAAAATCTACCTGGATTCCACGTAGAGCCAGGTAAAATACGGCGGCGTAGTGTATTTCTGTTACTCTACGAGAATCTATTTCTATGTGAATCTGCCCCTATAAATTTTGCGCAAACCAATCAATAAACGCTAATTGCCATTTTTTTTTTTACGAAAAATATGTAGAAGAATACGTATCGGCCTAAACTGAGGAATATTGTTGGGGATATTTATTATAGCAAAATGTAAAATATATTGAATTTTTTTCAAAATAGTCGCTCTATTTTTGTTTATAGCGCAGAGATGATCAAATACCACCAAAAGAAAGCTCTATTTGTGGGAAAAAAAGGACGCCAATTTTGTTTGGGAGCCACATCGCAAGACCGCGCAATTGTCAGTTAAAGCGACGCAGTGCCGAATCACAAAAAGTGCTCTGGTCTTTGACCAGCAATATGGTCCGGGGGTTAAGTGGTTAATGGGACATCAGACATCTGCTTATGCAGTGCAGATCACAGGGAATGAGACAGTTGGATGCAGAAGTGATGTTTCATATGCTCTGGAGTTCTTAGTAGGAAGAGGAGATTAGCGAATGAATGAACTCATTAAGGCTGTCCGTGAAAATTGCACTCTTTCATAACACCATGTACAGCTTTAAGCCATCCTCAAAGCCTGTATATTTCAGGATTTGCGCATTTGCAATGTCACTCTTTGAATGTACATGGAAAGACCCTTTTCCTGCACTATGGTATTTTTAAAAACATGTGTGGTGCTGGGACATTCCCCCTTCTCATGGAATGACCATGCCCCGATGCCTTTTCTGACTATACGGTAATTTGCCTATTATCCATAAAACAGACAGAATTTACTGACAGGATTCATCCTCCATATACCTCTGTCAAATTCATCCTTAATGTTCAGGTTAGACATCTATAGAATTTGTCTGCTGAAATACAGCAGACAACCAACCAAAATATGCTCCAGATACCCAAAGCCAAATACAAGTCCAAAGTAGAAAGAAGATTTGCGCTCCAGGGTCCCAGACTATGGAACGCTTTACCAACCAGCATTCGGTTGGAGGAGAACCACTTGGCCTTCAGAAGAAAGATCAAAACTCATCCCTTTTGATGTCAAAGGAGACAGGAACAACGAGCGCCCAGAGGCGATTTAGTTTGCATGTGCTGCGCTGTATAAGTTCTTCATTCATTAATTCATTCATTTATTCAGTAAAAATATGTATTTTAGCAAAGTGTAGAAAGTGTTCCCAGAGTGTTTCATATTTGTATTTGGATAGGTATTGCACTATACCAAGAAGTACCAGGTTGAGGCAGCATAGGTGGGTGAAGGTGGAGTGGGAAAAAAGTCAATCGTAAGTCTAATGCCCTGTACACACGATCGGTTCGTCTGATTAAAACAGACCGATGGATTTTTTCATCAGATATCTGATAAAGCTGACTTTCATCAGTCTTGCCTACACACCATCGGTTAAAAATCTGATCGTGTCCAATGCTTCCGAGCATGCGTTGACTTAATTCTGAGCATGCATGGACTTTTGACCGATGGATTACCCCACAGACGATCGTTTTTTTTTCTATTGTTTTTTTTAACCATAAGAAAAATTTAAAACAGGTTCTATTTTTTTTCCACCAATGGGAAAAAAAACGATGGGGCCCACACACGATCGGTTCATCCGATGAAAAAGGACCATTGGTCCGTTTTCACCAGACAAACAGATTGTGTGTACAGGGCATAAAATTAGAACATTTTGCAAAATTTCAGTTCCTATGTTATGCCCTTAAGCAGGCATACAATACTTTGATTACTTTGATACAACAGCCTGAAAGGGAACAATATGTGACTGAAAATGTTGTAGACTAAATAAAAATACAACTGTATTAGAACAATGATGATGCAGTGTAGCCCTGCTTTTTTATAGGTGCAATACCCTTTAATAGTAGCCCACAATTATGGATTATGCATTATGGGTAACCCCCTCCAATTATGTGCTTTGGGTAACTTTAGACAGTAAAAAAGGCTATTTTTATCCCCTTATTTAAATTAATATGTAAGGTAAAAGGAATTCTAGAAGATGAAGAAATTAGCACATTCACATTACATGCTTTACTTTGTTTCAAAAATAATGCTTAAAATAGCAGAAAATCTGCATTTGGGACATTCTCCACATCACGTGAAACATGGAACCCGTTGAAAAATATTTGTCCACGTCAAAAGGGAAATATACAGAGCAGATATCCTTTTCTGCTGTAGGCAAAAAACACCTATGACCCTCCTTGCCTCAACCATCCATCTCTTTCTTATTTGTATAATTTTACTAACTAACAGTTTACCAATTAAAAATAATTTAGTACAGTGTCACAAGAAGGATTAATTAAATATTTTATTGCATGAAATTAAAAGATGATCTATAGTTTTCTGTTTAATAGGTGTGGTGGACTCTTCTGAAGGAACCAATTCTTGGCTGACTGGCTCCCCAGTCATGGTATCGCCTGTATTCTCCGGGTTTCAGGTAAAACTGACGTCCTCTGTAGTTGGGTTCCTCATAGAACATCCAGTATCCATCTTGTACATCCACAGAGTTGATGTCATGGTAACGGAATCTCTCATAGACATTTGCACAGTCTTCGTTGAACTCCATCATCTGACCTTTGAAGTCTTCTCTTTCATAAATCCTGATTCTGAATAAACCCTGATGCTGTTAAAAAAAAAAAAAAATTACAGTTCAAAAGTTTTTAGCACAAAGCACACTCTATTCCATTTTTGTGCTTTTAAATAAGTCAAGTGGTTCATAAAAGGCTTAATGGGGTTGTAAAGTCAGAAGTTTTTTTTATCCTAATACATTCTATGCATTAAGATAAAAAGCCCTTTGTGTGCAGCTGCCTCCCTAATACTTGCCGAAACCCCATCTATGTCCAGCGAGGTTCATGAGTTTCTTGGCCGTCTGGGACTCTCCCTCCTGATTGGCTGAGACACAGAAACGGCGCCATTGGCTCCCACTTTTGTCAATCAAAGTCAATGAGGAGAGAGAGGGGGCGGGGCCCAACCACAGCTCTGTGTCTGAATGGACACACGTAACTGCACCTCGGCTTTGGTGCCCCCCATAACAAAGTGCTTGCTGTGTGAGCACGTGACAGGAAGGACAAGCCATGAGCGCCGAAGAGGGACCTGAGAAGAGGTGAATCTAGTCTGCTCTGTACAAAACCACTGCAACAGATCAGGTAAGTATAACATGTTTATTATTTTTTATATATATATAAAAATAACAAATTGTTTTCTAAATTATTATCTGCAATTGTAGAAAAGTTATTAAGCTGTCCCTCACATATGATAGCAAACAAGGTGAATTCAGGTTGCTTACATTCTCTTCTAAAGCTTAATAGGGCCACTGTGGTATTTTGAGTTGCATATGTCAGCTTACTATGTAAAATTTAGTACCTGGCTCAAGCCCCTTTCTACTGTATATGCCTTTATAGGTTCAAAAACAACTTAATTAGAAGCCTGTGACATATGTTTACTTAATCTTTGAAGATACAATTGGTACATCAGAGCATTTGAGGCTCTTAGGGCACTTTAGAAGGGGGTAACTTCTTGGGGAACTTAGTAGAGAATGTAATTCATTACATGTAAATAATGGCTTAACAATGACTTAAAGCATCTGCTTTATTTGTTAATAAACAGTATTAATTAAATAGTTAAAATTGTTTAAATATTCAGAAAATGCATACTGATATTAAATTGTTTTTGTAAAGAAAACTGTTTTGCTGATATTTAAAGTCGCCTCTAAGTAGCAATGCTTGGTGTGGAAAGGGTGTATTAGGAGATAGTTGACCTTATCTGTATATGTATAAATCTATTTTAATAAAATATTTTTTGGACTTTCAAAAGTTATTTAACACGATTGCATGGCAATTTAAGTGCATTGTTAAAAAATAAATAACAAAATGTGATAGTTACTTGAGGACTCAGGCGACAAGACCTAATAGAATCATTATAGCCCATCCATTGCTGGAAGTCTGGGTATTCTCCTTTGTGAAGGAAGTATTGATGTCCTCTGTAGTTGGGGTGTTCATACAGGATCCAATTTCCACCCTCCACACGGATGGAGTTGCAGCGTCTAAAGAATGAAGACAGGTCTGGGCATTCAGTGTTACACTCATAAGAGCGACCCTGGAAATTCCTGTCTTCGTAGAAGATGATCTGTGAAAAGTAATATATTGTCAACCATTTGTACATTTCTTTCATTACTGAAAACAGATGATTTAAAATGCAAGTAATTCTGTTCTTGTAAAATAAAAAATGTGCTAACCTAAAGTCAGCAATTCTAAAAATCTAAGTACATTTAGTATACCTTTCCCATGTTGTAGGTTTAGATGTGTCCCAGTGAAGTGTGAACTCTGGACAGCAGGGATTGAAGGTTTATATACACAATGCTCTGAATGTGTAAAATTAATGCTTGCACTTTTCACCAGTGAACAAAAAAGAGAGCTGTTTCATCCCTTTTATGTAAAGGACCCCTCCGTTTCTTTGTGATTATTGTTCTTATTTGTTCCATGGCACAAAGCCGGCAAAACAGTGTGTCACTTTGAACAAATGATGATTTTACACTGTATGAAGTGTTTATATTGTATTTCAAGAACAGATGATAGGCAACTTTAAAAGAAAAAAAAAAACATATGGGTAGAAATACAATAGGACATTTACTCAAATCAGACCTCTAATGATTATAAAACTTTGCAGACATTACACCACTTTTGAACTCTAAAAATAAAAAAAAAGTTAATTTCAAAACCTGGGACATAAACAGAAATCCCAACGCTAATATCTGTGGACCATTTCAACCAAAACTTCCTCAGCAATATAGGTTTTATTTATAAATAGATTTAAATATATAAATATACATTTATTAATAATTTAAATACATTTTATATATTTCCCTCATATTAGATATCTGTTTAGAAAATTAAATGAGATGGCCGGACACCGGAACGGAATACGGTGTATTGCTTCTTTATTCCAAATGACAGGTTAAACAGCACAGAAGTCATAGCGAGTTAACACGTTTCACATGATATAGTGCTTGTTCATAACAAGAAGCCACTGACAGATTTGCTGCTAAAAAGGCAAAGCAGATAAATCTGATCAGTCTAGTTAACCCCAATTAACAAGCATTGTCATACATGTCATCAAGGTACTATTACAGTGATAATTAAGATCATACAAAAACAACATAAGAAATAAAAAAGGAGAAAGAAATATAAATATAAACACTGTGACAGACACCCCCTGTCAATAGTGTGTATCTGCCACATATCATTTTGAGGTTCATGATGAGAATGGGTGGCAGTGAGAGGTATGTAGCATGATGCAGACAGCACCGGCCACACCTTGCTCCCCACCGGGGGTATAATTTGCCTTCCCTGGGTTAATCAGGGTTTGTGCAGGGAAAGGAGACAAGCAGGCTGTGAGGATGTCATGTCTGCAGGACTGAAGCAGACCCAGTAAGGTCTGTTTACTAGCCAGGAGGCTTAAAACTGTTTTGGCTGGTGTTTGTTTTGGACTGTGTTTCTTACCCCTGCACGTTTATCCTTTTGTTTGCTGTACATGCTGACCAATAAATGTGGGCAGGAAGCCCTTTAACCTTACATATGGCTTGGATTACCTCTAGAAAGCTCTCAACTTTAGGCTGAACCCCACAACCTGGCAATCCCTCTACTGATCCTCAATGAAAAGCAAGTTTGCTGGCTGCCCAGCAGCAACAAAATGGTGCTGCACAACAAGAGACCAATAGACTGTTGGCTGGTGGTGAGCATGGAAGCACAAATGTCTGCTTTACCCCAAGACCGACAGGCCCTAACAAAAGAGCTACAGCAGTTGCCACCTCAGACTGCAAGTGTTTCCACTGGGTCCAATGAGATATATGTATGCTTGTGTAATTGGCCGCAGGACCAGTTATGGGCAGGTGCCTAGTCATGCAGGCACGAATATGGTCGCCAGGCAGAGAGAGCCATGTAAAATAAGTAGAAAGGTAAGAAGAAAGAAAAGGGAAGGGGAGAAATAGGGGAAAAAGGGAAAGCAGAGGAAGTGGGGCAGAGGGAGGATTGTTTCTACCCCTGAGGCTCCTTGTGTGTATATATTGATGCGCTGTATTAGGTTACAGTTCCAAATAGCATATAGGCAGCTGTGCAGATGGAAAGTGATCCAGCCAAAGCTGCCAAATGTGTATATACAGTACTTATGTGTCTCCCTTATTATTGCCATAAGCTTTTCATTTACCAGCATACCGTGTACCCGGCTTTTCACTTTGTCAAAGCTAAGGCCTCGTACACACGATCAAATCTGTCTGCTGGAAACGGTCTGCTAGACCGTTTCAGCAGACAGATTTGATCGTGTGTACGGGCAAACAGACGGATTTGGCCACCCGACAGATTTCAAAGCATGCTTTGAAATCTGTCGGCTGGGAACCCGTCTGCCCGACATGTCTGCCGGTTAGTACGCTAACCAGCAGACATGTCTTCTCGCACACGCGCCGAATGGTTTCGACGCATGCGCGTAAGTGTTTTACTTCCTGGTGACGTGGCGGCGTCAACGTCACCGCCACGTCAGCGCGCTGTCTGCTGGCAGGGATTTTGGTTTGCTCGTGTGTACACGCGAGCAAACCAAAATGCCAGCAGACAGATCTGTTCAAATCGGTCGGTCCGACCGATTTGAACAGACACATTTGATCGTGTGTACAAGGCCTAAGAGTTCCACATTTTCACAGTTTTAACACTAAATAACCCTTTCTGCAATTAAGGGTTAATCTTTCTTCTAATCTAAGCATGGCCACGTGTCCTCTTCAGCAACCTTAGTGTAAACGGTTTATTGCAGTTACTGAATTCACCTTTGATATGTTTGTACATTATAATTATATCCCCTCTTAAGCCCCTCTTTTCCAGTGTGTGTCCAATCTGTTATCAATCCTGATAGCTGAGGTCCTCCATCCACCTTATTTTTATTTATTTTTTGCTGTTTGCTTACATATATAAGGTGGTATGGTTTGACATTATAACTACATATAAATAGCTCACATACTGAACTCCAAGCAAACACTATGCTAGTCCAGTTATTCCCACAGTTTGCCTTCTGAGCTTCCACACAAGCCAGGAGAGTCCTCATTACCCATCAGGTGACAATGTCTATGTTGCAGTGTTGTTTTTAGATAAAGCAATTTTATTGTGAAAATGTACAAGAAAGCACATCCCCAGTCCTGAAGAAGTGGAATATACAGGAAACGGGTAGACTGACTATCAAATAGCATTGATGGGATGTTCAGAGCTTTCATAAGAATACACTGTAACCTAATGCATTTTATTCTGTAAAAATTGGATTTTAACTGCCAATGTACTGAACACTTTCACCTTCTTTCTGCCAGGTGTCACAAGTCAGCCTACAGTTTCTTGCAAAAGCAAACGCAGCTTTATTCCTGTACAAAATCTATAAAAACAACCAGTGCTAAAAAGACGGGGAGGGAAAAAATAGGTAGATGCTTTTCACATAATAATGCATGCTTTATTGTTACCACTGGATCGGCCCCGCGACACCTGCCAGCACCTGCATTTCTGCCCTCCGCCCAGCCCACCCAAACAAGTGCGGGGGCAAAGGCTAGTCTGCGAAGGGCAAGCACATAAGCTTTAATTTCTTCACCTGGCTGCTGCTGCCACTGATAGAACCAAAATCTTTTTGCAATCCCTAGTGGTTTAGGCTGAGAGCAGGGGCGTTGCTAGGTGGCAAAAAGACCAGGGGCTTCAGGATTGGGGGTGACGCGGCTTTTTTTTTTTGTTTTTTTGGCTGGGCGGTGGGGTTGTGTGACTTACCAGTGCCAATCAATGCTAACCAGTAAACACACCTGCCTGACACTGACCATTACACTGACCTGCCTGACCTAAATACACTGACCTGCGTGACCTACATACACTGACCTGCCTGACCTACATACACTGACCTGCCTGACCTACATACACTGACCAGTGACCTGCCTGACCTACATAACATACACTGACCAGTGACCTGCCTGACCCACATACACTGACCAGTGACCTGCCTGACCCACATACACTGACCAGTGACCTGCCTGACCTACACACACTGACCACTGACCTGCCTGACCTACATACACTTACCACTGACCTGCCTGACCTACATACACCGACCTGCCTGACCTACACACACTGACCACTGACCTGCCTGACCTACACACACTGACCAGTGACCTGCCTGACCTACAGACACTGACCACTGACCTGCCTGACCTACATACACTGACCACTGACCTGCTTGATCTACATAACATACACTGACCAGTGACCTGCCTGACCTACATACACTGACCAGTGACCTGCCTGACCTACACACACTGACCAGTGACCTGCCTGACCTACACACACTAATCACTGACCTGCCTGACCTACACACACTGACCTGCCTGAACTGCCTGACCTACATACACTTACCAGTGACCTGCCTCACCTACACACACTGACCACTGACCTGCCTGACCTACGCACACTGTGACCCACTGACAATGGCATACATATTACACACACTGTGACCTACTGACAATTACATACATATTACACACACTGCGTTTCTGACCTGCCCGAGCGGGGATGTAGCGTTGTCACGTCACACATCCTGCGGTCCTTGCATTGGCCCTGCAGGCTCCAGAAGGCAGGACCTGCGGTACTCAGCCGCACTAGGCCACTTTTGGCTGCTATGGAACTCGCCCACTTTCGGCCGCACTTGGCCACTTTCAGCCGCTATGACACTCAGCCACTTTCGCCACTTTCGCCCACTTTCGGCCGCACTTGGCCATTTTCGGCCACACTCACAGCGCTCGGGGCTAACAATGGAATGCAGCATTACATAGACTCTGGGCTTTTCGGGGTCACATTCGGGGCTTCAGCCCCCCTAGCCACCCCCTGCTGATGCCACCTGACTGAAAGTGATCCTCTAGCAGTGCCAGGAGCTCTGCCAATGTCTTAGTTGCTGGTTTTACAGGGGAAAGGAGATCCCTAATAGTGTCATATGTCTTAGAACCAACCACTGTCAGAAATACTGCTACTCGCCTGTTGTCTGGGATGGCATTTGCACTGAAATACTGTTCCAGTCTCTCAACCCAGGAACTCCAGGATGTCTGTTCTCCATCAAATTCACTTAATGTCCTGATTAACAACATTTTCCTGCTGGGCTCTGTGAGTGCTTTTATACAGGTGACAATCCACAATGTCTTTGTCTCTCTCTCAGACTGATAGACACTTTGTAAATCTCATCCTCATTGCCACTGTTATATCCTCTGAGTTGTGAAAGAGACAAGACTCTGGTCTTAAACAACGGATGTTTATTTCAGTACAGACTGTACACTGCAACATGCATCTCAGGACAGTACATCTTATTATGCTTCCTTACATGTGCTCTAAGATGGCTACTATACACCTTGACCCTTGTCATCACTCCTGGGTGGAGCCAGCCTTAAAGTGACAGTACGTGTGGAACCCTTCAGGTATAACAGATCTGTACAGGTCTATTGTGAACCAAAGCCATTTACACGCTGGTCAATTTATCGCGACCAACCCAAATTTGACCCTTCCCAGACAATTTGTCTGGAAACCTATAACAGTTACCAAATTTAAGACCTTCCTGGGCCTATGCCTCCTCATGGGCTTTACTAAAAAGAGTGAGTTGTGGTCATACTGGTCCACTGACCCAATTCACCATATGCCTGTGTTTTCTGTTGCCATGGCCAGTACTAGATACAAGCAAATCTTGCGGTTCATGCACTTCAACGACAATGAACACTGTCGTTCTTGGGGTGACCCTGCATATGATCGACTCCACAAAGCTTGGCCCCTCATAAACCACTTCAGCCAAAAGTTTGCAGCCTTGTATATCCCCGAACAAGTCTGTGTTAATGAGTCCCTGGTTAGCAGGGGCGAGGGAAAAGAGAGCAGTGTGGAGCCCCCTGACTGCCCAGACTACATAGTTAGCAGGGGCAAGTTGGTTTGGGACTTGGTGTCACCCTTATTCCAAAAGGGGTACCATTTATACGAGGACAATTTTTATACAAGCTCCAATGAGGTCCAATGTATTGCTTGCAGTGGGATGGTAAGACAAACATAGCGTTTTCGTTCTGTCTTGCATTCACGCAGACACAGCAGTCCAAACTGTAACAGCAACTGGTGTTGTTGAGCAGCTTTTCTGTGTCCACGAATACAACCTTAAAATGGGAGGGGTGGACTTAAACGACCAGATGATGGGGCCATACTTAACTGCCCATAAGGACAGATGCTGGTATAAAAAAGTGTCTGTATACTTATTCCAATTGGCTTTTTCAATGCTTATGTACTATACAAAGCATTAGGAAGAAGTGGATCCTTCCTAAAATTCCGGGAAGAGATCATCCCAGCCCTTCTGTATCCAGATGGTGCTGTGCCCCAACTTGCCAATCCAGATGCAGTGAGCAGGCTACATGAAAGGCATTTTCCTGATGTCCTCCTTGGTCGTCCTACCCAAAAAGCACCCCAAAGAAGATGTTGTGTCTGTGGAAAACGTGGACATAGGCGTGACACCAGCTTTTTTTGTCCCTCTTGTCCTGGCCAAACTGGTTTCTGCATCAGTGACTGTTTCTGTCGCTTCCACACACTAGTGGAGTATTATTATAGTGTGATTGCTCGGCCTCGGCTGCCGACATTGCGGGCGCGCTGGAAAGGTAAGTATCCATATTTTAAAAGTCAGCAGCTGAATATTTGTAGCTGCTGGCTTTTTAAAAAAAATTGATGGAACCTCTGCTTTAATATTAACCACCCATGTAACGCAGCCTTGGTTTGCTTTGGGACTTAAGATCTGACACCTTTACTTTCCAAGTAAACACAGAAGAAAAACCCCTTACCCGTAGAGGTGTCCTGTCTACCATAATTAGCCTGTATGATCCTTTAGGCTTTGCGGCACCTGTCACCATCCATGGTAAGGCACTACTTAGAGACTTAACCTGTGAGTCATTAGATTGGGACCACCCTCTACCCACAGACAGGAAGAACTTATGGCTGGAGTGGAAGGACTCACTAACAGCTTTATCAAACCTTAAAATTCCATGCCCATATGCTCCTCTGTCATCTGCAGACATTCAGCAAAGACTTTGTGTATTTTCGAATGCTTCTGTTAAAGCAATTGCTGCTGTAGCTTACCTGAAAACCATAGACATTAAAGGACAATGCCACAGAGGGTTTATAATGGGGAAAGCTAAACTTGCACCACTTCCTGAACACACCATACCCAAGTTGGAACTTTGTGCTTCAGTATTGGCTACAGAGCTAGCTGAACTAATTGCAACAGAGACAAACCTAGAAATTCAAAAAGCTGAGTCAATGCACACTTAAAGTTTCATTAATGCTCTTAGACGTTTCATTGCAATCAGAGGCCCAGTGAAACTCATTCGCTCTGACAGAGGGTCTAACTTTGTAGGAGCAGAAAAAGAACTTAAAATTCCTTCTAACTTGGACGTTAGAGTAGAAAGATACTTGAATGAACAAGACTGCACGCGGATCTTCAACCCACCTCACTCTTCTCACATGGGAGGTGTTTGGGAGAGGATGATAAGCATAGCCCACAGAATTCTTGACTCTATCTTCCTACATGTAAGAACTGCAAGGCTTACTCACACATTTTTAGTGACATTTATGGAATTTCAAGTGACTCTGAAGATCTAGTGGTCCTCAAACCTGCCATGTTACTCACGCTAAAGACTAGTCTTGCCAGTGCTCCAGTTGGAGAGTTTTGTGAGAAGGACCTTTACAAACTTCAATGGAGACAAGTACAAACCCTTGCCAATACCTTCTGAAGGGGGTGACGTCACTTGACATCAGGCGGGGAGTGTTTTGTCCACCAGATTTATATTCTGATTACCTGTATCTGTGTTGTTAAAAATAAGATTTAAAGTTTGTAATTTACATAAGACAATCATATGCGGAGTGCAGGCGCCATCTAGCTTCCTTTTTTGGTATTGCTTCTGTTCTGTTTATTTGATTCACTGTGTGTGTAGTAAAAAATTGTTAGTAAGCAGGGAATTCTGGGTAGAGTCTTCACAGGAAGTGAAAACAGCCACCATGATTTAAGAAGACACTGTAGGGAGCAGGACATGTCTTGCTCAATCTATCACCACCAATCCTTAGAGAACTCAAAAAGTACGTTTTTTTTCCTTAGAGAACTCAAAAAATAAGTTTTTACTATCTCATCTTGTATTATATATCGTTGTTTCTGCTATGTATGCTGTATTGTATGCAATAGTGTACTTATTGAGGTCTAGTTATGTTATTTTGTAGTTTCATCTAGCTTGTTCTAATAAAACTGGATCAAAGAAATATGGTATCTGAAGTTTTTGAGACAAGCAGGTTTAGCTGTCTGCCCTAGAGACAGAATACATGTTAATGAACTTATTGTATTGCCTTGGTGTATAAATATGTAAACATCACTGATTATTGTTAATGGCTTCATTTATTTAGAGCCCCTTTTCTATCTTGGCCTGGTATAATCTTTTTCTTCGATTTGTCAATTGTATAAAGAGATATTTGGGCTTTGTGGAGGCTAGATAATTGCTGTTTTACAGACTCATTATCTTTACAGGTGTGTTGCCTTTGTTAGCAATATTGATGCTACATGATTTGTCTGTATAGTAATCTTTAAAGACATCTGTGGTTTTATTTATATACAGTGCCTTAAAAAATTATTCATACCCCTTGACATTTTCTAAATTTTGTCATGTTACAACCAAAAATGTAAATTTTTTATATTGGGATTGTACAATGTGGCACATACATGGCGTGCATTTGTATTTTGTGGAACCACCTTTTACTGCAATTTCAGCTGCAAGTCTTTTTGGGGTATGTCTCTACCAGCTTTTCACATCTAGAGAGTGACATTTTTGCCCATTCTTCTTTGCAAAATAGCTCAAACAGGTGTATTTGGGGTGATGTGCAGTGTTAGTTTTCCATCACACCTAGCGTTTCACTTTTAGGCCAAAAAGTTACACATTGGTCTCATCTGACCAGATCACCTTCTTCCAAATGTTTGCTGTGTCCCCCACATGGCTTTTCGCAAACTGCAAACAGGACTTCTTATGACTTTCTTTCAACAATGGCTTTCTTCTTGCCACTCTTCCATAAAGGCCAGATTTGTGGAGTGCACGACTAACAGTTGTCCTGTGGACAGATTCTCCCACCTGAGCTGTGTAGGGTTACCATGGGCCTCTTGGATGCTTCTCTGATTAATGCTCCCCTTGCCTGGCCTGTCAGTATAAGTAGATGGCCATGTCTTGTTAGGTTTGCAGTTGTGCCATACCATTTTCGGATGATTGATTGAACAGTGCTCAGAGAGATGTTCAAAGTTTGTTTTGTTTTTTCATAACCTAACCTTGCTTGATGTGCCACTTTGTGTTGGTCTATCACATAAAATCCTAAATAAAATACATTTAAGTTTTTGGTTGTAACGTGACAAAATCTGGAAAACTTCAAGGGGTACAAATAATTTTTCAAAGCACTGTAAATGGTCTATATTATACACCTAAGGCATCCTTATAAATACAATCCATTCAATTTGGATTGAATACACCCCTGATCTGGGTCTTTGTAAGTCCCCTATAAACCTTGGTAATTATGATTATTCCGCTAGTTGGAATTTAGATTTGATTGATGTTTTTCATTTTCTTATCTTTATATAGTGGCATACCCTGTAAGGGGCTGTCGTCTCTATACTGTATATGGGTGGGTAATTTTCTGGCTTCCTTACCCTAGTGTCTGCCCCACAGGTGTAATCTTCTCCTAGCCTCCTTTTTCAATTCCCGCACGTTTGGTGTTGTATTTTGGTGAGTTGAGATGTATAAATGTGATTATAAAGTATGATGTAAGTAAATGTTTTGGAATCAGACAATGATCAGTTTTTTTTTTGTCTAGTTAGGTTCAATTTCTCGATCTCAAAATAAGGTCCTGAAGAAGCTATAGTTGGCAAATGTATTGACCCTGTGGATCTAGTAACAGTACAACTGGTGTTATTTGTATACATATTGTAAATGCCTTGTCACAATACTGTAAGAGACCAACATTAAACTATGTCATATAATCTTGTTTTAATTATTCTTTTATACACAATACTCAAAATTTTAGGATTTAAGTGTAATTTTTTGCATACAAGTAAAATCTGTTGAATTTCTTTTTCATGTGGATTTTGAGGTTAGGATGTGGTACATGTGGGGGTGGTCCTGTGTGTGTGTGTATATATATGTGTATATATATACTGTATATATTATACACAACAGTAAATGGTTCTTGCTCTGTATGGTGTTTGGTATTACTATTATAGAGAAGACACAGCTCGGGTAAGTAAGGCACATATGGCACATTTGCTCACTGCCTCATTGGTTAACACCAAAAAAAAAAAAAAAATGCTAGTTAGCATATTCCAGGTTATTTATTTTACATCAGATAATGAACTCGTCTGAAGGAACTGATTCTGGAGTTGATACCTCCCCAGTCAGAGCATCTCCTGTATTCTCCAGGTCTCAAGTAGTACTGACGTCCTCTATAGTTGGGCTCCTCATAGAACATCCAATGGCCATCAAGGACCTGACATGAATTGATATCATGATAACGGAATTTCTCATAGACTTGAGGACAATCCTCACTGAATTCCATCATATGACCTCGAAAGTCTCCTCTTTCATAGATTTTCACTTTAAATGGACCACGATGCTACAAAAAGACATTATAAAAATGAGTACCAGTCAGCACTGAGGACTGCCACAGGGACTTACAGTAAAGCAATAGTAATTTAGCAATTAATCTTTTGTTTGTTACTTATCTTCAAAGATCGTGCAAACATTTATGGACCAAAACCAGCATATTATAAACTATGGAAGTTTAAAATATATGAGATTACACAATAAACTTGTGTCAATTTCCCTTTTTTTTTTACTAACAATATCTATCTATCTATCTATCTATCTATCTATCTATCTATCTATCTATCTATCTATCTATCTATCTATCAATTCATACTTACAAGGGGAGCCAACCGGCAAGATTTAATGGAATCATTGAATCCCAGCCATTTCTGGAAATCAGGATATTCTCCCTTCCAAAGATAGTACTGGTAACCTCTGTAATTGGGGTGTTCGTAGAGGATCCAGTTTCCACTGTCTACACGGATAGAGTTGCAGCGGTTAAAATAGGTGGTCATATCGGAACAGTCTGTGCTGCATTCATAGCAGCGACCCTGAAAGTTCCTGTCCTCATAGAATAAGATCTGCAAAGATGTAATACAGCATTATATGTTTTCATTTTTTAAAGCTTTGCTTTTGAAGGCAGACAAACAGATGTAAATTTACACTATACAATAAAAAGAAACAGTGAAATAATCTTAAATATTAATATAAATAATACTGTAGCTGTTAAAGTATTTTAGTTAAAAATCTGTGAGAACTTTAGATAAACATTCTTGTCAAACACAACAATTTCTATTAAAACAAGATGCATGCATTGTGCATGTTTGACAAGAAAAAGGCTGCATCTTACCTGCTTTGCCTTCATCCAAAGAAACACAGCACAACTCATAGTAGGTCAAATGTTGCCTCTGAACTGTCATGTACTGTTCTAGTAAAGTCCAAGGCAACTTGCTTGACCTGCATTTGATGTGCATTTCAAACGCACATATAATGCAGGAAAACAACATAATAGGTCATCATAAGCTCTAACTCACTTAATAAATAAATAGTGTATGATAGATATTGGTTTGGTACATATAGTAGTAATTTCATTTTGTGAATTTGTAAAGAATGTATAATATTGTTCTAGTGAGATTATTGTAAAAGCATCCTTACCTTTCCCATTGTAAGGTGTAGGAATGGAGATGTAATCAATCACTGCCATGGGAACAGCATTGACATATATATAGTGCTGCATAATTTAGGAGTAGGACTTTTTTTCTGTCCAGTAAGGCGAATGTGTAGATCGTTTTAATTGTTTTGTTTGAGTGTGTGATTATTTGAATGTTACAATTGTCTGTCTATGCTAACACACGTTTATACCAAAGCCTTAGCTGCATAATACAGTTACAGCACAGTTGTTTCAGTTCTGAATAAACCTATTCTTTTAGAATATAAATGGTATGTATGCTTGCATAAAGGAGCCATAAAGAGCAGTACATTAAACATTTCAGCATGATCAGCTAAATACAAAACCTGAGCAAGAACTATAGTATGGTGGAGCATTTTAAAACAAGCTCTCTCCATAGAAAACATGTCAAGCTTGGTTTCAGGAGTTTATGAGAGTGTCAATTTACTTAGACGTCAATAAGAAACATTTGCCGTTGTAAAGCACATGTAAACTCAAGGCCAATAATAAATAATACATAAAATGTTTGTTAGTATTTTAATATAAAAACACTTTAAAAGGCAACAGTGGTCCAATCGGTAGAAGCCTTGCAGGGATTGCTGTATAGGGGCCTTAAAACTAGGAGTGATTTAACACCAGCCATGAGAACAACAGTGAAAATCTGGAAAGCTGTTATAGGAAGAGAGGGGGAAAAAAATAAAATAATAACCTTTCTCCAAATACCCCTCTGTGGAGGAACCCGGAATTACCACATCTAGATTCGATTCAGGATCCGGTAACGTGGGCTAAATATGGGGTGAAGAAGCTATCCCAGTTGATACAGGAGGGAAAGTTCCTATCATATATAGAGATGAGACAGCTCTGGAATATTCCAGAGAGTTATGAGTTCAGGTATAGGCAGCTCAGTCATGCCTTAATGGCCCAGTTCCCAGAGGGAACTCCACAATTGATGGAATCAGATATAGAAGAAATGGTAAGAGGTGGGAAGAGGACAATGTCAAATTTTTATGGATATTTGATAAATACTACACCCCACGATATGGGTAAATTAAGGGAGAATTGGAAGAGAGAAGCCCCGGGCTTGGAGAACTGGGAGGAAGTATGGAGGTTCCCATTAAAGATTTTGGTATCCCTTCGAGACAAATTGATACAATATAAAATTATACATAGAAGCCACTATACCCCATATAAGCTCCATAAGATTTCACTGACCAATTCTCAGAATTGTTGGAGGTGTGTAGTTGCCACAGGAGACTTTATGCACATATTCTGGCTTTGTCCCAAAATAGCAGTATTCTGGAGTGAAATTCTGAGTATGATAGCAAGAGTGACATCTGTAAGATTGGAACAAGAAGTGGAGGTCTGTCTCTTAGGATTAATAGGGGGTAAGGCTATTTCAAAAGAAATGAAAACACAGATAGGTTTGCTGCTGTTCTATGCCAGGAAGGCAATAGTGCTAAATTGGAAGAAATTGGAGGCCCCCTCAATAGCACAGTGGAAAAACCTAGTGAACAGTAATATGATATTATACAGAGAGCTATATTGCAATAGAGGTTATGGGGAGAAATATAGAAGAGTATGGGCAAATTGGATAGAGAACTCTATAACAGTGTCAGGATAAAAGGGGGAAAAAGAATGACAACACAGTGATTGAAAGAGTTGCATACATTTTTGTCACCCTGTAACAGAATGTGAGGTCTGCACACTGACACTTGCAATATCAACACGGCCATCTATCAATATGCTATGGTAAAACTATATATCAGTTTTCTCATTAAAGCCAAAGTGCTTTCAACTTGCCATAGCTAGAATTTCATTGAATCAGAATATAGTCAGCAATAATAGGAATATTCCATGTAAAACATATATACAGCCAGTTTTCAGTGTACTGCGTGTAGTCAGGGACAAGTTGTAAAAAAAAATTGCAGCCAGCAACAATTCTGAAAAATTTCAGTTGAAAAAAACACATGCAGCCTGTTATGACTGTAGTGCAGAGATGGACTGTGAAAAAAATTAATTGTAAGCAGTACACAGTTAATTAGGAAATATGACCTGTGAAGCAAAAACCATCTGAAACCTGTTAAGACTGTAGTGCATGAGGAGAAGCTGTAAAGAAGACATGCATCAGCAGCAAAAAAAAAAATTTCTTCCCCCAACCCAAAATTCCCCAAAATACACACAATTTGGCTACCTAAAAGGTAATTAGTAAGGGTTTACTTGAGGATACCAGTCCCTACAAGACTTACACTAATCTGACCCTTTGCACTTTATCAGCAGTACTTCTTATGCTTTCCCTATCACAGCTAAGCACATTATCAAAATGATTACAGGGAACCCAACCTTTTATAGTGCAGGGACTGGGTTATCCAACACCCCCTTATTGGCTCTACTATGACCAAAGTTTAAGGACAAATGTCAATTTTCAATAACTATTCAGAGAACATAGCTATATAACTAAATTTTATTATTTGAATAAACTAGATTTGATTATTTCTCTGACACAGTATTTGGATTTTTTGTAAAATTTTATAAAGATCATCGACTCCCGAAATCCCCAACTGGTACAGCGTTAATAATTAGTGAAACTCAAGTACATATATGAATCAATCACATAAAGAAAATGTATAAATTATACAAATGATAAGTAAACCAACAGCATAATTAAAGCTAAAAATGAATAAATACACCATAAAAAACAAAAGTGACAGAGTGTGTCAAAAATATATATAAATTCAATGTGTAAGTCCAATACTCCAAAAACTTAAGAGGGCTCCTTGGGGTGAATGAATCAGTAGTGAATCTTCCACCAGTTGTGCCACCGCCACCAACTTCGAAAATGCACACTCACCAGACCCAAATGTAATAATCGCCTTTAAAATTTCTCCTTTCTTATCAGCCAACACGCTATTTCCCAGATGTAAAGTGGTAGATGTTTCCTTTCTCTCCAGCCCGCTCACTGTTTCCCTCTTTTCATGGGGTAATATCTTAATTCTATGGTGTTGTGCCTTTTAGACTGGCACTTGTATCTCTAGCATTACTGAGCGCCACCAACGCTCCGCCGTATGTTGTTTTTGTCTGGTGGCGTGCGCTCCATGCCTCGGTCTCTGTGCGGTTCAGGGGATTTCCGCGTGATGTATTTCCGCCCAACCTGCGTTACCCAGAAGCCTCTATGCATTTCGCAAGCAACGTTGGGTCATCAGCTTCCTACCATTTTACATCTGGGAAATAGCGTGTTGGCTGATAAGAGAGGAGAAATTTTAAAGGCGATTATTCCATTTGGGTCTGGTGAGTGTGCATTTTTGAAGTTGGTGGCGGTGGCACAACTGATGGAAGATTCACTACTGATCCATTCACCCCAAGGAGCCCTCTTAAGTTTTTGGAGTATTGGACTCATTGATTTCATATATATTTTTGACACACTCAGTCACTTTTGTTTTTTATGGTGTATTTATTCATTTTTAGCTTTAATTATGCTGTTTGTTTACTCATCATTTGTATAATTTATACGTTTTAGAGTTGTCCCGATGCCTCTTTTTTAGGACTGAGTACAAGTACCGATACTTTTTTTCATGTACTCGCCGATACCGAATACCGATACTTTTTTTTACATGTGTCCCCAAATGCAGCCATGTCCCCCACATATGCAGCAATGTCCCCCCAGCCATGTCCCCCACATATTAAGCCATATCCCTCCAGCCATGTCACTCTAGCCATGTTCCTCACATATGCAGCCATGTCCCATGTCCCTCTAGCCATGTCCCTCACATATGCAGCAATGTCACATGTCCCTCTAGCCATGTCCCTCACATATGCAGTGATGAGCCATGTCCCTCACATATGCAGCAATGTCACATGTCCCTCTAGCCATGTCCCTCACATATGCAGCAATGAGCCATGTCCCTCACATATGCATCAATGTCACATGTCCCTCTAGCCATGTCTCTCACATATGCAGCAATGAGCCATGTCCCTCACATATGCAGCAATGTCACATGTCCCTCACATATGCAGCAATGTCACATGTCCCTCACATATGCAGCAATGTCACATGTCCCTCACATATGCAGCAATGTCACATGTCCCTCACATATGCAGCAATGAGCCATGTCCCTCACATATGCAGCCACCTCCCATGTCCCTCTAGCCATGTCTCTCACATATGCAGCAATGTCACATGTCCCTCACATATGCAGCAATGAGCTATGTCCCTCACATATGCAGCAATGTCACATGTCCCTCACTTATGCAGCAATGTCACATGTGCCTCACATATGCAGCAATGAGCCATGTCCCTCACATATGCATCATTGTCACACGTTCCTCTAGCCATGTCTCTCACATATGCAGCAATGAGCCATGTCCCTCACATATGCAGCAATGTCACATGTCCCTCACATATGCAGCAATGTCACATGTCCCTCACATATGCAGCAATGTCACATGTCCCTCACATATGCAGCAATGAGCCATGTCCCTCACATATGCAGCCACATCCCATGTCCCTCTAGCCATGTCCCTCACATATGCAGCAATCTCCGTTCAGCCATTTCCCCCATACGCAGCCATTTCCCTTACCTTTGCCTCAGAAGCCGCAGCATTCATTTGAATAGCCCGCCCGTATAGACACTCCCCCTTGCTCGCGATTGGACAGTTCATGATCCCCCATCTAATCGCGAGCAAGGGGGAGTGTCTATATGGGCGGGAACACTACAGCTATTCAAATGAATGCTGTGATGTTCCCGCACAGCGTTTAACCCTTTGCATTGGCGGCGCGATGCGACGGCTTTCGATCCGGCGGCGCGATGCGGCGGCAGCGGCGGGGGGGTGGCGGGGGGGGGGTTGGGAAGTATTCTATTTAGGCATCAGGAGTATTTGTGCGAGTACAAGTACTCGCGCAAATACTCGGCATCGGTCCCGATACCGATACTAGTATCGGTATCGGGACAACCCTAATACGTTTATTATAATAAATATTAGGGTCAGCGCAGTAACATATTTGCACAATTTTCACACACCCCATAATTTGAGGTGTCCACAGTATTGCAGCAGACCACCCATTTTTATTGATAAAAATATTCACAATATTGATGAGCGCCGGTGACACAAAACGTACATAAAGAAAATGAATGCTCAATAAATGCTCAATAAATAAATCAATATATTTATTAAAAACTAAAAATTATTTTGTCCATTAACTGCTTAAACTAAAAGTCCAGTGTCCATGTTGAAAATTGTGTAGATACATTTTCTGTCTCCGTAAAAAAACACCTAGGGGCCAGATTCTTAGAGGCGTTACGACGGAGTATCTCAGATACCCCGTCGTATCGCCTTTTTTTTGGACTCGTATCTATGCGTGTGATGCTTAGCATCACTTTTGCATAGATACGCTTCTACATCCGACAAGTGTAATACAATTACACTTTCGGATCGTAGGTGTAATGACAACTCCGGCCACTAGGTGGCCTTTACGTTGTTTTTTCATTTGCATATGCAAATGAAGTAGTACGCGATTCTCGATCGCTTTTACGCCGCCCCGTCGTCGCGTACGTCGTTTACGAACTCGTAAGGTTACCCCAGCTTCTATGTGGAGTAACCTTACGAGGTCCCGTCGGATGCCGTCGTGTCCCGTCGGACGCCATGTTAAGTATGGCGTCGGGTCAGCGTCGGCTTTTTCCGTCGCTTACGTCGTTTTACTAACTCGTTCGCGAATAGGGACTTGCGTAAATGACGCTCACGTCGTTTTGACGTCGGTTTCATCGACCCTTCCCGACGTGAGCTGGAGCATGCGCACTGGGCTTTTTCCCCGGCCGGCGCATGCGCAGTTCGTGCGACGCGGGGGCGCGCTTAATTTAAATACAAGCCGCCCCATTTGAATTGCGCGGGTTTACGCTTGGCGATTTACGAGACGCCAACGCAAACTACGGAGCAAGTGCTTTGAGAATAAAGCACTTGCTCTAGCACGCAGCGGCGGCGTAGTGTAAATGGCTTACGCTACGCCGCCGCAAATATATGAGAATCTGGCCCCTAAGTGTGTCTACAAATCAATAAGCAAATAATCCTTGGTACTTGTATAAACTCAGCCCAGATAGGGGATCCACTTGTTCAGCACCTGGAAAAATCCTCCTACACTTGCCACTCTCAATTGGTTTCACTCAATCCAGGATGAAAGGATGCAAGCCATAAAATAAATTGTAAACCTGTGATACCATTCATAGATCTTTATAGATTAAAAACTTACTCACATAACAACAAAAGACTGTGGGCAAAACAAAGGTATTGGTAGTCTGCACTATGTGGCTCTAAAGTTTCCTCTGTGAGGAATAAATTAATACATTTTCTATCTCCATTCAATCCCTTTTCGTTTTGTGTATATATATATACTATTGTTAAGAAACATTAGTCCATTTTAAGTGATTTTTCCGACTATATCTGAATTCCAAGCCCCCTCTCTCTCCTCATACGGGGGGGTAAAACATGACTTGGGTTACTTTAAGTGTAAGTTAAACACCTAGGCCCAGATTCAGAGAGCCATTACGCCTGTCTAACTGGTGTTAGACTGGAGTAATTTCAAATTACGCGCGTTTTCTAGCTAGTCGAAAACCTCAAACCATGAATAGACGGCTGCGGGCTTCAATTCGACTGGATTACGTGTTTGTACGCCTTGGGATCTACGCTGCAATAAAATTGCGGCCACTGGGTGGACTTCCCGTCGTTTTCGGCGTGGGGGTATGCAAATGAGCTTTTGCCGCCAACCCCCGAAATTACGATCTTCAATCGCAATCTCTTATGGCACCTTTAGTCATCTTTTATTTGCGTAACACTATACCAGCTTTTTGCTGCTCTAATATTAGACAGCCCATGTTAAGTATGGCCGTCGTTCTCGCGTCGAATTTCTACGTTTTCCGACGTCTTTTATTATTTTTAACGTAAGTCGTCCGGGAATAGGAATGTTTGTTAATGCCGCTACTCAAACAACGAATGACGTAACAACGTGATTTCGCGCAATGCACGGCGGGAAATTTCTGAACGGAGCATGCGCAGTTCGATCGCCGCTTCACGCCCCCCAAACGCGTATTTCGATTACGCGGCGAGAAATAGACTACGCCGCCGTAGCGTACGGGCAAAAATCTACCAGGATTCGGTGTAGAGCCTGGTAAAATACGGCAGCGTAGAGTATTTCGATTACGCAGCGCAATATTAAGTGTATGTGAATCTACCCCCTTATTGCCAGGCACAAATATGCTATCAGGGATAATCTAGTACAATTATAACTAGGAAGACATTTTATTGAAAAGGGACATTCGGTCTCTTAATTAAAATTCATGGTTATTGATGGGATAAAAAAAAATAATAGAAGCAGAAGCAATTGTGAATTGCTGTTAAAAAAAAAAAGGGTGAGCTGCAGTGGATCCATTTTTTGGATACCCTGCACCCCAGAGTGTTACATTAAGATCTGGATTTGTACCTTTTAAACTTATCCTTTAAATAATGTTTTGTGTAATTTTGTTGTTATCTATTCCTTATTTTAAAGCTTTTTCTGGAATGGGGTCGAATCATCTCTGTAAAAATATATGTATTAAACACTGACCCCACAACAGTTTGCTTTGTATAAGGTCTTGTTCAATCTGTATATTGTGGCCCAGATTCACAGAGCGATTACGCCTGCGCAACAGGAGATGCGCGTGCGTAAGTCGAAATGTGCGCGTGCGTTTCGATGCGCGGCATCCCCAGAACGGGATACGCCAAAAATCTACTTTTTTTTGTCCCGCGTAATTTCGTTAGACTGGCGCATCCGTCCGCGCAAAAGTGCGCTAGACACACCATTGATTTGCTAGTCAAATATGCTAATGAGGGACTTACGGGGATCCACAAAACAACGTTGGGGCAGCGCAGGCGACGCAGTGTGCGCAACAGCAAAATGTCCTGTCTAAAATTAGAGCATATAAAAGCTGGTCTAAAAAGAGAAAAAAAGTCTACTTGTTAGATAAAGCAACACTGTTAGTGAGGAGCTCAGCAGTCACACGTGTTGCACAACAATCTGTATGCCAACATGCCAGGGGCATCGTCGCACATAGCTATACTACTGACTTTAGATGAACAAAGAAGGATGAGGGCACGGAGGATGGCACGGAGGATGGCACGGGAGAGGATATACCGCACCCGCATAGACCTGTTTGGCATGAGTGATTCTGAGGTGTTTCGCATCTTCAGATTCACCCCTCATGCCATCCTGGAATTAACCACAACCCTGCAGGAGGACATCACCAGCCCAACACACCGCTCACATGCAGTGCAGCCACTGGTCAAGGTACTGGCAACACTCCATTTCCTTGCCAGTGGCTCTTTTCAGCGTACAAGTGGAGTGGTGGCTGGGATGTCACAATCCTCCATGAGCAGATGCGTGCACCAGGTTGTCCCTGCAATTCTCAGACGCATGGCCAACCAAATCATCAAACCCACCACTGAGGACCTGCGACTGAAGGCAATGACAGATTTCTACAAAATTGCCAGATTCCCACGCACTGTGGGGGCCATTGATTGCACACATGTGGCACTCCAGCCCCCCCAGGAGACAGAGCACATGTACCGCAATCGGAAGCATTGGCATTCCATCAATGTACAGGTGATAGTCGATGCCCAAGGCCTCATATGGCACGTCCGTGCCAAACACCCAGGGTCCAGCCATGACAGCTACATATACAATCAATGCCACATCCAAATGGAATTCGATCAGAACGTGTATGGGGACACCTGGCTGGTTGGTGAGTGACATGGGAGTCAGGCATGACTATCCCCTCCCATGATGCACATCACAAGGGGCACATGCATGACTAACATCCTCCTGTCTTTTCCCTTACAGGTGACTCTGCATATCCACTGGGACCCCATCTCATGACTCCTATCCGGAACCCCGAAACCCCAGGAGAGGAAAGATACAATCAAGCACATGCCCAAACACGAGCAGTGGTGGAGCGCACCTTTGGCCTCCTAAAGTCACGTTTCCGATGCCTGGATAAGTCTGGGGGTACCCTCTTGTATTCCCCAAACTTCGTGTGCCAGATCATCGGTGCATGTTGCATGCTGCACAACTTCGCAGAAAGAAAGGGCCTGATGATTGACCTACTTGATGACCGGACCCCTGAACCAGACAATCCCCCCCTAACCGAGGCTACCCCGTCTTCTGAGGGAAGAGCAGCCAGGAGACAGCTCACATTGGGCATCTTTGCACGTTAAACATACACATTAATCATGGCACAATGAGAATGCATGCATGCACAACACTGTGGTCCCTAGCACACACACCACATCCTCATCTAATTGGATTGGCACCAGTCCACCATGCAGGACTTGTGAGCAGCAACGCCATGCCAAGGCTCCAATTATGTCACTGTACATTCATACACCATTCACACGGACCTGGGGATCACTTCTCCCTGGTCCTGGGGAACCCTTCTCCACCAAAATTGAGGGTGACACCCCTTTTCCGGCAGGAATGTCACCCCCACATTCACACAGCATTCACAACACAAAAAAAAAAAATTACCTACAAAAGCAAAAAATTTCCAGCAAAAAAAAAAATAATAATAAAAAAAAAAGGGGGAAAAACAAATTATTGCCCTTTGCGTGAGCCACGCCTGGGGCGCCCCCGGCCACGGGCCCGGCTTCTCAGGGGAGACTCATGGGGAAGGGGTAAAACCGGGGAAGGAGGAGCAGCCCCTGATCTCTGCCCACCTGGCGGCCTGCCCTCCAAGGCCACGGCTATTCTGTCCAGGGCAGCACCAAGTGTTGCCGTGTTGGCCTGGATAGCCAGGGTAAGGGCCTTCACATCCTGCCCAACGCCTGCTGATGTCATCTGCAGTTCGTTTAGGCAGGTTGTGAAAGCCCGGGAGTGGGAGTCCAGGTTCCCCAGCGTATCCTTGATGGAGGACAGGCTCTCCTCCATCCGCACCAATGTCTGGCTGACCTGTCCCAGATGGCGGGTCTGGAGGAACTGGTCCCTTCTCAGAGTGGCGGGCAGGAGATCGGCCACCCCCCTGGTGGTCTGGGATGACATCCTGCCTCCAGCTGATGCTTGTGGCCGGGGAGAAGGGGAGGCCCTTGTGAGGGGAGCCATGTTGGGGGAGGAGGGGGGGGCTCCCCCTTAGGGAGGCCTGCCTGCTGCCAGCCAGAGGGGAAGAGTCCTCAAAAACCAAACGTCCAGTGCCTGACATGGACTCCTCCTCCTCATGATTCTCCTCCTCCTCATGATTCTCCTGCTCCTCTTGAACCTCCTCCGCGGACTCCGGCCTTGTTGGGGGGGCCTCATTAGGCTGCTGTCCTGGGGTTGGTGCGGTCAGGCCAGATGGCCCTGCACCCTCCTGCACATCTGTGGATGACACAAAACATTCACAGGTTGGAGGATCCACACACTTGCCACATATTCCCTTTCACCCCCTCCCCCACACATGCTACACACCTGATATTAAAAAAAAAAAAACTTACCTGGCACCACGGGCTCCGGACTTGAATCAAAGCCGGGCAGGCCCTCAACTTCATGCCGATGAAAGGTCAGGGCCACCGCACGCTCCTCCGCTGTCAGCCTAATACGGCATGGTGGGCCCCCTCCTGTGCCCCTGGCATGGGCATGCATTCTGGCCATCTTCTGTTTGACCAGATGCCGGAGGTCATTGATTTTTTTGTCAATCCCAGACCGGGTCCGTGTCTCCCCCTGCCCCGCTGAATTGACCTGCTCAGTGATTCTATCCAAAATCTCCCTCCTCCTGGCCGGGGTGGTGTTGGCACTCTCTGGGCCGTGGAGGTAACGCCCATACTCGCTAATGGCCCGGGCAAGAATTTGTTTTTCCACAACTGTAAAATTCAGCTTTCGTTTTCTCTCAGTCATCCTTCCAAAAAAACTCAGTCCCAGTCAACAAAATTCACGCACACAAACAAGCCCAACCAATCAAGCAAAAACACACACAGAGAGAAAACTACTCAGCAAGAAACAGTCACAAAACAAAAATACAGCAGGAAAAGAAACAAACACAAATATATCAATCAAACAAACAGTCTCTCAAACACTTATCAAAAACCACTTTCAAAAATCTACTAACAAACACTTGATCACACAGAACACTAATCTGACAACTACAAAACACACCGCAACGAACAACAGGACAAAAGCACTTGGTTAAATGGGAAGGGACAAAGGGATGTACTTTTGCAATGAAAGTGCGTTTGTGTGTGTCTATTTATGCTGTTTGCGTAGTTCACAACGTTGCCCTAGTCCATTTCCAATTTCACTGATTGCGCCGCTCCCGAGTTGTGAGCATGCGCACAGCGGAGCTGACATGGTCTCCTTCAAGCGCGCATGCGCGAGCCGGCCGGCCCTTCATTTGCATGGGGTCACGGCTCATTTCAATGTAACACGCCCACGTCCTTCCCAATTTGTATTACTCCTCCTTACGCCTCTGAAAAAACGTTACGCATGCGCAATTTCCTGCGCAAAAGCTACGAGAATAGGGTGATTACGCGGCAAAATTGCGCAAGTCTAACGTAAAGGCGGTGCGCTACGCCGGTCCAATAATGCGCAGATGTACCTGAATCTGGGCCTGTATTTTTAACAATAGGTTACCATTTGGATGCTTCTGGAGAGATGTCGGGGAATGCACCTGTCCCGTTAACCATTTCTCTACTATATAAAAAATTAACATATTGTGGATGTTACCTTAATTGATGATTAATTGAATAATTGATTCCAAATGTATTTTGCAATGTTTTTAAGTCTTTATGGGTGTATCATGATTCATATGTGTTATTATCTATATGTGTCTCTATGGTATGTATTTGATGTATGCAATTTATTATCTTTATATATAAATGATCAAGTGTCATGGATCCTGAAGAAGTGACTTTTTTTTTTGTGTTTTACATATATTGTATGCACTCTCTTTAGTGGCATACTTAGCCCAGGTTCACACTATAGTGACCTTGCATCTGATTTGCCCCTGCACCACAGGTGACGATCACATGCAATGTCTGTGCAATGCGAGTTTAGCCATACAGTTACATGGCTGAACTCACATTGGACTTGCAGAAAAAAAGTTGCAGGGCCTTTTTTATTCCCCCGCACTGGAATCGGATCGCATGGGTGTTCTCACCTATGCAATCCCATTCCCTTCCGAATCCACAGTTTGCATTGCGATCTGTGAACCGATCTGGGGGTGTCATTAACATTGTATTAACACCCACAGCGGTTCACAGAGGACAGTGGGAACTGCCTGCGGGAGAGATGCGATGCAGAAACCGAAGCTGGAATTGCACTGGTTCCTGCATCGCATATGTGTGAACCTAGGCTCAAAGTCCCATTGTATTCCTCTCTTCCCTACCACCATTTTGGTGGAGCATGGGTGAGAGGTTTTAGGTCTCTAATTCACTCTACAAAGGACTTCCACATTTGTTCCTGTGCTTCAGAGCATCTTCACCCCCTGCTTCTTATACCCCCACCAAGTGTGCATCAGCTGCAATGATGGCACAAACTGAAGTCACATGTCTGGCACATCTAGACAACATAGGGAATTCTGTATGTATAGTTTGGGCAAAATCAATATAATTATATAATCAATGCAAATGTTGGTATGGGCATATTAACCACTTCCCTACGGCCGTACGAGTATATACGGCCGCAGGGTGGTTCTAAATCTCCGGGCTGCCGTGTTTTCACGGCAGCCCCTTTCCTCGTTCCCAGCGCACGCTCCAGAGCGCGCAGCGGGGAACTTGTGTACTGGCCGTGTCCCTTGGACACAGCCAATCACAGATCGCCGCGAACGGCCAATCAGAGTGGCCGTTTGCGATGCGATCTGATGGGCCAATGAGAGATGATCTCATATGTAAACATATGAGATCATCTCTCATTGCCGGCTCTCACAATGACAGCGTCCTGTCATAGAGAGAGCATACCGATCTGTGTTCCTAGTACATATGGACACAGATCGGTAACCCCCCCCCCTCCCCCCACAGTTAGAACACAATGCAGGAAACACATTAACCCCTTCCTCACCCCCTAGTGTTAACCCCTTCCCTGCCAGTCACATTTATACAGTAATTAGTGCATATTTATAGCACTGATTGCAGTATAAATGTGAATGGTGCCAAAAATGTGTCAAAAGTGTCCGATGTGTCCGCCATAACGTCACAGTCGCAATAAAAATCGCAGATCGCCGCCATTACTAGTAAAAAAAAAAAATAATAAAAAATAACAATTCTGTCCCTTATTTTGTAGGCGCTATAACTTTTGCGCAAACCAGTCGCTTATTGCGATTTTTTTTTTTTTAATCAAAAATATGTAGAAGAATACGTATCGCCCTAAACTGAATATTTTTTTTTAAATTGGGCTATTTTTTATAGCAACAAGTAAAAAATATTGTATTTTTTTTCAAAATTGTCGTCCTTTTTTGTTTATAGCGCAAAAAATAAAAATCGCAGAGGTGACTAAATACCACCAAAAGAAAGCTCTACTTGTGGGGAAAAAAGGACGCCAATTTTGTTTGGGAGCCATATCGCACGACCGCGCAATTGTCAGTTAAAGCGACGCAGTGCCGCAAGCTGAAATTTCACCTGGTCAGGAAGGGGGTTTACATGCCCAGTAAGGAAGTAGTTAATAATGGCCTTTTCCTCACCCTGACTGTTTATAAATATGTCTTGATACTCCTGACACTCTCCTGATAGAGTAAACTATATGTTCTGCGATATGCATTAAATTTGCTTCACTCCACTGACTCATTGAAATCTGCTACTAAAATGTTTAATTTAAAGCGGTTATGTCAACTAACCACAGACACAAAATTACAAGCATAAATACTCCAGCATCCTAAATGTGATTTTTTCCTACCTGCAAGGCTTTAGCGTTATTCTATTGCAAATTGAAGGTCACATGATCGATCTAACTTACAGAGTGATCCACGGACCTGCAGGTAAGCTTGCCAAGAAAGCGTGGAATGACGTCCTTGCAGGAAATTACATTGCTGACGAAATGCAGTCAGACCAGGCAGTAATGTCACTTCCCCCTTTCCCCAGCCAATTGCTAAATGAGAAGAAAGTAGCAGCTGGAGGGGGCTTGGTTGGAGAGGGTGTGCTTTTCCACAGACATGGCTTTACTAGTTATACTAAATTTATTGCAATATTATATTAATTGAATTGAGAACATTTTGACTATTACTACTTAAAGATCTGAAAGCAGCCAATAAAATATTTTTTATGGACTCTTGCAGCCGTATACCCCTTATAGACCAAAGCAATTTTTACATTTCCACTATGTACTTATTTATTTTTGAATAAATGCATCAATGCATAAGATAACAATACAAAACATATACAACTATAGTAATAAATACTTTGGGGTAGATTCACATACACTTAATATTGCGCTGCGTAATCGAAATACTCTACGCTGCCGTATTTTACCAGGCTCTACACCGAATCCTGGTAGATTTTTGCCCGTACGCTACGGCGGCTTAGTCTATTACTCGCCGCGTAATCGAAATACGCGATTGGGGGGCGTGAAGCATTTAAATTAAGCACATCCTCCGTTCAGAAATTTCCCGCCGTGCATTGCGCGAAATCACGTTGTTACGTCATTCGTTGTTTGAGTAGCGGCGTTTACGAACATTCCTATTCCCGGACGACTTACGTTAAAAATAATAAAAGACGTCGGAAAACGTAGAAATTCGACGCGGGAACGACGGCCATACTTAACATGGGCTGTCTAATATTAGAGCAGCAAAAAGCTGGTATAGTGTTACGCAAATAAAAGATGACTAAAGGTGCCGTAAGAGATTGCGATTGAAGATCGTAATTTCGGGGATCGCCTGCAAAAGCTCATTTGCATACCCCGACGCCGAAAACGACGGGAAGTCCACCCAGTGGCCGCAATTTTATTGCAGCGTAGATCCCAAGGCGTACAAACACGTAATCCAGTCGAATTGAAGCCCGCAGCCGTCTAATTATGGTTTGAGGTTTTCGACTAGCTAGAAAACGTGCGTAATTTGAAATTACTCCAGTCTAACACCAGTTAGACAGGCGTAATGGCTCTCTGAATCTGGGCCTTTGTTTTTTTTTTGGGGACAAAGTGTGCTTTCTTGTGAAAATAATGTCCTGAAAAAAAAATGTTTTATGTCAATTATAGACAGAAGGATGCAAAAAAAATACAGATATTTCCCATCACTTCTTGTCCTATAACCACATCAGGGAGGTAGAGGAAATGTATCCACAGCGAGGGAACCCCTGGTTGCCATCAAACCTAATGTCCCCATTGAATAAATTTGCCTCTATTCCTGCTTTGCCGACAACCCAAAATTTGGAATTTTCTAATCACTTTCATCCTCAGGTATTTCAAACAGGGCTAGCAGTTAGGATAAATATCTTTAAAAGGCACCGACAATGGTAAAAACCTGATAGCGGTTATAATCGCACTCCACTCTATCCAAACCTAAAAAGGTTTGCCTTTCGTTTGTACTTTAACCTTTAACATGTTATGGTAATTTCAAAAGTTGTTTCCAAGCTTTCATTAGAATAAAAGCTGATGATCCTTCAATAATGATTCATGTTTAGGTACTTCCTATTATAGGGTGACAACTGTCTCCCTGATGTAAAATTGCATTGTCACCACGCCACATGCAACTGTGGAGACTACAAGTGTTATTGCTTAAAGTGGATGTAAACTTTCTCCCACACCCAGAGAAGTGAACAGTCTCAGATGATACACAGGGATGAAACAAATCTCCCTACATAAGTTTTACATGTATATCTGTCTTCAGCTTGCTATATTCTTTAGAATTCTAACATCGTGGTAACATTTTTACTTCCTCATTTAGCAGTAGAAGTGTATTCTTGACATACTCTGTGTGACAGCTGATTGGAGGAAAGGCACAAACCCCCACTCCACATAGGCAGGAAAACAAAGATACTTTCAGAGCTGTGCTTTGATAAGACAAGCTTTCTACTAATTTATTTATAGCACCCATCATGACACAAATTTCGGGCTGGTTTTATCTCTCATCTCTGAGAACGAGTCAGAAGTTTTCATGCTGATAACAGAGGAACGAAACAGCAGAAAGACACAGGACTTTGGAGAGAGATAAGAAAACACTATAGATATATGTGCCTTCTAGTGATGAGCGGAATACGCCATATTCGATTTTGCGATATTTCACGAATATATAGAAGAATATTTGTGAAATATTCGTTATTATCGAATATTCGTGATATTTTATCAAAAAACACATTTTGCGAAATTTCGCTAATGCGAATGCGAAAGCTAATGCGAATGCGAAATTGATTGCGAAATTCTCGTCAACACGCGAAAACGGAGATCGTTTCCTGGATTACTAAACTAATATGCACTAAACACTAAGGCCTTGTACACACGAGTGAATAAATCCGCTGAACATGGTCCGACGGACCATTTCAGCCGAAAAATCCGCTCGTGTGTAGGGGCAAACGGACCGTTCTGGCCGGATTCCTCCGGCGGAAAATTTCCAAAGCATGCTTTGGAATTTTTCCTCCAGAGAGCTGTCCGTCAGATATGTCCGCTGGTTAGTACGGCAAACCAGCGGACATATCTGCCCGCACATGCGTCGTATCCTGTGAATGGATCCGACGCATGCGCGCGGAAGTGTTTACTTCCTGGTGTGGTGACGTGGCGGTCACGTGGCTGTCCGCCGGCGGGGAATTTGATCCGATGGTGTGTACAGCCATCGGATCAAAGCAATCCGGCGGACAGATCCGATGGGAACGGTCCGTCGGACCGTTCCCATCGGATCTATTCCCTCGTGTGTACAAGGCCTAACTCTACTTACACAAACTTATATGACTAAACTAAAGCTAATTTTTTTTTTTTTATACACAAAACACAGAAGGGCAGAGAAAGTATTTGCGAATATTCGTAATACGAATATTCGCATTGCGAATATTCGGCAACATAAAAGGATCGCCTCAGCTACTCGGCCCAGGGTCTCTAATCATACCAGCAATGCTTTTAGACGTCGATGGAGATCACTAGGATGTGATCTGTTTTAAAGATAAATTTGAAGAAATACGAATATTTGCAATAGCGAATATTGACCGCGATATTCGATTTACTTGCGAAGACTCGAATATGCAATATTCGTAACGAATATTCGCAATGCAAATATTCGTGAGCAACACTAGTGCCTTCATGAATCGGGTTTACATCCACATTAAGCTAAACTAAATGTCATACTGTCAAATTTTAAATCTATTTTAAAAATAAAGAGTCACTCCCACCCCAAAACACCCACCCCCATGTTAAGGGCATGTGGCCTGGTATGGGACCCCACACCTTTTTTTTTTTTTTTTAATTATTATTATTTTGCCGTGGGGTTTCCCCTTAAAATTCATACCAGACTGAAAGGCCTGGTATTATATAGGGAGGGACCCCAAGCTGTTTTTTTTTTTTTGGGTTGGGTTCCCCTCTCAAGATATATACAAGACTCTAAGGCCGCGTACACATGACCGGTTTCCTCGGCAGAATTCAGCAAGAAACTCGATGGGAGACGTATTCTGCCGAGAAAACCGGTTGTGTGTACACTTTTCGCCGAGAAAACTGTCGAGGAACTCGTCAAGCCAAAAAGAGAGCATGTTCTCTATTTCCTCGACGGGCAATGGGAAAATTTGGCTCGACAAGTTTTTTGACAGCCGAACAAGGAACTCGACTGAGAAAACGATGTGTTTCGCCCGTCGAGTTTCTCAGTCGTGTGTACGCGGCCTAAGGGCCTGGTATTGTCAGATCAAAGTTTGATCCTGTTTATTGAGGTCTCGTGGAAGTCAGACATGAAGTCGTATGGCAAAGTCGGATCTGAAGTCATGCGACTTCTATGTTGGAAAAGTGTGAACCCGGTCAAACAATCACAGTGTGGGTCACCAGTGTGAAAGCATTCTTAGTTTCCTTTCACATAATCAGTCCAATCAGGTCAGCCTGTCTGTTTTTTAGGCAGAACCAATTGGACCCTCTATTTACCTCTATGGATTGACAGATGTAAATTTGTGTCCGTTTACTCCAACCTACCTCCAAACCAATCAGCTAAAAAAAAGAAACAGAAGGGGATCTGTCCCCTTCCATCTGGGCAGATAAGATTGGAGGGCCCTTAGAGTGTCCCTGTCTACTCTGCATAAGCGGAGTGTACACGAGTCGCTTAAGTGGCCCTCTCTCTACAAAAGGTTGAGCACCCCTGCTGTAGCTGCTAACTTTTTACTTTTAAGGAACATACCAGTCACCAGCCCTAGTGTCCAGCTCTGTCTTGACCTGGGCTGGTTCTTCACTGGTCTTCACTGGTCTTCACTGGTCTTCACTGGTCTTCACTGGTCTTTGGATCCCAGCACCACCAACTTGGATGTGGAAGGCAGCTCTGACTTCCTACTGTGAAATGTGATATGAACCAGGAGGCTGTGGGTGGAGGGAATGGGTCAAGCTGATGTAGTTCTCATCTGGGCAAGATTTGTGGAAATGAAAGCAGGTTCCTATCAGAAAAGTTCCTGCACCCATAAAAATACAAACAGCCAAATATGTTAGAGAAGGGAGAAAGATGATCTGTACTTTTACTTTTAAGCAAACTTAAATTTTATACTCATAAAATGCTTGAAACCTTTGTTGCAGTAACACTTATGTGGTATCCCCTTCCTCCCTGCTTCCATATCCTCCATCCATCTTACAATAATTTATTCACAATCTCACACTAGATTTTTAAGTCGGATGCCAAAGTGTTACTGTCCAGGCCTGCGCACGTGCCTTGCATTCTAATTTATTCCTATGGACTTCAACATACAAGCTTTTATTCCAAAAACTATAGGAATGAATGGGCATGCAGATTGGGATACTTATACTTCATGTGAATTTGTAATCTTACATACTTCTATTTTTTTTGTAGGAATTTTAGTTAACCCTTTCGCTGACATGTCTGTACAGCGAACAGACCTACGGCACTGCTTCCATCTGGCCAAGTCCTTATGTCGTACGGACCTTGCATTTTTTAAGCCTGTAAACTCATGGGGCCAGATTTAGGTACAAGGGGCACCCCTTCTCCCCAGCCACAAGCATCATCTGGAGGCAGGAAGTCGCCCCAGAAGACCAGGGGGTGGCCGAGGTTCTGGGACAGGTCAGCCAGACTTTGGGGCGGATGGAGGAGAGCCTGTCCTCCATAAAGGATACGCTTGGGGACCTGGACTGCCACTCCCGGGCTCTTACAAACTGCCTAAACGAACTGCAGACTACTACAGCAGATGTTGGGCAGGATGTGAGGGCCCTCACCCAGGCTATCCAGGCCAATACGGCAACACTAAATGCTGGCCTGAACAGAATAGCCGTGGCCTTGGAGGGCAGGCCGCCAGGTGGGCAGAGACCAGGGGCTGCTCCTCCTTCCCCGGATTACCCCCCCCCATGAGTCTCCCCTGAGGAGCCGGGGCCGTGGTCGTGGGCGCCCCAGGCGTGGGTCACGCCAGCGGCATTAATTTGGTTTCCCCCTTTTCTTTTTTTTTTTGCTGGACAATTTTTTTTTTTTTGGGGGGGTTGTGAATGATTTCGGAATGTGGGGGTGACATTCCTGCCGGAAAAGGGGTGTCACCCTCATTTGTGGTGGAGAAGGGTTCCCCAGGACCAGGGAGAAGTGATCCCCAGGTCCGTGTGAATGGTGTATGAATGTACAGTGACAAAATTGGAGCCGTGGCGTGGCGTTGCTGCTCACAAGTCCTGCATGGTGAGCTTGTGCTAATCCAATTTGATGAGGATGTGATGTGTCTGTGCTAGGGACCACAGTGGTGTGCATGCATGCATTCTCATTGTGCCATGAATAATGTGTGTGTTTAACGTGCAAAGATGCCTAATGTGAGCTGTCTCCTGGTTGCTCTTCCCTCAGAAGACGGGGTAGCCTCGGTTAGGGGGGGATTGTCTGGTTCAGGGGTCAGGTCATCACGTATGTCAATCTGCAGGCCCTTTCTCACTGCAAAGTTGTGCAGCATGCAACATGCACCGATGATCTGGCACACAAAGTTTGGGGAATACAAGAGGGTACCCCCAGACTTATCCAGGCATCAGAAACGTGACTTCAGGAGGCCAAAGGTGCGCTCCACCACTGCACGGGTTTGGGCGTGGGCTTCATTGTATCTTTTCTCTCCTGGGGTTTGGGGGTTCCGGATAGGAGTCATGAGATGGGGTCCCAGTGCATATGCAGAGTCACCTGTAAGGAAAAAACAGGAGGATGTTAGTCATGCATGTGTGCATCATGGGGGGGACAGTCATGCCTGCCACCCATGTCACTCACCAACCAGCCAGGTGTTCCCATACACATTTTTTTCGAATTCCATTGGGATGGGGCTATGATTGTATATGTAGCTGTCATGGCTGGATCCGGGGTGTTTGGCACGGACGTGCCATATGAGGCCTTGGGCATCGACTATCACCTGTACGTTGATGGAATGCCAATGCTTTCGATTGCGGTATATGTGCTCTGTCTCATGGGGGGGCTGGAGTGCCACATGTGTGCAATCAATGGCCCCCACGGTGCGTGGGAATCTGGCAATTCTGTAGAAATCTGTCATTGCCTTCAGCCGCAGGTCCTCAGTGGTTGGTTTGATGATTTGGTTGGCCATGCATCTGAGGATTGCAGGGATAACCTGGTGCACACATCTGCTCATGGAGGATTGTGACATCCCAGCCACCACTCCACTTGTTCTTTGAAAAGAGCCACTGGCAAGGAAATGGAGTGTTGCCAGGACCTTGACCAGTGGCTGCACCGCATGTGAGCGGTGTGTTGGGCTGGTGATGTCCTCCTGCAGGGTTGTGGTTAATTCCATGATGGCAGCAGGGGTGAATCTGAAGATGCGATACACCTCAGAATCACTCATGCCAAAGATGTCTATGCGTGTGCGGTATATCCTCTCCCGTGCCCTCCTCCGTGCCCTCCTCCGTGCCCTCCTCCTTCTTTGCTCCTCTAAAGTCAGTAGTATAGCTATGAGCAAGGATGCCCCTGGCATGTTGGCATACAGTTTGTTGTCCAGCAAGTGTGACTGCTCAGCTCTTTACTAACAGTGTTGCTTTAGCTGACATGTAGACGGATTTTATTCCACCTTTTATATGGACTAATTTTAGACAGGACGTGCAGCTGTTGCGCACAGTGCGTAGCCTGCTCTGCACCAACTTACTTTTGTGGATCCCCGTAACTCCCTCATTTGCATATTTGACTAGCAAATCAATGGTGTGTCTAGCGCAGTTTTGCGTGCACGGATGCGCCGGTCTATTGAAATTACGCTGGTCGAAAAAAAATTAGATTTCATGCGTATATTGATTTGGGAATGCGGCGCATCGATACGCATGCGCAGATTTAGATTTACGCCGCGCATCTCCTGTAACGCCGGCGTAATGGCTCTCTGAATCTGGCCCATGGTTCCTTTAACCACTTAAGACCCGGACCAAAATGCAGGTAAAGGACCTTGCCCCTTTTTGCGATTCGGCACTGCGTCGTTTTAACTGACAATTGCGCGGTCGTGCGACGTGGCTCCCAAACAAAATTGGCGTCCTTTTTTCCCCACAAATAGAGCTTTCTTTTGGTGGTATTTGATCACAAACATAAACAAAAATACAGCGACAATTTAAAAAAAAATGCAATATTTTTTACTTTTTGCTATAATAAATATCCCCCAAAAATATATTAAAAAACATTTTTTTTCCTCAGTTTAGGCCGATACGTATTCTTCTACGTATTTTTGGTAAAAAAAATCGCAATAAGCGTTTATCGGTTGGTTTTCGCAAAATGTATAGCGTTTACAAAATAAGGGATAGTTTTGTTGCATTTTTATAAAAAAAAATTTTTTTTACTACTAATAGCGGCGATCAGCGATTTTTTTCGTGACTGCGACATTATGGCGGACACTTCGGACAATTTTGACACATTTTTGGGACAATTGTCATTTTCACAGCAAAAAATGCATTTAAATTGCATTGTTTACTGTGGAAATGACAGTTGCAGTTTGGGAGTTAACCACAGGTGGCGCTGTAGGGGATGTGTGACCTATGTGTTGTGTTTACAACTGTAGGGGGGTGTGGCTGTAGGTGTGACGTCATCGATCGCGTCCCCCTATAACAGGGATGACGCGATCGATGCTACGGTCACAGAGAAGCACAGGGAAGCCGTGTTTACACACGGTTCTCCCCGTTCTTCCGCTCCAGGGACGGATCGCTGCACTGCAGCGGTGATCGGGTCCGCGAATCCCGCAGTCCCGGTCCTGGAGCGTCGGATCGGGTCACGCGCGCCCGTGACCCACGGCTGGGTACTAAAATCAACGTATATATACGTTGATGTGCCCAGCCGTGCCATTCTGCCGACGTAAATGTGCAGTAGGCGGTCCTTAAGTGGTTAATAACCATGGACTTACACTAAAATGGAAGCTGACACTTTATATTTTACTGAATAAATGTAGTCAGCAGAAAACAAGCTTATGGTTACATATAAACAGTGAGAAAAGTTTTTTTCATATGGACAGGGTCCCATTCTGAGCTTTTATCTTTTATGGAAAATCTCAAGATCAACGACTATAACCTCAACTTCACTTTTGAATCCAGCCAAACGAGTCTCAGCTTCCTTGACATTCAAATTGCTATTGATGAAAACAGAAATGTAGGTACATCCCTGTTCAGAAAGCCTTTGGCTGGAAACTCTCTTCTACATGCGAACAGCTCGCACCCCAAATCATTGATATCAAGTATTCCCTACGGCCAATACTTGTGGCTACGCCGAAACTGCAGTGACGAAGTGAATTTTGAAAAAGAAGCTAAAGCTTTACAATCACGCTTCCGTGAGCGCGGATACAGCAAGAAATGCTTGAAGAAGACATAATCACGAGCAAAATCTCAGGATCGCAAGAAACTCCTCCACGACCCGAAATTCAAAAAGGAGAACCCAGGAATACGTCTTATTACCCGTTTCTCAGGGCACCACCAAAAAGTGAGAAGGATCCTGCAAAAATATTGGTATCTTCTCCTCAGTGACAACACAGTTTCCAAACACCTCAAAAGCTTCCCTGAAATCACATTCAGAAGATCACAGTCATTGAGGGACAAATTGGTCCATAGTCACCATCACTCCCACACTCGGTCAAAAAATGCTGCATTAGGCACCAGACCTTGCCACAGTTGTCCTTTTTGTAGATTTATCCATTCAGCTACCACCATAATGCTTCCCAACGGACGCATACACAAACCACTGTTTGCAGTGACCTGCCAATCCCTTAGCATTGTGTATATTATGCAGTGTGAATGTGGAGCTTTCTACATAGGAAAGACCAAACACCCTTTCTACCACAGAATACGTGATCATGTAACATTAATCACAAAAAAGAAAATGGAGAGCCCTATCAGCCTACATATAGGCCTCCACCACAATTTCGACAGTTCTAAAATGAAATTTTTCGCTCTTGAACATGTCCCTCCAGGAGAAAGGGGAGGTGACTATGATAAAATCTTGTTGCAACGTGAGGCCAAATGGATTCACCAGCTAACCGCCCTCAGACCCCTGGGTCTGAACGAAGCTTTTAGCTTCAAGCCTTTCTTATAAATTAACATCTAATAATTGTATTATTCTTATTTTATCTTCTTTTCTCTTAATTTTTTTCATTTTTTTCTATTTTTTTCTTTTCTTCCTTTTTTTTTTTTGTTACTTTTTGACTATTTATTTGCTTATTCACACTTTCTTGATGCATTACATATGAATCTAATACTGTTGATTAAACAATTTCCCTTATGTGGCAGCAGATGGCGCTCTCTCCCTTCTCCTTTTCATTCCCTTTCCCCCCTCACCCCCCCCCCCCCTCCCATACTTACTTCCCTTACCAGTTACTTTTTACCCCATAGAGGTATAAGTTTATTTTTGTCAATCATTGTATTAATTAATACATGTATACACTATTAATCTAATATTCTTCTTTTTTTCTACAGAATTGACATGGGCCCTGCGCCCCCCCCCCTTTCCATTCTCACCCTCCCAGATGCTCTTATCCCATTCGATCCCTTTTGAACCATAGGGACAAAGGGGACCGCTCCCTCTTAATTCAGGATCAAACTCAGATCCTGATTTGTGACCATTTTTTTTGCTCTGCCTCTCTCCCTTATTACAGTCCCTAGGCCTGCATCTCCATCTTGATTGTTAAAACTGGGGGTTTTGTTCTTCCCCTCTTCCCTTATCAAATATGGCGTCATGCGCTTCCTCAGCGCGAGGACGCCTTATTGCCCATATAAACGATGCTGCGCGATGTGCGCACGCGTTGACACTATCGATCCCATTGGCTTAGTTCGTTTTCAGGACGGAGGCAACTGAACACGGCAAGTCACGTGTCCCCGGCAGGAGGCTGACGTCACTGCCGACGTCGGCCCCTTGCTGATCTATATAAAGGACGGCTGTCATTGTTGCTCTCTCGGGCACCACCTAATGGATGTGTCCAGCCTACCAGCTGGCAATTTACTCATTCCAGCACTCCCTGCACCACTAAGGTAAATCCTCCTTTCTATCCCACAGCTAATTTGGAGATTTTTTCTCCTCAATCCATCTTGTGCAATTTCACTGCCCCTTTGTTTTCATTAGCAAGGGGATTGTTCAAATTGAATTCGATCCTCCTTTTCTTCAAAGGAACGCTTTTCCTTTTTTGTAGGTCACTGATGTTGGTATATATTAAGGCTTTCCTTGTGTCTCCCCACCGGAATTTCCAGTGTCATCCTACCACATCTAAATCTAACTAATCAGCACACCTGTGTCTGATTAGTACTAAGCGAACTCACGATCATTTTTAAAGGTATTTATTTCCCTTTCGCCCAACCTTTAATATTTATTATTTTTATCAATAAAAATAATATCAATATTTAATATTTTTTATTTTATACTCAAATCCTTGACATATTATTTACCAATCATGATCAACTTGATATATTACAATTGACCCCTCTTTATTAGATTATGGTTCCTGGACGGAATGATTATAGCATCTGGATCTCTGGGTGATTTGTGGGCCTCTTCCTTTTGGACCCAAGTGTCCACCATCCCTTCACTCAATGGCTTTGTAGTCCTATATATCCGGTTTGTGAGCATCGGTAAGCCCCCCCCCTTTTTTACCCCTAATCCCCATACCCTTCCCCTTCCCTTCCCCCCCCCTTTTCCATCTCCCAAACCCCCCCTCCCCCTTCTTTTGCCCCCCCCCCCTTTTTCTCCCCCCCCTCCCTCTCTTTTCCTCTCCCCCCCCTCCCTGTTGCCCTTAGCTATTCCCCTCCCTCTCCTGGTCCCCCAAACACCGTCCCCTCCCCCCCTCTTTTCCCCCCTCCCTTCCTGCCCCCCCCCCCCAATTCCCCTATCCACATCCTTCACCTATCCCGCAAACACTTTGCCCCCCCCAAACCCCTCACCTCCCCCCCCAAAAAAAAAACCCTCCCCCCCCTATTGTTCCCCTTGCAACAAAACCCCCACCCCCCCCCCTTCCATTCCAACACTATTTTCCATCCCAACCCATCACCTACTCTCCCCTCCTCCTCCCCCGCTCCCCTGCTTAAGCATAATTTATTGAGGAATTTGTTTTAATATTGAACCAAATGATAATTCCCCTGATCCATGTACCAATTGTTTTTTTAAATGAATACATTCTCTTTGTCTATAATTGTTGTACTTCTGTTTGAACCATCTTTATATTCTTGTTTTAACACAGTGTAGTTAGTTCCTAAAACCTTTGAAGAAGCTCCATAGAGCGAAACATGTCAGTTGAACTACAACTACCAAAGAACTTTTCACTGAAGTAGAGTAATCAGTGTTTACTATGCTTTAGTTTTGTGAAGGAATAGGAACATCTTTACATTCATTAATGTAAAGTGCAGCTCAGGCTGCAGAGAAAGGGACTTTTTTCAGTCCTTTTCTCAGTCTCCAAAAAGAGACATCAGAGGTCTGTTTAGACCTCTGATATCTCACCAAAGCCGACTTGGCAATTTGATAAAAATTTGCACAAATGTCACAAGGCCTAAAAAATCAGTAGTATATTTTTTTTTTATTCTACAGGTCATGTGCTTTCAGAAAAATTATGGTTTGAGGTGTCTTTCACAAACTCTTTAAGGCCACGTACACACGAGGAGACATGTTCGCTGAAACTGGTCCGCAGACCAGTTTCAGCGGACATGTTCGATCGTGTGTACGGCCTAGAGGACAGGTTTCCAGCGGACAAAAGTTTCTAAACATGCTTAGAAACCTGTCCACTGAAAACCTGTCCGTCAGACATGTCCGATGGTTAGTACACCCAACCATCGGCCTGAAATCCCACGCATGCGTCAAATTGATTCGACGCATGTGTGGAAGCATTGAACTTCCTTTTACCAGCACGTCGGTGTCTTCTACGTCACCGCGTTCTGGTCCGCGGGGATTTTGGTCTGATGGTGTGTACACACATCAGAACAAAAGATCCCTTCAGACATGTCCGATGAAAACGGTCCGTCGGACCTGTCTCTTCGGACATGTCTCCTCGTGTGTACAGGGCCTAATTCTGCGTACACATGATCACTTTATGTGTAAGATAGATGTCACAAGATAGGAAAAAAAACGAAACTCTCCCCAATGGCAAAATAAACAAGGGATGTTACCCATTACCTACTATATTAAATATTAAAAAAAAAAAAAACGCTTTAAATATAATATAATTTGTTGTTAAAAGTTTTTAAGTAAAATGTCATTATTATTCAAAGAGAACATTAAGCTAAAGGACGCAAAAGTGTATTAAAAGAAACTGCAATTTTGTTGCTCAAAAATGCATTGATTTTATTTAAAATCAGAAAAAAAATGAGATAACAACTTACGCAATTATGTTACATTTATAAACAGTTAACAGAGCATACTGTGGGGTTCCAAAAGAAAAGAACTTGCTGACTGAACAGTAAAAAGTTTTTGTTCTATTTATTTGTTTAGGTACAGCTTTGCAATACAGGTAAAAGAAAAGGCACTACAACAATGACCACACACAAAGACAGACCAATGTGACTTTTACATAATACTAGATAAAATAACTGTACATTCTGCTTATTGGGAAAAAAGTCAGCATTATTTTCAATGTATGCAAAACAGGGTACATATAAAGGAAGGATTCTCTCATTTGGACAACAGCACATAGACTGTGGCTTGAGTGAGTAAAGATACATTAAAATGGGAAAGGTAAGACATAACTTTTAGAAATATTATCATAAAACACTTTAATCTTAAAAAATCAGTACCTACTACGTATGTAAATCCAAAAAGCAGTCTTTTCCAACTATTTTCCAACTTTTAATCTAGACATCTTTATTTATATATATTAAAACAGAATGTTATTGAGGCTCCTGTAAGCCTAACTTTAAAAAGCCAGCAACTTATTCTGCCAGCACTTACTTGGCATATTCAATCATTTAGTTTAGGATTCAGAGACATAGATATGGTTAGCATATTAAAGAACCAGTCCACCTAGAAGTGACACTTTATTTTTTGTAGACGTGTGCATTCGTTTTCGTCTGAATGCATTTTCGTCTAAATTTCAGTTATTTTCAGTTATTTTTGTTATCGTTTTAACAAACGAAAACGAACGCGCAGAATCTGAAATCCAAAAGATCCAACATAAAAAATGCTTTATTTTGATTTTAGTTGCTACAACAGTTCGATATAGATAGGAGATTCAACATGACGCTGACAATAGCAATCTGTGTCTATCAAACCTGTGGTCGAATGTGTCTAACCTAACTCTATTACTCCAAGATTATTCTACATAGGAGGAAAGATTCCATATTATAGAGACAGTGTTGGGGTAGACCATTCGACATGAACGATGAAGATTCGACGAAGCAGCAAAAACATACAAACGTCAAATCTGTCATTGAAGGTTTATGGTGTCTTTTGAACGTTCTAAGAAGATTCGACAAGCAAGTGTACATTTCTAGTCAAATGCTCGGCCCATAGGCTATAGAAGAATTTGAATGTAATAATAATTTATAAATATAATTATTACTAGTGTCATACAACATTAGAACTCTTCTATAGCTTGTGGGCGGAACATTCGGCCGGAAATGAACGATTGCAGTTTAGCTTCTCCATCGAATCTTCTTAGAACATTCGACAGACACCATAAGCCTTCAGATTTTCGGACGAATGCATTTTTTTTAGCGAAACAAAATAAATAAAAACAAATTTCGGGAGTAACTAAATAAATAATTTTTTCGTATTTCAGTGTGCACATGTCTAATTCTATGTAGAATCTGATGGAGTCAACATCTACCTTCTCTTAAGTTTTAAATACTTTAACAGTAAATCTTTCTGACATATTTCACAACTCCACTCTTGTCCACCTAGGGGTCATTTTGATTTGATTTGATTTGATTTTAAGCTTGGTTAGGCGCCAACTACCCACTGGGGGATGAGCGTCTAAGCGCCTCTGGTTAGGTGTTACCTAGAATCAATCCACAGTAAAAAAAAAAGAAAAAGAAAAAAGATGACAGAGACTAAAAAGAAAAATATCCAGTTCTTAGGTAAACAAAAGAAAAAGGCCTAGGAGCTTCAAAGAATATGATAAGGAAAAAGAAACAAGGAAATCTATAGAAAGAGTACATAACATCATTGGTATCTGAGTAGTCAGGGCCATTCCAGGGGCATAATCACTAATATGGCATGACTGACCCCAACAATAAAGGAGCGGAGTGTATGGGGAAAGAAAAATAAAAAAATAACGCTCAATCTATCCATAAGCCTGGACAGATAGCTCTGTCTTCAGTTTTTTCCTGAAGAGGAGCAAGTTTGGTGTCATCTTAAGTTCCACGGAAAGCGCATTCCACAGCATAGCACCCTGACTCTGAAGTCGTTTGCCTCCCATGGAAGAAAGTTTAGATGAAACAACTACGGCTAGGTGTTGGGTCGTGGACCTTAATGGCCGCGTAGGTACATAGTGAATCGCTAGATTGTGTACATATTTGGGGCCTAGTCCCCAGTATGCTCGGAAAAAGATACAGCGCGTTTTAAAGATCACTCTCTGCTCAATAGGGAGCCAATGGAGTGATCTCCTAGCCAGGCTAATATGATCTTGTCTCGCTAGACCCAGAACAAAGCGAGCAGCGTGGTTCTGCACCATCTGGAGATTGTTGACCCATTTCTGCGGGGCGCCCAGTAGAAATATGTTAGCCCCATCTAATCTGGAGTGAATAAAAGCTTGGGCAAGTATAGATCTATTACTTTGCATGAATAGGTGTTTCACTTTTCTGAGGAGCCTCAGATGATGATTGGCATTCCGCAGGATGTTTCTAAAGTGGGGCACGAACGAGAGGGTGTCGTCAATGAGGACCCCTAGGTTTTTTACCTGCTTAGCTGGAATGGGTGTGGGCCCGAGAGATGGAGGCCATGCCGCCAGAATGGCTGCGCCATCAAGACCAATTAGTAGAACTTCGGTTTTGGCTGTGTTCAATCCAAGCCTATTACCCGCCACCCAGTCCTGTATTTCTACCAGGCATTTTGCCAGCTGAGCTGGCTGCTGAGGTCCTCTTGCTGAATCAACCAGAATTTGAGTGTCATCAGCATAAAGCTGACACTCCAAGTTGTTGTTCTGGATGATATCAGCAAGAGGACGGACATAGCAATTAAAGAGGAGCGGCGATAGAGCACTCCCCTGTGGGACACCACAAGTAAGAGGTCTTGTAGTGGACCGATGTGTTCCCATCTTAACATAATGAGTTCTCTCATGGAGAAAGGAGCTTATCCAGCTCAGAACCACCCCGTCAAGACCAAAAAGTTTTTTCAGTCTGTCCAACAGAATCTCATAGTCGACAGTGTCGAATGCTGCGGAGAGGTCTAGCAGAATCAAAGCTGCCGACCCCCTTGCATCACGGATTGATAGTAATCTTTCTCGCATAGCCAGCACAGATATCTCTGTTCCTCTTCCCGGGCGAAACCCCGACTGGGTATCATGAAAGAGGTTTCCTCCCTCAAAATAGATTTGTAGCTGCCTAAAGACAACTTGCTCTAGAATTTTTGACAAGAAAGGGATGGCGGAAATGGGCCTAAAGTTAAGCAGGACAGGGCCTCTTTAATGTGACATCTGGGGGCAAAAAGACCACAGATCTCACATTTACACGTAAAAATAAAAAATAAATACTTTTATTGTGTTCCATTTACCTTTGTGTTTTTCAGCTTATTCTTTTACATGCTCTATAATGAATCATAAATAAAGATCCAACAGGGAGACTGGCCACAGCAAGTGTGCAGAACTAGGAACTTGGGTGTAGATAGAGAGATGGAAGATATTGTCAGGTGGTTTAAATCTTGATTATAAACCCAAAAGTAAAAATATCAGTTTTGAATTTACTGACCATTTAATTTTGTTCTTCTAAGGCACATAATCTAAAAAATAAAAAAAATGCATAACATAACATAAAATGTATGCAATTTAAATCATCTCAAGAAAGTGTAAAATAATTGTTTTTTATTCCACAGATCATCTTCTATGAGGACAAGAACTTTCAGGGTCGCTCCTATGAGTGTAACTCTGAATGCCCAGACTTGTCCTTATACTTCAGACGCTGCAACTCCATCCGTCTTGAAAGTGGAAACTGGATCCTCTATGAACATGCCAATTACAGAGGACACCAGTATTTCCTTCACAGGGGAGAATATCCTGACTTTCAGCAATGGATGGGCTACAATGACTCCATTAGATCCTGTCGTCTGAGCCCCCAGGTAACTATGGGCATCTCGGTTTAAGAACAAAGCCCTTGTTAAAATGTTTGAACAGCATAAACCTAAACCTGCCAAAACTACTATATTGTAAGGGGTGTATGTATGTAGGCATGCATTAAAAGCTAGCAGCAAAATAAAATTATGAAGTGATATAAAAATACATTTCGCACAGGTATCGAGTTTGCAGGACATTCCCGACATAGCCCCAATCTCCAACAGCATGGGACTGTCTAAAGCTATGCAAATCACTTTGAGACTTCACCTAACAACAATTGGTGTACAGAATATATGTCAAAGGCAGACTAACTCTTATTAAAAAAAGAATTTAAGCTTCTAAATCTGAATAATCTAAAGTAAATGACGTGGTAAATGGCGGTATGATTCTGTCTGGAATTACGTACCAAAAGCGGTACAATTATTTTGCATGGAAATTCTGTGTTTTATACTGTAGGCCTGCAATTCTTAGGAATAACTCACTTAAATTTGTCCAAACAATAGTCTAGTAGACATCTCTGATATGATAAAGTTTGAAACACAAAATCATAAAATTATAATATAATAAATAACTCTAAATAATTATAACAAATAATAATGTAATTATAATAAAAATTATTCAATAATGTAATCAAATCAAAATCACTGAAATTTGCTCAGTTGCAGAATTGTCGCTGTCATTTCTTTTATTTTTTTATGACGAATTTCCCCACAAATTGCTATCGCTCAATTCTGCAAGTGATTATAATTTATTATCGCTGTTTTCTAGCTGGTCTAAAACCATTTTTGACATAAAGGGACACTTTTGGTTGCTATGGACAATCTACAGTTTGCAGGCACATGTAGGGCACAGGGCAGACCACTAGGGACAAGGGGGTGTGTATTTTTTACATACAGTACTGTAATCTATAAGATTACAGTATACTGTATGTATTGTGTTTGTTTACTTTTTTGAATTTGCCGCTGGTCTCCGCCCCCGTGCGCTGTTACGTCGTAGGGAACGGAGATCGGCGGCGCGCGGGCACTGTGTGAATCAAATGGAGGACGCCGCTCGCTCACACAGCGGGGATGCATCGCTGGATCCAGGGACAAGGTAAGTACAGTAATACCCAGCCTGGATACAAGGTAAGCCAGCGCACTGCAGGCTCTGCATATTCACCCCGATTTTTGCATTAAAAATCCACCCCGAGTCACGCCCGGGGATACCGCCAGGGGGGTTAAAGGTCTGCAAGAATAAGCACATTGTTTATCTATCAAGAACTTCAAGAGTGGATGGAAATAAATATACAGTATGTGAAGTAAAAACTGAGTTAACCACTTCTGGACCAAGTCTATTTCTGACATTTGTTGTTTACAAGTTAAAATCGGTGGCCCAGATTCACAGAGCGATTACGCCTGCGCAACAGGAGATGCGCGTGCGTAAGTCTAAATGTGCGCGTGCGTTTCGTTGCGCGGCATCCCCAGAACGAGATACGCAAAAAATCGTCCCGCGTAATTTCGTTAGACTGGCGCATCCTTCCGCGCAAAAGTGCGATAGACACACCATTGATTTGCTAGTCAAATATGCTAATGAGGGACTTACGGGGATCCACAAAACAACGTTGGGGCAGCGCAGGCGACGCAGTGTGCGCAACAGCAAAATGTCCTGTCTAAAATTAGAGCTGATAAAAGCTGGTCTAAAAAAAGAAAAAAGTCTACTTGTCAGATAAAGCAACACTGTTAGTGAGGAGTTCAGCAGTCACACGTGTTGCACAACAATCTGTATGCCAACATGCCAGGGGCATCGTCGCGCATAGCTATACTACTGACTTTAGATGAACAAAGAAGGAGGAGGGCACGGAGGATGGCACTAAGGAGGGCACGGGAGATGTTTTTTTATTTTATTTTATTTGCTTATATAAAATTTACAATTTAATCTAATCTAATACAATATTCTTATCTGATACAAGCCCCTTACTCTTCACTTGATATATCACACACGCATAGACATCTTTGGCATGAGTGATTCTGAGGTGTCTCGCATCTTCAGATTCACCCCTCATGCCATCATGGAATTACCACAACCTTGCAGGAGGACATCAGCAGCCCAACACATGGCACCACCCATGACACCCATGACAGCTACATATACAATCAGAGCCCCATCCCCACAGATTTTGAACAGAACATGTATGGGGACAGCTGGCTGGTTGGTGAGTGACATGGGAGTCAGGCATGACTATCCCCTCCCGTGATGCACACCTCACAAGTGGCACATGCATGACTAACATCCTCCTGTCTTTTCCCTTCAAGGTGACTCTGCATATGCACTGGTACCCCATCTCATGACCCCATCTCATGCCAGCTCACATTATGCATCTTTGCACGTTAAACACACACATTAATCATGGCACAATGAGAATGCATGCATGCACACCACTGTGGTCCCTAGCACACACACACCACATCGTCATCACATTGGATTGGCACCAGTCCACCATGCAGGACTTGTGAGCTGCAACGCCATGCCACGGCTCCAATTATGTCACTGTACATTCATACACCATTCACACGGACCTGGGGATCACTTCTCCACCACAAATGAGGATGACACCCCTTTTCCCGCAGGAATATCACCCCCACATTCCAAAATCATACACAAACAGAACCAAAAAAATTAAATAAATGACGAGCAAAAATAAAAAATGCCCAGCAAAAATATAATTTAAACAAAATAACAACAAAGAAAACACATAAAAGACAAAAATCACTCTGCAAAACAGTCCCCAAATATCTCAAAGACACGTCACGTCACAAACAAAAGCACCTTGCTGTATAGGGAGGGATACAAAGGGATGTACTTTTGCAAAGGAAGTGCATTTGTGTCTGTCTATTTATGCTGTCTGCGTAGTTCACAAAGTTGCCCTAGTCCATTTCCAATTTCACTGATTGCGCCGCTCCCGAGTTGTGAGCATGCGCACAGCGGAGCTGACCATGGTCTCCTTCAAGCGTGCATGCGCGAGCCGGCCGGCCCTTCAATTGCATGGGGTCACGGCTCATTTCAATGTAACACGCCCACGTCCTTGTATTACTCCTCCTTACGCCTCTGAAAAAACGTTACGCATGCGCAATTTCCTGCGCAAAAGCTACGAGAATAGGGTGATTACGCGGCAAAATTGCGCAAGTCTAACGTAAAGGCGGTGCGCTACGCCGGTCCAATAATGCGCAGATGTACGTGAATCTGGGCCGGTATGTTTTGCTAGAAAATTACGTATAACCCCCCAAACATTTTATATATATATATATATATATATATATATATATTTAGCAGAGACCCATGAGAATAAAATTGAGATAGTTGTAATACTTTATGTCACACCGTATTTTTTTGTATATTGTGAAAGTTGATGTTACGCCAAGTTAATTGATACCCAACATGTCATGTCAAATTGTACGCGCTTGTGGAATGGTGGCAAACTATGGTACTTCATCTCCATAGAGTTACAGAGGAGGTGTAGTGCTAGAATTATGACTCTCATTCAAATTTTTACGGTGTTACCTCCCATGTGTGGTTTGAACACCGTTTACATAAGTGTACATTAGACTTACGTATGTGTGCGCTTCTGCACGCAAGCTCTGAGAATTTTTTTTCTTATTTATTTTACTTTCTATTTTTTATTTTTACATCACAGATGTTTTGTTAAGTTATTCCTATTACAGGGATTGTAGACATCCCTTGTAATAGAAATAAGCAGGACAGGGCCTCTTTAATGTCACATCTGGGGTCAAAAAGACCACAGATCTCACATTTACACGTAAAAATAAAAATAAATACTTTTACGCCCAAAAACATGGGCCCTGTAAGGCAGGTGGGCGGAAGTGACGTTTCATGTCCCTCTGGTCCTCCAAGGGCATAGAGTCGAGTGGGGGCCATCTTGCTCTCACTCCACTTCCTGCCCACCCTTCCGGCATATCAGAAAGTTTTTGCCGCTACCCGCGTCTCCGGTAAGAGGTGGGGCACCACTTTTATCTAAAAGAGGATCGCCCACTTTGTAAAAGTATACCAGGGTTTTGGCAGCTATCTGACAAAGTCATGACGTCTATATACAGAGGGCGGTCTGGAAGTGAAGTCTTTAGCACAATTTTGGATAGCTTTGCTCAGTCTTCATTTTCAATCCTATATTTTAACAGCATGAAGGTTTATTCAGAATCAGGATCTATGAGAAAGAAGACTTCAGGGGTCAGATGATGGAATTCACTGAAGATTGTCCTAATGTCTATGAGAGATTCCGTTACCAGGAAATCCATTCTGCCCATGTACAAGATGGGTACTGGATGTTCTATGAGGAGCCCAACTACAGAGGACGTCAGTTTTACCTGAAACCTGGAGAGTATAGAAGATTTTCAGAATGGGGTGCTACTCAGCCAAGAATCGGCTCTTTCAGACGTGTTCATTACTTCCATTAAAATAAAATAGTTTCTAGTCTTTTGATGAACCAAATAAAATAATTTAAAATCAAACTTGTTCTGTTTCATTTTATTAAACTTAAAAGAAATGTTCCTTTATATGGTAGGACATACATTTTAATGTAAAATGTATACAAACGTAAAATATAATCCAAAATGTTTATATGATGAGCACGCTACTCATTCTATGGTTTGTTTCTTATAATACATACATAATATCCAACCTTTTGTTGAAGATGTCTACTGAGTCTGCTAAAGTCTGCAAGTTTCTGTGGAAGATTATTCACTTTTTATATCTCCTGGAGTAAAGAACCATTTGCCTATATAAGGGCTATTTTTTTTTGTCTTTTTACAGTTAAAAGTAGTACATCATATCTCCTTAACCACTTCAGCATCGAAAGGATTTGCCCCCTTTCTGACCAGGGCATTTTTTGCGATACCATACTGCGCTGCTTTAACTGACAATTGCGTCATGCGATGTTGTACCAAAACAATTTCTTTCCCCACAAATAAAGCTTTCTTTCGGTGGCATTTAATCACATCTGTGGTATTTATTTTTGAACTATAAACAAAAATAGAGCGACAATATATATATAATAATAATATTTTGTAGTTTTTGCTATCATAAATATCCCAATCCCAAGGCCTATATTTATTCTTCTACATATTTTTAAATAAAAAAAATCACAATAAGCGTATATTGATTGGTTTGCTCAAATATTATAGCATCTACAAAATAGGTGATAGATTTATGTCATTCTTATTATAATTATTTTTGTACTATTAATTAGCGGCAATCTGTGAGATTTATCAGGACTCCAACATTGCGGCAGACAGATCTGACACTATTTTGGACCATTGACATTTATACAGAGATCAGAGCTGTATAAATGTCACTGGCAGGGAAGGGGTTAACACTAAGGGGCTATCAAGGGGTTAACTGTGTTCCCTAGGTGTATTCTAACTGTAGGGGGGATGGGACTGACTAGGCAAGGAGATAGATTGGTGTTCATACTTAGAATACACGATCTGTCTCCTCTCCTCTGAGAGAAGCGGGATTTGTGTGTTTACGCACACAGATCATGGTTCTCGCTCTGTTGCAAGCGATCGTAGGTGCCCGGTGGTCATCGCGGGCTGCTGTGATGTCTTAACCCCCCTGACGGTATTTCCAAGTCAGGCTCGAGGTGGTATTTCATTACCAAAAACGGTAACCCCGAGCCGGACTCGGGATCGCCTCGCAGAGTCCACAGGCATGATTTACTTACCTTGTCCCTGGATCCTGTGATGCCGCCGCACTGTGTAATCGAGCTGTGTCTCCTTGCTCGATTCACAGTGTCCCTGTGTGCCGCCAAGCTCCATTCCCTGCTATGTTACGACCCACGGGGGCGGAGAACGGCGCCAAATTCAAAAAAGTAAATGAACACAATAAATAGAGTTTACAGTACTCTATGTAAAAAATACACACCCCCTTTGTCCCCAGTGGTCTGCCCAGTGTTCTGCATGTACTTTTATATAATAAAAACTGTTCTTTCTACCTGCAAACTGTAGATTGTCCATAGCAATCAAAAAGTGTCCCTTTATGTCAAAAGTGATTTTAGACCAACTAGAAAACAGCAATAATAAATTATAATCACTTGCAGAATTGAGCGATAGTGATTTGTGGGGAAATTCCTCATACAAAAATAAAAGTAATGACAGCAACAATTCTGCAACTGAGCAAATTTCAGTGTTTTTGAGTTGATTACTTTATTGAATAATTTTTATTATAATTATATTATTATTTCTTATAATTATTTATAATTATTTATTATATTATAATTTATGATTTTGTTTTTCAAACTTGTTCATACCCGAGATGTCTTCTAGACTCTTGTTCAGACAGATTTAAGTGAGTTATTCCAAGAATTACAGGCCTACAATTGAAAACGCCAAATTTCCATGCAAAATAATTTTACCGCTTTTAGCACCTAAAACCTGAAGGAATCATACCGCCAGGGAGGTTAAAGGAGCGAGGTACAGCTACGGCAATTTGTCCAGCCAACCTGCCGCAGTACAACTGCGGCAGCTAGTTAGCTAGTGGTTAATCATTTCTTCTCAAGGGTAGAGACATTCAGATAAATACATCTTTCCTCATTCTTCAGGGCCATAGAAACGCAGTCCGGACACGTTCCAGATGCTTTTCTGCATGCAAGTTTTTGGTCCGTTTTTGATGCAGTTTAGTGAATTTGTTTCCTCCTCTTTTCTCTCAATCTTACATAAGGACATGTGTGTTCCAGTGCAATTTTTGCGTCCAAGTACAGTCCAGTGCAGTAAAAATGCAGCATGTTCTAATTTTTTTTTTTCTGGAACAGGAACACACTGGAACTGCAGGCACTGGTGTGAACTATGCTATTGAAAACCATATGACCTACTTTACGTGCATTTTTGAACAGGCAAACAATGTTGTACTTACTCACATGCCAAGCCCCAACGCCAACTGCAACTAAAAGTCATATATTTATTTATTACTACTTCTGCTAAATGTGATCGCTTCCGGTACAGGGCACCTGATTCTAGGAAGTCAGGGGCTGCCGGTGTCTTAGCAACTATTGTGCTCCCCCAGCCCCCAGCCCCTTTCATCTGCTGGTCATGAGATTTCTGACTATCTTGTAACATCAAGGACCAGTGCATGCTGGGCCAGTGACTTCACAAGGGTTGGGACCACCAGGTGACGTTGCTAGGTGGCTTAGCCCTTACCTATATAAGAACTGTCAAAGTGAAGAGAAGGCATTTAGTGGTCAGCCGTCCCAGAAGGCAGAGCTTTGTTTTTTGTTTTATTTTCAGGTCCAGGGGGCGGCGTGATTGATGATGAATTTATATTGAGGGACACAATTTTTTTTATTTTTTAATAAAGTATTTGTCAAAAACTTGTCTCCTGTTTTTATTTTTTTTAACACTTTTTCGGTGAATGGGTAGGGGTAAAATGTACTGGAAAATCATTCACATAGGGGGAGGGATCTTGTGGCCCCTCTTGTTAAAGGAGGCTTCCAGTTTCGCATAAGAAGCCCACCCGCTGACCCACACAGCCACCGGCCACGGTTGTGGGGATGAGGCCCTTGTTTCCATCAACATGTTAAGAGCATGCGGCCTAGTTTAGGAGGGGGGGTGCTTGCTTGGTATGGATTTTGGGGGGAACCCCACACCATTTTCTTCTTTATTTTTTCAATAGCCAGGTGCTGGCAATTGTAACCACGAGTCATTTTAAATGTGATTTTCTATTTTTTTTGGAAATTACATTTTTGCTGCAGCATGTTACATGTTTATGCTACAGATGCGCCAATTTACAGGCAGACTAAGAGGACTATATTTAAAGTAATTTTTTGTTCTTATTTTTGCACTTTAAGCATGTTAAGAATCACTGCACCTGAAAAAAGGATTGTTTAGATACATGTCCCTTGGGGCAGTACCCAGACCCCCATACCCCTGTTATTGTCAATTACTTGCATATAAGCTTTTAAAATGGGAACTCTGGAGTTCTGCTGCGAACCAAATAGGATGGTGTTCAGCCCATGTTTAGTTGGTAAGCAGCGAGCTGGGAAGCTGACCACCACATCCTTAACAGCCGATGAGTCATCAGCTGTCAGCGGAATTTCCTGCTGACAGCTGAATGCAAAAAAAATGACAGGCTAAAAAATCTGTGAAAAAAAGGGTGTGGGTCCCCCCCAAAAAAAATCCATACTAGGCCCTTCAGTCTGGTGTGGATTTGGAGGAGAATCCCACCCCATTTTTTTTTAAATGCCATGGGGTCCCCCCAACATCCATATCAGACCCTTATCCGAGCATGCAGCCGGCAGGTTGGGGAAGGGAGGGAACAAGCAAGCACCCCCCCCATCCCAAACACACCAGGCAACATGCCCTCAACATGGGGAGGGTGCTCTGCTCTCCAGATTGGTATCCCCTGTACTATGGATCCATACTAGGCAGGCTTGACAAAGGGATGGGAAATGGGTTGCCTGTCTTTCCACTGACTTTTTCTTTCAGTGTGCATCTTCAGCTGTTACACAAGCTTTTTTCTTTAAAAGCTGAGTTGGTCCAGCTTGCAAGTGCAGGCTTCAAACACGACCGTTTTTTGGGTTCTAAAAAAATGAAGTTTTTTTTAATGTCATTAAAAATGATCGTGTGTGGGCTTCAGAGCATTTTTCACGATCAAAAAAATTAGCAATTTTTTTTGAACATGCTCTATTTTTTCACAATGTTTTTAACGTTGTCGTTTTTAAGGTTGTAAAAAATGGTCGTGAGTGGGCTTTAACAACGTGAAAAAACCGCACATGCTCAGAAGCAAGTTATGAGATGGGAGCGCTCGTTCTGGTAAAACTACCGCTCGTAATGGAGTAAGCACATTCATCATGCTGTAACAGACAGAAAAGCGCGAATTGTCTTTTACTAACACAAAATCAGCTAAAGCAGCCAAAAGGGTGGCACCATCCAAATGGAACTTTCCCTTTATAGTGCCATCGTATGTGTTGTACGTCACCGCGCTTTGCTAGAGCATTTTTTTTTCACATAGGGCCAGATTCAGGTAGATGGGCGAATCTTTATTTTAGAGTAACGTTTCTCATTTACGTTATTCCGCTGAAACTTTAGGAGCAAGTACTGTATTCACATAGCACTTGCTCCTAAAGTTGCGGCGGCGTAGCGAAAATGAGACGGCGGAATTCAAATTGGGCGGGTAGGGGGCGTGTATTATTATAACTAGGCGGCGAACGTACTGCGCATGCATCGACTGTCAGTGCGCATGCTCCAAATTCTGTCAGGGAACGTCAATGACGTCAATCCCCATTCACGGACGTTTTACGCAAACGACGCAAACATTTTTAAATTCGACGCGATGACGACGGCCATTCTTAACATAGGATACTCCACTAGGGGGCTGGTTTTTCTTTACGCCGCGTATCTCTTACGGAAACTTCGGAAAGTCACTGCGTCGGGCCCGAATACGATCGTGAATTGCCTATTCTCGCTGATTAGCATATTCTCTGCGTTAATCAGCGGGAACGCCCCGAGCGCCATTTTTAAAATTGCAGTTCCGATACGACGGCGAAATACAATTACGCCGCTCGTATAGGAACTCCAACCCGGCGTTTCTTGTTTTCTAACTACAGAAAACAGAAACGCCGGCTCAAAGTGAGAGTTAGGCTGGAGTATCACTGATACTCCAGAGTAACTCTACCTGAATCTGGCCCATAGTTTTTTCTAGGCCCTTAAAAACTTCATTTTTTAGAACCCGAAAAAATGATCGTGTGTACACGGCATAAGATTGTGCCCTAAGAGTGCTATGTCATGGATAATCAAGTTTGCCTTCTAATACCCATTATGTGAGTGGATACTGTTAACTTCTAATAAATCTACTCATTATTAATGCCTTTCTGTGTCATTTTGTGTGCTGTCACTATCTGCATTATGTTACGAAAAAGACCATATTTTAGAATAGACAACTGTAAAATGCTGGCGCAACACTTCTTTTCTCCACAACTGTTATACAATATGAGACTTTCCATCTCAAATCTATCCTGGCACTATAGACCTGCTGTTGGCTACTTCTTAGATATTTGTGGTCATGCAGAGAAATAGAGGTATACTAGTAATGAGCCAAATATACCTGGGTTCATTTCATTAGGGGTTTGCTAAACTGCCCCTAAGTTCAAATCCTATTCTGAACCCCATTGAAGCCTACAAAATCAGAATCTTTCAAATCAATTCTGCCAATTTTCAAGGCTAGTAGGCAAGAGATTGTCAAATAAAGGGCACAGAGAGCTGGCCATTGCCCTGGCAGAGCATGTACCAAGGCAGAGCAGCCCCCTGAGAGGGGACATAATAGCGATTTACAAATAACTCAATAGTGATCCCAGCATAGGAAAAAAGCTAATCAGAGGAAGTACTGTCCTTATTGTGTTAAATGCATTTATTTGTTGTTCAGTTTCTGTTTCCATGCTGTAAGACATGATCAAGTAAAGCTTTTTGCTGTATGCAAGAAGCTTCCAGCGCATTATTTCAATACTCTGACAACATTGGAAACCTTTCCTCTGGAAGCCAAACACAACCAACTATACATTTCATAAATAGGAATTGGTAGTGAATAAAATAAGTAGCGCTAAAAAAAAGACACTCTGGATAATTAAACCACAGTGATGTGAAAATAAGTGTCCATATGTGAAAAGAACATCAAATGAACATAAGTCCATCAATATAAGGTATATGACCGCATCCTCATCATGAAGGGGACACTCTGCGCGGTAACAATGGAGTAGATGGAATACTCTTACCGGAAGTTGTTGATCTGCTTGTCAGCGACAACAGATCATAGGTGCATGAAAGGATTCCACTCGAATCTGCTCAGCTGAATGAAGGCCTGATGATGGATTCCTCACAAGGTGTCCGGCTGGTTGGCTGTAATCCTGGACTGGAAACTCATCTTTGGATGGATCAGCACAAACTGAGATTGGTGGCAAAAACCAAAAAGGTCTGCTCACTTCAGAGGAATGGTGGAAACAAAAAGGGGGGTATCTTCACAAGATAGGCACTCATGGAGTGTGAAAAACATGATATCCAGGCAGGTCATGCGGAAGGAAGAAAAAACATGCTCCAAGTGGTGCAGGTAAAAGAGGATAGGTTTTTATTGACAAAAAACAATTGTACATAAAAGTGATCACTATAGCAAAAAAGTAAAAAGTAAGAGCAGGTGTACCAAGCCCGACGCGTTTCGTCTCCAAGGACTTCAACTAGGTCATGCCACAAATAGAGCTTTCTTTTGGTGGTATTTGATCACCTCTGTGGTTTTTATTTTTTGCGCTATAAACAAAAACATAGCAAAAATTTACTTTTTGCTTTAATAAATATCACCAAAAAATATATATATATTAAAAAAAATTTAGTTTAGGACGATACATATTCTTCTATTTTTGGTAAAAAAAATCGCAATAAGTGTTTATTAATTGGTTTGCGCAAAAGTTATAGCTTTTTCAAAATAGGGGATAGTTTTATGGCATTTTTATTAATATATTTTTTTTTTACTAGTAATGGCGGCGATCAGTGATTTTTTTCATGACAACATTATGGCGGACACATCGGACACTTATGACACATTTTTGGGACCATTGTAATTTTCACAGCGAAAAGTGCTATAAAAATGCACTGCTAACTGTGAAAATGACAATGGCAGTGAAGTGGTTAACCACTAGGTGGCACTAAGGGGTTATGTGTGCCCTAAGGGAGTGATTCTTACTGTAGGGGGGTGTGGCTGTAGGCATGATGTCACTGACAGTCATTCCCTATATCAGGGAACAGACGATCAGTGTCACTGCCACACACACCTCTCCATGTTCTTCAGCTCCTGTGATTGTGGGACACCGGCGGCGATCGGGTCTGTGGGTCCCGCGGGCGCAGTCACAAAGCTTCAGACCTAGTCATGTGCGTTTGCCCAGCCATGCCATTCTACCAACGTATATAGTCGGTAGGGGGTCCTTAAGTGGTTAACAATAATATTTGATTTTTTTTTCATACTATACTCTGTTGTGTATACATCACTTAGTGATATAGAGATATTTCACTATAGTTTTTTCTTATTTAGCGCCACACCTTTATTTCCAGCTGCTAATATCCATACCTTGATCTGGCTGGTGCCCTGTCATCCTTGGTCTCTGTTTGCTCAGTGATGCCTACAGTCTTATACTGATCACAGCTTCTTGGTCTTAGGTGTTCCCTTTCAATGCTGTTTCATGCTAACTTCAATGTAAGTGTGCTGCTTATTTAAATAAAGTGATTTTTCATTTGATACTGACCTCAGCACCCTGCTGTTTATTTTCTTCTGCATTGATGGTGAAGAGGTCCCTGTTAAAATCAGGTGTACCCAACTTTATGTTGGTGAATTGCTAGAGGCACATGATTATGCTCAGATGCAGCAGGGTATAAGTACTAGCGCTGCACTACTTTTTGGTGATCTGAGTTAACCGAGTTAGGTTATTTTTTCAAGTGTCAAAAGGTTGCAAGCAAATGTTGTACATCTTTTGTTGGTTTTTCAGTTGGACTGCTGCTCACATGCTGGAGCTTTGTTCCATCAAAGTAAGCTGTAGTAGAAGTAAAAACATGGACATCTGTGTCAGCACCTGCTTATGTTATGCTTACAAAGGCATGTGAGCAAAGCAGTAACCACAAAAGCATGCATTGTTAATGACACATTAATTTGGTAGAAGTTTCGTGAAGCTTATTTATGTTTATTGTCCCAAAGATAGAAAGCAGATGATTTTGTTAGGCAATAAAAAAAACTGCCAGCATAAAATTACTGCATTTCATGCCAGTAATCTATAATCTATATCATTACATGATTGTGAAACACCAAAAAAAAAATGATTGTTTGATTTAAAACAAGACTGAGTCACAATATCCTCAATTAGTGAATATTTTGCCCCAGATTTACAACCCTTGAGGCTGGGTTCACACTGCTCAGACATGAAAGTTGCACGACTTTGCCAGGCGACTTTGGCAAGTATTAGGCCCCTTTCACACGTGCGGACCGCATTTTCATCCATCCATTTGCGGATGAAAACGGGACATACATTGGTCCCTATGTGATTGCGGGTGTCAGCGAATGAAGTTCATTCGCTGACACCCGTAATCATCCGCCTCCGCAAAGATCCGCTTTTGCGGACGGAAGAAAACCCTATTTTTTCTTCCATCTGCAGAGCGGATCGGATGAACACGGACACACGGTCCGTGTTCATCCGCTCCCCTATAGGGAAGAGTGGAGAAAAAACAGGGCGGTCTCTGCACAGTGTGGATCCCCGCTGAGCAGACGGACACACACGGATCAATACTGATCCGCCCCGTATGAAAGGGTCCTTAACGCAACTTAGAAGCAACTTCAAAGCAACTTCGAAGAATGCCTTAGTAATCTTCCTTTGATGTCAGATCCAAATCACATCAATTAAGATGAGGAACTGACTTGGACGCAGAAAAAACAAAAACAAAAAACAAAAAACAAAATGGATGCAACTTTGATTAAATTCTATTGGCTGATATCCAAAGTAGCGCAGGAACCTTTTCCAAAGTTGAACCAACACACAAGTCAGACCAGTTAAAATGGCTCTCATAGGGAAACATTGATTTTAGTCATGCAACATGTGCTCTCAAAGTCAGAGCGCATTTCGCACCAGTATGAATCAGGCCTCAATCGGTTTTGCAGCATGGATTATTAACTGCAGATTGTCACAATTCAATACTCATATACAAATTCCCCCCTCCCCCCAAATTGCACACTGTCACCTGTCGACATCAATGTGAGCATGGGGTGTGTCAGGTAGGGTAACCACCTCATCCCTTTAAAACTGAACACCTATTAATTACACAGGTTCTGAGGCTAATTTAATGCAAATAAGGCACTACTTTAGTTTAATTACAGTCTTAATCTGCCACAGAACCTGTGTAATTAATAGGTGTTTTTTAAAGGGATGAGGTGGTAACCCTAGTGTCAGGTGTGCCTGGGCACGCCTTAATCACTATGTGTGGTGCCAATTACTTCTACTGTCCAGGTTTCCTCTACCTTGTTGCCCCCCCACCCAGCAGTGCTGCTGGCTTCCCTCCTCTCCTCTATGCCCACTGCTGTGGGGTATGTTTCAGGATGGAGAGTGGGGGTAGGGCAGGGGCTAGTAAATATGTAAATTTTCCGGCCCCATCTAAATGAACACAGTGAACAAACTCTCTCACTGTGTCCATTCATAATGGAAGAATTTTAAAATGTGTTTACTATGTTTCCGTTTGTGAATGAACAGAAAGCCGCTCAGCACAGAACATTTCCCATTTATTCACTGTCTAGTGCCTCTGCAGCTGCAGAGAAAAGCACATGTGTTAGAGCTACGGGGGTGCACACCCTAATGCCAAAGGCTGCGCACACCTATGCCTAATGATTAAAATCATTCTGTTACTTAACCCCTTTGCGGCAGCGGTAAAGCCAAAAGATGGCTAAAACACCGGCCTAAATTGCTGCGATGTCGTCCATGTACATCCATGCGCAGCGCTCTCTGTGATCAGCCAGTCCACAAGACTCGGCTGATCATAGATCAGAGTAAGAGGCTGATCCCGACCCTTTACCACGTGGTCAACTGCAGCCAATAACAGCTGATGACTTGATTTAAATAGAGTCAGTAATCGGCTGTTTTTTTCCTTACGCCGACAGTATGAGGAGAAAAAAAAAATAGTTCACGAACACGGAGAGCCACCGATGCCTTACTGTGCCCACCAGTAGTGCAACCTGCCAGTGCCCACCAGTGCCACTTACCAGTGCAAATCAGTGCTGCATATTAGTGCCCACCAGTGTCACCTACTAGTGCCCACCAGTGTCACCTTTAAATGCCCACCAGTGCCACCTATCAGTGCCAATCAGTGAAGCCAATCAGTGCCATCAGTGCCTCATCACCAGTACTGCCTATCAGTGTCACCTACCAGTGCCTATCAGTGCCACATGTCAGTGCTACATATCAGTACCACCTATCAGTGCCGCCTATCAATGCCACCCTTCAGTGCCACCCATCAGTGCCACCTATCAGTGCCACCTATCAGTGCTCTCCAGTGCCACCTCATCAGTGCCCACCAGTGCCACCTACTAGTGCCCATCAGTGCAGGCTATTAGCGCACATCAATGCAGGAGAAAAATTACCTGTTTGCAAAATTTTATAACAAACTATGAAAACAGTTTTTTTTTGTTTAGCAAAAAAATGTCCTTCTGTCATCCAGACACAGAAATAAATATTTGGCTTGGTATACATTTATGTACTCCCCTAATCTCCTCAATCAAAGCTCACTCGTGTCTTTGTGGTCTAAGAGAAAAGAGACTATCACCATAGCCTCAAGTTTTGCTCCATGGACTCTCTAATCTTCCCTTCTATTTTGTCTTTTACAAAATACACCAAAACGAAATTCAACTCAAAAAAACAAAACAAAAAAAAAACCTTCCCAGGGGAGAGACAGCCTCCACATTCTTATAAAATTCATATGCAGGCGGACCTCACTCCTCTGTAGTATTCTCCAACATTCTCTTCCCCTCTACTGCTTTTTTCAGTTTTGAGCCATAGCCCCAACATTTCTGACCCTGTTAAGCCACAATTCAATCGATAGCAGCTTAGAGTCTTTCCAACAGAGAGTTATGCCGCGTACACACGATCATTTTTTGTGATGAAAAAAAACGACGTTTTCAAAAACGTCATTTAAAATCACTGTGTGTGGGCAAAACGTTGTTTTATGTCTTAAAAAAAACGACCAAAAAAAAATTCGAACGTGCTTGAATTTTTTGTGTCGTTTTTTCAAAACGTAATTTTTTGTGTCATAAAAAGTGATGGTGTGTGGGCAAAACGATGTTGAAAACTAAGTTTTTAAAGCCGCGCATGCTCAGAGGCAAGTTATGAGACGGAGCTTCAATGGAACAGAGTGTCGTCGAACGTGGTGTACGTCACCACGCTTTGCTAGAGCATTTTGGAAAAACGATGGTGTGTATGCAACGTCGTTTTGGAAAATTAAGTTTGAAAAACATTGTTTTGTTTCATCACTTGAAACGTCTTTTTTTTTTTAATCTAAAAAAATGATCGTGTGTACGCGGCATAACGCAGGCCTTAGCAGCATTGACCAAATGACGTAGCACAGAAAATTTTAATTTTTGGGAAATCCTTTGCACCTCCAGCCAGTACTGTCTGATCTTTGAGCAAGTCCAGAATATGTGAATTAAGGTCCCCTGCTCGTCGCTACATCGCCAACAGCGATCCGAGGCCTCTGGAAAAAAAATTGCAAAGCCTTGACGGGGTATAATACCATTTCGTCAATAATTTATAATTAGATTCCTGGATTCATAAGCAGATAGATTAATTCAACGAGAGATAAATAATCTTCTAAAGCTGAACTGGAGTAAAGGTCTTATTAAGATTTTTTTCCCACTTTCTAATTCCCGACATCTCAAAGTCCTCTGAGGAAGCAATTAGCAGTGCGTACATCTTAGAAACCATCCGGGGAAGGGGGTTCTTTCTCCTCGCAATATAATAGAAATGTGGTTAGTTGGCGTTGATAATTTATGGCTGGTCCCAGCGACCCAAAAAAATGGCATAACTGCAACGCCTGCCAAAAATGTAATTCAAATCGAACCCCCGGTTGCGTGCAGTGTAGCGACTGTAGGCCAGGTCTCAGAGCACAAAAAGCGTGATGCCTGAATTAAACCCTTCTCTAAGGCCGCGTACACACGATCGAATTTGTCCGCTCAAACTGCTCCGACGTGTATGGGCTAGCGGACATGTCTGACCGGCGGACAAATTTTAAAACATGCTTTAAAATTTGTCCGCCGGAGACATGTCCGTCGGATATGTCCGCTGGTCAGTACACTCACCAGCGGACATATCTGCCCGCACAAGCGTCGTATGGATGCGATGCATTCGTGGAAGTTGTTTACTTCCTGGTGCGGTGACGTGGCGGCGTCAACGTCACCGCCACGTCACCGCGCTGTCTGCCGGCGGGGATTTTGATCCGATGGTGTGTACACGCCATCGGACCAAAATAGCCCTGCGGACATATCCGATGAAAACGGTCCGAGGACCGTTTCCATCGGATATGTCCCTCCGTGTGTACGCGGCTTAAAAGCTTATTAAACGCACCTGATTCCATACCTGGACTAAAACTAGGGTTTCCCAAAATGGGAAACAATGGTGATTGTGTTGAAGAATGTTTAGGGATCCTTGAGCCTACTCGCAGAGTGGGGCCTATAATAGGATGCGTTTTAAGAGAGTCCGGTAGTGTTGTGTAGCACCAAAGTGCTCTACGCAGGGGTTAAACTGTTGTTCCATTCTGTAAATTCTGTATGTCTACACCAATTGATCACTCTGCCAAGATGAGCCGCTTGATAGTATTTGAATACATATGGGACAGCTACTCCACCAAAGTGCTTGGGTATCATCATAAAACTTCTACTAATCCTTGGTTGTTTATTCACCCATATAAATTTAGTAAAGATAGTACAAATTTGGCGAAAAAAGACTGCTGGAATAGAGATAGGTAGAGACTAGAATAAGTACAACATTTTTGGCAAAATACTAATTTTGATAATGTTAACCACAAGTGTTGCCCTTGATGCCATTTACCTAATAAGGAACAAACTGAATTGTATAACGGTTGAAAATGTACTGTAAAAGCATTGCCTAAATTTGATGGAATATGTGTGCCCAAGTATTTTAGCACTGCAAGTTCCCATTTAAAGCTAAAGTTTGGTTGTATGGTGCAACGTGCCGGTAAAGGCAGTGCAACTCCCATAGCCTTGGATTTGGTGTAATTTATGTTTAAATTTGATAGGGCTGGCTCTTGTATATTTAAGGGCTTCTTTAGCTCCCTGCCTGGCCCTCAACATGGGGATTGGCTAAAGGTCACTAAATATATTTTTTTTTTTTCAGAATATTGGACATTCAAAAGTTACAGATATCAATGAAAAGTAACAGTCCATAAAACAAACTGGTACAAATAACATGCATCGCATTAGCAGTGAAAGAATGCATAAGAGGATGGAGGGAGCTTCCCCTCTACAGAGAAGTATACCTGCTGAAACTGAAAACAAAACACAACATCATTGAACCAGTCTGGGGAGGCTGGGAGGTAGGGGCAGGGGGAAGAGGCAAGGGTTTGGATCTGATGTAGCAGGGAGCTCTCGGACCAGTGGTGCTCTACCCAGTGACCGCCCACCCCTAAAGGGGACATACTGTGGGCGGGAGGGTACTACAGCAGGAATTGAGGTGTAGAGAGTCAAGCTTGGTCTGGTATAGTTTATACTACGCTAGGCATGGTGGGGAAAGGGTCACAGTCGGGGAGGGTATCACAGGGGTTTAGGCGCTGCTCATCACAGCCAGCCCAGGAGGAGGAGTGGGGGGTGTACAGGGGGTCGTGGGTTGTAGGGATTCCCTATAGTGAGTCCAGCAAGACCAGGTATGTCTAAATTTATCGTGCATGTCCTTAGATTGATGGATAATCCTTTCCATGTCTTCAATTTTGGAAACTCTAGTCTGCCATTCCCTTATCGTGGGGGGAGCAGTTTCTCTCCAGTGGATAGGGATGCATTGAGTAGCTGCATTGATAAGGTGTAACATCAGGGACTTCCGGTATGTTGAGGGGGGAGTGGGGGTGTGATGAAGCAGGTATTGTGCCAGCGAAAAAGTAGGCGTGTAGGTAGTGATGTGAGAAATAAGAGAATGAACCTCTCTCCAGAACGGTTGGATGATCGGGCAGTCCCACCATATGTGAAGGAAAGATCCTTCTGCAGAGTCACATCTCCAACATGTGGAGGGGGTGTTCGGGAAAATTTTGTGCAACTTATCGGGTGTCCTATACCATCGTGAGTATATTTTGAACCTGTTCTCTTGTGCAGAGACATTGATGGAGCCTTTGTGAGTGTGTAAGAAAACCGATGCCCAGTCATCTGGAGTCAGGCCCTCCGATAGATCAGCCTCCCATATACGATGAACGTCGGTTCTGGGCTTGACGGCCGAGGTAAGCATGGAGTACAGGGTCGATATCATATGCCTTTGCGGGTCTGCCCGAGAACAGAGTCCCTCGAAAGGAGTAAGTTCTCTGTGCCAGGGCAGAGGAGGCGATACACTGTGAAAGAAGTGACGGAGCTGAAAGTATAGGAACCTAGAAATGTGATGGGATGGAAATTTAGAGATCATCCCCTCGTGGGTCAATAGCATGTCGTTTTCAAAAAAGAGGTGGGCCCTCAGCGTTAGATCGTCATTTGTCCCCGAGCGAACACTAGCTTGGACACCAGGGGGGAAGTCGGGATTTCGAGTAAGGGGCGTCATTGGTCCCGGAAAAGGGGTCGTGCCAGGGGAGGTATAGGTAGCCTTCAAGGTAGATAGGGTGGGGCCTATCAGCGGATGGGATCTACCCAATTTGGGGACAGAGCCAGGGGCGATCCACGGCAAGTTCGAGATAGGCATGTTGACAAAAGCTTCCTCTATCCCGACCCAGGCCTTGCTGTTTCCATGTAGGTGCCAGTCCAAAACCCGGGTGAGGAGGCAGGCCCTGTGATAATAGGCCACGTCCGGCAAACCTATTCCCCCCAGTTGTTTTGGGAGGATGAGCCTGTCCCAACCTATTCTCGCAGGTCGATCCGCCCATAAGAAGGATCTACAGACCGATTTCAGGGAGGCGAAGAAAGAAGGGGGGAGTTTAATCGGCACAGCCTGTAGTAAATACAACAATCTAGGCAGAACGTTCATTTTCAGGATCGCTGCCCTGCCGAACCAAGAGAAATGTCCCTTGTTCCAGCTGAGCAGGTCACCCTTGATAGTCTGCAGGGCTGGGAGGAAATTTCTGGTGTAGAGGTCGGAGAGGTGGACCGGGAGCTTGATGCCAAGATACGTGATGTCGTTGGGTTCCCATTTAAAAGGAAATTGTTGTTTGCAAAAGTCTACCTGAGTCTGGGAGAGGGAAACATTGAGGGCCATCGATTTGCCGTAATTAATCTGGAGGTTGGAGAGGGTTTTAAAGGTTTGCAAGTCTTTGAGAAGGTTGGGCAGTGTAATATGGGGTTTAGTCAGGAACAATAATACGTCGTCGGCGTATGCAGCGATTTTATGGGTTATATCGTTGATGGATACCCCTGTAATATCTGGGTTGTCGCGTAGCCTACGTAGGAACGGTTCTAGGGATAGGACGAATAGTAAGGGAGAGAGAGGGCAACCCTGTCTGGTACCATTGTGGACGGAGAAGGCGTCTGACAATAGGCCATTGACCCTGATCTTAGCTGTGGGTGCGGAATAAAGGGCCATTACCATTTGGAGGAAACGGGTGGGAATCCCCGCTTTGAGTAGTGCTGCGGACATATAGTCCCAGGCCACCCTGTCAAACGCCTTCTCCGCATCCAGGGATAAAAAGAAACCCTTTGTGTCATGCGTGATCATCCAATGGTGGATGTTAAGTGCTTTAGTCGTGTTATCCCGGGCCTCACGGCCGGGGACAAAGCCGACTTGGTCGTTTGAAACGAGATCAGGGAGAAAAGGGAGCAATCTATTGGCTAGTACTTTCGCATACAGTTTTACATCCACATTGAGCAGGGATATCGGACGGTAATTGGAAACTAATGTAGTGTCTTTACCTGGTTTGGGGACTAGAGTAATGTGGGCCTGTAGGAGGTCCTTATCAGTGTGGGGGGGAAGTGGGATGCCGTTAAAAGCCTTTACGAACCGCGGAAGCAGAAGTGACGCGAATGTTTTGTAATAGCCGGAGGTGAGCCCACCCGGGCCTGGGCTTTTCCCCGGTTTCAGTTGTTTTAAAACTAGTTGGGCCTCTGCGGTCGTTAGTGGTGCGTCCAGGCGGGACATGTCCGATACTGGGCCTGGGGGCAGTCCGTAAGTGGCGAGGAAGTCTTCTATGAGTTGTGGGCGACTCAGGTCGGCCACGGAAGTGTGCGGCGTCTGGAGGTCATAGAGCGAAGAGAGGTATTGTGCAAATTGTCTAGCAATTAGGTCGGACCTGTGCACCGAAGAACCCGTCTGGGTGGTAATTGCTCGGATTGTGAGAGACGCTTTTTTCTTTTGCAATGCAGAGGCTAACAGTTTCCCGGATTTGTTCCCAAACTCAAAATACAATTTATGAGTGAGGGTAAACTTACGTTGTAAACGATAATGGAGCCCTCCCAATAAGGCCTTCCTGGCCGTCAGTAGTGCCCCATGGGTGTCCACTGCTAGAGTACGTTTATGGACCCGTTCCAACGTCCTCACACGATCCGAGAGATCATCAATGCAGGCCTTCCTGAGCCTATGTCGCTTCGCCATCAGGGAAATAATTTCACCGCGGATAACGCATTTGTGGGCAGCCCACACTGTGGCCGGCACCACCTCTCCCGAGTCGTTTTTGTCGAAAAATTGGGTGATTCTGGTCGAAATAGCGTGAGTGTCTGTTGGATCCAGGAGGAGGGAATCATCCATCCTCCAGATCCCCGATCTGGGACGACGACCAGGCCACCTCAAAATCATCGTGGTCGGGTGGTGATCCGAGAGGACCATTGGTTCAATAGTGGCTGCGGTGAGCAAGTGCAGGTCATTCTGGGAGAGGAAGAGGAGATCAATGCGGGAATATTTATTATGTAGGGGAGAAAAGAACGTGAAGTCCTTCTCGTTCGGGTGTAGCGTGCGCCAAGAGTCATGCAGGGTGAGTGTGTTCAGTTGGGATTTTATGGCTTTAAGAGCTCGATATGTCAAACAGGTGGACCCGTTAGACGTGTCTAGGAGGGGAGCCAACGGTACATTGAAATGCCCGCCCAGAACCAGCATGCCTCTCTGGAAGGCCGTTAGGAGTTGGAGCGTGTCCCGGAAGAATTGGACTTGGTGGGAGTTGGGGGCGTATACATTTGCAACCGTGATGGGAGTGCCGTGAAGTGTCCCTTTGAGAAAGATGTATCTACCCATAGCATCGTGTTGGACGTCCTCAACCTGTATAGGGCAGTGTTTGGACAGTAGTATAGAGACTCCTTTAAACTTGGACTCGTTGTTGGTGGCGTGAAACACCGTCGGGAAGTAATGGTTATGCAACTTAGGGATGGTGTCTGTCCTGAAGTGGGTCTCTTGCAATAGGACAATGTGTAGCTTTTCCCTTTGTAGAGTGTATAATAACCGCGAACGCCTTTCCGGGGTGTTGAGCCCCTTATATTCAAGGAGTAGATTTTGAGGGTCAATTGGGGTGGGGTTCGTTCCGAGGCAGGCGGGGCCCGGCCGAAGACATCCATCCCAAGGGTAGTGAAGGGGGGGGAGTGGGCAACGCGTAGGGGGATGTGGAGGGGGTGGGTAGGGGGGTAGGGGGAAGATAAGGGCAGGGCACGTGCGGTAGCACAAGGTGGGGGACAACCGAAAAGGCTAGCGGAGGCGTGTCCACTTACCTATGAGGGAAGGGGGAGTCGGTAAAGTACAGTGCGCACAGGGAGAGCAGGCCCAGTCACTAGGCCCGCAAACCGCTGTACACGTCAGTATGGGGGTTGGAACGATCCCACCCGGAGACGGTGGAAGAGATATTGGTCGATAGGTCTTAGGTGTATCTGTGAGTTTAACTACTATAAACTACTATTATTAGTATTAGTATTATTATTATTAGCCACCCCAGAGCAATGTCTACTAACCGGAAGTAATGATTAACAAGGGAGAAACGGGTTTCAGTGTACCTCATGTATCATCTCTATGGTCAAATGCATGCAAAATACAAGTCAGCAGGCCATAGGGGTATCGCTCGCAAAGGCTAGAAGCTTAGCTCACTGTATAACCGGGCTCTGTAACCTACAACAAATAGCCCACTGATCCTCGGATCACACTGGAGCGTCCCGCCCACCAGGCGAAGTCCCAGGGGATACCTGTATGACAGGGAACTTCTGGTGAGCAGGGCCTGCAGCGCTGGAAGAATCAGATGTTGGGGGTCAGCGGGGGTCGCCCAGGCCCCCCATCAATGCTGTTACTCGGCCCTAGAGCACATTCCGGGGCGGTGGAGCAATATGGGAGGTGTCAAAAGGCTCGGGGGGTCCCCTACTCCCTCAGGTACCTACCTCTAAGTGAGGCAACAGCCAAAGAGAAATAAGAGGAGTCAGGGTCATAACAAACTGGAGACATACATTGCTAGTCCTCGTCATCATAGGGTTGATGGTTCATGTCCTCTGAAGCGGGTGGAACGCGGGAGGAAGTGACAGGCATACGCACTGCGACTCAAGCGGCTGTAGTCAGAGCGGGAACATGAAGAGACTTGGCAGCTACCGAAAGACCGTTATACAGTGGTGAAGTGAAGTCTTAAGCAGGCAGTACAGTTGGCTGATGTCCGCATGTTGTGAGAAAGATCAGAGTCACAGTGCATTGGGCGGCCAAATATGTAGGAGACGCATCCCACCGCCCCAGGTCTGTCCGCTGAGTGGCAGAATAATAGAGTCGGGCGGCCGACAGCTCCATCCCCCAGGAGACGTCCTCGAGGTCACCAGGATATGCGGTAGCACGGTCCGGTCCTGCTACCGTTGTGTCAAGGATCCGATAGCCGGGAGGGCGCGGGCGGGGGTGGCCTCTTGCATACGGAACACATGAGTCAGGAGGAAGAGCCTCTTCCACTTCCGAGTCACGGTGCACTTCCTGTTGTGACAAGGGTCGCGTGGCGTCCTCTGACGCACTGCCGCAAGGGAGATGTAGTCCTCCAGCAGAGTCCTGTCCCGCCCCAGCAAGACGTTTCCTGTGAGCCGACTTCCGCCGCGAGGCAGTGTGGAGGTTGTAGTCACCAGAGTCCCAACACGGAAATCAGGGGGCATGCTCCATTCAGTGGTGGCGGCCGGTGATGTGGAGCCCCGGCCTGCACGGCCCAATAGCTACACAGCGTGTCTAAACAGTCAAGGCTGCTCACGACGAGAGGAGTGTCAAAAACAGTTATCGGAAGTCTTATAGTACTAACACGCACAACTTATTAAACATCAGAACCGCTAGAAAAGTTCTCAGAACGTAGCGATAAAGTGCAGGCATACTCACTCAGGGGAGGACAACTTATTCCCAGTCCTGTCAGTAGTCCCTCCGGGCCCTCCTAGCACCGGGGGTTGGGGACATCTCCTGGGCTGCTCCGGGGCCCTGCGAGCCTCCCTGGTGTCTGGATCCAGACGGGGACCTTCGGCGTCGAAAACGGGAGGTCTGGGCATCCATAGGTTCCGCTCGGGGTTTAGGCCAGCGGTGGACAGATTGACGGAAGACTGCATACCAGTCCGGTACCGCCACCAGAGGAATCCCTAGAGTTTCGCAAAAGCGCGGCAGGTCCTCAGGTACTCTCAGCGTGGCGGTATGGCCTCGGTGGGATGCCGACAAGCAAAAGGGGAACTTCCATTGATAACAAATATCGTTGGCCCGCAGGACCTCCAAGAGCGGTCTGAGGTCTCGCCGGTTTTTCAAAGTGATCCCCGACAGATCTTGAAATATTTGGATCGTTGGTCCTCATGGGTGAGTTGTTTGCCTCTGGCCCTCTTCAGGATGGATTCCTTCAATGCGTAATCGGGCAGACAGCAGACGACATCGCAAGGGGGGTCCGAGTCCTTTCCCCTGGGGCGTAAGGCGCGGTGGATCCTGTCAAAGGGTATGGCGGTCACAGGGGGTCTTTCCAGCACTGTATTAAAAAGCGCAGTCACTGCTTCAGGGATGCGAGCACCCTCGACGTATTCCGGAAGGCCACATACTCTAAGGCCTCGTACACACGAGCGGATATGTCCGCTGAAAACGGTCCGATGGACCATTCCAGCAGACATTTTCGATCGTGTGTATGGGCTAGCGGACAGATTTTTCCACCCGACAGATTTCAAAGCATGCTTTGAAATCTATCGGGTGGGAATGTGTCCGCCCGACATGTCTGCTGGTTAGTACACTTACCAGCAGACATGTCGTCCCGCACCGCCGCCGCGCCGCCGCCGAATGGATTCGGCGCATGCGCGGAAGTGTTTTACTTCCTGGTGCGGTGACGTGGCGGCGTCAACGTCACCGCTACGTCACCGACACGTCAGCGCGCCGTCTGCTGGCGGAAGTTTTTGGTTTGCTCGTGTGTACACGCGAGCAAACCAAAAGCCCAGCAGACAGATTTGTTCAAATCTGTCGGACGGACAGATTTGAACAAATCTGTCCGCTCGTGTGTATGGGGCCTTAGATTGTGTCTGCGGCCCCGGTTGTCCAAATCTTCGAGATGGCGATTCATATCTCGAAGCTGGAGGGTATGATCGTCAATCTTCCTCGTTGAGCGTTTGAGGATACCGTCGTGTTCCACTACCGCTCGTTCTGTGTGGGAGACCCGATCATCCAGAGCGTGTACCTCAATGCGGAGGCCCGCAATGGCGGCCGCCAGTGCGTCCTTAATGTCCGTTGCCACGGCTCTTAAATCATCCAGGGTGAGTTGACGGTGACGGTAAGTTCTCCGGTCCGACCGACCTCCTGTGCCTGCAAGGATAGACCTTGAGACGCCGACAGGACTATCTCAGAGCGGTCGGGAGGCAGGGGGTGTGTGAGGCCTGGTGAGGAGCCTTGGCGGGTCGGCGCCATATTTCCCCTCTGGGAGCGAAACATGTCCGGGATGTGTTGCTGAGAGGCCCCGGTATTTCCCCTCGGGGACCTCGATCTCGAGGCAGAGGAGGTTCTGGAAGCTGTACCCATCCTGTACGGGCGATAGCAAGGGTGAGTATGTCCAGACACAGCGGTTCTTGCTCTGAGGTGGCAGGAGCTCAAGATTCAAGCGTCCATCTTCCAGTCAGGTCCGGCCACGCCCCCCTGGTCACTAAATATTTAAGACAACCCCTCCTAGATCTGCCCACTATTCTCTGCAAAGTTCTCTAAGGCGGCGTACACATGGCCGAGGTTCTCGGCAGAAACCAGCGAGAACCTCGCTGGGAGCCGCATTCTGCCGAGAACCTCGGCCGTGTGTACGCTCTCGGCGAGCATCCCGTCGGGAATGCCGTCGAGCAGAAATAGAGAGCATGTTCTCTATTTGCTCGACGGCCCGTCGGGATGAATGGCTTTTTGCCATTTCCGACGGGCGGGTCGTCGAATCTGACGGCCGGCAGAGAACCTCGACGGGCGGAACCATGTGTTCTGCCTGTCGAGGTTCTCTGCCGTGTGTACGCGGCTTAACATTCTAGAAACAGGGGGAGGCACCAGAGAGCTTCCAGGATGGGTCATCCATCCCTAGCCTCATATAAACCCAGACCCAGATTCAGTGATTCCCTGGGCCAAATATAACATGCCTATTCTCACTTCTAGTAGTACACACTAGAGGTTGCTACATTATTACTGACCTTCCAAGCTGCTTGTACTGTGAAGTAATGAATCCCCATAGATCACAATAGAGATTAAGTGAAATTGGGTATCAGTAAAGGGTAAAAGGGTTGTGAATTCAGTGCCTGTTGTACATTTTGAAGATTAATTTAAAATGCTTTGAATGCTTGTTTAGAATATGTAAGCACTTTTGGACACAGGTTCACTTTGAGCCTAGGTTTTCACTAGTGCGTGCGGAATACCCCATGTGATTTGCATAGGAATCACACCGCGATGTCTGTGTGGTGCGATATGCCAGAATTTCATTGCATTCCCACAGAAATGGTGCAGGACCGTTTTTTTCACAACTGAATTGCATTGAATAGTTGTTAGAACCTATGCAACGTGACTCTGGCAATTGCTTTGCATTTTGCAATCTATTTCAGGGTGTGATTGTTATGCAGTGCGATGCAGGAAAACAGTAAATCTTGTGCGATTTTACACATTGCATCAGTGTGAACCAGGGCTAAAGGTGGGGATAGGGGAAAATAGGCTGGATAATTTTAATCATGCAGACAGCTTAGACAATACATTACATATTGCATTTTCCCCATAGTTTTACTTTAAAGGGGTTGTAAAGGTAAACAATGTTTCCCCTAAATAGCTTCCTTTATGTTAGTGCAGTCCTCCTTCACTTACCTCATCCGTCGATTTTGCTTTTAAATGTCACTTCCTGTTCCTCTGTCTGTAACTCGACACAGTAATGTGAGGCTTTCTCCCTGGTGTGGAGTGCCGTGCTCGCCCCCTCCCTTGAGGGGGAAGGGGGCGAGCAGGAGAGTCAGGACACTCTCTACGTTGCAGATAGAGAAAGGAGCTGTGTGTTAGTGGGCATCCTGACTCTCCTGCTCGCCCCCTCAAGTCCACATTATACAACTGTTACCCTCAAATTCTGAAGTCCAAGCCTTAGACTGATTCTTGAATGTAAATCTGCTATTTTCTAAACATTAAAGGGTTAATTAAAAAAAAAGATTATATAGTTGTCCAATCATTGAAATGCATGTAAATTCAATCTGTATGAATGGGGTAAAACCAAATGTCATATTCGCTCCAATTCTCTGTGTGAATGTGGAAAGTATTGCATTATGGCCACTAGATGGAACTGAATATTATAGGGAATAAGCAATGCTCCTCAGCTCCATCTAGTGGTAATAATGTGGTGTTTTCTACATTCATACATTCACATTACAGGCGATATATTTTGCCCCATTCACACAAAACAAATGTAGTTTAAATGGACAAACGGCTATGCACATTTTATAAGTACAGTATATCTAAAAGAATTTTTTTGGAGTGAGAAGGGAGAGCTTAGAAACTCTTCATGTTTTTATTGCTGTTTGTGTCCCATGCTGGGGAAATTGGCTGTTTTTGTTTGTTCTAGTGACCATTGTCACACAGGGGCACAGGAATTTCAGTATTATATGGTTGTTACAGGAGGTGAGGGAAAACCGGTTAGTGACAAGTGTCTAAGAAGGGATTTTCTGTTGTGTCTCCAGCACAGGGATCCAAGGGAAATTTTCACAACAGGACACTGACAGCAAACAAAAGTTGACAGGTTTTAGCCATTCTCTTCTCTACGCTAATGGCCCGTCCGTAGACATAATATGAAAAGCCAATGGAAAAATATATGCGACAAGCTATCTGATGATTTTCGGATCGTTAGTACGGTGCTTTTCAACAGCCGATTCCACTTTTATGTCAGACAAAAGCTGGATGCGCAGACTATAAAATTTTGGTCGGATTTGAACTCAACGTCCAATTTTCGTTTCATTATTACGACTTTCGTACAAAAAAATTCATAAGAGCAAGAGTTTGCATGCTCAGAAACAAAAGAATACATACAAAGTGATTCAACACATTACGTCACTTCTGGCGTTGTATTTTGTCATACTAAAAATTTCGTATTGTGAGTAACCTCTTCACCTTCGACATGAGACTATTATGTCACAAAAGACGGTTTTTGGTCGTCTAAAAATCTAAGTATGTGTGCTAAGCTTAAGGCAATTTTTTGGCTTTAGATACTCTAAGGCCGTGTACACACGATCAAATTCATCTGCTGGAAACGGCCTGATGGACCGTTTCAGCAGACAAATTCGATCATGTGTACGGGCGGACAGACGGGTTTTTCCAGCAGACAAATTTTAAAGCATGCTTTAAAATCTGTCTGCTGGGAACCCGTCCGTCCAACATGTCTGCTGGTTAGTACACTAACCAGCAGACATATCTGTCCGCACATGCGTCGAATGGATTCGACGCATGCGCAGAAGTGTTTTACTTCCTGGTGACGGTGACGTGGCAGCGTCAACGTCACCGCCACGTTACCGCGCTGTCTGTCGGCGGGGATTTTGGTTTGATCGTGTGCACACGATCAAACCAATCTATCCCAGCAGACAAATCCGATCAAAACGGTCTGTCAGACCGATTTGATCGGATTTATTTAATGGTGTGTACGCGGCCTAACATTGAATCTAACCCAACTTTCCTATAACATTATCCCTTAAACTGACACAAACCCAATATATGCCCTAAAACCAGTTGCTTATTTGTAGTGAAAACTTCATACCGTCCTTACAGTCACTAAGCTGAAATCTATAGTGTCTTTATCAGTGCTGTATCAAAATGACAGAGCATCTTCCTCTTCATCTTTTGAAGTCCTTTGAAATGGTTCAGATCATTGGTTCAGACATATGGTTCAGACCTATGATAGTTTGCCAAAGCAAAAGTCCATGTAACCCTGTCACCCCTTTGGGTACTCCCACCTCCACACTGCAAACAAATTGACTGGCATATGATAAATTCAGATGTTAACCTTTTTAGGGTTTATGAATCAATTTACAAAGTTGAATAGATTTATCCCCCTATGGCAGCAACTAAACCAGATGCTTGGTTATTTAGGCTCAATTACGAGAGGGCAAGGAGAGAAATACTTGTGTAGCACCCTCTAGTGTGGGAAGTTAGTACAAGATGTGTTAAAGTTTAGAGCAGGTCAAATATAGTTGGCTTAGAGATATGGAATCTGGGTTAGGCCCCTTTCACATTTATACGACTTGTCTCACGATTTTGTACTGCAAAATCGTATGACAAGTCATTCTCCATGATTTTCAATGAGCACCATTCATACTGGCACGACTTTAAGTAGTGCCGACTTCAAAGTAGTCCCTGCACTACTTTGGTCCGATTTTGATGCCACTTACACAGGCATTCATTGAAATCGCGGCCGCGAATCGCGACAAAATCGCGGTAAACTCACGGCCGCGAATCGCGGCAAAATCGCAGTAAAATCGCGCGACTTAGAAGTCGTACAAGTGTGAAAGGGACCTTAGGGTTTAGTGAAGTTAAGGGCTGGATGATTATCCCTGGCATCCATCTGGTGCCCCCCCCCCCCCCTGGTCTAGAAGGTTTGAGAATCTTCTAGAATTAGTGGGTGGAGGTTAGGAGGAGCTGCCTTGAAAAATCATGAGGCCTCAGCCAATCCCCAGTAGTGGGCTGTCTGGAAGCAGAGCTTACCTCAAAAATAGTCATGGGCCATGCCAGCAGGGACAGTCGTGTGAAAGATGGGAATACAGTGCTGAGCAGGCTGTTGGTGGTCCCCAGGGGGTGATGGTGGTCCCCAGGGGTGATTGCCTTGGACCGGGGCTTGGGTGCTGGAAAGATCCTGCCATAACACATGGGAGGAAGCCCTTCCTGGAGGCACAGGAGCAAGAGAGGACAGAATGAGTAGATCAGCACTGTTGGGGTGTCAGGAAAGGTTCCATCCGCTGGTGCTATTCATGTTCTGTCTTACAGTGCTGCGTCCCACCAGCAGGGTTCTCCTGGCAGTTCGGAGCTGTCAGGAGAACTTCCCCCTGCTGGTATATCACCTTTGGGACGCAGTAGTGGCTTCCAACCAGCGGATGGATCCTGGCACCTGGCCTTTGCTGCGTTCAGGTGTGACCTGAACGTAATCAACAAACCCCTATATATACCCGGCATGTGTAATCATACCTTGCCCTGGTATCCGTCTACTCACCTGATCCTGAGCCTGATATCTGACCCTGAGCCTGCTGTCCCCTTTCTGGACTTCTGTTCTGATCCAACCTGACCTGATCCCTCTCCTGGACATCTCCTTTCTGCCCATTCCCTGTCTGCAGCTTCTTCTGTGATCTCCTGGTATATGACCTCGGCTTGGCTTTTGGTTAATGATTACGGCATTTCCCCTTGACTTGTATATATTTGCTTTGTTGTTATTTGTGCACTGGTTGTCTTCACCTGTTTTGTTCACCTTGTAAATAAACACCTTTTATTTCACTGCATACAGTGTTGGTCTCCTCTGTGTAGGCACACAGTACTGGTCTATTTAGAATCCGAGACATGGGGACTAACAAGGGGGGAGACTGCCACATGTAGCCAGCCTCCCTGAAGACAGCAGTAGTGATTAACCACTTGCCTACTGTGCACCTACACCCCCTTCCTGCCCAGACAAAATATAAGCTTCCGGCACTGCGTCGCTTTAACTGACAATTGCGCGGTCATGCGACGTGGCTCCCAAACAAAATTGGCGTCCTTTTTTTCCCACAAATAGAGCTTTCTTTTGGTGGTATTTGATCACCTCTGCGGTTTTTATTTTTTGCGCTATAAACAAAAATAGAGCGTCAATTTTTAAAAAAATGCAATATTTTTTCCTTTTTGCTCTAATAAATAACCCAAAAAATATATAAAAAAAATGGTTTTTCCCTCAGTTTAGGCCGATACGTATTCTTCTACATATTTTTGGTAAAAAAAAAATGCAATAAGCGTTTATCGATTGGTTTGCGCAAAATTTATAGCGTTTACAAAATAAGGGATAGTTTATGGCATTTTTTTTTTATTTTTTTTTTACTATTAATGGCGGCGATCTGCGATTTTTTTATTGGGACTGCGACGTTATGGCGGACATTTCGGACACTTTTCTGACATTTTTGGGACCATTTACATTTATACAGTGAACAATTTGTATAAATGTGACTGGCAGTGAAGGGGTTAACCACTAGGGGGCGGGGAAGGGGTTAAATGTGTGTCCTATGAGTGTTCTAACTGTGGGGGGAGGGGGGGTGACTGTGGGAGGTGACCGATTGTGTCCCTATGTACAAGGGACACAATCGATCTCCTCTCTCCCTGACAGGGACGTGCAGCTCTGTGTTTACATACAGAGCTCCACGTCCCAGCTCAGTTACTGAGCAATCGCGTGTGCCCGGCGGCGATCGTTGCCGCCGGGCACTCGCACGGGATCCCCGCAGAGCGGCGGGTGCGCGCGTGCGCCGCCGGCGACGCGCGCGCGCCCGCCCGCGGCTTTAAAGGGACATCACGTCATATGACGTGATGTCAGGATAATGGAGTCCTCTGCCCGCCGTCATTTGACGGTGGGCAGATGACAAGTGGTTAAAGGAACACTAAAGGTTCGTTTTTTATGAGATTAATTGATTGCTGTAAGCTAGAGCATTTAAATATCACTTACCTTGTTTTTCCTTTTGACCTCCAAAATACAGTAATCCAAGTTTGAAAATGCCATTTCCTGTCTCTCCTCTTCTTGCTTTTCACCAGCATCTGCATGGTGGAAAGCAGAATGTTCTCACCCCCTCCCTATGACTACAGCCCTGCGTGAAGATGGTCTCTTATCCCTCACAGGTATGGAGGCTAAGCCTAATGAGAACTGTAGTTCCCATTAGGCCCTGATGTAGCAAGAATGAATGTGTACCGCAAACCAGGAAGTCAGTGAGAATAACGATTCAGGAGTGACGGAGGTGAATAAAACAGCTCGATTTCAACAGGTATCAAACTAGTTATAATGCAAAACATTACTTTTTACGTTATTAGCTACTGACAGACTTTAATTTAAGAGGAAAATATTTTTGTCTTTACAACCCCTTTAATCCTTCATCCTTCTCTGAGAGATCTTCTAAGGCCTTGTACACACGACGGGAAATATCCGCTGTAAACGGTCCCCGGACCGTTTACAGCGTATATTTGCGCCGGGATGTTTTGATCCGATGGCTGTACACACCATCGGATCAAATTCCCCGCCGGCGGACAGCGCGGTGACGCGGCGGTGACGTTGACGCCGCCACGTGACCGCCACGTCACCGCACCAGGAAGTAAACACTTCCGCGCGCATGCGTCGGATCCATTCACAGGATACGACGCATGTGCGGCAAGATATGTCCGCTGGTTTGCCGTACTAACCAGCGGACATATCTGCCAGCCAGCTATCCGGCGGAAATATTTCAAAGCATGCTTTGGAATTTTTCCGCCGGATGAATCCGGCAAAAAGCGTCCGTTTGCCCCTACACACGAGGGGATTTTTCCGCTGAAATGGTCCGTCGGACCATCTTCAGCGGATTTATTCCCTCGTGTGTACGTAGCCTTAGGCCTTGTACACACGAGGGAATAAATCCGCTGAAGATGGTCCGACGGACCATTTCAGCGGAAAAATCCCCTCGTGTGTAGGGGCAAACGGACGCTTTTTGCCGGATTCATCCGGCGGAAAAATTCCAAAGCATGCTTTGAAATATTTCCGCCGGATAGCTGGCTGGCAGATATGTCCGCTGGTTAGTACGGCAAACCAGCGGACATATCTTGCCGCACATGCGTCGTATCCTGTGAATGGATCCGACGCATGCGCGCGGAAGTGTTTACTTCCTGGTGCGGTGACGTGGCGGTCACGTGGCGGCGTCAACGTCACCGCCGCGTCACCGCGCTGTCCGCCGGCGGGGAATTCGATCCGATGGTGTGTACAGCCATCGGATCAAAACATCCCGGCGCAAATATACGCTGTAAACGGTCCGGGGACCGTTTACAGCGGATATTTCCCGTCGTGTGTACAAGGCCTTAGAGTCAGCCTAGTGGGCTGGTGAAGAGTGAGCGGGGTGGACTGGTGTGAAGAAGTTAGCCTGGAGGGTTAGTGAAAGGGGCAGCTGCAGCCAGGTGAGTCGGATGTGCCTGAAAAGGTGGTACTGGAATCAGTGGCCACAGAAGAACATGTAACAAGCTGTTTCACTATATTTTGTTACACAACAAGGGGCCAGGAGTTCCTGCCTGTAAAATGATTTTGCTACAATCTGACTGGAAGCCTGCCAAATTATTTCGTTTTAGCTGGCACAAGCAAGTGTATGGAATAGGAAAGGAAAGGAGACTGTTTACAGACTGTATATAAGAAGATGTCCCTTAAGTTTTAAGTCAAGTGGGCATCCCATAACCTCCCATTCCTATCCAAGTTATTAAGCCTTTAATAAATAACAAAAGTAAAGTCACAGACTGTTCTTTGACTCTGGGTGTCTTTGGAAATTTGGTGTGCCTGGCTTTGCAGGAGTGGGGGATCCAAGTTGATCAGCAGGGGGTGTGTTACACTTATGCCTTCATACCTACAACTACTGTTTTTTTTTAATGTGTTTGTTGTGGGGTTTTTTTTATGACTGAGACAGTAGCACAATTTGTGATTGCTTTAAGCTAGAGAACAGTTTACACTGATCTTTATTAAAAAATGAAATAAAATACACAAAATTCTAAAGTAAGACAACCCAGAATATTTATTTGTTTATGTGGGATTAAATTAAAGTGACACTTAGGCCACGTACACACGATCAGACCGCACCAATGAAACTGGTCCGACGGACCGTTTTCATTGGACCACGCTGAAGTGGTCTGATGTGTGTACACACCATCGGGCCAAAAATTTGTTCAGACCAGAACGCGGTGACGTAGAACACAACGATGTGCTGAAAAAATGAAGTTCAATGCTTCCAAGCATGCGTCGACTTGATTCTGAGCATGCGCAGGTTTTTGGTCCGATGCTTTTGTGTACTAACCATCAAATTTGTCCGACGGACAGGTGTCCGTCGGACAGATTTTAAAACATGTTTTAAAACGTTGGTCTTAAGTTCAGTTTTATCGGACCGGTCTGATCGTGTGTACGCGGCCTAAAGGTTCACTTTTTTAAAAATAACAAACATGTCATACTTACCTCAACTGTGCAGTTCATTTTGCACAGCGTGGCCCCGACCCACCTGTTCTGGGGTCCCACGGTGGCTCTCTCGGCTCCTCCCTGCAATAGATAACCCCCCTCTGGGAAGCTCTCTCACGAGGGGTTACCTTTACGGGCGTGCTCCTGTGTCATACACTCAGCGTCCAATGAAGAGCCAAGAAGCCGCAGAGATGGGCGACACAGGAAATTTGGGTGCAATAAGGTGAAAAAACAAGAGGGTTTACAACCCCTTTAAACCTACTATACTAAAAGATAAACATAGGAGCTTCCTTTTTTTGTTCCCCAACTAAAAATGCTAGTTGACTGGCTATCCCTGTCTACTTTCTAACACCGATCTGAACACAGATGGAACTGTTAGGCCTCGTACACACGAGGGGATATGTCCACTGAAAACGGTCCGATAGACCGTTTCAGCAGACATCTCCGCTCGTGTGTATGGGCTAGCGGACAGATTTCTCCACCCGACAGATTTCAAAGCAAGCTTTGAAATCTATCCGGTGGAATCTGTCCGCCCGACATGTCTGCTGGTTAGTACACTTACCAGCAGACATGTCGTCCCGCACCACCGCCGCGCCGCCGCCGAATGTATTCGGCGCATGCGCGGAAGTGTTTTACTTCCTGGTGCGGTGACGTAGCGGTGACGTGGCGGCGTCAACGTCACCGCCGCGTCACCGCCACCTCACCGCGCCTTCCGGCGGGGAATTTGATCCGATGGTGTGTACACGCCATCGGATCAAACTCCCGATCGGACATATCCAATGGAAATGGTCCACGGACCGTTTTCATCGGATATGTCCAATCGTGTGTACGAGGCCTTAAAGTCAAAACTCCTGATCTATATATTTCTTAGTTGGGGACGCAAACAATATCGAAGCCTTTGGATCAACATGACAGTCAGGTAAACAGCATTTTCGGAAATCAGCAACGACAGTCTCTCTTTACTCTCAATAAAGGTGTTGTTTAATTGGGTCCTGTAATGAAGTGCAGACTTATGGCCCACACACATGATAAGAAAATCATGCGAAAAATACCACTCTCAAAGCGAATGGATGATAATCTGATCATTAGTACACAGCTTTTGAGAGCCATTTACAACAGTTTATCCGATGGGACAAGCATTAGAAATGTTCTCGTAGGATACCAGATCATACAATTTTAGTTTAATCAAGACAGTTGTCATTTGAAAATACAATATAAATACACTACAACACAATACATCACTTCCAAATTTTTATTCTGTCGTACAAGAATTATCGTCACAATCATTTGTTGTGTGTACCAGACATTAGAATCACATACTGTATCTGTAGAACATGTAGTATTAGTCGTTGATGACATAATGTTATGCATTTCCATATACTGTATAGTTAACTTAGTCAGCTAGACCTATTGGAAGTTGATACGCTTACTCATTTAAAGGATTTTAAATTATGCTGCTCAGGTTAAAAATATATAATATTGGTGTGCAGAGCACCTATGAGACCCAGCTTAAAATCGGTGGATCCACTATAGAACTTATACCAGTCTAAACAAACTCCACCCAGGACTTTATAAAGAAAATAGCTGAAGTTAGAACTAGTGATGCCTGCTAAATGTTACCATTCAAATACACAATAAAATAAACTCTAGTATATAATTTACTTCTTACTATATGGAATACGCCTTTAAATATTATTCAACAAATATTACAGTAAGTATACAAATTTGAATGAGCACATAATAAAAAAGAGCAGTTGAATGCACAAAAGTCTATACATTTTCTGGAGCTAAAAGGCTTATACATTTTTCTATAGCTTATAGAAAGCTGTCCACACAGCTGACTCACTGCAGATGTCAGCAAGGCCAGATATATAAAAGAGCTTCCACACAGACACTGCTGCAGGTCACAGCATCAGCACCAAACCTCCCAACAAGATGGTGAAGGTATGCTATAGATATTTCCTATTTACACAATAAAATAGAGAAAAACCAGCACAGTATATGTAATAATATATATATATTTTTTTTTATAGATTGTCTTTTATGAGGACAGGAACTTCCAGGGTCGCTCATATGAGTGCAACTCTGATTCCTCTGATTTGTCTTCATACTTCAATCGTTGTAACTCCATCCGAGTGGAGAATGGGAACTGGATCCTGTATGAGCTCCCTAACTATAGAGGACACCAGTACTTCCTAAGAAGAGGAGAATATCCTGACTTCCAGCAATGGATGGGTTACAATGATTGTATTAGATCCTGCCGCTTGACTCCTCAGGTAAAAACTGTTCTTATTCTTTATTATATTTTTATTTTGATGTGAGAATGTGGTTAAAAATAAAAGTGGTCATAACATTTGGCCAGTAAGGCAATGTTAGACAAACAATGAACAGTTTGTTAGCATAGTTTGAAAATAAACTAGCAGTGCTGGGCCTAGGGATAAAGATTAATAAACACTTGAATGGATGGAAAATGGTTTAAAAGGACAAGTGAAAGAAAGGGGAGGAGGCCTCAGTCATTAGAGTAGGAAGTATAATTTGGTCTAAATAAACGTGGAACCTCAACTGGGGGGTCATTTGTTAAGAGTCTGAGTGGATACCATTGAGCATATAGAAAACATTACAGTATAGATTGTTGGGTATCTATAGGCAAGGTTTGGATCAAAGATTCCCAAACATCAAAAACAAGTTTTGAATTTGTAATTTCCAAAGAGGCCTTCACCTATTTTATTGCGAAAACGTAAAATAATTTTTCTATAAATGAACAAAGATAGTGTTTTTTTTTGGTAAATTCATTTATGTAGAATGGGTGTGTGCCACAAGGGATATCGTTTTGCATTCTACAAGGGATGTGATAAGTTTGCAGCCCCTTGAATTTTAATAGAAGGCATGAAACAAGTCCACATGTAAATGGAATGTGTGTGTATTTTGTGCCACCCCAACCATGGGTAGCATAAGAAGGGATCCATGGACACCCCTGTGGGAGTTATTTACAGTGGCGGCCCGCCCATATGGGCGCACCGGCGCCGCCCCCCCTCCCGCAGTCACAAAAAAAAAAAGAATTAAAAAAAAAAAAAAACGGGCCCTTTAAGAACTTTTATTCGGCTAAAATGTCATTTTGACATTTTAGCCGAAGTTCTGGCGGCCGTCTATAGAGGGCGCTGCAGCGCCACCCCCTCTCGCAAGTAACACACGTTCAATGCTATGCATTGGACGTGTGTTACTGTTGCCAGCTGCCTGGTCTATTCGTATAACTGGACATGGGACGCCGGTTACCCGAATAGCGACAGCTGGTTGGCTGAGGGGAACTGCCTATCAAAGCCAGTGGCTCTGATAGGCTTTTCCAGTCCCGCCCTCCGGCTCTCGGAAGTCTATGCTCGGAGCGCAGGCAATCTGCGGTCCTTGCATTAGACTGACAGCCGTTTCAGCCAATCAGGTTCCCGGATTCTGGTTTTCAGGAACCTGATTGGCTGAAGCTTCTCCAGGGCGGCAGAAGACATCGAGGGAGGACATGGAAGCGTCAGGTAAGTGATTTTTTTACAGGGAAAGGGGCAGCATGGGGCACAGTGGCAGCATGGGGCACAGTGGCAGCATGGGGCACAGTGGCAGCATGGGGCACAGTAGAAGCATGGGGCACAGTGGCATCATGGGGCACAGAGGCGACAATGAGCACAGTGGCATGGGGCACAGTGGTGACAATTGATGGCACAGTGACTGAATATGATGGCATGGCAGAGAGGTGACAATTGATGGCACAGTGACTGCATTTGATGGCATGGCAGAGAGGTGACAATTGATGGCACAGTGACTGCGTTTGATGGCATGGCACAGTGGTGACAATTGATGGCCCAGTGGTGGCGTTTGATGGCATGGCACAGTGGTGACAATTGATTGCACTGATTTTAAATTGGGACACTGGGTGCGGAGGAAAGAATTCTGGTCCACTGTTGGGGGGAGGGGGGTTGGGGAATGCAGGTAGAGGTGCACAGTATCATATAATGTGTTACACCCTAATTACGGGTGTAACATGTAACATGTTACTAAAGGTGAACTTAGCCTTTAATTCTGATTTAATCATTTTATATCTTAAAATATTTTGAATATAAAATATTCATAAAAAGGAAGAGCTGAATGATAGAGTCAAAATCGATTATGCTCAGCTTAGGTAATTAGGCAAAATGTATTTTTTATTTATAAGATATGGGTTATTTTTTGGTATTTTGGGTAGTTCATTTACAACAATGTTGCGTGTTGTTTTCCTTCTTTTTCCATTTGATTGGTATTTGTGTACCGTCACAATTTTATTTTGTACTTTCCTCACAGTTTTTTTCCTTAAAAACATGAAATAATAAAGCTAATCAAAATGTTATTTTTGGCACAAGAACACATCCAAGATAACTTAAAGGATCTTATGTAAGTCTCAGGAGCCATTTAAAGAGCATTACATGTTTCAAACCCCTTTTGATTTTTTTGCTTGCCTCTTGAATCTAATCTAATGTATCTGGCTGAATAAGTTTCACCAAAAATCTCAGGACAATAAAAACTTGCTAATCCTTAAAATACATATGCTTTTTCATCACCCTTTATTGAAATATGGTTTTAGCAATAACATACTGTAACTCATACTTTGTTGTTGTTTTTTTGGGGGGGCACAGCACCGTGGACCATTCAGGCTTAGAGTGTATGAAAGGGAAGACTTTAAAGGACAGATGATGGAGTTCACTGAAGATTGCCCACATGTCTTTGAGCAGTTCCGCTATAACAACATCCATTCCTGCCATGTGCAAGATGGATATTGGATCTTTTATGAGGAGCCCAACTACAGAGGACGTCAGTACTACCTGAAACCTGCAGAGTACAGGAGATACAGTGATTGGGGGGCATCCAGCCCAAGAATTGGTTCCTTCAAAAGGGTTCAATACATGCATTAAAATTACTATTTAAAATGCACTCTTCTGTGATTAGAATTTAATAAACCTACTTAAACAATAATTGTATATTGTTTTTATTGTGCTTTTGTGCAAAGGAAATTAACTTTGAGTATCAAATCTTAAAGTAACAAGAGTATTTATGAGTGTGATTAGGCATCAGTGTCTCTGGAAAATAACAAATTGTACTTATCATTATGAAAATTAGCTAAAAAAAAAATATATCTAATCCTAAAATCAATCTCATAGTAGAAAAAAAGCACCCAACAGGAACACATTAGGGTTATAGATACTGGTAAAGTACCCTCTTTAGCAGTAGATGTTTGATTAATAGTTCATTTTATACACTACTTTGGGGCAAATATTTATGTGTAATCATGATCATTCTGAGAGATACTACCTCTAAATTCTTGGGAAGGCTTGGAATGTGTATGTGTAGCACCATCTTTATCCATAGATTGTATTAGGGTAAATAAACCTTCTACATTTTTAACCTTTTTTCAAATTGCTTATTTAGAGGAAAAAGTGAAATAAGCCACTTTAACCACTAGCCGACCAGCCGCCGTGGTTCTACGGCGGCAGGTCGGCTCTCCTGGGCGAGAGCCCGTAGCTCTACGTCGGGACATTCGCGGCCACTAGGGGGCGCGTGCGTGCCGCCGGCGGCCCGTACGCGCGCCCCCCGCTCGCCCCCGAGTCCCGCGCGCGTGCCCGGCGGGCGCGATCGCCGCCGGGCACGCACGCTCGTTCGTTACAGAGCGGGGAACGGGAGGTATGTGTGTAAACACATTCCTCTCGTTCCTGTCAGCGGGGGAAACGCTGATCCTCCGTTCATACAATGTATGAACGGAAGATCAGTGATTCCCCCTAGTGAGTCCACCCCCCATACAGTTAGAACACAAATAGTAACACACTTAACCCCTTCCCTGCCCCCTAGTGTTAACCCCTTCACTGCCAATGGCATTTTTATAGTAATCCAATGCATTTTTATAGCATTGATCGCTATAAAAATGCCAATGGTCCCAAAAATGTGTCAAAAGTGTCCGATGTGTCCGCCATAATATCGCAGTACCGAAAAAAACGCTGATCGCCGCCATTACTAGTAAAAAAACAATATTAATAAAAATGCCATAAAACTACCCCCTTTTTTGTAAACGCTATAAATTTTGCGCAAACCAATCAATAAACGCCAATTGCGATTTTTTTTTTACGAAAAATATGTAGAAGAATACGTAACGGCCTAAACTGAGGAAAAAAAAACTTTTTTTGGGATATTTATTATAGCAAAATGTAAAAAATATTGCATTTTTTTCAAAATAGTCGCTCTATTTTTGTTTATAGCGCAAAAAATAAAAACCGCAGAGATGATCAAATACCACCAAAAGAAAGCTCTATTTGTGGGAAAAAAAGGGACCCAATTTTGTTTGGGAGCCACGTCGCACGCCTGCGAAATTGTCAGTTAAAGCGACGCAGTGCCGAATCACAAAAAGTGCTCTGGTCTTTGGACAGCAATATGGTCCGGGGCTAAAGTGGTTAATGAAACCAAATGTAGCAGATAACCCCTAATAGTTATGAGCATGTTAGAAATAATCATATTCTTGAAACAAAACACAGCTGCATCAGTAAAAGCTATCATAATTAAGTGATCATGTGCAAAGGGGGCTGTTTTAGGACCTCAATGGGCTCAGGAAAAACACCTCATGAATGGGCCTCTTAATCCAACATAATACAGGGACCAAGAAATGTCTTCAAGACTGTCAGAAGCTGAGTGAATGCTAAAACAGGCTGCCATCAACTAGCAACATGGTACAATTGTTAAACCCCCTAAACACTATCAGTTTTCCTGCAGGTTTTTCTCTTCAGGTTTACCAAAACCATGTAGTACAAGGGCCTGCCTGATTGCATACGAATTGAAACGTTTAAGGTTTGACCTCATATTAGATGGTTTTGGTAAACCTGAAGAGAAAAACTTGCAAGAAAACTCATAGGGCCAGATTCAGGTAGAGTTAGGCTGGAGTATCAGTGATACTCCAGCCTAACTCTCACTTTGAGCCGGCGTTTCTGTTTTCTGTAAGCAGAAAACAAGAAACGCCGGGTTGGAGTTCCTATACGAGCGGCGTAATTGTATTTCGCCGTCGTATCGGAACTGCAATTTTAAAAATGACGCTCGGGGCTTTCCCGCTGATTAACGCCGAGAATATGTTAATCAGCGAGAATCGGCAATTCACGATCGTATTCGGGCCCGACGCAGTGACTTTCCGACGTTTCCGTAAGAGATACGCGGCGTAAAGAAAAACAAGCCCCTAGTGGACTATCCAATGTTAAGTATGGCCGTCGTCATCGCGTCAAATTTAAAAATATTCGCGTCGTTAGCGTAAAACGTCCGTGAATGGGGATTGACGTCATTGACGTTCACTGACAGAATTTGGAGCATGCGCACTGACAGTCGACGCATGCGCAGTACGTTCGCCGCGGGATCGCGCCTAGTTTAAATAATACACGCCCCCTACCCGCCCAATTTGAATTCCGCCGGCTCATTTTCGCTACGCCGCCGCAACTTTAGGAGCAAGTGCTTTGTGAATACAGTACTTGCTCCTAATGTTTCGGCGGAGTAACGTAAATGAGAAACGTTACTTCAAAATAAAGATTCGCCCATCTACCTGAATCTGGCCCATAGTGTGTTTGCGCACAAATTATAAGAAATCACTAAACCAATTATATCAATATATCTATTAATCAAGTTATTAAAGTTACAAAAAGGATTTTACATATCTTTTTCTCTTTCTCTCTCTATATCTTTCCCCCCACTGAAAATGAGCACCAGAGCCATAAAAGTTTCAAAAAACAGGTGCACGCTTCCTACAAGCCAACTGGCCAAAGATGAAGTATCAGCCAGGAAAGGGCCACCCATGCATTTCTCCACAAGTAGCCACCACTTAAATAAAATAGCAGTCCAATTGAGGTCACAGGCAGAGAGTGCATGCTGGGAACTTACAAAATCATAGGATATCAGACCAAAGCACCAAACACTTCCAGATGACCCCTATTATTTGCCCTAATATTTACAAAGCAACCATTTACCAACACAAATAGTATAAATCCCCTCATACTCTTATGTGTGTGTAAGGAGAGGAGGGAGCTGGGTGTAGCAGCAATTGTGGGCTGGATGGGAAGTGCCCACTGCGCTGATCTGTGCTGCTTCTGGCTCATTTATGCTCATTCGCGCCCAGTCATTCTCAGCCATGCCCAGCTGTTCCCATCATGCTCATCCATGCCGAGCCATGCTCATCCATGCCCAGCTGTGCTTATCTGTGCCCATTCATGCCCAGAAATGTCCAGCTATTCTCATCCGTGCCCAGACATGCTCATCTATGCCCATCCATGCCCATCCATGCCCAACAGTGCCCAGCCATGCTCATCCATGCTCATCGATGCCCATCTATGCTCATCCATGCCCAGCAATGCTCATCCATGCCCATCCATGCCAAACCATGCTCATCCGTGCCCAGCCATGCTCATCCGTGCCCAGCCGTGCCCATCCATGCTCATCCATGCCCAGACATTTCTCATCCGTGCCCAGACATGCTCATCCATGCTCATCCATGCCCAGCCATGCTCATCCATGCTCATCCATGCCCAGCCATGCTCATCCATGCTCATTCATGCTCATCTGTACCCAGCCATGCTCGTCAGTGTCCAACCATGCTCATCCATGCCCAGCCATGCTCAGCCATAACCGGCCTTGCTCATCCGTGCCCCGTCATGCTCATCTAAAACCAGCCATGCTCATCCATGCCAAGCCATTCTCATCCATGCCCAGCCATGCCCCATTCATGCTTATCCATGCCCAGCCGTGCTACATCAGTACTCATCCGTGCCACATCAGTACTCATCCGTGCCACGTTAATGCCACATCAGTACTCATCTGTGCCATGTCAGTACTCATCAATGCCACATCAGTGCTCATCCGTGCCACATCCATGCCACATCAGTACTCATCCGTGCCACATTAGTACTCATCCATGCCACATCAGTGCTCATCTGTGCAAACATCAGTGCTCATCCATGCCACATCCATGTCATATCAGTACTCATCCGTGCCACATCCATGCCACATCAGTACTCTTCTGTGCCACATCCATGCCACATCAGTATTCATCCATGCCATGTCATATCAGTGCTCATCTGTGCCACATCAGCACTCATCCTTGCCACATCCGTGCCTCATCCATGCCAAATCAGTGCTTATCCATGACACATCAATGCCACATCAGTGCTCATCAATGCCACATCAGTGCTCATCAATGCCACATCAGTACTCATCCGTGCCACATCAGTGATTATCCATGCCACATCAGTACTCATCTGTGGCATGTCATATCAGTGCTCCTCCATGCCACATCCATGCTAATCCATGCCAAATCAGTGCTCATCTGGGCCACATCAGTACTCATCCATGCCACATTAGTGATCATCCATGCTACATCAGTGCTCATCCATGCCACATCAGTGCTCATCCATGCCATTCCCATGCCCCATCAGTGCTCATCCGTGCCATTTCCATGCCCCATCAGTGCTCATCCATGCCACATCAGTGCTCATCCATGCCATTTTAATGCCCCATCAGTATTCATCTGTGCCACATACATGCCTCATCCATACCACATCCATATGGCCAATGTGGTGCCCATATTTAAAAAGGGAACAAAGTCTTTACCAAGTAACTATAGACCTGTTAGTTTAACTTCTATAGTTGGTAAGATACTAGAGTGTTTATTAAAAGACCACATAGATGAGTTCTTGCTGGGAAAAAAAAAATTTAAGCAACCGACAGCATGGATTCATGAAAGACAGAAGTTGTCAGACAAACCTGATTTCTTTTTATGAAGAGGTAAGTAAAACCTTGGACAGAGGTGTGGCAGTGGACGTGGTATACTTGGATTTTGCGATAAGCGTTCGATACAGTTCCGCACACACGGCTCATGTGTAAGGTAAAGTCTACAGGATTGGAAATATCAGTTTGTAAATACGGAAAGGTTTCTTCATAGTAAGGCCGCGTACACACAACCAAATAAATCCGATCAAATCGGTCTGAAAGACCGATTTGATCGGATTTGTCTGCTGGGATGTATTGGTTTGATCGTGTACACACGATCAAACCAAAATCCCCGCCGGCAGACAGCGCGGTGACGTGACGGTGACGTTGACGCCGCCACGTCACCGTCACCAGGAAGTAAAACACTTCCGCGCATGCGTCGAATCCATTCGACGCATGCGCGGGCAGATATGTCTGCTGGTTAGCGTACTAACCAGCAGACATGTCAGACAGACGGGTTCCCAGCAGACAGATTTTAAAGCATGCTTTAAAATCTGTCTGCTGGAAAAACCTGTCTGTCCGCCCGTACACACGATCGAATTTGTCTGCTGAAACGGTCCGTCGGACCGTTTCCAGCAGATAGATTCGATCGTGTGTATGCGGCCTAAGAGCTGTGAAAATGTGGAACAGAATCCCACCAGAGGTGGTTCTGGCCAGCCCAGTAGATTGCTTTGAGAAAGGCCTGGATACTTTCCTAAATGTGCATAATATAACTGAGTACTAAGATTTATAGGTAAAGTGGATCCAGGGTAAATCTGATTGCCTCTTGGGGGATCAGGAAGGATTTTTTTCCCCTGCTGTAGCAAATTGGATCATGCATGCAAGGGTTGTGGGAATGAGGCCCTTGTCCCCCAAAACATCCTCCCCATGTTGAGGGCATGTGGCCTGGTACGGATCGGAGGGGCGCTCTCTCGTCCCCCCCTTTTTTGCTGCAGCCTGCCAGGTTGCATGCTCGGATAAGGGTCTGTTATGGATTTTTGGGGGACCCCTAAGCCATTTTTTTTATTTTGGCGTGTGGTTCCCCTTAAAATCCAAACCAGACATGAAGGGTCTGGTATAGATTTTTAGGGGGACCCCGTGCCATTTTTTTTTTATTTGGCGCAGGGTTCCCCTTAATATGCATACCAGACCTGAAGGGCCTGGTATGGAATTTGGGGGGACCCCCATGTAATTTGTTTTTTAAATTTTGGTTCAGGGTTTCCCTTAATATTCATACCAGACCCAAAGGGTAATGGACTGGGGGGGAACCCATGCTGTTTTTTTCAATTACTTTTATCTGTATTGTGGGACTCGACAATTTATTATAGCTGCAAACAGTTTTAAATGACTTTTATTGTTATACTTTAAAGGGGTGTTCCAGGCATTTTTAATGTTTATTAAAAGTCAGCAGCTACAAAAAGTGTAGCTGCTGGCTTTTAATAAACATACACTCACCTGCTCCACCTTCCAGCAACACGCCGGCTGGGGCTCCACTCCTCTCCCCCCCTCTCCGGCCTGCGTCTTCATTCTAAGTGTGGGCACCTGGCCGTGACAGCTTTCGGGTTCACAGCCGGGCACCCACTGTGCGTGCGTGAGCTGCGCTGCGCGATCTGATTGTACAGGCGATCGACTGGGACCTGTCATGTGTCCCAGGCGATCGCCTACAGGGAGGGGCTGCCAAAAGGCGATATGACGTATCGCCTTAGCAGCCCCTCGGTGGAAGGAGGAAGTGGGACAGGAAGTCCCACTCCTCCTAAAGCCCCCACTCCCCCCCAAAAAAAAATTACATTGCAAATGTGGCATGTAAGGGGGCGAGGAGTGGATTAAGCGGAAGTTCCACTTTTGGGTGGAACTCCGCTTTAAGTATTTTTAAAATCACTGTTCCCCAAAAAAATTTAGTTTTTAAAAAGTTTTTTTTTTTGCATTGATATATGTCCCCTGGGGCAAGACCCGGTCCCCAAACACTTTTTATGACAATAACTTGCATATAAGCAAAAATTAGCACTTTTCATTTTTCATGTTCATATCCTATAGACCTTAACAGTGTTTGCCTGTTTGGCAAGTTCTTGTGCGATCCGAACCAGGGGATATTCGGCCCATCCTTAACCACTTAAGGACCCCCGCACGCACATATACGGCCACAGAATGGCTCGTACAGGCACAAGGGCGTAAATTTACGTCCCCGCCTTCGTGCGGTTCGGGGGTCCCATCGGGACCCCCTCCGCGGCGTGCGGGGGTCCCCCTGCCTCTGGGAGCGATCTCCGACGAGCGGGCGGATGTCCGTGATTTCCGCCCCCCCCCGCGATCGCTCCCAGCCAATGGGAGCGCGCTCCCATCGTGTCAGTTCCTCCTCCTGTGTTTACACAGGAAGGAGGAAATGATGTAATCTCTCATCGCAGCGCTGTTTCCCAGCGCTGCTGATGAGAGAAGACATCACAAGTAAGTGTGCACCAACACAACACTGACACACACTCACATAGGCAAATTAACCCCTTGTGATCGCCCCCCCACCCCCCTGTCACAGTGTCACTGAATGCAGTGATCTAATCACTGCATTTAGTGTCAGTGTGACAGGCAGTGTAAAAAACAGTTAGTGTTAGGTTCAGGATAGCCCCCCCACCCCCCCTAATAAAGTTTTAACCCCCTGATCACCACCCTAGTTAACCCTTTCACTCCCTATTGCCAGCGTCACTAAGCGATCATTTTTCTGATCGCTGTATTAGTGTCGCTGTTCCCGCTAGGTAGCTATTTTTTTTTATTGCGATTTTTTTTTTTTACTAAAGACATGTGGCTGAATTAATTTTGGCCTAAATGTTTTACTAAAATTTAGTTTATTTGATTTTTTTATAACAAAAAGTAAAAAAATTGTGTTTTTTTTCAAAATTGTGGCTCTATTTTAGTTTATAGCGCAAAAAATAAAAATCGCAGAGGCGATCAAATACCACCGAAAGAAAGCTCTATTTGTGGGAAGAAAAGGACGCAAATTTTGTTTGGGAGCCACGTCGCACGACCGCGCAATTGTCTGTTAAAGCGACGCAGCGCCGAATTGTAAAAACACCTTGGGTCATTTAGCAGCGTATGTGTCCGGGTCTTAAGTGGTTAATTGTGATCTGTGATGGGCTACAGCTACATGGTAAAGGGTGCATGAGTATATAGTTGTGTCATGGCTCAGCCAGTCCTTCTCAGAGCTGGCCGCTCAGCTGTTGGCTAATTGGCAGCTCCTATCTCTCCACAGTGACTCACCTGTTGATGATATCCTGCTCGTCAGTGCAGCTCAGTTGATCTCTGCCTTCGCCTTGGTCAACATCACAGAGACTGTATCCTGCATTCCTGTTAAAGACTTGCTTGTCTGATGTTCCTTCTGGCTCCTGATCCTGCTTGCTATTCTACTACATTTCTGGCTCTCTGACATTTGGCTTGGCTGACTATCCGATCCAGTTCCTGAACTCTGGCGATGTTTTGACTACGCTTACTCTGTTTATCTTTTTATTATTTTAATTAAACAAGTGTGATTTAATTGTACTTCTGTCTCAGTCTGATTCACGGTTTTTGACAGGTTGCCAGCATCACAATAGTAAGGAAGCAGTCATAAATGGAAGCCATTCATGACGGTTTTGTTTACATTGTCACCATGTGATTACTATGATTGGTCATAGCGATCACATGATACCCCAGCCGCTCACAGTGGCTGGATACTGAGTGTTGTAATCTGGTGTGTCAGGTGGATCAAGATGCATCACGCCAGTGCACATGTGTGCCGCAACATGCCAGTATGTCACGGTGCTTGCAGCTGCCATCCGATCGCAGTAAATGTACTGTGGGCACGCACCAAGTGGTGAACTTATTAAACCTAGCATAGCACAGTAGAGGCGTTTTAGATCAGAAGGCATTTACATGTCTCATTTCATCCTATATCCCCAAAATATAAATATTTCACGCTTTAGCACAGTAGGTGGAGCCATGCTAATCATTCCTTTACTACTTGTTAACTGTACATACATAACTACCCATGGCATTGGTGGTCAGACACTATAGCTCGGTGTTCTTCACCTATAGCAGCACCCTTTTTTATATGGCAAACAGACTTACCAGTACTTGGTTTCCCCTAGGTCCTATACACAATGCTATAGTGCTTGGCCACCCTGCAGGGGAAGACAGGAGCTAAGCACAGCAAATAGGTACTTGCAGTTGAAAGACAGACAGAGAGAGAAAGACAGGGTTTTTTCAGCCTCCATTAGCCCTGCACTCACAGGCAGCTACACACTTTCACTTAACCGCTTAAGAGCCGGACTATAATGCAGGTAAAGGACCTGTCCCCTTTTTGCAATTCGGCACTGTGTCGCTTTAACTGACAATTGCGCGGTTGTGCGACGTGGCTCCCAAACAAAATTGGCATCCTTTTTTCCCCACAAATAGAGCTTTCTTTTGGTGGTATTTGATCACCGCTGCGGTTTTTATTTTTTGCGCTATAAACAAAAATAGAGCGACAATAAAAAAAAATGCAATATTTTTTCATTTTTGCTATAATAAATATCCCCAAAAAATATATGGAAAAAAAAAAATCCTCAGTTTAGGCCAATACGTATTCTTTTACATATTTTTGGTAAAAAAATTGCAATAAGCGTTTATTGATTGGTTTGCGCAAAAGTTAGTGGGATCAGCCCAGATACCTGCTAGCACCTGCATTTTTCCCCTCTGCCCAGCCCAGCCCAGCCCACCCAAGTGCAGTATCGATTGATCACTGTCACTTACAAAACATTAAACACATAACTGCAGCATTCGCAGAGTCAGGCCTGATCCCTGAGATCGCTAACAGTCATGTGCTTTTTTACCTGTGAATCTTACTAGTGTTACCAGTAAATTTAGAGCCCAAAACGGCAAATCGAAGGTACACTAGTGAAGAGGCCTACACGTTTCTGAGCATGACAGATAGTGAAGAGGAGGTCACTCATCTGTCAGATTCAGGCTCAGAATACGATCAGTGGCTCCATGACAGATAGCACTGACGACAAAGTTAAGGTCCCTGCCAAGGTCAGGTGTACCCGACCGCATTTTTATGCTGTTGTTGAGGTGCAAGAACTGCAGGGCTCTCGTGTGGAGCAGAGAAGTACTAGTGCCGCTCATCCTTCTGGTGAACTGGCAAGCACCAGCGGCATAGTATACCCTGGTCATACATCCAGCACTGCAGTAACACTTGGTGACATGGCGATTCCCATAAGTGCAGTTCAAGCTAGCGAGGTGGCAAGCACAAGAAGTGTCCCACTGCCACCAAGAAGACAAAGACAGGCCCATGAAGCCCATAGTGTCCTTCCTGCAGAATTCACCAATCCTAATTGGGAGCCCACCACTTCTGCAGAACCCGTACTTCCCCATTCACTGGCCAACCTGGAATTCAGGTAGAAACAGTTGATTTTACGGCAATTGATTTTTATTCGCTGTTTCTCACGGAAGATCTCTATAGATCTATTTTGAACAAAACTAATTTGTATGCTTGTCAATACATCGCTGCTAATCCCCAATCCTTCCTTGCCAAAGAATGGAAACCAAGTACGGTTTCCGAATTTAAGACCTTTATGGGCCTATCCCTCGACATGGGCATAGTTAAATTGAGTAAGCTGCGGTTATATTGGTCCATTGACCCAGTTTGCCATTTTCCTGTGTTCTCTGCCTCCATGGCCAGGGCACAATACGAGCAGATCTTGCGGTTCATGTAATTCAACAACAATGAACTTTGTCATCCTCGTGGAGACCCTGAATACGATCTGCTCTACAAAATTCGGCCCCTCGTAAACCACTTTAACAAACGTTTTGCAGCCTTGTATACTCCCCATCAAGTTGTCTGCGTTGATGAGTCCCTGATTAAATTTTCTGCCCGCTTGTCTTTAAAACAGTACCTTCCCAGCAAGCGTGCCAGATATGGGGTCAAGATGTATAAGCTCTGTGACAGGGCCAGAGGCTATACATGTAGTTTTATGGTTAACGAGAAAAAAGATAGTCACGTAGAGCCGAAGAACTGCCAAGATTACATAGGGAGCGCTGGCAAGATAGTGTGGAACTAGGTGTCACCCTTATTCGGAAAGGGGTACCACTTGTATGTGGACAATTTTTACATGAGCATGACACTTTTTAGTCACTTGTTTGATCATCAAATTGGCACATGTGGCACCGCAGGTCCTAATTGCTGGGGCTTACCCCAGAGGCTTGTAGATTCCCGTCTTAGGCTGGGGGAGAGAGCCTGCTCAAGGTGTAATAATGTTTTCGTCCAAATTTGTACGGCGACTGGTGTTGTGGAGAAACCCCTCTGTGTCCATGAATATAACCAAAATATGGGAGGGTTGGACCTCAACGACCAGTTGTTGGCGCCGTACCTAGTTGCCGTAAGGCCAGAGGCTGGTACAAAAAAGTGTCTGTATACTTATTTCAATTGGCTTTGCTGAACAGAGCTTCAGGACAGACTGGATATTTCCTTAAATTTCAGGGAGATATCGTCTTAGCCCTCCTGTATCCAGGCGGTGCTGCACCTCACCATCCCCAACCAAATACAGTAAGCCAGCTGCATGAGAGGCATTTTCCGTATGCCATCCCTGGTACACCTACCCAGCAAGCCCTCCAAAGAAAATGTTGTGTCTGTATAAAGCGTGGATGTAGGCGTGACACTCGTTATTATTGTCCACACTGTCCTGACAATCCTGGTCTTTGCATTAGTTAATGTTTTGAATGCTACCACACACTAGAGCAGTATTAGTGTAGGGTAAAGCATTTCACAGACTAGGACACACTTACACAGGGTCTCCCAAGATACCATCGAATTTTGAGAGACCCAAACCTGGAACCGAACTGTTATGCCCCGTACACACGATCGGTTCGTCTGATGAAAACGGACCGATGGACCGTTTTCATCGGACAAACCGATCATGTGTGGGCCCCATCGGTTTTTTTTTTCTCCATCAGTGAAAAAAATAGAACCTGTTTTAACCTGTTTTAAAAAATGTTTATGGTTAAAACACCGATAGAAGAAAACTATCGTCTGTGGGGAAATCCATCAGTCAAAAATCAACACCACAGTTAAAAAAAAGAGCATATATGGGGGACTGCAGGGGCAGAGGAGCGATATGCTCCTAATTTTTGCGTAAGGATGCCCCCATGCTTTGGCATTTTTAAATGGTGCATGTATGCCCATTATTACAAGTGGGTGGATGAAGGGAGGTATTCTAAGGCCTCGTACACACGAGGCAATAGATTTGTTCAAACCGGTCGGACCGACCGATTTGAACAAATCTGTCTGATAGGATTTTGGTTTGCTCGCGTGTATACACGAGCAAACCAAAATCCCGCCAGCAGACGGCGCGCTGACGTGTCGGTCACCGCACCAGGAAGTAAAACACTTCCGCGCATGCGCCGAATCCATTCGGCGGCGGTGCGGGACGACATGTCTGCTGGTAAGTGTACTAACCAGCAGACATGTCGGGCGGACGGATTGCCACCCGATAGATTTCAAAGCATGCTTTGAAATCTGTCGGGTGGCCAAATCCGTCGGCTCGGCCGTACACATGATCGAATCTGTCTGCTGGGACGGTCTAGCAGACCGTTTCCAGCAGACAGATTTGATCGTGTGTACGAGGCCTAATGGTGGGAATACCCACAGATCAATCTCTTTTTTTTGTTCAGCCAACAGGCTGCATGAAAAAAAAAGATTACTGCCTTCCATGGTTTTCTCTGGCTCTCCTGTCCCAACAGGGAAAAACATTTTTTGGCACAAAGTTGTCACTAAATGATATATTGCTCACACATGCTATGGGCATATGTGGAATTACACCCCAAAATACATTCTGTTGTTTCTCCTGAGTACGGGGATACCACATGTGTGAGACTTAGTGCTCTTAATTGAGCCAAGTACACACTATAGTGGGATATGCTTTGTTCATATTTTATATGTAAGGTTTACAGCCACTTTAAATGGCTAAACACAGATGACAATAAAATCATATTTGAAAGTTCTAATATTGTCCTACTTTATTAATTATGTGGTATTGTTTTTTTCTGTGCAGAATGGAGATATTTCTTAAAGCGGTTGTATGCCAGTAAAAAAGCTCATTATGATATACTTACCTTAGAACAAAGTGCAGTCATCGCCTTACGATCATCGCTGAGAGAGCTGACATGTCCGCTCGCCATTTCTTCCAGGTTCGCTGCTCCGGCCACTCACAATGCAGGAGTCCTCTTTCTGGCAAGGAGCTCTGATTTTCCGGCAGCATCCACTGGACCTTTCAGAGCATATGCTCCGCCGGTATCAGCAGCTGCATGCAAGTTATTATCTCCTAAACCATACAGGTTTAGAAATTATTCATTTTACCTACAGGTAAGCCTTATTATAGGCTTAACTGTAGTTAAAAATGTGAAAGCAGGTTATACAACCACTTTAAAAGCTGTTTTCTATGAGGGCACTCATGCAGGCTCAATCCTGAGTTTCTCTGCCTGTCTGTAGACACAGACAGTGCGGCTCAGTCCCTTTCCCTACTACCTCTTCACAGAATTTGATTGATAGCAGCAGCTGTCAATGGCTCCAGTTTCTATCAATCTATTCAGTGAGTAGGCTGGGAGTTGAGAGAACCATTGCTCTTGTGCACAGCACTGGATAGAGATTGGGCTCAGGCAAGTATAAGGGGGTTGGGGGGGACCTATAACACAAAAGGTTTTTTACCTTAATGCATAGAATGCATAGGTGATGTACAGTCATATATGGTATTGGGTATCATCAACTACCAAACATAACTGTATTCATTTATGGCTGATGGTCAGCAGGTCTCTTACGCCCACACTTGAAGTACCGCCTTAAGGAAAAACACCAGACTAACCTGCTGCCACTTTAATGATGTAGAAATGTGATTGTATTTTTTACCTTTATACAAACTCAATAGTTAAAAAAATAAGTGGCGCTAAATTACACTCATGTGTATGGAACTCCAATAAAATGCAAAGATAAACCTAAAAATAAAATAAAGACAACTTCATATGCGGTACAATTTAAAGTATCGCTATAAAAATGATAACCATGTGATAATTCAAATTATCAGTGTAATGATATCGCCCTGTGACAAGTGAAATAATACTACATTCAATAAAAAGTTCATAAGCATAATGAAATTCATCCCAAAAAGAGTTGATTCAGTGTAAACTTTTCTGATCTTCCACCACACCACTAAGTGCCAGTGATTCCGCTCCCTTTGGATAACACACTCACCAGATATTTATGCCTCACACACTTGTGCTTGGCAAGAATCGCTTTAAACCACACAGATAGGGTTAGCTGATCTCCGTTATTCAGCCACAAGCATGTATTTGAGCCAGGATCCCAGGACATGTGCACCACCATGCACATCCAAGTAGCAGTGCTGCCTTTGAACCAGTGAACCGGTAACCCTGCTTCACCCAAGCTTCATATGGTTGGTTGTCTAATACTTTACACTTACCAGTAAACGCCCTGTGTGTTTGAAACTTTCCTAAACTGAGAGGTTTAAATCCTATCTTCACAAGCATGTAAATAGGATCTCTCCACATGTAAATAAAAAATGCTCCATTTGCACATAATTTAATATTGTAAAACCAGTTTAACCACTTAAAGGGGTGGTTCCCCTAAAAATAAACTTTGAACATTGCATCTATCCTCTTAATTACATGTAGAATCGGCTGGTATTTAAAAAAAAATCCATCCGTACATACTATTTTCTTCATGCAGCCTCACCGCAGCTTCCGGGTATATGCTTGGGGACAGGCATCCGATCGACGCATACAGCGCGTCACAAGATGCCGAAAGAAGCCGAACGTTGGTGTGGCTCTATACGACGCATGCGCACCAACGTTCGGCTTCTTTCGGCATCTCGTGACGCGCTGTATGCGTCGATCGGATGCCTGTCAATCAAGTAGGCACGCCCTACCCCGACCGTCAGACCCGGAAGCGGCGGTGAGACTACATGCCGAAAATGGTATGTACAGTACGGACGGATTTTTTTAAAATACCAGCCAATTCTACATGTAATTAAGAAGAGAAATGCAATGTTAAAAGTTTCTTTTTAGGGGAACCACCCCTTTAAGGACCTTGGGTGTTTTTCAGATTTGGCGTTTACAAGACTAAAACTGTTTTTTTTTTTGCTAGAAAATTACTTAAAACCCCCAAACATTATATATTTTTTTCTAACACCCTAGCGAATAAAATGGCGGTCATTGCAATACTTTTTGTCACACCGTATTTGCGCAGCGGTCTTACAAGCGCACTTTTTGGAAAAAAATCACTTTTTTGACTAAAAAAATAAGACAACAATAAATTTGGGGCAATTTTTAATATATTGTGAAAGATAATGTTATACCGAGTAAAATGATACCCAACATGTCACAATTAAAAATTGCGCCCGCTCGTGGAATGGCGTCAAACTTCTACCCTTAAAAATCTCAATAGGCGACGTTTAAAAAATTCTATAGGTTGCATCTTTTGAGCTACAGAGAAGGTCCAGGGCTAGAATTATTGCTCTCACTCTAACGATCGCGGTGATACCTCACTTGTGTGGTTTGAACACCGTTTTTATATGCAGGCGCTACTCACGTATGCGTTCGCTTCTGCGCGCGAGCTCGTCGGGACGGGGCAATTTAAGAAAATGTTTTTTGTTATTTCTTATTTATTTTTATTTATTTTATTATTTTTTACACTGAAAAAAAATTGATCACTTGTATTCCTGTTACAAGGAATGTAAATATCCCTTGTAATAGAAAAAAGCATGACAGGTCCTCTTAAATATGAGATCTGGGGTCAAAAAGACCTCAGATCTCATATTAAGACTTAAATGCAAAAAAAAAGGGAAAATGTTGTCATTTGAAAAAATGACATTTAAAAAATGTTGCTTTAAGAAGCATGGGCAGAACTGATGGGGCCATCTTGCCTTCACTCACATCCCCGCACAGCACGAGAAAGGACCCGATCGCCTCCGGTAAGCGGCGGAGGGCGCGGGAGAGTGGGGGGCCCTCTCCCGCCACTAATAACGGTGATCTTGCGGCGAATCCGCTGCGGAGACCACCGTTATCGCTTACAGGACCGCTCATTCTAAAGATGGATATCTTGGTTGTGGCAGCAGCTGCCGTTACCGAGATATCCATCTTTAAAAAAAGGACGTATATCTGCGTGAGGAGGTCCTTAAGTGGTTAATAAAACGCTATGTGAAAAACTTCAACCATTGCACTCACATCAAATCACTTCAAAGCCAACAAGTAAAATCAGACCAACAGCTCTTGGAGAAAACGTCTGTAGTAGTCTATAGTGTGGTCACGGCAGACCCGAGGTGTACGGCTTAGATATCACTCTCACCCACTCCTCTAGCTCGAACCGTTATTTTCTGATCTGGTGTCCAGCGTGAAGTGCTTACAGATGGTTGCCGTTTAGCCATGCCCCAACATGTTTTGTCATACAAACTTATTCATGGGTATGGCCAAACGGCATGGCAACTCATCCTCTTATACCCCCCACGTGAACCACTGGCGGAGATTATTCTATGGCGCAAACCCTCACCTCATGTCCCCGTGTCCACAGTATTCCAAACACCACATTAGTAGCGTCTTATTAAACTGGTTTTACAATATTACACTATTTAGAGCACTTTTTATTTACATGTGGAGAGATCCTATTTAAATGATTGCGGCTGAATGACGGAGATCAGCTAACCCTATCTGTGTGGTTTAAAGCGATTTTTGCCAAGCACGAGAGTGTAAGGCATAAATATCTGGTGAGTGTGTCATCCAAAGGGAACGGAATCACTGGCACTTAGTGGTGTGGTGGAAAATCAGAAAAGTTTACACTCTTTTTTGGATTAATTTCATTATGCTTATGAACTTTTTATTGTATGTAGTATTTTTTCAACTTGTCACAGGGTGATATTGTTACAGTGATAATTTGAATTATCACATTGTTATCATCTTTATAGCAATACTTTATATTGTACCGCGTATGAAGTTGTCTTTATTTTATTTTTAGGTTTATCTTTGCACTTTATTGGAGTTCCATACACATGAGGGTAATTTAGCACCACTTATTTTTTCACTATTGAGTTTGGATAGAGGTAAAAAAATCACATTTCTGTATTAATGTCTGCTATTGTTGATTTTAAGAAATGTTTGAGCCTCATGAAAGTCTTTTTTAACTATGAATGATAACGTTTATACTTTTATATAGAAATTGGTTGAATATATTGGTTTGCCGTTCTGAAAGTCCCAAAAAGAAGAATGATTTGATGCTATAAAAACTTTAAGGCGCTGTACACACAATCAGACATGTCTGATGAAACTGGTCTGCAGACCACTTTCATCGGACCAGTTTGATGGTGTGTACGGCCCATCAGACCGTTGTCTATCAGACCAAAGTTTTTGAAACATGCTTTAAAACCTGTCTGATGGAACCTGTCTGTCGGACAGGTTCGATGGTTAGTACACAAAAGCATCGGACCAAAAACCTGCCCATGCTCAGAATCAAGTCGACGCATGCTTGGAAGCATTGAACTTCTACATCTACGTCACCGCGTTCTGGTCTGATCGGATTTTGGTCCGATGGTGTGTACGCACATCAGACCATCAGACAAGTTCAGAGTTGTCTGATGAAAACGGTCCGTCAGACAAGTCTCATCAGACATGTCTGTTCGTGTGTACAGGGCCTAAGGCTTTAGGACCACTTTAGTGCTTATCTGTTCAAATATGTACGCAATTTCTATAGGTTGTGCCTACTTTTCACATGACTGTATCTATGACTCCATAAATGACTGATAGCTCCAAAATGATTGGATGTGCAAACTAGACCAGTCATCCAGACTGGCCCAGATTTCCTCTCTAGTGCGCACCTGCCCACCCACTAGCATTTCCCCCCTACTATTTTTAATTTTCCAAATCACAGGGTGGGAATAGGTCACAGAAGCAACTTTATCATCTTTCTTTTTGTAAAATTAGGAGTTAATTATTTATTCTCTAATAGCAGCCAATCTGATAAATCAGAACTCACATCCATAAACGTATTGAAATATTATGTGCCATGGACATATATATGTATGTAAAGAGGAAAAAAGCTGCGCTTGGGATAGTCTAATGGAGGGTAATAGGACGAGTAAAGGTGTGCGACTGCAGCCCCCCCTAAATATAACTCCCGGAAGGGGATATATGAAGAAAGTAAAGAAGTAGTGGGGGTGGTGGCGCTGTCACTAATATGTTGTTAACTGAACCAATAACGGACCCAATGGGTTGGTGAGTAGGTTCTAATGGGACAACATCCCCTAAAATAGTGTAAATAATGAAAGGTACAATAAATGAATAAATAAAATGTGGCAGTGAATGTCAAAAAAAGTTGAGTTTGGGTGAACAACAGTGGTAGTACCTCTATGTGCCACCTGTGGTGTTGGTGTCACTGATATAGAAATGATTTGTAAATAAATATTTTCTTACAGTGGCTGAACCACGCCGTACTACAGTACAATTAGCAAAAACTAATTTACAAATCTGAATATGTGCATAAAAACACTGTGATCAAATTTTACAACAAATTAATTCACATTAAATAGTCCATAAATCATAGAGCAGGTAAATATGGGTGGTGTGACAGTCAAGGTGCACCTATGTGGATAGGTGATAGGCAGTACATCGAGTGAATATCGCAGTGGGTCCGGTGCTCCCCCTTATGGGTCCCCACTCACCAGAAGCAATCACCCCTGCTGGGGTAGAATGCGTGTCAATCAAACGAGTGTTCCACCGTGTCGTGACTCCTTTTCCTGGATTTCTAAATGGATCACCTGGATTCCTGTTGTGTGTCCTTGGTATAAGTGGTTAGTGGTATGGGGTTCAATAAGTTCCTCCAAAGCAAAAAAGAAAGGCTTCCATAGTGTGGTACATTAAAGGTATAAAAAAGATTTTATTAGCACTGCCAAGCATTAACATAGGCACAAGTGCAAAAATACAAAAAATATATAATAAATAAAAATCATGACACCAAGCTGAGACACGATTCCGGCACAGTCAGCAGTCAAGATGACAAAAAACAAAAAAGAAATAAAATGTGTAAAAGCAAGTTAGGAGCAGCCTATGTCCTAAGCAAACATAGGCACTGCGGGTACACTACACTAAAGATGTCCGATTTGCTAGTCTCACCAGCGTGGGAACGGCGTGCGTTCCATAGACAATTCGCTGATTAGCCCGGAAGTACGTGTAGGTGTGCGTGTGGCCGCTTTACCCACTTTTTGTATTTGTTACGTCTTCGGAAGCGGATACACGCATACCATAGCTGGCTGTATAAATAGAGGGTGTCACCATGGCAACCCGCAGACACTCAATGGCGCTGTCCAATCGAATGTGGAGTGGCAGATTCGATATCCTATCGTATGTTTAGGCTGTACATCTACTAGGGGCGTGTATACGGCTGTTATTGCCCAATCAGATAGGAGGTAGCGGATTCGATGTCCTATCGTAAGGCTAAGCCTTACGTTTGGTGAGGACGTGTATACAACTGCTATTGCCCAATCCAGCACTGAATTTCTGGCTTGATCCAATGGTATGGGACCAATGTAACCCGGATGTTTATACTAATTGCCATGTTAACAGCCCTGTAAGCAACAATCATAACAGGAAGTGCAGTAGATCACTAAGATTATTCAAAAAGATTATTCAAAAAAGGTTATTCAAAAAAAGGGGGTTACACGAAAAAGAATGATAAATATTCTACATGTGACATAAAGGTTTCAACATTATATCAGGTCTGCTACAATAAGGCCTCGTACACACGATCAAATCTGTCTGCTGGAAACGGTCTGCTAGACCGTTTCAGCAGACAGATTCGATCGTGTGTACGGGCGAGCCGACGGATTTGGCCACCCGACAGATTGGAAAGCATGCTTACCAATCTGTCGGCTGGGAACCCGTCCGCCCGACATGTCTGCTGGTTAGTACACTAACCAGCAGACATGTCTTCTCGCACACGCGCCAAATGGTTTTGACGCATGTGCGGAAGTGTTTTACTTCCTGGTGCGGTGACGTGGCGGCGTCAACGTCACCGCCACGTCACCGACACGTCAGCGCGCTGTCTGCTGGCGGGGATTTTGGTTTGCCTGTGTGTACACGCGAGCAAACCAAAATCCAAGCAGACAGATTTGTTCAAATCGGTCGGTCCAACCGATTTGAACAAATGGATTGCCTCGTGTGTACGAGGCCTAAGAGAGTGACGTGATTAATGTATTAGGGGATAGCGGATTCGATATCCTATGATTGGATTAAAACCCAGTCACTCTATGCTGGATTGGATAATAGCAGCTGTAGATACGTCCCTAATAGACGTAAGGATTTACCATATGATAGGATATCGAATCCGCTATCCCCTAATACATTAATCACGTCACTATCTTATTGTAGCAGACCTGATATAATGTTGATTAATGTCACATGTAGAAAATGTATCATTCTTTTTCGTGTAACCCCCCTTTTTTGAATAATCTTTTTGAATAATCTTAGTGATCTACTGCACTTCCTGTTATGATTGTTGCTTACAGGGCTGTTAACATGGCAATTAGTATAAACATCCGGGTTACATTGGTCCCATACCATTGGATCAAGCCAGAAATTCAGTGCTGGATTGGGCAATAGCAGTTGTATACACGTCCTCACCAAACGTAAGGCTTAGCCTTACGATAGGACATCGAATCTGCTACCTCCTATCTGATTGGGCAATAACAGCCGTATACACGCCCCTAGTAGATGTACAGCCTAAACATACAATAGGATATCGAATCTGCCACTCCACATTCGATTGGACAGCGCCATTGAGCGTCTGCGGGTTGCCATGGTGACGCCCTCTATTTATTCAGCCAGCTATGGTATGCGTGTATCCCCTTCCGAAGACGTAACGAATACGAAACGTGCGTAAAGCGGCCACAGGCACACCTACACTTACTCTTGGGCTAACCAGCGAATTGTCTATGGAACGCACGCCGTTCCCACGCTGGTGAGACTAGCAAATCGGACATCTTTAGTGTAGTGTACCCGCAGTGCCTATGTTTGCCTATGTTTGCTTAGGACATAGGCTGCTGCTAACTTGCTTTTACACATTTTATTTCTTTTTTGTTTTTTGTCATCTTGACTGCTGACTGTGCCGGAATCTTGTCTCAGCTTGGTGTCATGATTTTTATTTATTTTATATTTTTTGTATTTTTACACTTGTGCCTATGTTAATGCTTGGCAGTGCTAATAAAATCTTTTTTATACCTTTAACGTACCACACTATGGAAGCCTTTCTTTTTTGCTTTGGAGGAACTTATTGAACCCCATACCACTAACCACTTATACCAAGGACACACAACAGGAATCCAGGTGATCCATTTAGGAATCCAGGAAAAGGAGTCACGACACGGTGGAACACTCGTTTGATTGACATGCATTCTACCCCAGCAGGGGTGATTGCTTCTGGTGAGTGGGGACCCATAAGGGGGAGCACCGGACCCACTGCGATATTCACTTGATGTACTGCCTATCACCTATCCACATAGGTGCACCATGACTGTCACATCACCCATATTTACCTGCTCTATGATTTATGGACTATTTAATGCGAATTAATTTGTTGTAAAATTTGATCACAGTGTTTTTATGCACATATTCAGATTTGTAAATAATTTTTTGCTAATTGTACTGTAGTACGCGTGGTTCAGCCACTGTAAGAAAATATTTATTTACAAATCATTTCTATATCAGTGACACCAACACCACAGGTGGCACATAGAGGTACTACCACTGTTGTTCACCTAAACTCAACTTTTTTTGACATTCACTGCCACATTTTATTTATTCATGTATTGTACCTTTCATTATTTACACTATTTTAGGGGATGTTGTCCCATTAGAACCTACTCACCAACCCATTGGGTCCGTTATTGGTTCAGTTAACAAAATATTAGTGACAGTGCCACCACCCCCACTATCTCTTTACATATATATGTATGGAACTTTTTTCAACCAAACATCCTTTTGAATAGCTTTAAAACCCTTGGTGCAAAAACAGTGCCTTTCAAATGAATTGTAATTTGTTCCACCTTAATATCTACCATGACATAAAATAAAAGCAATGCTTTATTTATTTTTAATGAGGTTAGTTTGAATGAAATGTTTTCACCTATGACCTCTGGAGCAGTTGCAAATATACAACAGGTCAATGAAAGTAAGTTGTGTGCACAAAAGACCTATACACATTCTATAGCTAACAGAAAACAGTCAGCATCATTGACTTTCTGTAACATCAGCAGAAAGAGGTATATAAAAGAGTCGTTACTCCAACTCTGAAACAGCTCACAGCTCACAGCTCCTGTGTCACATCTCCAGTCAAAATGGTTAAGGTATGTTACTTTTCAATATGTATGGCAGAACACAAGCTGTCATTTGTACTGTTATGAATTAAATTATCTTTTCTAAGGATTTTCTAGATGACAAATTGCAGTGCATTTGAAATATTTTTAAGCAGCAACCAAAGTAGTCAGAGTTCTGAAACTAATAACAAGCATGTTATATGCAAGCTATGAGCAACAAATAATACTCTATAATGTATATAACATTCATGAGTTTTGAAAACCATTTTAAATACATGTCACCGTCTATCTATAGATCGTCTTCTACGAGGACAAAAACTTCCAGGGTCGCTCCTATGAGTGCAACTCTGATTCCTCTGACTTGTCTTCATACTTCAATCACTGTAACTCCATCCGTGTGGAGAATGGGAACTGGATCCTGTATGAACATCCCAACTACAGAGGACACCAGTACTTTTTGAGGAAGGGAGAATATCCTGATTTCCAGCAATGGTTGGGATACAATGACTCTATCAGATCCTGCCGCCTGACCCCACAGGTATATTTTACTTTTTTTTTAAATATGCTCAGTAATATTTTGAAATGTGAATTAAATCTTGCAATAGTTTGTTTCATTTGCTTCCCAACTGTGCCATATTTCTAAAGCAACAGCAATTGACATAATACATTTTATTTAATACAGCACCGTGGACCCTTCAGATTAAGTGTCTATGAAAAAGAAGACTTTAAGGGACAAATGATGGAGTTTACTGAAGATTGTCCTCGTGTTTACGAGCAGTTCCGCTACAATGATATCAACTCCTGCCATGTTCATGATGGATACTGGATGTTCTATGAGGAGCCCAACTACAAGGGACGTCAGTATTACCTGAGACCTGGAGAGTATAGAAGATACACTGACTGGGGAGCTTCTAGCTCTAAAATTGGATCTTTTAGACGTGTCCAGCATCAGTTTCAAACATAAAAATACAAATGTATCACTACCTAAACATTAATAAAACATTTCTGTAAAGAAAACTTTTCTCTGTGTTTGCATATATTTGTTATTATAAGACCATGAAAACGGCAATAGCAATCTAGTCTATGTTCTTAGTGAAGCCAGTTTAAAGTGTACATTATAATAATTTGCCACCTTTGTAACCACCTTTCTTAAAGTGGATGTAAACCCTCACATATACCCAGTAAAATGAATAGATGATACACAGAGATGAAACAAATCTGCCTACATAAGTTTTACATGTATATCTACTGTCTTTAGCTGTATATACTGTTTAGAACGTACACATTCTGTTAGAATTTTCTCCTGATTTACCTGTGGGTATGGATTCTTGGAGGACAGCTGATTTGAGGAAAGGCCCACCCCCTCTCCACATAGGCAGAAAAAGGAAGAAACGATGCACAGCTGTGCCGTGAATAGACCAGCTCTCTGCTAATCTATTTATAGCACCCACTCTGACACAAAATTCAGCCTGGTTTTATCACAGTTGACGGAGAACTTGTCAGAAGTTATTATGCTGATAACAGAAGAACTGAGCAGGAGAAAGCCACGGGACATAGGGCTTTGAAGACAGATAAGAAAACATTGCAGATATTTGTGCCTTGCTCAAATTTCATGAATTGGGTTTACATCCATTTTAACAAGTTAGTCTGTTGATCTAAAAACATCTTCCCTCCAGATCTCTATGATGTTTGTGGCTGTTAATGGCTGTTTAGAATAATTTACTAGTCGGGGTGTACAGAAGATGACGTCTTTATTTAAAGTGAGAAAATTCCTGTGGCACTATAAGTGACTTGATCACTACCAACTGGTTTATGTGGTTACTGGTTTCAAAAGGTTTAAAGTACATTTACATTTTGGTTTCAGGAAATCTCCTGGCAAGTTTAGTGTAGGGAGATTCTCTACGTTTCCAGAGAAAATATAGCACAATCCTCATTAAATAAATCACACTGGGGGACAAATAAAGAAACACGTTCCTGGTTTAGTCATTCCGTTTTTTTTTTTAGATGGCTGTAAATTGCCTGTGGGGATATTGAAAATCACTTAAATTTAGTAGAGTATATACATACACAGATCCATTTGCAAATAATTGCCATAACTTATTTGAAAAAAACTTTTGTTAAAGGGTAAGAACTGGCAATAATCAAAGTCACCAACACCAACCATTGTTTTCTGAAAAATAAAATAGATGCATGCATATATACATTGTAAGCTGGGGATAGGTAGCGGGTACAAAAGCTCCCTGGGATGAGCAGGCACAGATACCAAAGTCCATAGGATAAGTGAACAACAGTGGGATTTTTATTGGTGCTATACAAAGTCTATTTACAGGTGCTGTACAGTGTGCAGAAAATGAAACAAACAAAAGTAGTTTAAACAAACACCTAGCCGTGTCTCGGCTCTAACTACACGATATGTAGGCCCTAACTACTAAGCTAAACAAGCCTACCGCTTGTTAGCTCAAAATACAAACTGCTCACCAGTCTTTTAACAACCTCCTTGCTCCTACAGATCCACACTATCTGTTTCCCAGGACAGAGCAATGGCTGTTAGCTCAGGTGAGCTTAAATTGGCCTGGGGGAGAGGGCCAACACCTGACCTGGATCAGGGATCAGAGATCTCTGAACGTGTAAGAGAGGAGCCTGGGAGAGGTATAAACCCCGAACTGGACTTTCCCAGGCTCTCTCTGGGACGCTCTGCTACACACCCTCCCCTCTTGTTTCAACCCCAGGGTTGGAACACCTGTAGCCCAACAGGAGTGAACACGGGACAGGGCATCTACATTACCCATCTCAACCCCTGGCCTGTGTTTTACCGAAAAGGAATAATCCTGGAGGGCCAAAAACCACCGGTTCACCCGCCTATTAGTCTCCTTCTTTTGGGCCATCCATTTCAGGGGAGCATGGTCAGTTATTAACTCAAACTGGCGCCCTAACAGGTAGTACCTGAGCGCGTCCACGGCCCACTTTATGGCTAAACATTCCTTTTCAATGACTGCATATTTTTTCTCATGATCATTGAGCTTTCTGCTTAGGTAGACCACAGGGTGTTCTTCCCCATTGTATACCTGTGATAGTACTGCCCCGATACCTACATCAGAGGCATCTGTCTGAACCAAAAAATCTTTGGAGAAATCGGGGGAGTATAGCACTGGCTGTGCACAAAGAGCCTTCTTCAGGACTTGGAAAGATTCTTCTGCTACTGGGGACCATTTTATCATTACGGAGTCTTTCCCTTTCGTCAGGTCTGTCAGTGGGGCAGCTATAGTGGCAAAATTTGGAATAAACCTTCTATAATATCCCGCAATGCCAAGAAAGGCCCTGACCTGCTTCTTGTTTGCAGGACGTGGCCATTCCTGGATGGCTTCTACTTTATTCACTTGGGGTTTAATAACTCCACGGCCAATAGTATAGCCCAAATACTTGGCTTCCTCTAAACCAATGGCACATTTTTTGGGATTTGCCGTAAAACCTTCCTTGAAGAGGGAATCAAGGACAGCTTGGACACGGGGCAAGTGAGACTCCCAGTCAGTGCTATGCACCACTATGTCATCTAAATAAGCTGCAGCATACTGCTGGTGCGGTCTTAGGGTCCTGTCCATGGCCCTCTGAAAGGTTGCAGGGGCATTTTGCAACCCAAAAGGCATTTTCTTATACTGGAATGATCCCTCCGGGGTCACAAACGCAGTCTTTTCTTTGGCACTATTAGTCAGGGGTATTTGCCAATATCCTTTGGTCAAGTCCAAAGTGGTCAGATAACGGGCCTTGCCCAGTCGGTCTATAAGTTCATCTACCCTGGGCATCGGGTACGTGTCAAACTTTGTTACTGCATTGAGCTTTCTGAAGTCGTTACAAAACCTCCAAGTGCCATCCGGTTTTGGGACCAACACGATGGGGCTAGACCAGTCACTATTGGATTCCTCAATGACATCTAGTTCCAACATCCTTCTAACTTCCTCACTGATGTCCTTTCTCCTCGCTTCAGGAATTCGGTATGGTTTGAGCTTGACACGGACCCCAGGTTCAGTAACAATATCATGCTGAACCGCTGAAGTCGTGCCAGGCAACTCTGAAAATTTCTCTCTATTCCTTATTAGGAACTCTCTAGCTTCCTGTTTTTGGGAATATGACAGGGTGTCTGGAATCGTGACCTCAGGGATCAGAGGGGATTCAGTACCCTTAGGCGTTACCGGTAGGGACCTCACAGTTAACGCCAGTCTATCCTTCCAGGGCTTTAACAGGTTCACGTGGTAAATCTGTTCGGGCTTCCTTTTACCTGGTTGATACACCTTGTAATTGACTTCCCCAACTCTTTCAATTACTTCAAAGGGGCCCTGCCACTTAGCCAGGAACTTGCTCTCAACAGTGGGAACTAAAACGAGGACCCTGTCACCCGGTGAGAAAACACGGAGTTGGGCCCCCCGGTTGTATATTCTCTGTTGGGCTGCTTGAGCCTGTAGTAAATGTTCTTTCACCACTGGTATTACGGCTGCAATCCTGTCCTGCATTTGAGCGATATGCTCAATTACACTTTTGTGGGGTGTCTGTTCCCCCTCCCAAGTTTCCTTGGCTATGTCCAAGAGTCCCCGAGGGTGTCTCCCATAAAGCAACTCAAATGGAGAGTACCCTGTAGAGGACTGGGGAACCTCCCTGATAGCAAACATCAGGTACGGTATCAGGAAGTCCCAGTCTTTCCCATCTTTGTCAACAACCTTTTTTAACATGCCCTTTAACGTCTTATTGAAACGTTCCACCAAGCCATCCGTTTGCGGATGATACACAGAGGTTCGCAACTGCGTCACCTTAAATAACTTGCACAGCTCCCTAGTTATCCGTGACATAAATGGGGTACCCTGGTCTGTCAGGATTTCTTTAGGGATGCCCACCCGACTGAACACCATAAACAGCTCTTTGGCAATATTTTTAGCAGATGCGGCGCGTAAGGGAACGGCCTCAGGGTAACGGGTAGCGTAATCCATAATCACGAGGATATGCTGATGACCACGGGCGGATTTGGGGAGGGGACCCACAAGGTCCATGGCAATCCTCTCGAAGGGCACTTCAATGATGGGCAAGGGCACTAAAGGACTTCGGAAGTGGGGCTGGGGGGCTGACATCTGACACACAGGACAGGATTGACAATAATTCTCAATATTTTTCTGTATCCCAGGCCAGTAAAACCTGCGCAACACTCTTTCAGTGGTTTTCTCAACCCCTAAATGGCCTCCTAGCAAGTGCCCATGGGCAAGTTCCAACACCACCCTTCTGTAAGGCTTGGGGACCACCAACTGTTCAGTAACTTCATCATTCTTTTTACATACACGATACAGTAAATCATCATTGTTGCTGAAATAAGGAAAACAGGGCCTATCCCCTGGTTCAACAGGTACATCATTAATCACCGTTACATTTTCCCAGGCCCTGGCAAGGGTAGGGTCTTTTCTCTGCTCAGTACCAAAATTTTCCTTGTGCACATTAAGGTCAGTAAACTCCAACATAGGCTCCGAGTCGGCAGACGGCTGTCCGGCTCTACTGGTTGTGGGGACTTCCTCAGGCTCCTCCAGCTCTCCTGCCATAACCGAGAAAGGAAAACTCGGAGAGCCCTGAGATGAGTCCCCTGAACCCACAATATCGGAAGTAGTCAGGAGCTCTGGCTCTGCGACTGAGTCAGGTACTGCGACCGGGTCGGGACGATCCCACAGTTCCCAAAACTTAGGGAAGTCCCTACCAATGATGGCCTCGTGCACCAAGTGGGGCACAAGTCCGACCGCATGGGACACCGTACCCAAGCCAGTTTTAAACTGAACTGTGGCTATAGGATACTCCCGGGTATCCCCATGTACACAGATCACAGCAACTTTTTTTGCATGAAAATTCACAGTTTCAACCATCTCAGCTGTAACCAAAGTAACCAGACTTCCAGAGTCCAGTAAGGCCGTAATAGGCTTATTATTAACAGTCATGTGACACATATGTTTCCCCACATTTGGCGCTGCAGCGCATGAAACAGCAGCAAACATAGACTGCCTTCTAATAGACAGATCACACTGCATTGGTTCATCAGTCAATGGACAGTTTGCTGCAACATGTCCCAGCTCTTGGCAACGAAAACACCTGATGTTTCCCCAAGTTGGTTTGCTGACAGGCAGTGGTTTCCCTTGCTTGGGACGCCAAACTTCAGTCCTGGCACCAAAAATCCTCCCCCCTATTTCCTTGCCATGCTTACCACCCACTTCCCCTGGAACAGTCTTACCGGTTGCCTGGGGAGACCGTGGCTTTGGGTGGAAAGTCCGTGCGGTTGTTGGGGTGGTGACCAGGTTCTCTGCAGCAAAGTACCTTTCGACGAGTTCCACCAGGTTATCTGCCGACTTGGGGTCCCCTTGACTCACCCACTTCTGCAGGGGAATTGGGAGTGACCTCAGGAATTGGTCCATGACCACACGCTCCACTATTTGTGGCGCAGACAGGGACTCAGGCTGTAGCCATTTTCGCACCAGGTGGATTAGGTCGAACATCTGCGATCTTGGGGGCCTCTCGATTTTGAAGAACCAGCTGTGGACCCGTTGGGCTCGAACGGCCAAGGTGACGCCGAGTCGCGCCAGAATTTCCTGCTTGACCTTTTCGTAGTCTTCTGCTTCTGCTGACTCCAGATCATAGTAGGCCTTCTGCGATTCACCAGAAAGTAAGGGGGCAATCAGTCCTGCCCACTTGGTTTTAGGCCAACATTCCCTCTCAGCGGTCCGTTCAAACGTTAACAGGAAGGCCTCTGGATCATCATCCGTAGTCATTTTAGACAAAAAGCGAGCCACATGGATGGCTGAAGGCTTGTCTCCCATATCCTTAATTTCCGCAGGTGCCCACTGTGCTAGCGTCTCTGCAACCTTAGTCAGGGTTTTCCTATCCACTTCTGCAGCAGTGGCAAGCTGTTCAAACAGCCTCTGCGATTGCTCCTGTACAGCACTAATCTGCCTCTGCGATTGCTCCTGTGCAGCACCAATCTGTTTGTACAGCGCCTTGGTTTGCTCCTGTGCGATAGCATTGGCTTGCTGCAATGCAGCGTTAGTTTGCTGTTGTGCAGCGTTTGCTTGCTGTTGTGCAGCATTGGATAACATCATTTGTTTGAGAATTTCCTCCATGTTGTCACTTTAGGTACTGGCCTTTTAAAATAGTAACTTACTACTGCTGATCGCAGCCTCCACCATATGTAAGCTGGGGATAGGTAGCGGGTACAAAAGCTCCCTGGGATGAGCAGGCACAGATACCAAAGTCCATAGGATAAGTGAACAACAGTGGGATTTTTATTGGTGCTATACAAAGTCTATTTACAGGTGCTGTACAGTGTGCAGAAAATGAAACAAACAAAAGTAGTTTAAACAAACACCTAGCCGTGTCTCGGCTCTAACTACACGATATGTAGGCCCTAACTACTAAGCTAAACAAGCCTACCGCTTGTTAGCTCAAAATACAAACTGCTCACCAGTCTTTTAACAACCTCCTTGCTCCTACAGATCCACACTATCTGTTTCCCAGGACAGAGCAATGGCTGTTAGCTCAGGTGAGCTTAAATTGGCCTGGGGGAGAGGGCCAACACCTGACCTGGATCAGGGATCAGAGATCTCTGAACGTGTAAGAGAGGAGCCTGGGAGAGGTATAAACCCCGAACTGGACTTTCCCAGGCTCTCTCTGGGACGCTCTGCTACAACATACATACAGTATCTCACAAAAGTGAGTACACCCCTCACATTTTTGTAAATATTTTATTATATCTTTACATGTGACAACACTGAAGAAATTACTCTTTGCTACAATGTAAAGTAGTGAGTGTGTACAGCTTGTATAACAGTGTGAATGTGCTGTCCCCTCAAATAACTCAACACAGCCATTAATGTCTAAACCGCTGGCAAAAAAAGTGAAGTGAAGTGTACAAATTTGGGCCCGATTAGCCATTTTCCCTCCCTGGTGTCATATGACTCATTAGTGTTACAAGGTCTCAGGTGTGAATAGGGAGCAGGTGTGTTAAATTTGGTGTTATCACTCTCACTCTCTTATACTGGTCACTGGAAGTTCAACGTGGAACCTCATGGCAAAGAACTCTCTGAGGATCTGAGAAAATTAATTGTTGCTCTACATAAAGATGGCCTAGGCTATAAGAAGATTACCAAGATCCTGAAACTGAGCTGAAGCATGGTGGCCAAGACCATACAGCGTTTTAACAGGACAGATTCCACTCAGAACAGGTTTTGTCACAATCGACCAAAGAAGCTGATATAATGTTGAAACCTTAATGTCACATGTAGAATATTTATCATTCTTTTTCGTGTAACCCCCCTTTTTTGAATAACCTTTTTTGAATAATCTTTTTGAATAATCTTAGTGATCTACTGCACTTCCTCTTATGATTGTTGCTTACAAGGCTGTTAACATGGCAATTAGTATAAACATCCGGGTTACATTGGTCCCATACCATTGGATCAAGCCAGAAATTCAGTGCTGGATTGGGCAATAGCAGTTGTATACACGTCCTCACCAAACGTAAGGCTTAGCCTTACGATAGGACATCGAATCCGCTACCTCCTATCTGATTGGGCAATAACAGCCATATACACGCCCCTAGTAGATGTACAGCCTAAACATACAATAGGATATCGAATCTGCCACTCCACATTCGATTGGACAGCGCCATTGAGCGTCTGCAGGTTGCCATGGTGACGCCCTCTATTTATACAGCCAGCTATGGTATGCGTGTATCCGCTTCCGAAGACGTAACGAATACGAAACGTGCGTAAAGCGGCCACACGCACACCTACACGCACTTCCAGGCTAACCAGCGAATTGTCTATGGAACGCACGCCTTTCCCACGCTGGTGAGACTAGCAAATCGGACATCTTTAGTGTAGTGTACCCGCAGGGCCTATGTTTGCTTAGGACATATGTGATGACCGGGGAGGGTGAACCCCACGGCCACACACATGCGCTTGATGGTTAGCTGCTTGGTTCTTGGGCTAGGGGCCCAGGGTCTGGTGGTGTTAACCCTTAGTGAGGGTCGGATGGTATTAACCCTCTCTGTCACGTGACGCCACTGTAGTCTTGATATACCCCAGGAAACTACAGCTCCGGGGGCCTCCGTATCTACGCTAGCTAGGATGGTAATAACACAGTCCACAACAGGGGTCAATATAACGAAGGCTTTACTGGCATGAAGACAGGTGTCAAAATCTTCACAGCGTTCACACAAAGTGTCCCAAAGGTTCCACAGACAGTCTCTAGAGGACCACACAGCTGACAATGCCTGGGCTTGGCTTTTCATATATCCTTGGCTTTTGCGGCCGGATTAGTAATGCTGGGCCTATGCTTGACTAGACTGAAGAATAAATACACTTACTGAAGTGTTGGTAGACTTGAGGCTTTTCGTCCGAATGACGAATTGATTTGATTATTTTGTTGAAGTACTGATTCTATAGTTTTTTAAAGGTACTCCGCGATTTGCTGTACTTTCCCCTGAATGTGAGGTCTCTGGCCTGCACTGCTTCTTCTCTGACTGAACACTGCTCTGACCTGTCAGCAACTGTGTGTAGCCCTAGTCTGCCCTAAACAGGAACTCCCACCCCTTATATCAATGTGAGGAGACTGAAGCCCATTGGTTGAGAGCTGAGGATCATAGAGACTTATCTGTATTCCCCTTGGAACTTACATTTAAAGTTTGTTACAAGTTAAAGTATAATACAACACCATAAGGTCTTGTCTAGCACTTATTCCTACTGACTCTCATACACTCTGACTAAACATAAAATGGCGGACTAAACCTCTTAAAGCTATACGCACCTAATAAATGTATTATCAACTATAACAGTATAAATCACATCATAACTAGCTGAGTCCCTGCAGAGGAGGCCCCACAAGCCGAGGGTCTCAATCTGACAGGGCCTACAGCAAATACCTGTACTGGGACACCACAAACCCCACCACTAAACAGAAGTCGTCCTCGATGATTAAGGCACTGACAGATTGAGGAACGAGGTGACCTTGGGGCCACTAGAAGTCCTGAGGCACTTGTACACCAGTGTCCATTCCAGGTTCTTTTGGAAAAATAAACATATATGAACAGGATCATATGATAAGTCCTGAGGCATTATACACATAAATGTCCCTTGCAGGATTTTTAGATAAAGTGAGATCATCATTTCGTACAGGGTAAGTGATTATCTGGGTCCCAGACAGAATATAGACCTATTTAAACATTACCACTCAGTTTTGAACAGGATTTACGTCTATGGACCCTATTTGTACTATCCTAGGCATATTATAACAGGATTTTATTGTTAGATTACACTTTGACTATGAAACCAGTACACACATATATACATTGATAAAGCTTTTCTACGCACTCTCTATTATTAGACTATGCATGTGATACACTCTACACCTTTTTCATATTTATCTAGCCAACTTTATATAAGCTTATATTGCTTTACCGTATACTATAGTATCACATGTTATGTACAGTAAACACACTTTTAAGAGTGACCAGGTTTTGGATTGGGCTGCCGGAGGCTTTCTACCCAATGCCTTGGCTACTGGGGCCCTTAGGCTATTATCTCTTCTCCCCAGAACACACGTTTAAGACTGACCAGGTTTTGGATTGGGCTGCCGGAGGCTTTCTACCCAATGCCTTGGCTACTGGGGCCCTTAGGCTATTAGCTCTTCTCCCCAGAACACACTTTAATATTTGCTAGACATTTTTATTCTATGCCTGAAGTACACAATTAGATTTTTTTTTTTTTTAGAGGATACCCTTTTCTTTTTGTAGTGCTTAAGTGAGGGATAGGAGACTTACTGGCCAGGTATGTTCCTATGCACTAAATAGGGTAAATAGGTAACTAGTGACATATTAGATACCTCTACAGTGAGTTAGTAATGACGTATACTTGATATGTATACTAACTGAAGTGTATGTAGTCTATCTACATATATTGCATGTATAATTATTAGATTAATCCCTATATCTTGCTGGGGGATGTCCGAAATTAGATCTGGTGGATCTACGCAACACCATTTCCGAGCTTCCTGGAGCACTGTTTTCTCCTTGAACACTTGCTTCTTCTAGACTGACAGCTGCGCCTTCATCTTGGACAATGGGGGCAAGTGATAGCTCTTGACTTATGGAGCTTTCTCCCACACTAGAAAGTTCTGATGGGATTGAAGTAGGTAGGCGGATGGCTGGAGTAAACTCTGGAGCTTCTGGTGCCAAGACTGGGGTTGATGGAATGGAACTGACCGGCACATAACCAAAGAAGACGTTTTGATCAGAAGGGAAGAGAGGATCATCTTCGAACATCAGGAGTGGCCTTTCAGGCTCAACTGGCTTGGTGGGCTGCACTTGTGCTGGCTGAACTGGAGGTGGAAGACTTGGTAGTGCAAAAGGAGGCACCAACCCAGGCAGGTCCCCTTTGTGACACAGTTTTATCTGGTTTCGGTGGACAACTTGTGGTTCATATCCGGCTTTTTGAACTGAGTAGACATCAGAGTCCGGATAAGGGATGGAAATCACTGTGTATGGTTCAGTTTCCCAAAGGGAGTCCAACTTATGGGTCCTCTGATGCTTCTTCAGCCAGACTTTATCACCAACTTGCAACGGCTGGGCGGAGGCATGGCGGTTGTAGTCCTGTTGCTGCCTATAGTGTGCCTCGCCCATCTTTTTGCTGACTATCTCTCTCGCTTCCTGAATCCTTTTCTGATGTTCAGAGACCCACTCTGAAGAGGCTTGGGGTGAGTGGTTGAAAGGTGCTTGAAGTCCAAAGACTCTGTCTTTAGGCAGTTGACCGTGTCGGCCCATCATGAGGTAAAATGGAGTATAACCAGTGGAACAGTGGACGGTATTGTTGTAGATTTCCAACAATTCGGGCATTAGTTGAGGCCACTCTTCAGGTCGGGATACAGAGGCCGCTCTCAGCATGTGGATAAAGACCTGGTTGATCCTCTCACAGAGTCCATTCCCTTGCGGGTGATAAGCAGTGGTCCTGAGTTTCTTACAAGCATGGAACTGGCACAATTCTTGAAACAGTTGGGCCTCAAAGGCCGGACCTCGGTCGGACAAGACAGTTTCCGGACATCCATGTATCTGTGCCCAATGAGTGTAGAACATCTGGGCTGTTGTCTTGGCTGTTAAGTCTTTGACTGGCACAACCACTACCCACTTGGAATAGTGATCCACCATAGTGAGAGCATATGAATACCTGGACCGGGTAGGCGACAGCTTGACATGATCCAAGGCGACCAATTGGTTAGGCCTCTCGCTCTGGATGGAATGGAGAGGTGCTCGCGCATTCTTGCGACCATTCTTGGTGATATTGCAGACTGCACACTCACTGCACAACTTTTCAACGTTGCTCCTCATTCCAATCCAGTAGAACCGGCGTCGGATGGTGGCTTCTGTTTTATGGACCCCAAAGTGTCCTGACTGGTCGTGGTAGGCATTCAATACCATGGCGGCGTCTCTCCGAGGGATCAGAATCTGACGTAGCCTTTCACCTGACACTGGGTCCAAGAAGTTCCTGTACACCATTCCTTTGTGCACAAATAGTCTTTTCCTCTGACGCCACAATCGCTTCAATTCGTAGTCCTTCTGACCCCGTCGTAACCGGGGAGGTACCCTCCTGGTCAATAAATATTCCTGCAGATCTCCCATAGTCTGACTTTCTTCCTGTAGGGTCCTCCAGGTATACAGGTCTTCCTGGATTGCTTTAGACCCAGATTCATTCCCCTTGCGGGTGACGACCACATCCTGATTCACAGATCTTTGATAGAAGGGAGGCATCTCCACTTCTTCCCACCTGTCCTCCACTGGGGGATCTTCGCCCGGAGCCATGCGTGATTGTACATCCGCATTAATATTAGACTTGCCACTTCGATACTTGATAGAGAAGTCATAGTTGGCCAGTCTGGAGGCCCATCTTTGCTCAAGGGCACCTAGTTTAGCGGTGTTCAGGTGAGCCAGGGGGTTGTTGTCGGTGTAGACCGTAAAGGAGGTGGCTGACAAATAGTCCTTAAATTTTTCGGTGACTGCCCACACGAGGGCCAGGAGTTCTAACTTGAAGGAACTGTAGTTAGAATCATTCTTCTCAGCTCCTCGCAGATTCCGGCTGGCGTAAGCGATCACCCTCTCTTGTTTTCCCTGCGTCTGGGACAACACTGCACCAAGTCCTTCGAAACTGGCATCTGTATACAGTCGGAAAGGCTGAGTATAATCTGGATAGGCCAGGATGGGAGGCTCTGTCAATAGATGTTTTAGAGCTTGGAAGGCCACCTCTTGCTCTTTGGCCCATTCCACAGGCAGCTTCCCATTATAGTTCCCCTTGGTGGTGCCTCGCAGGAGAGAGGTCAATGGCTCGGCAATTTGTGCAAAATGAGGAATAAAGCGGCGATATTATCCCGCAAATCCTAAGAAGCTCCGAATATCCTTAACGGTGCGTGGGGTAGGCCAATTCTTGACAACTTCGACTTTAGCTGGATCAGGTTGGACCCCCTCGGTACTGACGACATGGCCCAGGTAATGTACTTGTGGCTTGAGTAGGTGGCACTTGGAGGGTTTAACTTTCAGACCATGCTGGATCAGTACTTGGAAGACGTCGGACAGATGAGTCAAATGTTCCTGATAGGATTTGGAATACACAATCACGTCATCCAGGTAGAGTAGGACACTCTGGAAGTTAAGATGTCCCAGACATCTCTCCATCAGCCGTTGAAAGGTAGCCGGGGCATTGCACAGCCCAAAGGGCATACTTTTAAATTCGAAAAGACCCATGGGGGTGACAAAGGCTGTTTTCTCCCTGTCTTCGACGGCCATGGGCACCTGCCAGTGTCCGCTGGTCAAATCCAATGTAGAGAAGTAGGCCGCAGAACCCAGCGCAGTGAGTGACTCCTCAATCCGGGGGAGAGGGTATGCGTCTTTATGGGTGATGTCATTCAATTTCCTGTAATCAACACAGAAACGGATGGTCCCATCCTTCTTCTTAACTAACACCATGGGTGCTGCCCAGGGACTCTGGCTCTCTTGTATTACATCCGCCTTCTGCATGTCGGTTAACAGTTTCTTGACGGTTTGGTACATGCCTGGTGCCACGGGCCGATGCCTTTCCTTGATGGGGGGCTTGTCGCCGGTCAGGATTCGATGCTTAATCATGGAGGTCTTTCCAAAATCGGTTGGGTGTTTGCTGAAGGCACTCTGGTACCTCTTCGCCACCTCGATGACCCCTTCGACTTGTTCTGGTGGGGTGAGAGATCCTCCTATTTGCAGCTGGCGCCACCAGGGTTCTGGAGAGTTTTCGGTAGCCCCTGACAGGGTTTGGGCACTCAGCTGTTGGACCGCATTCCATGAAGAGAGTATGTCACTGGAATCCAAGAAAACCAGTTGGGCCACTGGAGTGTACTTTGGCAAGGTGGTGGCTACGCCGGACAAATTAACTAGGCGAACTGGGACCCCTCCATTCACCACCATCACTAGGCTCCTTGCAGCTCGGACCAAAGGAAAATCTTCAGATTGTATAGGCTCTAGTAAGGCCTGATAGTCCTGATTCCTTACGCCAGGGCACGCCCGACACCACAAAATTGTCTCTGTGTTCGGCTGCAGGGTCACGGACCTCATGTCTTGGATCCGAACTTTACCGATTTCTCCTCTCCGGTTTGCGAACTTCTGTTCTGCTCTCAGAATTTTGAGATGGTGTTGCGCAGTCCTCTGGCCTGAGGGAGACATGTGGGGGAGAGAGGCATGCAAGGCATCTAAGATATCACTGAAGCAATGTCTCATTATATTCATCCCCAATATAAACTCTGTGGCCCCTGGTACTGTGACATTAGTGACAATTATCCCTTGCCCTCTAAGTGTGTGACCTCTCAGCTGAATAGTGGGCTCCCAATACCCATGTCTGGGAATTGGTTTCCCGTCCCCTGCCATAACACTAAAATCCATATCATCTGGTTCACACAACGAATCGACATTCCCGTATTTATAGAATAGGCCCTTAGAGATGGTAGAAACCTGCGAGCCTGTATCAATCAGGGCTTGCAGTTGGACACCATCTATGGTAACATTTACATAGGGGCAGGATGCAATGTATAAGGACTGTCCTGAGTATATTGGCTCTTCTGCTAGACCTGTGATTTGCTTTCCTGAGGGCCGGTCCTCGACCTCAGGGGACGCCCGTTTAAAGCCCAGCATTGCATCTTCCAATGACCGGGTTTGTTACAGTAATCACAGTAAGGCCTACTAAAATGACCCGAGCGAGGCCCGCTATAACGGGGAGGAGGAGCAGGGGTAGGTCTCTTAGTCACAAGAGGCTCTCTAAGTGCCCGAGTGGTGTGATTAGCCAACTCCTTTACCACCTGGGTAAGCTGGGCAATATCTTGTTTAACCCCTTGAATCTCAGTAATTGTAGTGGAGGCTGGGGTGTCAGCCACGGGTGCGGGGGCTGGTGGTAACAGTGGTGCAGGGCATGTCGCCACACCCATAGGTTCCACTTTGGGGTCAGGATTCTCCTCAGGGTCTGCCCCCTGCTCTATAACTTGAAGGGCTAGGTGCTTAAAGGCAGAAAAATACATATTGGGGTTCTGTACAGCTAACATCTTTAACTGCGCCTTGTCCCATTTATTTTGGACCCCTTCTATGAATCTATCCATCAATAATTTTTTACCCTGGTCAGGGGTGATGTTGTCCAGTTTCTGGACTGCCTCCAGGGCATTCTGCAAGGCTACTGCATATGCCCTTAGTGTTTCCCCCGGCTTTTGTCGCCTCTCGTACAGCCTGAGGCGGACCTCCGAGGGTGAGTGGGACTCAAATACCCGATGCAATCCCTCGAAGATCTGACCCACTGTAGTCTTCTCAGAAGTGGGCCAGGTACGGACTTCCTCACGTGCAGGTCCCTGCAACAGCACCTGTTGGTTAGGGGGGAGAGAGTAGAGAGAGAAAATGCTTTGGAAGCTCTCCTGGAAATCCTTGAGGGAAAAGGGATCCCCTCTGTAGTTAGGCAACACGGGCTTCCCCAGGTAGAATGGGGGAGCCCCGCTGTCATGACGTCGTACAGGAGGAGGGGAGGGCAGCAGCCCCCAGACTTCTGAGCCAGGAGATGGTCTAGCCGATGACGGCTCTGCTGGAGGTGAGGTCACAGGGAGTGACCTGCCCGGAGGTGATCCCGGAGGGGTAGCTCGTGCAGGAGCCGCAAGAGGATCTGACACATCACCTGCATCTGGTGATCTTGGGGCTGACATGCTGTAGCCTTGTTTGAGTGCGCTGTCACTTTAAGAAACTTTGAGAGCCCTGTCTTTGAGTGCGCTGTCTTTGAGTGCGCTGTCTTTGAGTGCGCTGTCCTTGAGTGCGCTGTCCTTGAGTGCGCTGTCCTTGAGTGCGCTGTCCTTGAGTGCGCTGTCTTTGTATGCCGGTATTATCTTCTATTGCCGGACACGTTGCTATGGCTGCGCCCGGCAACTTCCTTTTTTGATCCGGTCAGCAAAGGTTTCCTCCATGCAACACAGAGTGGATTCTCTAGTTCCGGCTTGCACACTGAAGAGGCGTCGCCGCCGGGGCTTGACTGGGCAGAGCTGCGACCGCTCCCACGTGCGGGAAATGCTGGAAACAATTTAACCCCTTCAGGTACAGACTTTCTCCACTTAACAATGGCAGCTAACAGTCTTTCCTTCACCTTCCCCACCACTTGTATTTGCGCCTCGCTGAGTAAATTACTTTCAATGACGCAGTTCGGATTCTGGGGGGGGGGGACTTGCTTTAGTGGCTGAATGGCTAAGGCGTACACCCGAATCCTGTTTGTGACGCCAGAAAACGATGTGATGACCGGGGAGGGTGAACCCCACGGCCACACACATGCGCTTGATGGTTAGCTGCTTGGTTCTTGGGCTAGGGGCCCAGGGTCTGGTGGTGTTAACCCTTAGTGAGGGTCGGATGGTATTAACCCTCTCTGTCACGTGACGCCACTGTAGTCTTGATATACCCCAGGAAACTACAGCTCCGGGGCCTCCGTATCTACGCTAGCTAGGATGGTAATAACACAGTCCACAACAGGGGTCAATATAACGAAGGCTTTACTGGCATGAAGACAGGTGTCAAAATCTTCACAGCGTTCACACAAAGTGTCGCAAAGGTTCCACAGACAGTCTCTAGAGGACAACACAGCTGACAATGCCTGGGCTTGGCTTTTCATATATCCTTGGCTTTTGCGGCCGGATTAGTAATGCTGGGCCTATGCTTGACTAGACTGAAGAATAAATACACTTACTGAAGTGTCGGTAGACTTGAGGCTTTTCGTCCGAATGACGAATTGATTTGATTATTTCGTTGAAGTACTGATTCTATAGTTTTTTGAAGGTACTCCGCGATTTGCTGTACTTTCCCCTGAACGGGAGGTCTCTGGCCTGCACTGCTTCTTCTCTGACTGAACACTGCTCTGACCTGTCAGCAACTGTGTGTAGCCCTAGTCTGCCCTAAACAGGAACTCCCACCCCTTATATCAATGTGAGGAGACTGAAGCCCATTGGTTGAGAGCTGAGGATCATAGAGACTTATCTGTATTCCCCTTGGAACTTACATTTAAAGTTTGTTACAAGTTAAAGTATAATACAACACCATAAGGTCTTGTCTAGCACTTAGTCCTACTGACTCTCATACACTCTGACTAAACATAAAATGGCGGACTAAACCTCTTAAAGCTATACGCACCTAATAAATGTATTATCAACTATAACAGTATAAATCACATCATAACTAGCTGAGTCCCTGCAGAGGAGGCCCCACAAGCCGAGGGTCTCAATCTGACAGGGCCTACAGCAAATACCTGTACTGGGACACCACACATAGGCTGCTGCTAACTTGCTTTTACACATTTTATTTGTTTTTTGTTTTTTGTCATCTTGACTGCTGACTGTGCCGGAATCTTGTCTCAGCTTGGTGTCATGATTTTTATTTATTTTATATTTTTTGTATTTTTGCACTTGTGCCTATGTTAATGCTTGGCAGTGCTAATCAAATCTTTTTTATACCTTTAACGTACCACACTATGGAAGCCTTTCTTTTTTGCTTTGGAGGAACTTATTGAACCCCATACCACTAACCACTTATACCAAGGACACACAACAGGAATCCAGGTGATCCATTTAGGAATCCAGGAAATTCCTAATTCATTTATTGTACCTTTCATTATTTACACTATTTTAGGGGACGTTGTCCCATTAGAACCTACACACCAACCCATTGGGTCCATTATTGGTTCAGTTAACAACATATTAGTGACAGCGCCACCACCCCCACTACCTCTTTACATATATATGTATGGATCTTTTTTTAACCAAACATCTTTTTGAATAGCTTTAAAACCCTTGGTGCAAAAACAGTGCCTTTCAAATGAATTGTAATTTGTTCCACCTTACCATGACATAAAATAAAAGCAATGCTTTATTTATTTTTAATGAGGTTAGTTTGAATGAAATGTTTTCACATATGACCTCTGGAGCAGTTGCAAATATACAACAGGTCAATGAAAGTAAGTTGTGTGCACAAAAGACCTATACACATTCTAAAGCTAACAGAAAACAGTCAGCATCATTGACTTTCTGTAACATCAGCAGAAAGAGGTATATAAAAGAGTCGTTACTCCAACTCTGAAACAGCTCACAGCTCACAGCTCCTGTGTCACATCTCCAGTCAAAATGGTTAAGGTATGTTACTTTTCTATATGTATGGCAGAACACAAGCTGTCATTTGTACTGTAATTAATTAAATTATCTTTTCTAAGGATTTTCTAGATGACAAATTGCAGTTCATTTGAAATATTTTTAAGCAGCAACCAAAGTAGTCAGAGTTCTGAAACTAATAACAAGCATGTTATATGCAAGCTATGAGCAACAGATAATACTCTATAATGTATATAACATTGATGAGTTTTAAAAACCATTTTAAATACATGTCACCGTCTATCTATAGATCGTCTTCTACGAGGACAAAAACTTCCAGGGTCGCTCCTATGAGTGCAACTCTGATTCCTCTGACTTGTCTTCATACTTCAATCACTGTAACTCCATCCGTGTGGAGAATGGGAACTGGATCCTGTATGAACATCCCAACTACAGAGGACACCAGTACTTTTTGAGGAAGGGAGAATATCCTGATTTCCAGCAATGGTTGGGATACAATGACTCTATCAGATCCTGCCGCCTGACCCCACAGGTATATTTTACTTTTTTTTTAAATATGCTCAGTAATATTTTGAAATGTGAATTAAATCTTGCAATAGTTTGTTTCATTTGCTTTCCAACTGTGCCATATTTCTAAAGCAACAGCAATTGACATATTACATTTTATTTAATACAGCACCGTGGACCCTTCAGATTAAGTGTCTATGAAAGAGAAGACTTTAAGGGACAAATGATGGAGTTTACTGAAGATTGTCCTCGTGTTTACGAGCAGTTCCGCTACAATGATATCAACTCCTGCCATGTTCATGATGGATACTGGATGTTCTATGAGGAGCCCAACTACAAGGGACGTCAGTATTACCTGAGACCTGGAGAGTATAGAAGATACACTGACTGGGGAGCTTCTAGCTCTAAAATTGGATCTTTTAGACGTGTCCAGCATCAGTTTCAAACATAAAAATACAAATGTATCACTACCTAAACATTAATAAAACATTTCTGTAAAGAAAACTTTTCTCTGTGTTTGCATATATTTGTTTTTATAAGAACATGAAAACGGCAATAGCAATCTAGTCTATGTTCTTAGTGAAGCCAGTTTAAAGGGTACATTATAATAATTTTCCACCTTTGTAACCACCTTTCTTAAAGTGGATGTAAACCCTCACATATACCCAGTAAAATGAACAGATGATACACAGAGATGAAACAAATCTGCCTACATAAGTTTTACATGTATATCTACTGTCTTTAGCTGTATATACTGTTTAGAACGTACACATTCTGTTAGAATTTTCTCCTGATTTACCTGTGGGTATGGATTCTTGGAGGACAGCTGATTTGAGGAAAGGCACACCCCCTCTCCACATAGGCAGAAAAAGGAAGAAACGATGCACAGCTGTGCCGTGAATAGACCAGCTCTCTGCTAATCTATTTATAGCACCCACTCTGACACAAAATTCAGCCTGGTTTTATCACAGTTGACGGAGAACTTGTCAGAAGTTATCATGCTGATAACAGAAGAACTGAGCAGGAGAAAGCCACAGGACATAGGGCTTTGAAGGCAGATAAGAAAACATTGCAGATATTTGTGCCTTGCTCAAATTTCATGAATTGGGTTTACATCCATTTTAACAAGTTAGTCTGTTGATCTAAAAACATCTTTACTCCAGATCTCTATGATGTTTGTGGCTGTTAATGGCTGTTTAGAATAATTTACTAGTCTGGGTGTACAGAAGATGAAGTCTTTATTTAAAGTGAGAAAATTCCTGTGGCACTATAAGTGACTTGATCACTACCAACTGGTTTATGTGGTTACTGGTTTCAAAAGGTTTAAAGTACATTTACATTTCGGTTTCAGGAAATCTCCTGGCAAGTTTAGTGTAGGGAGATTCTCTACGTTTCCAGAGAAAATATAGCACAATCCTCATTAAATAAATCACACTGGGGGACAAATAAAGAAACACGTTCCTGGTTTAGTCATTCCGTTTTTTTTTAGATGGCTGTAAATTGCCTGTGGGGATATTGAAAATCACTTAAATTTAGTAGAGTATATACATACACAGATCCATTTGCAAATAATTGCCATAACTTATTTGAAAAAAACTTTTGTCAAAGGGTAAGAACTGGCAATAATCAAAGTCACCAACACCAACCATTGTTTTCTGAAAAGTAAAATAGATGCATGCATATATACATACATACAGTATCTCACAAAAGTGAGTACACCCCTCACATTTTTGTAAATATTTTATTATATCTTTACATGTGACAACACTGAACTTTGCTACTCTTTGCTACAATGTAAAGTAGTGAGTGTGTACAGCTTGTATAACAGTGTAAATGTGCTGTCCCCTCAAATAACTCAACACAGCCATTAATGTCTAAACCGCTGGCAAAAAAAGTGAAGTGAAGTGTACAAATTTGGGCCGATTAGCCATTTTCCCTCCCTGGTGTCATATGACTCATTAGTGTTACAAGGTCTCAGGTGTGAATGGGGAGCAGGTGTGTTAAATTTGGTGTTATCACTCTCACTCTCTCATACTGGTCACTGGAAGTTCAACGTGGAACCTCATGGCAAAGAACTCTCTGAGGATCTGAGAAAATGAATTGTTGCTCTACATAAAGATGGCCTAGGCTATAAGAAGATTACCAAGACCCTGAAACTGAGCTGAAGCATGGTGGCCAAGACCATACAGCGTTTTAACAGGACAGATTCCACTCAGAACAGGTTTTGTCACGATCGACCAAAGAAGCTGAGTGCACATGTTCAGTGTCAAATCCAAAGGTTGTCTTTGGGAAATAGACGTTTGAGTGCTGCCAGTATTGCTGCAGAGGTTGAAGGGGTGGGGGGACACATTGTATCAAATTGGTTTGCACTGTATCACATTGTATCAAATTGGTTTGCACTGCTGTCGTCCCAGAAGGAAGCCTCTTTTAAAGATGATGCACAAAAAAGCCTTCAAACTGTTTGCTGAAGACAAGCACACTAAGGACATAAATGTATTTGGTTCAGATTGTGTCAAACATGTGTGGTGGCAACCAGACAAGTGTGTCTTGTCTACAGTCAAGCATTGTGGTGGGCCAAAGGGTGGGCCAACTCAATAATGAACTTCACAGACTAAGACTGGGATGCCATTAAAGTTTGTGGAGAGGCAGACAATACTTTGTTTTGTTTTGTTTCAATAATTTTTTATTGAGTTTTGAAAGATAAGTAATAAACGTGAAATAAATACGACTGTTATACGCTATAATCGAATGACAATGTATATACAGAGGGTACCAAGGTAGGACATAGATGTTTCCTACAAGGGAAGCAGTAAAATAGTAGGCATATTTCACTGCCTGGCTACCCTACTTTCTCTCCTCTAAAATACCCACTATCATTCTTGGTGACTTCAACATTGTCAATGTTAACAGCCCAGTCACAGCTCAACTTCTCAACTTAACCTCATCTTTTGACCTAACCCAATGGACACCTACTTCTACTCACTCCAATGGTAATACCCTCGACCTTGTATTCTCCTATCTCTGCAATCATGGCAACCTCACCAACACCCCTTTACTCTCTCTGATCACAACCTCATCAGTTTCACTGTATCCTTGCCTCCAACTACCCATCCTTTCAAGCCGCAAACGATTACTTGTAGGAACCTTCACCACTTTAACCCTTCTCGTCTCTATTCTGCTATTGACCACCTATATGACATAACCTCTCCCCTGTCTACCTGACCTGGCTACCTCTGTCTACAACAGTTCACTCTCATCATCACTGGATGCACTTGCTCCTCTAACTACATGCAGAATCAGGCCCAACTGCTACAACCCTGGCAAACTGCCACTACTAGAATTCTAAAGACACATTGCCGTGCTCTTGAACCATTGTAGTGTAAAATCAAATGCCTGCAAGACTTCACCCTATATAAATCTGCCCTTCTAAAATACAATTCCTGCCTCCATGCTGCCAAACAAGCCTACTTTGTCTCTCTTATTAATATCTTGACATCCAGTCCACGTCGGCTCTTCTCAACCTTTAACTCTCTGCTTCATCCCCCACCCCCTCTACCCACTAACTCACTTACTGCCCAAGAGATTACTAATCACTTCAAAGACAAGATTGATGCAATTTGAGAGGACACCTCCACTGTACGTACATCTTCCCCCACCCAACATACCTTGCCTAACAGCACATTCAACGTTCTCCTCTTTTGGCTACTACTGAGGAGGTTAAAAATCTTTTCTCAGATGCTCACCTAACCAATTGTCCCCTGGATCCTGTTCCCCCACAACTACTACTGTCACCCTCTTCTTCTATCCAATGCTCCCTCACTCACATCTTCAATCTCTACCTCTCTAGTGGCACCTTCCACTCCCCCTCTAAAGCATGTGCAGATCACTCCTATTCTTAAAAAGCCCTCACTGGAGTCCACCAACCTAAACAACTTAAGAACCATCTATATGCTCCCATTCACCTCTAAACTTCTAGCATGCTTGGTCTTTAGCCGTCTTAGCTCCTACATAGTAAAAATAACCTTATTGACCCCTTACAGTCTGGCTTTCACTCGCAGCACTCCACGGAAACTTCCTTACTAAAACTCACTAACGAATTACTAACTGCTAAAATCAACGGACACTATTCCATACTCCTATTACTTGCCCTCTGTGCTTCCTTTGATACTGTTGACCTCCCGCTCCTTCTCAATAAACTCCATTCCCTTGGTCTCCAAGATTCTGCTTTATTGTGGTTCTTGTACTACCTATCCCAGCATTCTTTCAGTGTTACCTACAGCGCTGTTTCCTCCTTTCCATTGCCCCTTTCTGTGGGGGTCCCCCAAGACTCTGTTCTTGGACCCCTTCTCTTTTCTATCTACACCTCCTCTCTTGGTCACTTGATAAACGGCCATGGCTTCCAATACCACTTATATGTCAATGACACCCAAATCTATCTGTCTACTTATCACCTCACTCCTTCAGACTCTTCTCGCAGTACTAAATTACTAACTGACATATCAGCATGAATGTCGCACCACTTCCTTAAACAAAATCTCTCCAAAAACTGAGCTATTAATATTCCTCCCCAACCATGATTTTTCCATCTAAATCAACAATGCAGCCATCAGTTCCTCCCCTGACGCCAGGGTACTAGGTGTAATCTGAGGCCGCGTACACACGAGCAGACAGATTTGTTCAAATCGGTCGGGCCGACCGATTTGAACAAATCTGTCTGCTGGGGACGTGTTGGTTTGATCGTGTACACACGATCAAACCAAAATCCCCGCCGCCAGACGGCGCAGTGACGTGGCGGTGACGTTGACGTCGCCACGTCACCGCACCAGGAAGTAAAACACTTCAGCGCATGCATCGAAACCATTCGGCGCGTGTGCGAGAAGGCATGTCTGCTGGTTAGCGTACTAACCAGCAGACATGTCGGGTGGACGGGTTCCCACCCGACAGATTTCAAAGCATGCTTTGAAATCTGTCGGGTGGCCAAATCCGTCGGCTCGTCCGTACATACGGTCGAATCTGTCTGCCAGGACGGTCAGGCCGACCGTTTCCAGCAGATAGATTTGATCGTGTTTACGCGGCCTTAGGCCTCGTACACACGAGGCAATCCATTTGTTCAAATCGGTCGGACCGACCGATTTGAACAAATCTGTCTGCTTGGATTTTGGTTTGCTCGCGTGTACACACGAGCAAACCAAAATCCCCGCCAGCAGACAGCGCGCTGATGTGTCGGTGACGTGGCGGTGACGTTGACGCCGCCACGTCACCGCACCAGGAAGTAAAACACTTCCGCGCATGCGTCAAAATCATTCGGCGCGTGTGCGAGAAGACATGTCTGCTGGTTAGCATACTTACCAGCAGACATGTCGGGCGGACGGGTTCCCAGCCGACAGATTTCAAAGCATGCTTTGAAATCTGTCGGGTGACCAAATCCGTCTGTTTGCCCGTACACACGATCAAATCTGTCTGCTGAAACGGTCTAGCAGACCGTTTCCAGCAGACAGATTTGATCGTGTGTACGAGGCCTTAGACTCTGACATCTCCTTTCAGCCCTAAATGCAATCGTTTTCAAACGTTTTTAGAATTCACTTCCGTAACATTCCTAAAATGTACCCCTTTTTAACAAATGAAACCACCAAACTCCTTATTCACACATCTCTCGCCTTGACTATTTCCACCCCCTTCTCATTGTCCTGCCTCTCCATAGGCTATTTTCTCTTTAGTCTATCACAAATGCTGCTGCCAGGCTTATACACCTTACCCACCATTTAACGTCTGCCAACCCTCTCCTCCAATCCCTACACTGGCTCCTAATCATCCAGCGAATTACATTTAAAATACTAACCACAGCATACAAAGCCATTTACAACTCTGACCCGAGCTACATCACCAATGTTCAGGGAAGCCTATCACGCCTCCAACTAATCTTTTACCACTTCCATCAGCTCATTCCCCACAGTTACAACCTTTTGTACCACCTGCCCCACCCTATTAGATTGTAAGGTCTTTTGAGCAGGTCCCTCTTAATCCACTTGTATTTTATTGTATTATAACTGTATTGTCTTCCTTTTTTATTGTAAAGCGCTGTGTAAACTGTTGGCGCTATATACATTCGGAATAATAATAATACAACTATGGTAACCAACATGTGTGCAGAAGAGAAAATCTGGAAAATTGGGAGTTGAGTTGAGTTCACCCCAGGTACCCCAATGGGTACAAGCTGTATCCTGTGGGACCTCAACTCCAGATTTACAGAGCGATTAATGAGGGAGTTACGGGGATCCACAAAAGAACGTTGGTGCAGCGCAGGCTACGCGCTGTGCGCAACAGCTGCACAGCCTGTCTAAAATTAGACCATATAAAAGGTGGTCTAAAATTAGACAATTTGTCTACATGTCAGAGAAAGCAACACCGTTAGTGAGGAGCAGAGCAGTCACACATGTTTCCCAACAATCTGTATGCCAACATGCCATGGACATCCTCACTCATAGCTATACTACTGACTTTAGAGGAGCAAAGAAGGAGGAGGGCACGGAGGAGGGCACAGGAGAGGATATACCGCACACGCATAGACATCTTTGGCATGAGTGATTCTGAGGTGTATCGCATCTTCAGATTCACCCCTCATGCCATCCTGGAATTAACCCTAACCTTGCAGAAGGACATCACCAGCCCAACACACCGCTCACATGCAGTGCAGCCACTGGTCAAGGTCATGGCAACACTCCATTTCCTTGCCAGTGGCTCTTTTCAAAGAACAAGTGGAGTGGTGGCTGGGATGTCACAATCCTCCGTGAGCAGATGTGTGCACCAGGTTGTCCCTGCAATCCTCAGACGCATGGCCAACCAAATCATCAAACCAACCACTGAGGACCTGCGGCTGAAGGCAATGGCAGATTTCTACAGAATTGCCAGATTCCCACGCACCGTGGGAGCCATTGATTGCACACATGTGGCACTCCAGCCCCCCCATGAGACAGAGCACATATACCGCAATCGGAAGCATTGGCATTCCATCAACGTACAGGTGATAGTCGATGCCCAAGGCCTCATATGGCACGTCCGTGCCAAACACCCCGGATCCAGCCATGACAGCTACATATACAATCAGAGCCCCATCCGAATGGAATTCGAACAGAATGTGTATGGGGACACCTGGCTGGTTGGTGAGTGACATGGGTGGCAGACATGACTGTCCCCCTCCATGATGCACACATCACAAGGGGCACATGCATGACTAACATCCTCCTGTGTTTTTCCTTACAGGTGACTCTGCATATGCACTGGGACCCCATCTCATGACTAATATCCGGAACCCCCAAACCCCAGGAGAGGAAAGATACAATGAAGCCCACGCCCAAACACGTGCAGTGGTTGGGCGTGGCCTTTGGCCTCCTGAAGTCACGTTTCCGATGCCTGGATAAGTCTGGGGGTACCCTGTTGTATTCCCCAAACTTTGTGTGTCAGATCATCGGTGCATGTTGCATTCTGCACAACTTCGCAGTGAGAAAGGGCCTGCAGATTGACCTATGTGATGACCTGACCCCTGAACCAGACAATCCCCCCCTAACCGAGGTTACCCCATCTTCTGAGGGAAGAGCAGCCAGGAGACAGCTCACATTAGTCATCTTTGCACGTTAAACACACACATTAATCATGGCACAATGAGAATGCATGCATGCACACCACTGTGGTCCCAAGCACAGACACATCACATCCTCATCTAATTGGATTAGCACAAGCCCACCATGCTGGGCTTGTGAGCAGCAACGCCACGCCACGGCTCCAATTATGTCACTGTACATTAATACACCATTCACACGGACCTGGGAATCACTTTTCCCTGGTCCTGGGGAACCCTTCTCCACCAAAACTGAGGGTGACACCCCTTTGCCAGCAGGAATATCACCCCCACATTCCAAAAACATTCACATCACAAAAAAAATAAATGTCCAGCAAAAAAAATAAAAAATTCCAGCAAAAAAAAAAAAGGGGGAAAACAAAATTAATGCCGTTGGCGTGAGCCACACCTGGGGCGCCCATGGCCACGGCCCCGGCTCCTCAGGGTAAACTCATGGGGAGGGGGGGTAATCCGGGGAAGGAGGAGCAGCCCCTGGTCTCTGCCCACCTGGCGGCCTGCCCTCCAAGGCCACGGCAATTCTGTTCAGGCCAGCACCTAGTGTTGCCGTGTTGGCCTGGATAGCCTGGGTGAGGGCCCTCACATCCTGCCCAACGTCTGCTGTTGTAGTCTGCAGTGCGTTTAGGCAGTTTGTAAGAGCCCGGGAGTGGCAGTCCAGGTCCCCAAGCGTATCCTTTATGGAGGACAGGCTCTCCTCCATCCGCCCCAAAGTCTGGCTGACCTGTCCCAGATGGCGGGTCTGAAGGGCCTGGTCCCTTCTCAGATTGGCGGGCAGAAGCTCAGCCACCCCCTGGTCTTCTGGGATGACTTCCTGCCTCCAGCTGAGGCTTGTGGCCGGGGAGAAGGGGATGCCCTTGGGAGAGGAGCCCTGTTGGGGGAGGAGTTGGAGGGGCTAGCCCTTATAGAGGGCTGGCTGCTGCCAGCCAGAGAGGAAGACTCCTCCAAAAACAGCAAGCCACTGGCTGACATGACATCCTCCTCCTCCTCAAACTCCTCCTCCTCAACCTTCCCCTCTTGAACCTCCTCCGAGGACTCCGGCCTATTTGGAGGGGTCCTCATCAGGCTGTTGTCCCTGAGATGGTGCGGTCAGCCCAGATGGCTCAGCACCCTCCTGCTCATCTGTGGATGACACAAAACTTTCACAGGTTGGAGGATCCACACACTTGCCACATATTCCCTTTCACCCCCTCCCCCACACATGCTACACACCTGATAGGGAAAAAAAACCTTACCTGGCATCACGCCTTCATGATTTGAGTCATAGCCGGGCAGGCCCTCCACCTGTTGTCTATGAAAGGTCTGGGCCACCGCACGCTCCTCTGCTGTCAGCCGAACAGGGCATGGTGGGCCCCCTCCTGTGGCCCTGGCATGGGCTACTATTTTGGCCAGCTTCTTTCTGACCAGACGCCAGAGGTCATTGATCTTCTTTTCAATCCCCGACCGTGTCCGGGTCTCCCCCCCCCTGATGCATTCACCTCGTCAGTAATGTTCTGCAAGATATCACGCCTCCTGGCCGGGGTGGTGTTGGCACTCTCCAGGCCGTGGAGGAAACACCCATATTGAGAAATGGCCCGGACAAGAATTTGTTTCTCCCCCAAAGTAAAATTTAACTTTCTCTTTCTCTCAGTCATACTCATACAAAAACTCTCTCCCAAACAGTCAGCAAAAATCACTCACAAAAACAAGCAGGAAAAATCAAGCAACAAAACAAACAAACAACCAAAAAGTCTCACGAGCAGTCACCAAAAATCACTTTCAAATATTTTCTAACAAACACTAGATCACACAGTCCACAAATATCACAAAGACAAATCACAACACAACTAACAACAGAACAAAAGCACCTTGCTGTATAGGGAGGGATACAAAGGGATGTACTTTTGCAAAGGAAGTGCGTTTCTGTCTGTCTATTTATGCTGTCTGCGTAGTTCACTAATTTGCCCTAGTCCACTTCCAATTTCACTGATTGCGCCGTTCCCGAGTTGTGAGCATGCGCACAGAGGTGCTGACAATGGTCTGCTTCAAGCACGCATCCGCGAGCCGGCCGGCCCTTCATTTGCATGGGGTCACGGCTCATTTCAATGTAACACGCCCACGTCCTTCCCAATTTGTATTACTCCGCCTTGCGCCTCTGAAATAACGTTGCGCAGTCGCAAATTTCTGCGTAAAACCGATGAGAATAGGGTGATTGCGTGGCTACATTGCGCCAGTCTAACGTAAAGGCGGTGCGCTACGCCGGTCCAATAATGCGCAGATGTACGTGAATCTGGCCCAGAATTCCCAATTTTTGGAATACCAAGAGTTCCAAGGTGACCATTGAAGGAGGGAGGAGTGTAGCTGCCCTGATCAGGAGGCCATCATTTGTTCATAGGGGCAATGTAAATGAGCCCCAGATCATTGTCGGGGAGGGTAAGACCCATTCTTTAAGTTGCATCAAAATTAATGTTGAGTAATAGTCGTGGAAATTGATATATCCTACACCCCTACTAAATCTATTTTTGATTATTTTGGAGTGTGTACATATGGGCCTCCTCCCATTCCAAACAAATCTGGATAAAAGGAACTTTAGGGATTTAAAGTAGCTGATTGCTATCGGAATTGGAAGTGTCTACCCATCCATGAGAATTCACATTTGGCTATGTTATGGAGATCTTGTTGTAGTTTAGTGCGGAGGGGAAGGTAATTATGTTTATAAGAGTAATTTCGTGAATCTTTTTAGCTGTATGCCTAAATAGGATATACTTGTATCTGCCCATGTGTATGGGAATTGTTGTTGAAGGAGTTTTCGCATTACAGCATCGATTCCTAAGTCTTGGATATATACAATTTGTGATATGAGACTTTGTTAAACCACGTGAGAATTTTTTTGGCTTCTATGAGGGTTCCATCACTAAATTAAAAATTAAAGGGGATAAAGGGCACCATTTTTTGGTGCCATCTGTAATTTTAAATGGGTAGAGAGATGGTTGCATGTGTATACACGTGCAGAGGGTTTAGTATACAGGGCTAGTATGGCTTTGGAAATTTGGCCTTCAAATTTAAACTTCTTTAGAACTAGAAAGAGGTAGTTCCAATTGACTTTGTCAAACGTCTTCCCTTCGTCTAAATATGGAAGCAGAGAAGGCATTCCAGTGGTATTTGTATGGTGGAGGATATTAATTAAACCTCCTGGTGGCGTCTGAGGTCTGGCCGCCTTTAGTGAAGCTAGTTAAGTCCTTATGTATCAAAGAGGGAAGAACATCTATCAGTCTGTTAGCTAACATTTTGGCGTATATCTTGAAATCAAGGTTTATTAGGGCTATGAGGCGGAAATTTTGGAGGGATGTGGGCTCCTTTCCTAGTTTCGGCAGCATTACCACAAGTGCAGATAGCATTTAATTTGAAAAAGATGAGGAGGAGGCAGTGTGGTTGTACAAGTCACACATATGTGGGGTTAAAATTGTTTGAAATGTTTTGAAGTATTCTCCGGTAAATCCATCAGGACCTGGGGATTTGGAGTTTAGTAATTTTTCTGTTATTTTTTAATTTTGTCTGTAGAGAATGGTTTATTTGGAAACTAAATTTTGTCAGTCTATAATGAGGGAAGGTTAATGTGGTTGAAGAAGGACTAAATCTCTTCCTGAGATGGTTGGTGTATGTTTTGGATGGTAAAGATATGCTATTTTAGATTTTAGGCGGTGCCCTTTAAACCATTGCCTTCCCTGCTTTGTTACCCATTAGATATGAAAATAAAAATGCGGCACTTACAAATAGTGTCTCAATATTATTGTACAGTGCCTCAATATTAATATGTAATACACAAATATTGAGGATACAATCTCTGTGTAAAAAATATATGATAGTTGAACAGTGCCTCAGTGTAGCACTAATATGTGAAACACAAAAGATGTATAAGGTTCTAGTAAGGAAACCAAATAACATGCATATAGAGTGCTGAAAACAAGTGACACACTGAAATATAAATAGTCCATAAACAGATAAATGTGTGGTGATTCACAGGTTGTCTGTAGAGATCACAGATGCAACAAACATGTAAGGTAGAATACTCTTACCATGTTTGGTGGACTCCAACTACTTTGCAACAGTGAGTCAAGAACGCTTAATGGTCTCTTAGGGACCCAGATTGCTGCAACCAGGATGGACCGACTGTTGGTGTATTCCTTACGGTGGAACCCGAGGGAGTAGAAACAACAAGAACCAAGGCGTACCAAAACAACTCGACCTTCAGGTGCAGGAACAGGGGGAACTAAAAGTTACAATGGACTCATGGGAAAAAAAGCTCCAATAGGAGCAGGTCAGACAAACCAAAAATGGTTTTATTATAAAAAATATCCCCTGTTGAATGCTGTTTAAGCACGCCATATTGCTTTTTTACGTGATCACTTTTTATCCTATGTTTTGTCATGACTTTTTTATAATAAAACCATTTTTGGGGCCAAAGAAAAACCCCTGTCAATTGGCTAGAGCAACCTATCCACACATACTCCAAGTTTATGTGCACCTTATCATTCCAATGTCATAGGTGACAATGCCACCCAGTGGTAGAGGGGAGAGATGCATTAAACTCTGAGTTAGGTAAAGAATCAGAATATCCCTTAACAATTGGCCAGGTTAGTTACCACCTAGCAAACTATATCTGACTGCATCCCTGTTCAACAGGGTGCTACACTTATGTAAATGATCAATTTTTTTTTTTAGATCCTTAAGAGAGTTCTTTGCCATGAGGTGTCATGTTTGAAATTCCAGTGACCAGTATGAGAGAGTGAGAGTGATAACGCCAAATTTAACACACCTGCTCTCCATTCACACCTGAGACCTTTTGTCACTAACAAGTCACATGACACCGGAGAGGGAAAATGGCTAATTGGGCCCAACTTGGACGTTTTCACTTAAGGGTGTACTCACTTTTGTTGCCAACATTAATGGCTGTGTGTTGAGTTATTTTGAGGGGACATCTAATTTACACTGTTATACAAGCTGTACACTGACTACTTTACATTGTAGTAAAGTGTAATTTATTCAGTGTTGTCACATGAAAAAATATAATAAAATATTTACAAAAATGTGAGGAGTATACTCACTTTTGTGAGATAGTGTACATTGGCTTTGCCTACTGTTCGCATGACTGATGACTCCAAAATAATTAGATGTGCAAACTAGACTAGTTATCCAGTCTGGCCCAAATTTCCTCTCTAGTGCCCTCCTGCCCAACCACCAGCATTTTTTCCCCTACTATTTTTCATTTGCCAAATCACAAGGTGGATATAGGCCAAATAAGCAACTTTATGATCTTTCTTTTTGTAAAATATTAGGAATTAATACTCCATTTCCTAATAGCAGCCAATCTGCTAAATCAAAACCCACATTCATAAACTATTATGTGCCATGGACATATAAAAATATATGGCTTTTTTTTTCAACCAAACCTATCTTTTGAATAGTTTGGAAACCCCCTGTGAAAAAAACAGTACCTTCCAAATGAATTGTAATTTGTTCCACCATAATACTCCATCTACCACGACATAAAATATAAGCAATGCTTTATTTTATTTTTTAAATGATGTTATCTTGAAAATAATGTTTTCACCTATGACCTGTGAAGCAGTTGTGTATACAACAGGTCAATGAAAGTGAGTTGTGTGCACAAATAAGACAAAAGACCTATACATAGCCTATAGCTAACAGAAAAAAGTCAGCATCATTGACTTTCTGTAACATCAGCAGAAAGAGGTATATAAAAGAGTTGTCACTCCAACCCTGAAACAGCTCACAGCTCACAGCTCCTGTGTCACATCTCCAGTCAAAATGGTTAAGGTATGTTACTTTTTAATTTGTATGGCAGAATACAAGCTGGCCTTTGTACTGTAAAGAATTAAAACTGTTTTAAAAATGTTTTTTATAAGGATTTTCTGCAAATAGCTAGATTACATATTGTAGTGCATTTTAAATATTTTTAAGCAGCCAGAGTTCTGAAACGAATAATAAGCATGTTATATGCAAGCTATAAGAAAAGAATAGTACTGTGTAATGTATATAACATTCATGAGTTTTGAAACCTGTTTTAAATACATGTCTCCATCTGTCTATAGATCGTCTTCTACGAGGACAAAAACTTCCAGGGTCGCTCCTATGAGTGCAACTCTGATTCCTCCGACTTGTCTTCATACTTCAATCACTGTAACTCCATCCGTGTGGAGAATGGGAACTGGATCCTGTATGAACATCCCAACTACAGAGGACACCAATACTTTTTGAGGAAGGGAGAATATCCTGATTTCCAGCAATGGTTGGGATACAATGACTCTATCAGATCCTGCCGTCTGACCCCACAGGTATATTTTACTTTATTTTTAAAATATGCTCAGTAATATTTTGAAACGTGAATTAAATCTTGCAATAGCTTGTTTAATTTTCTCCCCAACAGTGCCATATTTCTAAAGCAAAAGCAATTGACATAATACATTTTATTTAATACAGCACCGTGGGCCCTTCAGATTAAATGTCTATGAAAAAGAAGACTTTAAGGGACAGATGATGGAGTTTACTGAAGATTGTCCTCATGTTTACGAGCAGTTCCGATACAATGATATCCACTCCTGCCATGTTCATGATGGATACTGGATGTTCTATGAGGAGCCCAACTACAAGGGACGTCAGTATTACTTGAGACCTGGAGAGTATAGAAGATACACTGACTGGGGAGCTTCTAGCTCTAAAATTGGTTCTTTTAAACGTGTCCAGCATCAATTTTAAACATAAAAATACAAATGTATCACGGCCTAAATGTTAATAAAACTTTACTATAATGTAAACTTCTCTCTCTGTTTGCATAGTTTTGTTATTATAAGAACATGAAAAACCACAAAAAATTAAGTGCAGCGCTATAAAAACATACTGTAATTAATATCCAATGTGCATATATGAAGAGTATAAAATTATATGTATATATATATATATATATATATATATATATATATATATATATAGTGCTATAGGCTGTAAATTAATAATACATAAAATCAAAACAATTTATGCCATAGACTGATAATAATGAGTAATGTGCTCCTTATTCCACACAGTGTCCTTGTAGATTCCAATCAGCAGTGCAACAAAGTACATTTTGTGATTTGTGATATCAAAATAATTAAAAGTAATATCTTCACATTATTCCACCTCTGTGCATATACAGATATCCTTGTGTCACTGTCACCAGTTGTGCTTGTGTCACCGTCACCAGTTGTGCCCTCACCTTATAGCCTTAGGCCGCGTACACACGATCAAATTTGTCTGCTGAAACGGTCTGTCAGACCGTATCCAGCAGACAAATTCGATCGTGTGTATGGGTGGACAGACAGATTTTTCCAGCAAACAGATTTTAAAGCATGCTTTAAAAACTGTCTGCTGGGAATCCGTCCGTCCGATATGTCTGCTGGTTAGTACGCTAACCAGCAGACATATCTGCCCACACATGCGTCAAATGGATTTGACGCATGCACGGAAGTGTTTTAATTCCCGGTGCGGTGACGTGGCGGCGACGTCAACGTCATCGCCACGTCACCTCGCTGTCTGCAGGCGGGGATTTTGGTTTGATCGTGTGTACAGCGATCAAACCAAAATAGCCCAGCAGACAAATCTGATCAAATCGGTCTGTCAGACCGATTTGAACAGATTTATTTAATGGTGTGTATGGGGCCTTAGATCACAAGCAATCCTCTGATTAGCTTTTTTGAATTTTTCTCCTTTTTATAGCTCAGGTGTCTGACAGTTCTAGGAATTTATATAGAAGATTAGAAGTTTTTTTTCAAACAATAGCGATCTAGTTCTTAGTGCAGCCAGTTTCATTTGTATGTTGTAATAATTGCCACATTTGTAACCCCCATTCTTAACAAGTTAGTCTGTTGATCTAAAAAACATCTTTAATCCACATCTCCATGATGTTTGTGGCTGTTAATGGCTGTTTAGAATAATTTACTAGTCTGGGTGTACAGAACATGAGGTCCTTTAAAGTGAGCAAATTCCTGTGGCAATATGTTTATGTTTATCCCATTTTTTTAAATCCATTTACTGTTGACTGTCTCACTACCTTTGTTGGTAGTTTATTCCATACATCAACTACTCTTTCAGTAAAATAATACTTTCTAAGATTAGTTTTTTGAACTTCCCTCCAGTTATATTGAGGTCATGTCCCTGTGTTCTTGATTTTGGTTTTATATTGAAAAAACTGCCCTCCTGAACTTTATTCACCCCCTCAATGCATTTAAAGGTTTCAATCATGTCTTCCCTTTCTTTCCTCCAGACTGTACATATTAGGTTCCTGAAGTCGCTCTCAATATTTTTTATGAGTGAACCCTATTTACACCCAGCATAAGTGATTTGTTCACTACCTACTGGTTTATGTGTGTTTCAAAAGGTACATTTACATTTCTGTTCTGGGAAATCTCCTGTCAAGTTTAGTGTAGTGATACTGTAGTGATACTGTAAAAAAGGCCTTATCAACGTATTAAAAAACATGAAAACCCCCCCAAAAGACAGTACAGAATAGACTGCTGCTCTGAAATCATTCACTAGCTAAAGTAAAAACAAAAATCCCCCAAGAAGACAGCTAAGGTGGTGAGAACCCAGCTAACATTACGTGTAAATTGAAATATCATTAAAAATTACGTGTACATTGAAATATCATTAAAAGTTTGAGAAGAGATAAATTCCCCCTCTTTCTACAACTATGTACCAGCACAAGTGCGCATGCTCAGATATGCAAAATATAATTGTACAATTGTTAGTTCCACAATAAAATACATTTTAATTTTGAGATGAACTGTTTATTTCTCTAAAATAAATTATGCTTGCTGGGGGTTTGTGTTGCTTCTTCTTCGTAGTTTTATTTTTTTTAAGAATTCTAGTAATGTGTAATGTTTTCATGTTTTGTTAAAATATATTTTTCACAAAAATCAAGTCCGAAACTCCCACAGGTGTCTTCACAAACCACAAACAATACCATTGCTGATGCAAGTTTTAAATGATTCACCATTTTGTGTGTTGTTTAGTATTTCCAAATGATCATAATTTTCCCCCAAAAAATGTGATACGTGTACCAACATCAGAGATCAAAATGTACCGTATTTATCGGCGTATAACACGCACCCCAAGTTTAGGAGGAAATTTTAAGGAAAAAAAACTTTTAAGAAGGAAGTTTAGGGATTAAAACTTACATTTAAATGCCCATCAATGCAGCCTTATCAGTGTCCATCTGCAGCCTTGTCCATCGTTGCAGAATGATCAGTGTCCATCTGCAGCTCTGCCCAGTGTCCACGCAGCCTTCCCCAGTGTCCATGCAGCCTTGCCCAGTGTCCATGCAGTCTTGCTCAGTGTCCATGCAGCCTTGCCCAGTGTCCTTGCACCTTGAACGTTTAAAATTACCACCACGGCGCCGAGATAGACAAAACCCGAGGTCCTGTGTACTCGGTTGTACTCAGCTCCTCTCGCAGTCCCGCCCCTTGCCCAGGCTCCTATGATGGACATAACACAGGTCCAATGACGGGACTGGGCGTGACTGCGAGCAGAGCCGAGCCAAGTACACAGTACACTCGGCTATGTGTATATCGGCAGCGCTCGCTCCTCTTTCCCTCACAGACAGTGGGGATCGGCGTATAACACGCACCCAGAATTTCCCCCTGATTTTAAGGGGGAAAAGGTGGGTGTTATACGCCGATAAATACGTTAATTCCCAAAATTCAGAAGTTAACATCACTATTCTACACTCACACACCAAGAACCACCAAATATCACAGGCTAAATCAGGAAGCATAACTCCTGACTAATGTCATTCCACCACCTATATGTATATGTCCAAATAAATGCAATATTTGTGTTTTTATGTGTAGGAGAGTTCCACCACCATTGAAAATCATGCCATATGTTTACCATGGGCAAAGATGATAATCAGCATTAAGAATTCCCCACCAGCACTAATTTCAGCCTCTTACCAAGCAAAAAGCAACACAATTATAGATGGTTGTATAAGCAGCATGCTGATGTAGAGGAAGACCAAAGGCATTTGTTGCCATAGCAAGACAAAATGAATGTGTCACGAGATAAAAATGATTCAGATAGGCCTGAGGATGAAGATTAGAGAGGCTAAGGAGAAATATAGAAGAAAATTGAAGTGGAAACTCCAGAAAAACAAAGTGAGAAAGGTCTTGAGTGAAAAAAGTACCATTACAGGTCATTACAGGTGGCGGGACCGAGGGAGATGTGGAGAGGGTAAATAAACTGAACCATTTTTTTAATAGGTTTGATTTGGAAAGTGGAGTGTGTCTGTGTAGTGAGTGCTCAGGTTAAAGTGCACCAAACACCACTTTCCATTGATTAAAATGCATCCACGTACACATTTCCACATCTTTATTAGATTTGGTTAATGAGTACCCCCCATCATGACTGGGAGGCCAACAAGGAGAGGCATGGCACTGTGAGGGGTCCATCAGCATATGTGTCCATGCAGGGCATCATTTCCTCTGTTTAGTGATATTACCCATGCTATCCAGCCATAGCATGCAGAGGAGATCATCCGTCACCCAAGCAGAGGTCAGTGCGCAGTCCACTGTAGTTTCCGAGTGACAAAATCTGCCTCCTTGTCCACAGTTATTCCTGCCATAGCCTCAGAATCAGGCATGGAGGATTCAGATGAGTTACAGTATTTGAACACAGCATCAGCCACTTGCTCCTCGAGGAGGAACAGCCATTACTTGATTCAGAGGGTTGGTTCTGAGGTCGAGGAAGGTAGAAACATGAGCGTACAGAGAGGGGAGAACACTGGTACAAAAATTGGCAGTCATCTTCCCCCAGCCAAAGGATATTGCCAAGTTGTCTCTAGTGGTAATGAGGATGGAGGAGATGATGATGAAGTTACAGAAGGGACTTGGGTGCCAGATAGAGCAGAGAAAGAAAAGTGAGGGTGAGGCTCAACCGCAATGAGGCAGCCATCATGGAGCAGCAGAGAGCAGCCACCCTATTCCATCATGACCCACTTACCACAGCTCAGCTGGCTGGGCTTTTTTAGCACATGTGTAGCCGATCGCACTGTTGCAATTTGCAAACTTTGTCTCAAGCACATCAAGCATGGCAAAAGCATCAGCCATTTGGGTACCACATACTTGACAAGGCATTTAATCTCCCACCACTCAGCTCGTTGGCAAGAGCACCTGAATGCCACACAAAGGATGCAATTCTGTTCTTTTACCTTACTCACCTCAGTCCGCCCCCATTACACCTTATCAACAGCCTCCACTGACAGGAATGATGGTATAGCGTAGGGTGTCCCAGGTCCTTGCAGCACATCTGCCAGTAGCACACCACCAGTTGGAGACTATAGCCAGCAAATTTATCTGCCCCACCTGCTGCAGCAAAAAAAAAATACAGTCACTGCCACCCTCATGCCCAGCGTCCAAATGCAAGCTTGTCAAACCTGTTGGCTCTACAACTTCTGCCTTTCCGTCTGGGGGATTCTGCCCCCTGTGCTGTACCAAAATGGCAGGTTCCCAGTCGCTATTTATTTTCACATAAGGCCATTCCAGCTCTGTACCATCACGTGGAAGGCAATGTTGGGGCATTGTTGGGCAAGGCAGTCAGCTACAATGTCCATGTTACTGCTGAAACGTGGTCCAGCAAGCATTGTCAGGGATGATTTATTTTAGATGCAGGACAGGGCTCAGTGCTGCAGCTTGTTGTAAGTTCGAGTCTCCATACAGCTGGTGGTGAGGATGTGAGATTTGTCATCTCTACCCCTTCCTCCTCCAAGCCCTCATCTACTGAATTGGCCTATAAATCACAAGTACCCCTAAGCACTCAAGGAGCTATTTAACCACTTAAGACCCGGACCAATATGCAGGTTAAGGACCTGGCCCCTTTTTGCGATTTGGCACTGCGTCGCTTTAACTGACAATTGCGCCATCGTGCGACGTGTCTCCCAAACAAAATTAGCGCCCTTTTTTTCAGCATTTTTTTCGTGACTGCGACATTATGGCGGACACATAGGACACTTTTGACACATTTTTGGGACCATTGTCATTTTCACAGCGAAAAGTGCTATAAAAATGCACTGATTACTGTGAAAATGACAATTGCAGTGAAAGGGGTTAACCACTAGGGGGCGCTTAGGGGTTAAGTGTGCCTAAGGGAGCGATTCTTACTGTAGGGGGGCGTGGCTGGATGTGTGACATCTCTGATCGTTGTTCCCTATGACAGGGAACAGACGATCAGTGACACTGCCACAGAGAAGAACGTGGCAGGTGTGTATTACAACCTGCACTTGCGTCTTCCCATTAGCGTCGTTGCACATTGGTGTATGCCTGTTAGCGATGACACGCTTCTGGGTACGCTCGTTAGCGCTGTCGTGCATATGTGTATGCCAATGCGCCTGAAGGTTTGTCTGGTGAAGCCATGATGAGTATTGGCGACATTGCCCGTCCTATGTTTATTTCCCTGACACTTATAAATAAGATGATTGGGAAATGCCTGTTTGCAGTGTTACGAAACAGTACAATTTGACAGTGTCAGTAACACCATAATGTAAAGTCGCATTTTTTTGGTTGTGTAATTGATTTTTATAACTTTTAAAAAAAAAATTACTTGAATACCACAGTGCAAAACTGCAAAGAAGAACTAGGATGGCCACACTCCAAAAAAAAAATTCCTTTTAATAAAAGTTTTGCATATTATTGCACTGCCGACACCCAAGTGTTTGGATCCAGCTATCCAGTTCTCTGGGATTTCTGAGCGGTTAAACTTTTCTTCTCACCTTGAATACCACAGTACCAAGCAAATCTGATTCATTTTAATAAAAAGGCTTTTGACTGTAAGGCCCCGTACACACGACCGAGAACCTCGGCAGAATCCAGCGAGAAGCTCGCTGGGAGACGTATTCTGCCGAGAAGCTCGATCGTGTGTACAATTTCATCGAGCAAACCGTCGGGAAGCTCGTCGAGCCAAAAAAGAGAGCAGGGTCTCTTTTTCCTCGTTGATCAATGAGGACTTTGGCTCGACAAGCTTTTCCGACCGCTCATCGGGAACCTCGTCGGGCGGAACGATGGGTTTAGCCCGACGAGGTTCTCGGTCGTGTGTACACGCCTAACACCTAATTTTCTTAGCCAGCGACAATAGGCCTAAATTAACCACTATTGTCAAATGACGACTGGGCAGGACATTTGTCGTTCCGGATGGATGTCATTTGATCTCCTCCCAAAACACACCTTGCGCACACCCCCCAGAGCTGCGTTTCAATGGAATCTCTCACTGGCTGCCTCTGATCAGTGCACCGGCCCGCAGCCAGTACCATGTGATCGCTGTGACCAATCACAGCAGATTACATGACAATTGTAAACAATGGATTGCCAATCACAGCCTATCTGTACTATGTGATTAGTTGTAACCAACTATTGCAACATTGTATTGCTCTGGTCTCAGTGTGTTAAAAAAAAAACATTAAAAAAAAAAAAAAGGAAAAGAACATTTTTAAAAAAAGTATTAAAAATTTCCCTGATCACCACCTGGTATGTTAAAAATAAAAAATTAAAAACATTTTAAAAATGTCTTTATCTTTTAAGAAACGGTGATAAAAAATTACCACTTCAAAGAACTTGCCATGCATCTTATTAAATAACCTGGACTGTCTACTTTTCAAAAAAGGGGTGATTTTTGGAGGGGGGGGGTGGGTTGTACTGTCCTAGTGTTTTCAAGCTTCAAGAAATGAAATGTCAGTACAATTTATGAAGAAAGATTATTTATTTGTAGAAATGTATGACAGAAATGAAGAAAAACATATTTTGTCAAAATATTCATTTAATTTTTTAGTTTATTTAGCAACAAATAAAAAAACGATCAGTGAATAAATATCACCTAAAGAAAGCTCTATTTTTGTAAAAACAATTATAAAAATGTCATATGGGTACAGTGTTGCATGACCGCACACTTGTCATTCAAAGTGCACCAGCGCTGAACACTGAAAATTGGTCTGGGCAGGAAGGGGTGAAAGTGCCCTGTACTGGAGTGGTTAAAGTGGAACTTCACTTTTTGAAACAACATTATCGATTTGTAATCCTTATCCTGCAAGCATTTGTAAATACTGTAAATAGGAAGTTTTAATTACTTGTTTTCAACTTTTTTTATATATTTTTTTCAGTTACTTCTCCGTTCCCATGCTTAGGCAAATTATGTCATACATCCCAGAAGTTTTCAGAAGGGGAGGAGGGATTTTCTCCACTAAGCACATCCTCCTGCCCGCAAGCCTGAGCTAAGGACAGATGGATTCCAGAAAGTAAATGCTAGATAAATCATCTGCCCTTACTCAAGATGATCATTGTCAGAAATGCTAGGGTGTGTTTTTCAAAGTGATTTCTCAGCAAAATAAAGCATGGGGATGGGTGGATGTGTTTGCTTTGTATATTAAAATGAATTCAATAGAGTATTTGGTTTGTGGTGCTTAGATGCATATTAGTTCCACTTTAAACAGTGGAAGTAGCAGCCACAACGGGTTTTAAAGTTTAGGAAAATTTATACTTAAAAGAAAGAAAGCTAAGGCTCTCAACTTGATACGTGGAGAAAGAAAGTGCAGCGCTATACTAATTAGTTTTGTGAAAATGCTGCCAAATTCACATGACATAACAATGTGAAATCAAACAAAAATTGTATGTAAAAGCATAGTAAAAGACAATTGTACTCAACATGTGTGGAATACTGATATAGTCCATACATATGTTGGCAAACTGATGAGTGAAAAAACCAACCAAACAAAATAAACAAATATGAATAGTTCATAGGTGTGTCCCAAATGGATGAATGAAGTCTTCACATATGATGCCAGTTCAAGGAAATTAAGACAACAATGATGGCTTGTCTGTAGCAACCTTCAGACTATCAAAATCAATGGAAATGGATACTCTTACCAGCTGTGGTGGACTCACATGTTAGTACTAACAGCAAGTCAGATCAGGCATGGTGGTCACAGCGGACCCTGGGCTCTGTGCGTGAAAGGTTTTGCAGCGATGGTCACTCCAGCTGAGATGATGGATTCAATCTTGGTCGGATACCTCACTTCAGGGACAGGAACCCGGATAACAAAAGGCCAATGGAGGGATGGCCAGGCTCATGTATCAACACAACATGTGTGGCATGGGAAAAAGAAAAAAGAAATGCTCCCAATGGTGCAGATCAAAAAACCAATGAAGGCTTTATTTAAAATAAATGAATAAAATCACTTGAAAAATATATCTAAAAGCAGTATGGGGTACTATGGATGTTACCCATACAACATCCATAGTACCCCATACTGCTTTTAGATATATTTTTCACGTGATTTTATTCATTTATTTTAAATAAAGCCTTCATTGGTTTTTTGATCTGCACCATTGGGAGCATTTCTTTTTTCTTTTTCCCATGCCACACATGTTGTGTTGATACATGAGCCTGGCCATCCCTCCATTGGCCTTTTGCTATCCGTATTCCACACATGTTGAGTACAATTGTCTTTTACTATGCTTTTACATACAATTTTTGTTTGATTTCACATTGTTATGTCATTGAATTTGGCAGCATTTTCACAAAACTAATTAGTATAGCGCTGCACTTTCTTTCTCCACGTTCACTTTGACTTTGTTTGTCTGTGTGCTGGCTGCTACATTGTTTTTTGTTTTTCTTTGATAATTAGTGCAGTTGTTTTTCCCACTTTCCATACTTTCTCAACTTGATACAAATTGGCCAGTGCCACAATAATTCAATAATATGGTTTATAAGCACAATGGGCCAGATTCAGAAAGAGTTATGCCGGCGTATCAGTGATACGCCGGCATAACTCACACTTTGCGCCGGCTTATCTTGTTTTCTGTATTCAGAAAACAAGATACGCTGGTTTGCATTGAAGATCCGACAGGCGTAATTGTATTACACCGTCAGATCTTAAATGTGTTTTTAAAATGGCCGCCGGGGGCGTTCCCGCTGATTTACGGCGAGAATATTTAAATCAGCGAGATACGCCAATTCACAAACGTACGCCGGCCCAACGCAGTCACTTTACGCCGTTTACGCAAGGGTTTTCCCGGCGTAAAGATAAAGCTGCCCATAGCAGGCGCATCCTATGGACGTCGCGACCGCAGGAAATTTGAAAATGTTTACTTAGTTTGCGTAACTCGTCCGTGAATGGGGATTTACGTCGATGACGTTCACGTCGAAAACACCGTCATAATTTTACAATGGTCGACACATGCGCAGTACGTTCGGCGCGTGGACGCGCCTAATTTAAATAGGAGACGCCCCCTACCCGCCGAATTTGAATTAGGCCGCTCAGTTTATGCTACACCGCTGGAACTTTACACGCAAGTGCTTTCTGAATACAGCACTTGCGAGTAAAGTTTTGGCGGCGTAACGTAAATAAGAATTTCTGAATCTGGCCCAATGTTTGGAAAGTTTAATAAAATAGTAGAACAGAGAACTTCATGTGTCCCAAACCCCCTCCCATCCCTGTATAACCAATTATTCACAAAATATAAAAAATATAGACTTTGTTTCAGCTTGGTGCAAATCTGCCAGCATCAGGACAATATATGGGCAATATGAGCAATTACGCAGCAGCCTTTGGGTACTACATGCATGAGGAAAGACATAATTCTGCACTTACGAGAAGAAAGATGTTTGGGGTGCAGGCAGTGAAGAGAAGACCTCGGGTGTTGGTGGTGAAGAAAAGGAAGATTGTTTGGGTGCTTACAGTGAGGGGGAGGAGGGTTGGCGTGCTGGCAATGGGCAATAGGTGGTGGTTTGGAGAGCTGGTGATGAGAAGGTGGGCTGTCCAGTTTCTTGCTTTTTTTCATCTACCATGAATAAATCTTCATAAAAAAAAAAATATGAAGACAGTAATCTGAAGTTTGTCTCACTTCTTCGGCATATTTAGTATTGTTTGTGTTATAGAAAGAGGTGACACTAAATAAAACAATTTTAGTTTTGTGTATCTAGCTTAACACCTAGCTCTAGATTTCCTTTCCTCCTTTCATGAAAAAAAGCTATGTCAGGCTAAAGTGAGAGGCAAAGGTTCTGCACCTGGATAAAGTAGGCTTTTTATGTTATTTTTAAAACAGTATTTACTATTTTTTATCATCTTCTCTTAATCTTTAACTTTTTTCTTGTAAGGAAACTCCTGGGGTCAAGCAAATGTAGGCAGTGACAGCAAATTGGGTGGTAACTTTGACAAGAATAATGTCCTAGGTCTTAACACTACCCTGTCCCTTTGAGTTCATTGGAAGATACACTGGCCTTGTATATTTGATGGCTACAAGGGATGCCATATTGTACAAGCAGAGAGAGGAATATCTCTTATGCCGCGTACACATGCCCGGGTTGTAAAAAATAAAGTTTTAATGGTCTAGAAATAAAAACGTTTTTTTCAACCCGATCGTTAAAACGGCCTTGACTACACACAATCGTGAAAAAAAATGCTCTAGCAAAGCGATGTGATGTACAACACATACGACGGCACTATAAAGGGGAAGTTCCATTCGGATGGCGCCACACTTGGGGCTTGCCTTTGCTGATTTCATGTTAGTAAAAGACGATTCATGCTTTTTAGTCTGTTACAGCGCGATGAATGTGCTTACTCTATTACGACCGCTAGTTTTACCAGAACGAGCACTCCTGTCTCATAACTTGCTTCTGAGCATGCGTGTTTTTTTCACGTCATTAAAGCCCACACACAACCATTTTTTACGACGTTAAAATTGATAGCTTTAAAAACGTTGTGAAAAATTAGAGCATGTTATAAATTGTTAATGCCCATTTTTTTACATTGTGAAAAATGCTCTGGAGCCCACACACGATCGTGTTTAATAACATTAAAAAAAAACGTCATTTTTTTACAACACGAAAAACGGTCGTGTGTATGTGGCATAATGGTTAAAAAAAGAGGTTTCTAGAGCACAGACAAAATCAAATTTGGAATTTCTAAACCAAGAAGTCAGAGACCAATGACCACTAACATACAATAGAAAGGGCAGAAATCCGAACATGGATAGTGCTGAAAGTCAAATGCTGGTCCATGCCAAGAGAAGTCCCCACCCTTCGTCAAAATGTTTTTTTTTCCTTTTTTAATATTATTTACAGATTTACTTTTGTGAACATTTACATTTTTGAATTGTTTTTTCTTCTTGTAAGGCTGTCCTTGCCTAGGTGAAGCATACATGGGCAAGAATGGCAATGCAACTGGGTGCTACCTTAGGTAAGAATTATTTTCTAAGCCTCAATACCATCTTGTCCCTATGTAAAAAAAGGTTGCCTAAAATATAAGGCCACCAGTTCATTCACTGGCTTTTCAGAGGTGATAACTACAAGAAATCCCACCTTGTCTCTCAAAGTAGAGAGAAGAAAGTCTCTAATGGTAAAAAAAAAATGCCATTTATGATGCAAAGAGAAAACCACATTAGGGGCCAGATTCAGAAAGACTTACGCCGGCGTATTTTGAGATACGCAGCGTAAGTGTAAATATGTGGCGTCGTATCTATGCGCCGTACCCACAAAACTAGCCCCATCCCAACGGAATTCGAACAGAACGTGTACAGGGACAGCTGGCTGGTTGGTGAGTGACATGGGAGTCAGTCATGACTGTCCGACCCCATGATGCAGACATCACGAGGGGCACATACATGACTAACATCCTCCTGTATTTTCCCTTCCAGGTAACTCTGCATATGCACTTGGGCCCCATCTCATGACTCCATTCCGCAATCCCCAAACCAGAGGAGAGAGAAACTACAATGCGGCACACATACGTCCCCGTGCAGTGGTGGAACAAACATTTGGCCTCCTGAAGTCCCGTTTCCGATGCCTGGATAAGTCTGGGGGGGCCCTGTTGTATTCCACAAACTTTGTGTGTCAGATCATTGGTGCATGTTGCATGCTGCACAACTACGTCATGAGAAAGGGCCTGCAGATTGACATATGTGATGACCTTGGCTGCAGTCTCCCGGGAGGCTGATGGACATTATCCGTTGCTGCCCTGACTATTAGGACCAATACTCCGCTCTGGATGAAAAGCTTACAAGGCTTCACGCCAAGCACAAATATTACCCTCTAATACCCCTCTAGGGATGCTAATTTTGGCCTCCTTTTTGTAGCAGCGTTATGCTCCATCTAAGATTCTCTGCCCTCAAGGGTTATTTTGTATGGATCTAGTTGTCCAGCAGTCTGGACCTATTTACTAAGCTTCTACCAGAAGCTCCTCTCTTTTGTCTACGTTTTATACCTACTATTGGAATAAATTACTATCAAACTATACGTAAGACTCTATGAAGAAGCGCTGAAAGACGCGCGAAACCGGTGGAGTCGATCCATTGCAAGTTCCATCCTTCAGACATTCCATGTCTGAACCTCCATTGTCAATACAGGATACTTTAATTATTTTTATTAATTTATAAAGTTTTGTTTTGCTTTACTTGCTGTACCATTAAGTTTGACCACCAGTCTGTAATTCCCTGTTTTGCTCTGGAGGCATTTTGCAATGTCTAGCTAGTTTGCTAGGTAGTTCCGTTGGAACGTTAGTTTTTAATATGTGAATTGTACTTTTGTGATAAAATAAATTCAATTTTAGAGAAATTTTCTCTGTGCGACTATATTCTTACCAGTATACTGTGCCTGTAAAGTCCAACAACTAGCCCCTAGTTACTTTTCTCTTCATATGTGATGACCTGACCCCCGAACCACACAGTCCCCCCCTGCCCGAGGCTACCCCATCTGCTGAGGAAAAAGCAGTCAGGAGGGTCCTCGTGGTAGGCATCTTTGGACATTAAATACACACATTCATCATGGCAAACAGACAATGCATGCATGCACACCACTGTGGTCCCTAGATCTCACACCACATCCACATCACATTGGATTAGCCTAAGTCCAACATGCAGGACTTGGGAGCAGCAACGCCGCGCCAAGGCCCCAATGGTGTCACTGTTCATTCATACTACATTCACACACCAATCACACTGTAGTCTGCACTACTGCCTGTGTGCAGTCATTAAAACAAAAAAAAGGCTCATGACCTAAGCATAAATTTTAAAAAAAGGCTCATGACCTGAGCATAAATAAAAAAAATATACTCATATCCTGAGCATATATAAAAAGAAAAAAATCATAAGTAGAGCCGAAAAAAAAAGCCACTCATTTGGCCTGACGGCGGCTCCGTCTGGTGCCACCTCTCTGGCTCCTCAGCTGCCTGGAGGGAGCCTCAGGTGGGGGGGTGGGGCATCTGGAGGTGTCTCATCCCCGGGTGGGCCACTCTTGGCAGGTGATTGCTGCCTGCCTGTCAGGGATCCAGGCCTGTCTTCCGATCCTCGCACATGCGCAATAGAGCGGCGCTCCGGTGTGTACCCGTGCGGGAAAGGCGCGCACACGCGCGCATGCACGGTCTGGCGACGCAGCGTGCACATGGGCGCGCGCACGGGCGCGTACCTCTCGGGAACCAATCAGAGGCCTGACCAGGCTATTTAAACCAGCCCCTGTCTTATGGCAGGTTGCTGGTTTGTCTTCAGCTTGTGCTTGGACTCTCTGCCGATTACCTGAACCTTTGACCCGGATCTCCATACGACTCTCCTCTCGCCCTGAAGTGGACCTTCCGTACGACTCTCCTCTCGCCCTGAAGTTGACCTTGGCTCTTGTTCCTGGATACGCTGTCTTCTATAATCCCTGACTTCTGGCTTGACTTTGGACTTGTTGACCTCTCCAACCCCTGAACCTCGGCTTGCTCTCTGGACCTGTGCTCAGTCTGATCCGCTTGCACCTGCCCGGTTCCCCTCCAGTTACCTGCTCCACAGTTCTTCAGTACAGCTTCTGCTATCTGCCTTGCACCTGTCTTGTGGCTCCTCGGCTGCCTGCTCTGCTCACCGCCATCAGGAGGAGCTTCAGTTCCAGTCTGCACCAGGATCCCGGCTACCAACCCGGACCTCACTGGCGCTGGTGCCTCCCGGGGCTCACCTCCCCTGTCCCAACTCCAGGGGGCGGTCGGCGCCGGGTCGCAACGGTGGGCCACCCTCGGCATCTCGGCTTCGGTGAGTACACAGCCTGACACTGCCCTCCAAGGCCACGGCAAAGTGGCTCAGGAAATGGTTAGTCTGGGCCTGCATCCTCAGCTGCCGGTTGACATGAAGTCGCTGGTCACGCTGCCTCTGCCTCCCCTCATCCTGGATGGCTGCCGTGTTCGCCTGGACCGCCCCAGTAAGGGTGCGAACGTCTGCCTGCAGCTCCCCCAGGCTGGTGACTACTGCAGCGCAGTTGCAGCTGACATCCTACACTGCATCTGTCATCTGTGCCACGGAGGCCAGGCTGTCAGCCACCCGGTCCAGGTGCCTGACTAGTTCCCCAATATGCCGGGTCTGCCGGGCCTGGTCCACTGCCATCTGATCGTGCACAGCATCAGACACCCCCCTGGTCTTCCGTGTCACCTTCCTGGGGGCAGAAGACGGATGGACCCGGCTATAAGGTGTCGCCCTTGAGGGGCTTCCCTTTGCTGGTGACAGGGCCTGAGGGGCTTCCCCTGATGGGGGAGGAGGTGCGAGAGGGCCTCCGCCAAAGAGGAGGAACCCTCAAAATAAATGCACCCCTGATCCAAGGTCACCATCTCTTCCTCAACCACCTCCAGAGGAGACGTGTGGCCACTCCCCTCCACCGCTGGATCCTGGCTTCCTAGGTGGTCAGGATCAGCATGATGTCCCGGGGATGATGGCATGGGATTGCCTCCGGCAGCAGACGATGTCCCCGCTCCGTCCTGCACATCTGTGGATGACACAAAGCATACACATGTTGGTGGACCCACACACTTGTCACATATCCCCTTCCACCCCCCCCCCCGACCACATGCTACACACCGAATAGGGGATAAAAAACACTTACCTGTTCTTGAGGCTTCAGCAACAGAATTAAATCCCTCCACGCCCTCCAATTGCTCCCTCTCCAGACACCAGGCGACCACCTCCTTCTCTGGGGTCAAGATCAACGCACATGGTGGGCCACCCCCTGTGCCCCTCTGGTGCCTCTTGATGGCGGCCACCTTCTCCAGAACTTTGTGCCTGACATCATTGATCTTTTTATTGATGTCATTGCCTGTCCGGGTCTCATAACCAAAGCTATTTATTTGGCCAGCGATGGTCTCCAGGATGGCCTGTTTCCTGGCCCTGCTGGTATCCCGACTTTGGGGACCATGGAGGAAGGTGTCATACCTCTCCATGGCAGAGATTAGGGCTGACATCTCCTGTTGGTTAAAATTGTTCTTCCTCCTCTCCTTCCGGGGAACGTTAGTAACCATCGCCAAACAAAAAGTACCTTGCTCAGGGGGAGAAGCAGAAAGTACTTTTGCGTCGGACGGGCGCATGTCTGGGCGTATTTATGCGCTCGGCATAAGACGGTATGTCGACTTATCCCAGGAAGTTGGGCTGGCGTAGTGGATTATACGCCGGGCATAAGTCTCTGCGCCAGCCTCAGGCCATCATTTACATAAGGTCACACCCACTTCAACTTACGCCGGCTTGCGCCTTCACATTTAAGTTACGCCGGCACAACGTTGTGAGCAAGTGCTTGGTGAATACTGTACTTGCCTCACTAGTTTGCGTTGGCGGAACGTATATGCGTTGCGCTACGCTGGCACAAATATGCGCCTATCTACCTGAATCTGGCCCTAGGTCTCTGAAACAAGAAAGAAAGGGAAGAAAGATTACCGGTACCTTTGAAAGTGCTGAGAGTCAAATACTGTTTCACATCCTGCCATTTTCCCACCTGCCATTAAAATATTTTATGTTTAAAATTTTTTACATTATTTACAGATTCATATTTTGTATAATGTTCATGTTTTTTCTTTTTTTTCCTAATAAGTTCCTCTCTGCTCTGGTCTAGCCTAGTAAATGTGTAAAGTGACAGCAAGTGCATAATTAAAACCCTTGCAAACGTGCATGTCCATAGACTACTCAATGTCAAGCATGTACCATTGGAAGGCCAAATATGTGCTTGATAAACTAGCCTGCCCTGCTGCACATGTCCTGTCAGAGAGGGCCTATAGCACAGCTGGGAGGATTTGTGACACATAACCTGAATTTTATTAAGCTGGGTAACAGGTGTGTTTTTACATTTCTTTTTTTAAGGATGAGTTGAGATTTATTGTTCTTAAGCTTGCATCCAAGCCAAGTACTCTCTCCCCCAATTTGTAATGTTTTCGTTATATGCAACTCGATCATGCTTGAACAGCACAGTTTAATTTAGCCTCATTCAGATTATCCACTACAAACACCGAATCCCTTCTACATACTGAATCTCTGTCCAAGTAATATTCAACTTTATACAGAGCTCCTCAACAGCCCATGTCACAGGTGCTACAGAAGTGCAGGGAGAAATGGTCTTCGGATCTCCCCAGTTTAGATAATGATGATTGGTATGATATTTGTCACTAACCATTTCAACAGCTGATTTCAGCTAGAAATGGGCTTGTGCAGTTTAAAATTGTACATCGCTATTACCTCACGCTTGTATGTGTGGGAACGTTTTCCGCTGACCACTCAACTGCATGTCTGCAGTGCTCCTACCTGAGGACTGATTTAAGCCATATATTTTGGGCATGTAATAAATATGTCCATATTGGTGCCAGGTTTTGCAATCTAAAGGCCATAACTAATATTCAGGTCCCCCAGGAGCTTGATGTATGTATACTGGGCCTCATGGAACCCCTCGCTCCAGAAAATAAACTCGAACATTGTTTGGACTACTGCTTAATTACACTAGAAAGGCATTTGCTCTAGTGTAGAAATCTCCTGTCCCACTGATTTCTGATAGATGGAACTGACCTATAAACTCTGCCCTTCCCCTATATACTGTAACTTTCACCTTGTACTGTTTGTTTTTGATTTTCCAATGAGGGTCCGTTTTTTTAACCTAAGAACATGCCTAGGATAGTTAAAAGGAAATTACCCTATTTAGGAAAATTTGGCAAAAGTTGTCGATTGTCTTATAGAATACGGCATCTCATCCCAAAGAAATTTTTGTCAGAGGGAGTGGGGGATGTGGGATTATTGCGGTGCCAACAGAAAATTAGTACAGATATTTATAACATTTTTTTTAACAAAGTTTTATTAATTACATTTAAAAAAATGTAATACATGTGCAAAACCATATACTGTTAAAAAAAATTGTTTTATGCAATTAATAAAACTTTGCTAAAAAAAAATTGTTATAAATTTCTGTACTAATTTTCTGTTGGCAATGCAGTAATCCCACATCCCCCACTCCCTCTGACAAAAATTTCTTTGGGATGAGGTGCCGTATTCAATAGGACAATCGACAACTTTTGCCAAATTTTAGTAAATAGGGTTATTATCTTTTAACTATCCTAGACCTGTTCTTAGGTTCAAAAATGGACCCTCATTGGAAAATCAAAAACAGACAGCACAAGGTGAAAGTTAAATTGAAAAAAATAAAGCAACACTACATCTAAATAAAGATCAAATACATACAATAAAAAAACTAACTATAAAAACACTAAATATAAGCTATCATAAAATACCATAAATAGCCTCCCCCTTCTAAATTCAGGAAACAATAAGAGTTTCCAAATAAATTATATCTAAACAGAAATGACAAGTTACTGCTTCAGCAACATCAGTCTGCTGATCCTAAACCGTGACAAAGATATTAATAGATGACAAGTTTATAAACAGACATCACAACATTGCTCTTATTACTGTACTGAGTTCCTGTGCATTTATTGCAATATTGTTTTTTTGCATGGCTGCTCATACCTTACATTCATAAAGGGAATGATTACTTCTCCTTTTAGGGATCTATAATGTTTTATAATTATATTTTTAAAATATAAACCTACTAATGATTCAAATGTGTTAACTGTAAAATAAAGGTTATCTATGACAACAGACAAAAATAATTATGCTATTAATGAGCTCAGTATTTTCAAGATAGATGCAGGCAATGGTTTTCACTTTTCGTAGGTTAGTAGTAAAAGTGTAACATTCAAAATGGCATAGACTGAGAATCACATGAAACGTGAAAGTATTTTCTGAGAAAATACACAAAGTTCTATTATCTGCTTAGGCTTTGTTTAACAAAGCACAACCCACATTGTAAGCATTTCTAAACAATAGTAACAAATACAGAAAAGTCTCACAAACAATAAGGGACAAAAGTTCTATACATTTTTTTAAGTTGACAGAAAACAAACTTTGCAGACATCATCATCACACAAATAGTTTAAAAGGACCCCACCATCTGCAGTGCAACATTAACTAGACTGAAACAGAGCAAACAGCAAAATGGTTAAGGTACGGTATTAGCAAGATTTTAATGCTATCCTGTATTAATGAACTTTTTCAAAAGTCTACAGGAAATAACATGTATTTAATTTTACACATAAATTACATTTGATCCAGTATTCACAGAACATGAAATCACATGTACCTTGTTTGTTTGTTTTTTTAGATCATTTTCTACGAGGACAGGAACTTCCAGGGACGCTCCTATGAGTGTGACACGGACTGTTCAGATTTGTCTTCATACTTCAGTCGTTGTAACTCCATCCGAGTGGAAAATGGAAACTGGATCCTGTATGAGTTCCCCAATTACAGAGGACACCAGTACTTCCTAAAGAGAGGGGAATATCCTGATTTCCAGCAATGGATGGGATACAATGATTCTGTCAGATCCTGCCGATTGACTCCACAGGTATGAATAATAATCAAGTTTCTAGTCACAGTACTTCTTAACTGTATGCTGTATACTATACCAATATCATACAGTGTTCTATAGATATGTTACATGTGAAGCCTGAGCTATAGTCCCAAATATTCCCTCTCACAGATTTTTGTTGTGAAGTTTTAATTCATTCAAACCCCCTCCCATCCACCCATAAAAAGTATAACCCCGGTAGCAGACTTAGACCCCCTTTACAAATATGGTTATGGCCTCTCCATTTAACCCCTTAACCACTTAAGCTCTGGACCATTTGGCTGGTTAAAGACCGGGCCACTTTATGCGATTCGGCACTGCGACGCTTTAACTGACAATTGCGCGGTCATGCGACGTGGCAACCAAACAAAATTGATGTCCTTTTTTTCCCCACAAATAGAGCATTCTTTTGGTGGTATTTGATCACCTCTAAAGTTTTTATTTTTTGCGCTATAAACAAAAATAGAGCGACAATGTTGAAAAATTGCAATATTTTTACTTTTTGCTATAATAATCTCCCCCAAAAATATATAAAAAAACATATTTTTTCCTCAGATAAGGTGACACATAATCTTCTACATATTTTTGGTAAACAAAATCGCAATAAGCGTTTATTGATTGGCTTGCGCAAAAGTTAAAGCGTATACAAAATAGGGGATAGTTTTATGGTGTTTTTATTATTATAATTTTTTTCACTAGTAATGGTGGTGATCAGCGATTGTTATTGTGACTGCGACATTATGGCGGACACATCGGACACCTTTGACACCATTTAGGGACCATTGTCATTTTTTCAGCGATCAGTGCTATAAAAATGCACTGGTTACTGTAAAAATGACACTGGCAGTGAAGGGGTTAACCTATAGGGGCCGGTGAAGGGGTTAAGTGTGTCCTAGGGAGTACTTGTAACTGTTAGGGGGTGTGGCTTGTGCCCGATCACATGGCTCGCAAATTAAAGGGGACGTACCTGTATGCCCATTTGCGTAGCCTTGCCATTCTGTCGACGTACATCATCGTGCGTCGGTCGTGAACCGGTTAAAATAACAGAATTCTATGAACCTGCACTAATTATTTGTAGTCATATGTGGTTTGTTTTTACCCTTTCTTGTTTTTCATTAATGAAGGCTCAATGTAACTGCACATAAAAGCAACTGTTTCTGTATATCTACTTTCTACCACTGCAAGCATGAGCAATTGTTTTTGTATCGTCACAAAATAGGACTTCTATATTCCAATTTGTCCAACAAACAAGTCAAAGCATATATTGCCAGCACACTTGGTGATATATGCTTTGAGTAGTGTTGACTGGTAGTTGCTACAAAACCCACTTGCTTAAAGCCATTTTTCAGGAATATGTGTAATATGAATCTTCTTTTTGACCTGTTTAATGAATGGGTACATGCTTGCTAGTGTCATACTATGTTAATTTCAAACAACAACCGCTGCACTACAATGTATTACACAGATTTGTTTCTTGTTTCTTTTTGATATCTAAAGCCATAATATACTTTATGTTAACTTATTTTATAAAGATAAATAATTTTTTGTAAAATTTTATTAAATTCCTTATTAATTCAGTTTAGTGTACTTTTTTTTAAATAAAGCATCGTGGACCATTCACAATCAGAATCTATGAGAAAGAAGACTTTAGAGGCCATATGATGGAGCTCACCGAAGACTGTCCTCATGTCTATGAAAGATTTAATTACCATGACATCCATTCTGCCCATGTACAAGATGGATACTGGGTGTTCTACGAGGAGCCCAACTACAGAGGACGTCAATATTACCTGAGACCTGGAGAGTACAGGAGATACACTGACTGGGGAGCAACTAACCCCAGAATTGGATCTTTCAGGCGTGTCCAGCACAGTTATTAAACATTATGTAACCATTGTATTTTCAGTACTTGCAATAAATTAATTACATCATAATATATATAGATATCTCATAAATCATATGTTTATTTAAATCACTTGACACTTTCTTTAAATCAGTAACTAAAGTAAAGTAAAGTGTTATAATTCAAATGATCAGATGCAATAATGCTTATTGTTAATATATATTTATATGCTTCTTGATCTAAAAAAATGGCCGTAGTAATATGCACATACTAAAGCTCGCCATAGACAGTTCGAAATTCAGCTGGTTCAGCAGGAACAAACCAAATTTTGATCCATCTATAGACAGATTGGTTTTACTGAAGTCAACCTATCAATCGACTTCAGTACAATCAGCCTGTCGGGTTTTGGTCTATAGCTGGCAGCTGTAATAATTGTATTCTGATGGTGAAGAGACCTTCTGCTGTCAGAATACAATAGAGCAGAAAATTGGTTAATGTATAGCCAGAGTTATACAGTAAGTAGGATAAGTAGGATAACATGTTAACGGTTCTACTTATCCAATACATGACAGCTGTCATTCTTGAGAAAGCTATGAAAAAAGTAGACATCCTGTCACAAGGGTTTGTACTTATATGTGGCGATATTAATGCTGTACCCAAAGCATCCAAGCTCTTCAAACAGAACCATGCTAAAAACGTTATATCTTCCTCCAGCTTATATGATGTCTGGAAATGCCAGCAATCCACAGGGAAAGACTTCACCTTTTTTTCATTTAGATATGTGGAGTAATGACACACAATTACTATTACAGCCAGTAACGGTAAATAAAATATTCAAAGAATTAAGGGAATATTTTGCCATCAATGAACCTATCTGTTGGGGACCCCTACACCGTATGGAATGCTCATAAAGCACATATAAGAGGACATCTCCAAAAATTCGTGTTGTTGCAAAAAAGACAGAGGTTGCAGTAGATTGATACACTTCTCACCACTATAGAACTTTTAGAATTAACACCATTTTCAAATATTAGTTCTCAATTAGCGCAAGCTAAGCAAATCTCTGCACTCTGTTGTTTCATATCACAAAGGCCACCTTAAAAAAAATTCAAAACGTAAACAAAGCTGGCAAACTTTTGGCATCACATATCAAAGAAAGGGTGCATAAACAGAAAATCCTATATATCCTTTACTCCTTTACAAAGGCTGTTATACAACCAAACAATTGATGTTTGCTTTATTGTTGGAACCCCTAGTTGAGAAGATAATAACCCACCCTAATATCTCAGGGGTCAAAATTGGAGACCAATTCAACATCATCTCTATTTGCAGATGACATTATCCTAATGTTATCCAACTCAGCCTGTCCCTTTCCACCATTCACAGTATACTACCATCCTTCCAAGGTGTCTCCTATTACATAGTAAATGAATCTAAATCTACAATACTGAATGATGGATTAGATGCGGTCACGTTTTCTTTACTACATAACAGCCTACCTTATGTTTGGTCTCAGGAACCGCTATCCTACTTAGGTATTAAACTTAAAAAAAAAAACAATGTCAAACCTGTATTCAGCAAATTATACTTCTCTGTTACTATTGATACAAAGTGAATTAGATAAATATTATTTATATTGGCCAGGTAGACTGGCAGCATTCAAAATGTTAACTCTTTCAAAGATATTATACAGTTTTAGAGCCCTTCCAATCCTATTGGCTAATTATTTTTTAACGCACTACAGCACATGCTACAGTAGCTCAATTTAAAACATAAACAAGCTAGGGGCATGGGATTACCAGATCTCAAAAGATATTATTACGCAGCAATTTTGAATCAGGCTAAATATTGGTTCTTACAATTCATAGAGAAGAATTGGTGTATCAATGAAAGTTCTTTAAAAAAGATTTTTCTTGCCCACTCAGCAGCCTGCTTTATTTACAGCACTAATCACCCCACCATCTTGGCTACCCTCCTAACTTGGTGGAATTTCCTTAACTGGTTCCCCCTGGCTTATGGCACGTTGACACTGGCAGGAACCTCTCGTTGAACTGGGTAGACATCATATGATGTACTCCTGGAACGCATGCTGCGTGCGGCCACTAGGCCGTGCAGTGGCGCAACTAGTCACTGTCTGCATCCACGGACACAGTCAATGACTGATCACTGTACCGGCTCGCTGCTGGTACCATGTGACCACTGTAACCAATCACAGCAGGTTTCATGACAGTTTTAAACAATGGATGGCTTTCTTTCAAGTCATCTACTGTATACAACTGTGTTACTAGCTGTGATTGGTCAGTGTAATTACATGGTTCAGACTGAACCAATCACAATCACTGTACCATGTGATTATCTCTGGCCAATTACAGTTAATCACAACAGAACAAACTGAATTAATCAATTTCATTCAGTTAAATGCTTGCATATGGCAATGAAATTCATTGCTACAGTATCTCACAAAAGTGAGTACATCCCACACATTTTTGCAAATATTTTATTACAGTTGTGCGCATAAATTTACATACCCTGGCAGAATTTATGATTTCCATTTTTCAATGAAAATGAATAATAACACAAATACTTTTCTTTCACTCACGGTTATTGTCTGGCTGAAGCCATTTATTATCAATCAACTGTGTTTATTCTTTTTAAATCATAATGGCAACAGAAACTACCCAAATGACCCTGTTATAGGGGTATACAATTTACATACCCCAGTTCTTAATATTGTGTATTACACCCTTCAACATCAATGACAGCTTAAAGTCCTTTGTGGTATTTGTGGATGAGGCTCTTTATCTTCTTAAGCCGCGTACACACAATCGGTCCATCCGATGAGAACGGTCCGACGGACCGCTTTCATCGGTTCACCGATGAAGCTGACTGATGGTCTGATGTGCCTACACACCATCGGTTCATGAACCGATCGTGTCAGAACGTGGTGACTTAAAACCCAACAACGTGATGAAAAAAACAAGTTCAATGCTTCCAAGCATGCGTCGACTTGATTCTGAGCATGTGCAGCCTTTTAACCGATGCTTTTGCATACTAACAATCTTTTTTTTTTTTACCTATCGGTTAGCCGTCCATCAGTTGAATTTTAAAGCAAGCCATCTGTTTTTTTGACTGAAGGATAACGGCCCGAGGGGGTCTACACATGATCGGTTTGGACCGATGAAAATGAACCTCAGTCCATTTTCATCGGTTTGAACCGATCGTGTGTACGCGGCTTTATGTGGTAAAGCTGCCCATTCCTCTTGGCAAAAAAAGCCTCCAGGTCATGTAAATTATTGGGCTGTTTTGCATGGACTGCAGGTTTGAGATCTCCTCAGAGTGGCTCAGTGATATTGAGGTGAGGAGACTGAGATAGCCACTCCAGAACCTTAACTTTATTCTGCTGTAGCCAATGACAAGTCGACTTGGCCTTGTGTTTTGGATCATTGTCATGTTGGAATGTCCGATTACAACCCATGTGCAGCTTCCTGGCTGATGAATGCAAATGTTCTATTTTTTTTATAACATACTTCATTCATCTTGCCAACAATTTTGACCAAATTTCCTGGTGCCTTTGTAGCTCACACATCCCCAAAATATCAGCGATCCATCCCCATACCTTTCATCTTAGGCCTTGTTGACTCCTCTCCAAATTATGGTTGTGGCCAAAAAGCTGAAATTTGGTCTCATCACTCCAAATGACTTTGTGCCAGAAGGTTTGAGGCTTGTCTCTGTGCTTGTATTGTAAGCAGAATATGTTGTGGCATTTGTATAGTAATGTCTTTCTTCTGGCGACGCAACCATGCAGCCCATCTTTCTTTAAGCGCCTCCTTATTGTGCACCACATGTTTTCAAAGAGTCCTGTATTTCACCTGAATTTATTTACGGGTTTTTCTCTGCATTTTCCTGGAAGTTGTGGCTGAAATTTTAGTTGGTCTACCTGACTGTGGTTTGGTTTCAACAGAACCCCTAATTTTCCACTTCTTGATTAGAGTTTGAACACTGTTGATTGGCATTTTAAATTCCTTGGATATCTTTTTATATCCCTTTCCTGTTTTATACAGTTCAACTACCTTTTCCCTGCAGATCCTTTGACAATTCTTTTGCTTTCCCCATGACTCAGAATCCATAAACATCAATGCAGTACTGGATGAAAGACGCAAGGGTCTGTCAAGGAGTCCAGAAAACTCATTGACCTTATATACACACACACACACACTAATTACAAGCAAACAGATCGGGGGTTAAGTGTTTCCTAGGGAGTGATTACTACTGTGTGGGGGCGTGGCTTTGCATGTGACATCACTGATCATTGTTCCCTATAACAGGGAACAGACGATCAGTGACACTCACACTAGGAAGAACGGGGAAAGGTTTGTTTACACTTACCTCTCCCCATTCTTCAGATCTGTGACCCGATTGCATGGATTATGTTAAAGGGATGGGTGTCACAGGTCCTTGAAGCACGTCTGCCAGCAGCTCACCACCTGCTGAAGAATATAGCAGGCACATTTCACCCCAGCTGCTTCAGCAAAAAATAAAAAATACAGTCACTTCCACCCACATGCCCATCAACTAAATTCAAGCTTGTCAAAGCTGCTGGCTTTACAAGTCCTGCCTTTCCATCTTTTGGAATCTGCCCCCTTCTGTGAATTTTTCAGAATGTGCTTTACCACAATGGCTGGTTCCTAGTTAATTTTACTTTGCTTGTATTCCAGCTCTGTAACATCACATGAAAGACAATGTTGGAGCATCGTTGGCCAGACAGTCAGCCGCAAGGTCCACGTTACCAAAAATCAAAGAAAACTCCAAGCTCACTTACTGACCAGCCTGCGGACAACCAAATTAACCTGTCTAACAGTATGCGTTAAAAACAGGGATTTAGTAACACATTTGCAAATACATGCAGAAGCTACAGGCCCCACCAAGGCACCCTGGTATCTGTAGTCCTATCACTAGCTTATAAGTGACTCCACAATAGAAGCACATGGAGTCTGAGGGATAGATGGAGGGCAGATGGACTAAAGTGAGCCCTCCCCTTCTTAGGATTTTTACTTGGCTTTTTTTCTAACATATGTTGCCTTTCAATGCTACTTGCTTAAATGGGCAGTTATAGGTGGGAGCAGTGGCTTCCTTTTTTTGTTTTATTGTTTTATTGGTCAGGCAACGCACTGACACCTTTGCAGCCATTGTGCTATGTGCTGGGAGTTCAGTGTGCCCCTGTACCTTTAAGAAGGGGTGGGCACTCTTCAGCCCATCTTCCCTCAATCGATCTATCAGAAAGCATGTGTTTCTATTGTGGAGTCACTTATAAGCTAGCGATAGGACTACAGATACCAGGGTGCCTTGGCGGGGCCTGTAGCTTCTGTATGTATTTTCAAATGTGTGTTTGGTTGTCCGTGGGCTGGTCGATAAGTGAGCTTGGAGTCTGTCTTGGGGACAGGGGCCACACTGGAGCAGAGATTCTTTCAGCTCTGCAGGGGCAGGCCCAGAGGTGACAGGCTCAGGGCCGCTCTGCTTTTTTCCCCATGTTAATGACTGATGATAAAGGATGCATGCACTGTATTGGCTGGGAGGAGGCAGTTCCAGATACTGTAATCCTCTGTGACCCCGAGGACCCTGTGTCTCATGCCTTGCAGGTGCATGGGCTAACTCATTCTTCAAAGTCTCCGAAAGGGTTCTTTCCAATGGTCATTCAGTGCTGCCAGAGGTTTTGTGACAGATAAAGGAGTGCATCTGTCCACAGACTTCAATTTTGGGCTGACATTTATCAAAATGAATCATTCCTGGATTAGCAGCAGCTATCAAGCCCCTGATGCTGATTAAGTATTTTTGGAATGTGGAATCTGTGCAAGACTGTCTAGGCTGCCTAACTTTGTGGGTGTTGATTTTATCAGGAAGACATTTTTTGGTATAGGTTTCATGGGCACAATTAACACCCAAGGACTAATTTTTTTATATAGGTTTCATGGGCATAATTAACACCCAAGGACCAATTTTTCGGCACCTGTTTGACAGGTGCAAAAAAATTAAGTTTATGACAGCAAGACCAAGCCTTGCTTTCATCAAGAGTACCTTTATAGGGTTATGGTGGGAAGGCATCACCAACACCCAAAGCCCAATTTTTACACACCTGTTACTTCTATCTAAAGTCTGCGGCACCAGAATTTATCCCAAAAGTTTTTAATTTTGTTCTGAGTGCTCTAAATTTTGGCCCCATATAGACTGGTTCCCTTAACTGTTGTCTATAAAATAAAGAAGGCTTGCATGGAAATTTTTATTTTTTGGGCTTTATAAATGTAATTTTTTTGCACCGGGTTCTATACATGGTACAGATGCACCACTTTACAGGCAGACTAAGGGGGCACTATACTTTTTCATTTTTATTGTTTCACTTTAAGCATCAGTAAATCACTGCTCATTTAAAACATATACCTTCAAAATGGGAACTTTTTTTTCCAGTTTGACTACTATAGACTTTAACCGGGGACGCTCGGCCCATCTTTAATTATGACTATATACAAATAACTATACAATTAACTAACAAAGATACTTTTTTTCTAAATCATCCCCACTAGTTAAATGGGAAATAGAACTTCAACACTCTATTCAGGAAGTACAATGGCGTAAAGCTCATTTGAGCAGCTTCATATACTCTTTTCCACATACTGGGAAATGTCCCAAAAATTTTGTGAGGGTCCCCCCAATCCATACTAGGCCCTTGTCTAAGCATGCACCCTGGCAAACTAGGAAAACGGGGGACGAGTGAGCAGTTGTGGGGGTCTGTAGGCAGGGGGCTTATCAGAATCTGGAAGCCCCCTTTAACAAGGGGGCCCCAACTCCCCCCCATGTAAAGTATAGGGTACCCCTACTTATTCACTAAAAACGTGTCAAAAAGAAATAAAAACAAACTCACAATTTTTGATAATTTCTTTAATAAAAAAACAAAACAATGTCCCCGAAGTAGATCCATCGTCAATTACAACGCCCGCTGCACTGCAGGACCCAGAAAAAAAAGTTTTTCCTGCAATGAAGGCTAACCACCAACTGCCTTCTCCACCATCTGACAGCTCTCAAATAGGCAAGGGGTAGAGCCACCAGGCCACATCACTGACCGGTGAATGCTGTGTTTGTGATGTCACATGGGGCGATGCCACCTGCCTGGTTGTTAGGTTTAAGCTTGGAAATCTCTTTGCATTTGTTTGACATACGTCGCCCTTCCAGGGCTCCTTGCTGCAATAGACCAGTTATAGATGGGGGAAGTGGCCACTTGTTTGTTTTCTGATAAGCCCCTTGCCTGCAGACCCCACAACCACAGCCCAGAGTTGTGGGGAAGAGGCCCTTGTCCCCATCAACATAGAAATAAGGTGCTTTGAGGTGGGGGGTCAGAGACCCCCTGTCCCAAAGCACCCCCCCATATTGAGGACATGTGGCCTGGTATGGTTCATGAGGGGGGTGCTTGCTCGCCCTCCCCCTTTGGTGGGCCAGGCTGCATGCTCTAATGAGGGCCTGTCTGGTATGGATTTTGGGGGACTTCACACCATTTTTTTTCATATATAACATTTTGAAAAAAAAATCTATTTTCTGTTATAAAACATATCCAATACATTTAAAAAAAATCTTTAATAAAATTAATCCAAATAAGTGTATAATTATTGGTTTGTGCAAAAGTTAATTTCACTGGCTCGAGATGCACTGTCTTGAGTTGTTAATCTGCTTTTAACATTTATTAAACACATAATTATGTTTTGCTCAGGATCGCTGACATCTTGTCATGTTTTTTTTTTTTTATATATAGGGTATCAGACAGAACAGGAAGTGTATGGAAGTCTTCTCATTTCTTTTCTATTGTAAAATTTTCTTTCTGACTGGAGCTTCAGTTCAATCTGCTAGGCAGGACTACCTATGCTATTGCTACAGGATTGGCCCTGTACACACGATCAGTCCAAACTGATGAAAACGGACTGAAGTTCAGTTTCATCGACTGAAGTTCAATGCTTCCAAGCATGCGTCGACTTGATTCTGAGCATGCCCGGGTTTGGAACCGATGCTTTTGCGTGCTTACCATTGGTTTTGACCTATCGGTCAGGCGTCCATCGGTCCAATTTTAAAGCAAGTTCTCTGTTTTTGGACCGAAGGACAACAGACTGATGGGGCATACACACGGTCGGTTTGGACTGATGAAACTGAACTTCAGTCCGTTTTCATCGGTTTGGACTGATCGTGTGTACGAGGCCTTAGCCTAAACAATACTTGTGTTTGAACCACCATGCCACAAATCTCTATTGGTTTGGTGCATTCATTGCAGAAACAAACATGATTAGGCCACAGGACAGAGGCCTAGGCACACTCCATACCACTAAGTTGAATACTATTTATCACAAGGAATTGTTTTACAAACTTTTTTATTGAGAGTTTTCAAAAATAATAACATGAAGCGAAAGTACAATAATAGTAAGGCATATATAGTAAGGCAGAGATTATACATTTATGATTGACAATAACTTAATTAATAATTAGTTATTGACAAACTATTTTAGCAACAAATTCTCTGTGCAATCAATGCATAAATGTTCCAACCAAATTACCAAAAAATAAATAAATATAATAAACTCAATACACTCATTGTTACTTCTCACACTGAAATGTGCTTTCCACACCTGACAGAATAAATGCTATATAAAGTGCAGCACAACTTAACTGTGTTTAACGTATGTATGTCTCCAAAGCAATCATATACTGTAATAGCTAAAATACTACACCTTACTTCTTTATGTATGTATGTATGTATATATGAATGTACTATACAATACAATGTTACCAAGAAAAAAATACAATATAAATTCTATTCTTTTTTATGTGGCATGGAAAGAGTCAACTTAATTTATTTAATTTTTACTTGGCTGGCTTCTGCTGGGCTTTACCCTTTTCCATGTGCATATAAAAAGCAGGAGGGAGTTTTGCCCAGACCAGCCATGTGGGAAGAAGAGAGGCTGACTGCTGCAATGTAGTCTGATCCTCCAGCAATCACTCATCCAACATCTATAGGACTTGCAGTCCTCCTGAAGACACCAGCATTGACTTTACCTCTGCAGGTATAATGACAAGTCTGGGTTAGGGATTAGGGATGTAGGGAAAATATCTGTTTTGTGTGCATGTGGATTTCATCATGGTTTTCACCTTTCTACGTAAAGCTTCAACTTTGCCTTCTGCCTGGTCTGAAGTTATCTAAAGGAGTGTGATGCAAGTAACTGGAATGAATAGTCTCCAGCTTGTGGGTCAGCAGACACATTGGGGTATGAAGACGGCACTTAAAGATATATCCTTTTGCAGTACTACATGTGGTTGCCATGGGCAACGGACGTTTACAGCCAGTTAAAGCAGTCTGTTGGTAACGTCTACTTGTTACAGATTGTGATGGCCCTTTGCTGATCGGTACACCTTCTGTAGCGGTCTGTCTCCCCTAGGCGCCGCCGATCCCCATCCTGTAAAAAGGTATGGAAGTAGGTCCAAAAGACAAAAACAACATGCATATGTATACTATTATTTCAAATAAAGTTACGCAACAAAATTAAAGGGACAGTACAGGGTTTTTAAATTCCTTTCAGAATAAAAAATGCTAAGTCTTCACCAGTTACAGAAAAAGCTTTAAAAAAAATGTGCATAAACAAACTAAACAAGGCGAGAATGATCTCACCAGCTATAAAAACAAAAGATCTATACAGTATCTATAGCTGCAGAAAAGGTCATGGTTCTTTTAGGTGTATTTTGTATAGACACCCACAAAAGGCAGTCTATATAAAGTCCATCATTTGTTTTTTTTCAGCACTGATCTGCTACAGCCGACTATCAGTCACAATGGTGAAGGTAAGAGCCAACATGTGTATTCACATATATGGTAATGTTTAAACATCATGTTTGTCCAATTCATAGAATTATTTTTTGATGATACAACAGGCTTAGAAAAAAAGCAGATACGTTTTGTAATGATATTTTGCAGATCGCCTTTTACGAGGACAGGAACTTCCACGGTCGCTCCTATGACTGTAACTCTGATTGTTCTGAATTATCACCATACTTCAGTCGATGTAACTCTATCCGAGTTGAGAATGGAAACTGGATTCTGTATGAACAACCAAACTACAAAGGACATCAATATCTTGTTAGGAGAGGAGAATACCCTGATTTCAAGCAATGGATGGGCTTCAATGACTCAATCAGGTCTTGCCACCTTTCTCCACAAGTGAGAAACAATTATAACTTATAAAATAGCCAAACAAAAATCACAGTTATTTTCTAGAATACATGGAAGCACAAGATTATGTATTATGGAGGTAGCCTGCTAAATGTGTGCTGCTTGCAGTACCACAATGCAAAACATGTAAACAGTTATGGGGGATAATCTACAGGGACTAATAGTGTAAGAATATTATAATATATACAATATATATATATATACTGTAGATAGATAGATAGATAGATAGATAGATAGATAGATAGATAGATAGATAGATAGATAGATAGATAGATAGATAGATAGATTACTAGTAATAGATTTAAGAAAGGTTTGGGTAAATATACACTAAAAATAGAAAACAACCTAAAAAAATATTGTTCTATCATTGTCAAATGTTACCTACAGTCAGGACATTTTTGTTTTATCAACAATGCATATCTTAATATTGAAAAAAAAAATAACTTAGTGCCAAAGAAATTAATTGAAGAAAAAATTTGCCACAAAAAGTATCAGTAACAGTATAAATGTGAGCTCAACAGCAACACTACAATTCAGAAATATAAACAAATATCGGGCTAGCTTAAACAAATTAGTAAATCCCAATAATCAGAAAATGAATCAAAAAATAAATAAAGCCCCACAATGTGAAAGAAAGTGCTTGTGCTCAAATTCCAAATGAACAAATCTGTGCTCCACTGATTAGTGATCAAACCAGGTGCCCCAAATGGATGTAAACTCACCCTGGATGTTGACCACCTATCTCTAGTGTGGTCACTTGTGCTTAGTGGGGGAAATAAATAAACCCCTATATGGTGTCTTTAATGGCTGGCCACAATGCAGATACTCTTCCAATGGTGGGGGAAAAAATTACAGAAGGGGAGCCCATAGCGAAGAAACATTTTGTATTTAGTAAAAAAAATACGATAAAAAAATTATTGAATGCAATTAAAATGTTTTAATTATTACAAATTGTTAAAATTGCTAAAACAATTTTTATTAATTAAAACTTTTTTACACCTAACAATTATGTGCTCATCTCAGTGTCAGCTCTGTATCCTTAAAAGTCCTATTCCTATGTGATTTATTGCCAATTTGTATTCTATCCTTTATTTCTGGATATGGATATAGTAGCTGTCCCTAGAACTGGTAACACTTTTTATAATAAACAAACATATCGTATCCTATCTAGTGGTATTTAGCTGAGGCTGGCAGGACTATTCCCCTTTAAATACACATGCTGAACACAACGGGTGCCAGGCTACAGGCATCGGAAAATGTGAGTGTATCTATGTTTGTTTATTGTATATTTTACTAAATAAAAAACGTTTTAACGCTATGGGTTCCCCCCTCTGTCATTTTTCCCCTCCACCATTGGAGGAGCATCTGCAGTGTGGCCAGCTATTTAAGACACCATCTAGGGGTTTCTTTCTTTCCCTACACTAGAGATAGGTGGTCAACATCCAGGGTGAGTTTACATCCATGTGGGGCACCTGGTCTGATCACTAAGCAGTGAAGCACTGATTTGTTTGTTTGGATTATTTGGATTAACTATTTTGTTTTTGGTGATATATATTTTGTGTTATATTCCACAGCTACCCAAGAAGCAAAATACTACCCTATTAATACATACTTTTACTTTACTTTACTTTTTTTTTAGTTTATCTAAAGCACCGTGGGCCATTCCGTCTAAGGATCTATGAGAGGGAAGACTTTGAAGGGCAGATGATGGAGTTCACTGAAGACTGTCCTAATGTCTTTGAGCAGTTCCGGTTCCATGAAATCCACTCCTGTAATGCCCTTGATGGGCATTGGATGTTTTATGATGAGCCCGGTTACAGAGGACGTCAGTATTATCTGAAACCTGGAGAGTACAGGAGATACACTGAGTGGGGAGCCATGTACCCCAGAATTGGTTCATTCAGAAGAGTACAATATTAGAAATTCTGAGTTTATATTTGATCATGGTGCCTCTCTGATAATAAAAAGCACATGATTACTCTGTTGTTTTTGTCCTTTAAATGCACACCAACACATCTAATTCACGTTGCTTATTGGATGAGGTTAGTTGTAGTGAAAGAAAGTATAAATGTAGTTTTAGCTCACATTCCCATCACACTGTAAGCAAAATATTAATTTTAAAATATTTTATACATTTTCAAATTGGCAGTAAGTTTAAATTTTCAGCATCTACCAGTAACTGATATATAATTTTTAGAAGGACAGATATTTTGATAAAGGAAGTAGAACAATATCTTTGCACAAATTATAAACACCAAGAAACTACGACGTGCAATCAGTTTCTAACAACATTAGTTGTTGTTTCATGCACAACCTTTATCAAAGTGAAGAGGAGGATTGAAGTTAGAACAGGACAAGGCAAAAACTGAACAGGTAAGCATTCTACTAAAACTTCTAGCAGGCATTAGTCAATCACATAGCCATTCTTTTTCATGTACAGAACAAAAGGAATTAACTGTGTAGTCTAAACTTCTACTGATTCATTGACTAAATCCTCTCCACTGTTCTCTGCATAAAGGGAACAACATACAACTTTCAATAAGCAGAGATGAACAATGAACTGAAACAACGTACTTAAAAAAAAACGTAACTACAAAAGATAACAAAAATCTATACATTTTCAACACTGGACAAAAAACATGGTTATGTCAGACTTAAAGGGGTTGTAAAGGTTCATGTTTTTTCACCTTGCATAGGGCATTAAGGTGCAAAAAACATCCGTCGTTTACTGGCCCGCCACCCCCCTGTTTTACTTACCTGAGCCCTGGACAGTTTGGTGTCGCGAAGGCGCTCGATCTTTGCCCGGGCTTCTCGGCTCTTCATTGGATAGATTAATAGCAGCAAAGCCATTGGCTCGTGCTGCGTTCAATCAAATCCAATTATGCGGGCGCCAGGGGGCGGGACCGAGTCATACACTCGGAGGCTATGTACGCCAAGTGTACGACACGGGAGCATGCCCGCAAGGTGACCCCCTTTGGGAGAGCGCTTCCAAGAGGTGGTCAGCTATTGCAGGGAGGAGCCGATTGAGCCGTCGTGGGACCCCAGAAGAGGATGTTTGGAGCCACTCCGTGCAAAACGAACTGCACGGTGGAGGTAAGTATGACATGTTTGATGTTTTTGAAACAAAACACCTGAACCTTTAGTATCACTTTAATGCATGCTTAAAGTATGGTAAAAGGAGCACTACACAGATTTTTTGGATGATATGTTTATTGTGTTTTTTTGTGGTTTCGCAGATGTGTTTTTGCTGTTATTTTATTTATTTGGTAAGGTTGTACTGTGGGTTTTATGTAGATTGTAGAGGTGTATTACTATAGATTACTATAGATAGAATCGTAGGGGTATTTATTTATTTATTCGAGTTCTGCTATGATCACCTCAGGGATATTAAGTGCTTTCTCATAAAAATAAATAAAATTATAGCGCTTAAAGGTACCATACCCCAATTTTTGCCCTGACTCCTGACACCTCTAAAACACTGGGTCCAGACAATTCAGCAAATAAATATGGATGCAGACACAGTTTACAGTAAAGCACACACTAACAGCGGGTTGCACAAAAAAACGTAAATAGAATTAACAGCAAATGGATCAGATCAGAGAAATAAGGTGATAGTATACCATTTATATAAATTAACAAATTACTGTAAAGTCCCTTAAGGAGCAATAAAACAGCAGGTATCAACCGATCAAGGTCTATGTTTAAAGGTCAGGAAAGGGTAGGAGAATGAAAATGTGGAATCAGACTACTCCCTTTAACCTCCTGACTCCACAGACCCCTTTAATGACAAACACTTTAAACAGTTTAGCAAGTTGTATCTAGAAAAAGAAATGAATCCGCACCAATACTATATAGGGTGAGCTAAACCTTAAAGGAGTTCTCTAAGCTAAAACTTTTAACCCCCCGCTGTGCCCGGGCTGTAAAACTATACAAAATAAACTTTCACTTACCTTCCTACGATCTCCCGTTATTCCGATATCGCCGCCCGTGCACCGGTCCCTGTCAGCTTCCTTTTCCTGCGGGTCGGTGATACATCCTGCGCTCAGCCTATCAGCGGCAGCAGCAATGTCCCGCCGCGGCCGCTGATAGGCTGAGCGCAGGATGAGTCACCGACCCGCAGGAAGAGGAAGCTGACAGGGACCGGTGCACGGGCGGCGATATCGGAATAACGGGAGATCGTAGGCAGGTAAGTGAAAGTTTATTTTGTATAGTTTTACAGCCCGGGCACAGCGGGGGTTAAAAGTTTTAGCTTGGAGAACTCCTTTAATCAGTAACAATTACTAAATATATTCTAGTGGTAGGCTGCTCCTCGGTTGTATAGTGGGTGACTATAAAATGTGAAATAAGGAACGATAGAGGGCGCCAATAAAACTATATGTGATAGCTAGCTAGCATATCATAGTGTGAATACACGTGAATAGACAGCGAAAACTCTGAATAAACCACAACTAGTGAAATACTGTGATAATGGTGAATAGCAACAACAGATACTATTAAAATATAAGATTATCCTCGGTGAAGTAATACCAAAATTATTTCTAGTGTATTAATTAACAAACATTAGTCCAACTGGTAAACAAAAAATGCAAAAGTCTTCTTTGTGCAGAGTGCAATCTTGATTAAGCAAAGTCTGTGAACAGATCTGTGACAAGATTGTGGTAGGTTGGTTCTGGAGTGTGAGAGAATCCTTCACCAAAATATTCAGTGCTCCACCCAAAGTGCTGAGGAGATACTAGATTATTACCAGATAGTAAGACCTCTCTGTTACAAGTAGGTCAGATGAGCAGGACAGGATAAGTGCCTGTTACACTTGGGGCATGCTGGATCACGCTGGAACCACAGTAGCAATAGATATGCTCATATATGGACAGAAAAACATATGGAAAAAATCATGGTGCAATACCGTTTATTAAAATAAATAAAATTTGCACACAAACAGCCAAATGGCCTCTTACTCTGGCTGGTGCCTGCCTGGCACTGGGACTATAGCGTGTCAATGCTCTTCCACTCAGGTGTCTCACCAATGGTTCGCGGAATGGCAGAAAGTCAGGGTTAGAACGGCTTTGTTTGGGTTTGTAGGCGTGCAGGGAGCCAGAAGGAGCCGCCGACATATGTTTCGTACGTGTGTACGTCTTCAGGGGGGCGTGCGGCTCCTTCTGGCTCCCTGCACGCCTACAAACCCAAACAAAGCCGTTCTAACCCTGACTTTCTGCCATTCCGCGAACCATTGGTGAGACACCTGAGTGGAAGAGCATTGACACGCTATAGTCCCAGTGCCAGGCAGGCAACAGCCAGAGTAAGAGGCCATTTGGCTGTTTGTGTGCAAATTTTATTTATTTTAATAAACGGTATTGCACCATGATTTTTTCCATATGTTTTTCTGTCCATATATGAGCATATCTATTGCTACTGTGGTTCCAGCGTGATCCAGCATGCCCCAAGTGTAACAGGCACTTATCCTGTCCTGCTCATCTGACCTACTTGTAACAGAGAGGTCTTACTATCTGGTAAGAATCTAGTATCTCCTCAGCACTCTGGGTGAAGCACTGAATATTTTGGTGAAGGATTCTCTCACACTCCAGAACCAACCTACCACAATCGTGTCACATATCTGTTCACAGACTTTGCTTAATCAAGATTGCACTCTGCACAAAGAAGACTTTTGCATTTTTTGTTTACCAGTTGGACTAATGTTTGTTAATTAATACACTAGAAATAATTTTGGTATTACTTCACCGAGGATAAACTTATATTTTAATAGTAAGTTGTATCTAGAGTCTATGACCTTTGTCTCTAAATAAAAGAGAATTCCTTGGTGATATGAGGCTGGGTGGGCACCCAATGTTCCTGTCCCTTGTGAGGGGGGTAGATACAGTAGTCCTTTGATGCAGAAGTCTTGAATCTTCAGCAGGCTCAAATGAAGGGGCCCACAGTACTTGTCGGATAATGACATGCAGCAGTACAATATGTGTTGTAGATATTTCCTTATAGAGCTCTAATGAGGAAGGCAAAGTGAAGGTGTCTTCATACAGTGTCCTTGGGTGCAAAGAGGGTGGGCATATGCCCGCTCACTAGTCCAAGCGAAACCAAGCTCAGAAGAGATGGTGTGAAGATCCAGCAGCAGGCCTTAGCAGATACTATGCTCAAGGGGCGGTGCAAGACTCTGCACCTCCCAGCATCACAGCTGGATATGTGATGCAGGTCATGTGGGTGACCTCCTGGCTGCCACCTGATGACCAGACCCTGCCAACAACAGGTGCATCCACACACATTCTTCGTAGGATATCCCCTGCTACCTTGGCTGCAGCACAGTCCCTCCGACCGTCTGGATCACTGCTCCCAGATGAAGAGCGACTCCTCCCAAACACAGGCTATTTATCACATCTCCCAGCATTCTGTTCTTTTCCTCCAGCTGAACTTGTAGTCCACAATGATCAAGGTCAATGTAGATTTGAGCTTAGTGGACTACTTGTCCCAAGATCCCAAGATCCCCATTCTTCCAAGTTTTCATTTATGCTGCATTCAGGATATGACTAGACAGATCCCCGGCTGAGCACTAGAGGGAACAGCCTCTCTGTGGTAGATGCTGTAGAGTGTCCTCTGATGTCACAGGATATTTAGCCAGCTCCTGGCTACTGCTCTGGGGGACATGTATCAATGTAGCAATGCATTTTTTTTTAAAGATTGTGTAGCGTCACCCCCGAAAGGGCCGCTGGTTTGATGATGGGATCTACTCTCTTTCTCTTTTATTACTTCAAGATTGAACACACCCCTATTAACTTGCTTGAACCCTCCCTTGACACACCAGAATTCTGAGGGATGTATTGTGACCCCAGCTGGGCGGATGTACAATGACAGGCATACAATATTCAATGGCAGTGTTGAGTATATTACCTGAGTGGTGAATGAACCCTCAGACTTTAAGAATACACCTCACATAATGGTACATTTGAATCACACTAACACCAACCCCTCTAGAGATATGGGATCTCTTAAGTCCGCCCATACACACTCTGTAAGATGTCCAGATAGTCCTGTGCAGTGCAATCAGTCTTACTGAGCTTCAGGTTGCGTATGGCCTCCAATGCGAGCCCTCTTATGCCGCGTACACACGGTCGTTTTTTTGCGATGAAAAAAAGCGTCGTTTTTTAAAACGTCATTTAAATTGATCGTGTGTGGGCAAAACGTCATTTTTTGTCTTAAAAAAAACGACCAAAAAAAAATTCCAACATGTTTGAATTTTTTGTGTCGTTTTTCAAAACGTCGTTTTTTGTTTCACAAAAAGTCACCGTGTGTAGCAAAAACGTCGTTTAAAGCGACGTTTTTCAACCCGCGCATGCCCAGAAGCTAGTTATGAAGCGAGCTTCAATGGAAAAGAGTGGTGAATGTAACCTCGCTTTTTGTGAAAAAAACGATGGTGTGTATGCAACATCGTCTTTGAAAGTGACGTTTCAAAAACTTCGTTTTTTACTTCACAGAAAACGTCGTTTTTTTTCATCACAAAAAACGACCATGTGTACGCGGCATTAGACTCTCCATGATACTTTGCTTTTTGTATTGTTCAGGAATCTTCCACTCCCCTAAAGCCTGGGTAGCTTGGTCCATCCATTCTTCAAACCCATCTTCCGAGGATTGCACAGGGTTCTTTCCTGAAAAGATCCTAAGCTTCCGGTATCCAGTCATTGGGTAATCCGGGAGATCTTTCTTACATTGAGTCACAATCTCTGTCAGAACAGCACACAGCTCTGGGTTAATGTCCTTTAAGGGGTTTGACTTAGATCTCGCCACCTTCTGATCTTGTGTGGTGCTGGGTACTGGAGTACCTGAAGGAGTAAGGGCATCCTGTTCCACTAAAGGATGTATCAAAGCAATTTCCACACTATCCAAGGTGTACAGACTAACCCCTCTAAAGTTATCTGGGATCTCTTTGTCCCATTCACATAGGGCGTAGGTGTGGGACCCTGTTGGGTCTGTCTTAATGTCCATTATCCATAGTTTATTGCCTTTCGATAATGACTTCAGAGTGGGGAGTAATTGTTCTGCTGTCCAGACAAATCCCTTGACTACAACCACCAGGCCCTTTGTCAGGTTGACCTTTTCGAGTTTACACCACCTAGTGGCGGCGATGGAATCCATGACTGTTCTAGGCAAGGGTGGAGCTTGATGCAGGGGGAAAATTTGACTTTCTGAGAAGTAGAATCCCGGACGAGCCCCCACGTGTAGCGTCAACTCCGAAAGGGCCGCTGATTTGATGATGGGATCTACTCTCTTTCTCTTTTCTTACTTCAAGATTGAACACACCCCTATTAACTTACTCGAACCCTCCCTTGACACACCAGAAGTCTGAGGGATGTATTGTGACCCCAGCTGGGTGGAGGTACAATGACAGGCATACAATATTCAATGGCAGTGTTGAGAATATGGTGAAGTGGTGAATGAGCCCTCAAACTTTAAGAATACACCTCGCACAATGGTATATTTGAATCAAAAAGAGTGAATTTACTTGAGTACTCAAAGAAACACACACAGTAATTTACATCATCAAACAAACAAGTGCTATGCAATAACAAGGTGTGACTACACAATGGCCCTTGTGGGAGTCACGAAAAAAGCATTTATGATTACTATAAAATCTATACTGAAGAATGGTACCATTCAGCTAACTGGTGGACAGTCCGTGCTCGCAAGCTTCCCCCTATAGGGTGATCCTGCAAACAGCGTCAGTCACGTTGCGGCCGCATGGTGCACGTTAAAATTTGAATCCACAAATGAGGAAAAGTAAGGGGAAGTTAATCCATCAAAGTATGGTCAGCACTAATGGTGGTGAGCTGATCGCGTCAGTCACTTCTGGGCGGCCACTATAGGCAAAATAGAAAGGTGGTACAAGTTCAGGGTGAAAACCAACAGGGCAACGGGAGGCCTGTGAGGTGGCACTAAAGTATCTGTCTGAAGAGAGAATTGAAGGCTGAGCGTGTGCTCTCTCACCCGGCAGGCCGATCCGCCTGGTCACCTCCCAGAAAGCGCGTTGAAAAGTCACCGCTCCGCAGCACAAGATCCCGGACAAGGGTGCTCTACGATACAGTTGTCAGCTAGGCTTCCTCTCCGACCTCTGGATGTACAGGCTGGGTGTCAGAGTCTCGCTTCCTGCTCCTATGGCCGACCTCTGAGGATAATTTAGGCCCATTTAAAGTATTCTGCTAAATCTGTTCAATAAGTGCAAAAATACCCAGTTGATCCTTCCAATAAACCAGTGTTTCCCTATAGCCTTTGCACGCTGCAGTGTTATTAGCATCGCCCGGTTTATCTCTGAGCTATAGAACACCTCCTACATATGTTACAGGAATGAGAAGCTAGGGAGGTGTGCTGTAGTTTGAAGGCCCCTTCATACCCGAGCGTACTGGAATCTCAGGCATTGCATGATTCTGTCCGCTATTTCAGAATCACATCAAAATGCAAACCATGTTTGTAGTGCCATTTTGTAACATGTAGCATGTAGTGCCATGTTTGTAGGGCCCCTTAAAAAATAATAAAAATTCAAATTTATTTATGAATTTAGGCCAATATGTATTCTGACCCTGAAAACGCATTGGTTATTTTATTACTACCCAGCCGTGGGATCGGAACTCGCGGACCTGATCGCCGCTGGAGTGCGGCGATCGGTCCCCGAAGCTGAAGCACAGGGAGAGCCGTGTGTAAGCTTTACTGTGGCGGCAGCATCGCTCGCGTCATCCCTTTTATAGGGGGGACACGATCGATGACGTCACACCTACAGCCACACACCCCTACAGTTATAAACACACACAGGGAACACATAACCCCTACAGCGCCCCCTTGTGGTTAATTCCCAAACTGCAACTGTCATTTTCACAATAAACAATGCAATTTAAATGCATTTTTTGCTGTGAAAATGACAATTGTCCCAAAAATGTGTCAAAATTGTCTGAAGTGTCCACCATAATGTCGCAGTCATGAAAAAAATTGCTAATCGCCGCCATTAGTAGTAAAAAAAAAATAATAATAAAAATGCAATAAAACTATCCCCTATTTTGTAAACGCTATAAATTTTGCGCAAACCAACCGATTAACTCTTATTGCGATTTTTTTTACCCAAAATAGGTAGAAGAATACGTATCGGCCTAAACTGAGGGAAAAAAATTATATATTTTTGGGGGATATTTATTATAGCAAAAAGTAAAAAACATTGCATTATTTTCAAAATCGTCGCTCTATTTTTGTTTATAGCGCAAAAAATAAAAACAGCAGAGGTGATAAAATACCACCAAAAGAAGGCTCTATTTGTGGGGGAAAAAGGACGCCAATTTTGTTTGGGAGCTACGTGGCACGACCGCGCAATTTTCAGTTAAAGCGACACAGTGCCAATTTGCAAAAAGGGTGGAGAAAGAAAGTGCAGCGCTATACTAATTACTAATTACTTTTGTGAAAATGCTGCCAAATTCACATGACATAACAATGTGAAATCAAACAAAAATTGTATGTAAAGCATAATAAAAGACAATTGTACTCAGCATGTGTGGAATACTGATATAGTCCATACATATGTTGGCAAACTGATGAGTGAAAAAACCAACCAAACAAAATAAACAAAAATGAATAGTTCATAGGTGTGTCCCAAATGGATGAATGAAATCTTCACATATGATGCCAGTTCAAGGAAATTGAAACAACAATGATGGCTTGTCTGTAGCAACCTTCAGACTATCAAAATCAATGGAAATGGATACTCTTACCAGCTGTGGTGGACTCACATGTTAGTACTAACAGCAAGTCAGATCAGGCATGGTGGTCACAGCGGACCCTGGGCTCTGTGCGTGAAAGGTTTTGCAGCGATGGTTACTCCAGCTAAGATGATGGATTCAATCTTGGTCGGATACCTCACTTCAGGGACAGGAACCCGGATAACAAAAGGCCAATGGAGGGATGGCCAGGCTCATGTATCAACACAACATGTGTGGCATGGGAAAAAGAAAAAAGAAATGCTCCCAATGGTGCAGATCAAAAAACCAATGAAGGCTTTATTTAAAATAAATGAATAAAATCACGTGAAAAATATATCTAAAAGCAGTATGGGGTACTATGGATGTTACCCGACTAGTTTTGGCTCAAAGCCATCAACAGGGGCATCTGTCTGTACCCCCACACTGCTGAGTTTAAATAAGACAAGTAATCCGGAACTCCACCCCTGAAAGGGAGGAGACAGGAAGTGAACAATCTTGACAGGATATAGTACATCAAAACAAATGTTCTAATATACAAATATAAAGCAGGATCTGTCATACCAATGTTTGACATGATTGAACAATCAAAAAGGTAAACGTATAAAGCATATACAGTATATATAATGACATATAAATAGTAATAAGCATCTAATTCAAACTTTACCGAAACATATATCCCAATGGACAGCAAAGCAGCATACAATAAAACATACAAAAAAAAAAAAAACATGCATGCCCTATGAGTAGTGACCAGTAAGGGGCCTTGATCAACTGCCATAAGCAACACTGAGCCACTCTAATGGACCAAGGCACTACCCCATACAAAAAGGTCCGCCCAAAACCTAAGTTAATGCAGTGCATGACAATAAAGAAACAGGAACCACATAGAAATCCGTCTGTTGGGGACACACAGAATAACCAATGAGAGCAAGGAAAGACTGGAGGGGCGGGTCCGGTGATGTAAGAAGGAACAACATCCAACCCGCATAGCTCGTAGCTAACCGCACCCCCATGCCTGCCCAATGTCATATGGAGAGCTAGACAATGGACAGCACAAAGATCTGTAGCCAATCCAAAGTAGGTGGGTGCGGCGCCGATAACGTCATCGACACCGCCGCCCACAACCAATCCAAGGGGAACCGCATTCGTGACTGACAGGCTTCAGCAGCCAGACATGCAATCCAATGGGCGGGCGAGACGTCAAAAAACGTCATCTAACGTACCCATTGCATCCGCCCATCGGGAGGCACAGGCGCATCGCCGATCGGGAAGCGGGTAAAACTACCCACACTACCCGAACGTACATAGATGCGTCATTACGTCACCCTCATGGACTGAAGAAAGGGGGGGGGAGAGAGGGGTGGAAGTCCGTGTCTCCAGAGAAGGAACGCTCCACCCTGGGCTGTGAATTCCAACCCCAGGGGACACCCTCCCATAAAGGCCATAAGCAAGCTAATAATGACACCAGGATGTATTTATGGAAGAACAGTAATGTTAATGTATAAAACAACATAACAACGAGTTGTGCGAAAGCAAAACTTTAGTAACCTAGAAAAATAAGGGCAACCAGTGTAACACCTAGATGGGACATGAACGTCGCAACTGCCCAATAGATGGACGCATATCCACAAAAAGGGAAGAAAAAAGAAAAAAAAAAAAAAAAAACCTGAAATGAGTAAGTAATTATATAATTCTTCCTTCTCTCCAAAGTTTGGACACATGAGCACAGGACCTCACGCCCGGTTAATGAAGCAATTGACATCCCAATCCACATTCATACCGTGGGGCGTGTAGCTCCTGAGCTCATGTATCCAAAAAGTCTCCAAACGGGAGACACCCCTAGTACAAGAGTCGCCCCTCCAGTGGGGGACAAACTTATCAATGACTTGGAAGGAAGTACCCCTGGGGTCACTGGCGTGGTGTTCCAAAAAATGTCTGGAGACAGTGTGTTTAGGGCATCTACAAGACCAGAGTGAGTCATACCTGTGTATAATAGGCTATTGAAATATCTGAAGGTGTGGATTGCACCCACTCTCACTGCCATTGTGTGATAAAGATGTCTGTGTTACTATTCAGGGTTAATTGAACCCTATTGATTATACGGTGCCGTCATGTCTAGCTACCAATTAAAGAATTATCCTCAGTGAGTGAATAGGGGGGTGGAGATTGCATTGTCCTGTGATTAACTGTATTATGCTGTACTGGATATAAGAAGCTGAGAAAATACTAATAAATTGTCATATCTTTGGAAGCAAGAACGGAGCTCTGTCTCGTTTTATTCTGGGAAAGGATATGGATCGTGTATGCAATATTGTCGGAGTGTGTCAGATAAGCTTGTCGGGGATGGATGGAAGGTTGTAAGCGGTGGTTACCGTGACAATAGGTTTTTACACATTGCTAATTATTGTTATAGTGCATTGTGTTGTATTATATGAAATTATGACAATTCAATCATGGTTATATACACTTTATTTATTATTTTTATCTTCAACGACATGCCTCATGTGAAGTCCCATCTCTTCTTCTATCTTTTGTTTAATTGATAATTCAAAATATAAATCTGGACTTGATCACCATTGTTGAGACCCCACAACTGGAGAGAGCCCAGTGTGCAGATGCAAGGGGCTTCTCTTATCATTGGAAATAGTGCATTGTCTACAGACTCTCCACAGTGCAGAGGGCTTTCACAAGCCACAGAATCTCTCTCCACTTCAAAAACCGTCCACTAGAGGTCTCGATTCTGCCAGGGCCTTTAAGTGGGAGAGCCATATCGTCAGCATGCATGGTTTTAGGGACGGGGTGCCACAAGCCCATTTTCGTTGTTAGAACTCAATCCATTAATAGCAAAAAAAATTGTAGTTTTCTTTAACTAGGTATGTAACTATACATATATTTATATATTTAAAATGTATTAACCGCTTGCCGACCGCCCGCCGTCATATTACTGCGGGACGGTGGCACTCCTGGGCGAGAGCCCATAGCTATACATCCGCTTTAAAGCGTCCGCTAGGGGGCGCGCGGGCACCGCCGGAGGCGGCGCGCGCCCCACTCGCCCCCGAGTCTCGCGCGCGTGCCCAGTGGGTACGATCGCCGCCGGGCACCCGCGATTGCTCGTTACACATAGCTCTCGTTCCTGTCAACGGGGGAAATGCTGATTTTCTGTTCATACAATGTATGAACAGAAGATCAGTGATTTCCCCTAGTGAGGCCACCCCCCCCCCATACAGTTAGAACACACCCAGGAACACACTTAACCCCCTCCCTGCCCCCTAGTGTTAACCCCTTCACTGCCAATGGCATTTTTATAGTAATACAATGCATTTTTATAGCATTGATCGCTATAAAAATGCCAATGGCCCCAAAAATGTGTCAAAAGTGTCTGAAGTGCCCGCCATAATGTCTCAGTACTGAAAAAAAAAATGCTGATCGCCGCCATTACTAGTAAAAAAAAAATATTCATAAAAATGCCATAAAACGACCCCCTATTTTGTAAACTCTATAACTTTTGCGCAAACCAATCAATAAACGCTTATTGCGATTTTTTTAAACAAAAAATATGTAGAAGAATACGTATCAGCCTAAACTGAGGAAGGATTTTTGGGGGATATTTATTATAGCAAAAAGTAAAAAATATTGATTTTTTTTCAAAATTGTTGCTCTATTTTTGTTTATAGCGCAAAAAATAAAAAACGCAGAGATGATCAAATACCATCAAAAGAAAGCTCTATTTGTGGGGAAAAAAGGACGCCAATTTTGTTTGGGAGCCACGTCGCAATTGTCAGTTAAAGCGACGCAGTGCCGAATCACAAAAAGTGCTCTGGTCATTGGACAGCAATATGGTCCGGGGCTAAAGTGGTTAAGCTAACTTTGTGTTTTCTTCCAAAAAAAATTCAATTCCATTTTTTTTCCCTTTTTCGAAGAGTTTTTAACATAGTCTCTCCCCTCAGTCCTATTTTGGCTATTCAGTACATGCTTCCATTTGTAAAGTCCCCTCGTCCAAAACTGGCAGCAGTTTATCCGCACCCGAATGCCAAGTGCCCCGCTCTTCAGGGGCGGTACTCTTGCAGAAGGGAGCTTTAACAGTAGTGGTAGAGACCCTTATTTGACCAGTTTGGTGTGGAGGAACACAAGTGACCTGACTTAAACCCTACTGAAACCCTTTGGGATGAACTGGAAAGCCAAGTGCTAGCTAGGTTTTAAACCAGCGTTCTCCAAACTTTATAAATAAAGGGTCAGTTTACTGTCCTTCCACATTAGGGGGGCCAAACTGTGGCCAGTGGAAGTAGATAATGACCTGGTGTCAGTGGGAGTAAACAGTTCCCCATCTTTGGTATTAGGGGGAGGAATAGGTGCCCCATCATTGGTGTCAGTGGGAGGAATAGTGCCCTATCATTGGCATCAGTGGGAGGAATAGTGCCCTATCATTGGTGTCAGTGGCAGGAATAGTGCCCATCATTGGTTTCAGTGGGAGGAACAGTGTCCCATTGTTAGTGAGAGGTCTAGTGCTTCATCACTGGGGTCTGTATGAGGAATAAACAGGCAGGAACTATGGCCTACAGTGGGGGGAATAATGCCCCAAGGGCCAGATAAAAGCAAGTAAAGGGCCAAATCCTACCACCGGGCCGCAGTTTGGCAACCACTGTCTTAAAAAAATTAGGTCCTGACCTCACAAAAATTCTTGTAGACACACTAAAATCTTGTGAAATGCCTTCCCAAAAGAAGGAAGGCTGTAATAGCCTCCAAGTGGAGTAACTCTGTATTAATACCCATGGTTTAGGAATGGGACATCCAACAAGTTACAGTTGAGATGGCCATACACTGTAAATAAGACAGCAAGCAAGCTTTATTCTTCATAGGTCCTAACAAAGTGGTCTTGGGCTTGCAAGTAGACTGTATTTTCATTAGGTCTATGGAGAAAAGTTGTTCATTAGCCAAACAAATATGACTCCAGGCCCTCCTTGGGAGACTGGAGTGCTAGTTAGTATAGGCTGAAACTTCTGGACTAGATCGGTCTATGATCTGAAGGATAAAAAATAAGTTAGAGGTAGCTTGAGTATTGGGGACTTGTTAGGCTAAAGACTGGTACACTGTGGCCGAATATGGGCCGGTATCACCCGGGTCAACAGAAACAGCCAGCAGCCTTTCTGGTTTCTGTAGAATGGACATGCTGGAAAACCAGCAGCTGATTGGTATCTGATCAGCGCTGGCAGCCAATGGCTGCGAGCACAGACCAGTGTGTTCTGGTAGAGAGGTGGGCAGGTGCCCTGTCAGAACACAATATCTCAGCAGGGATATAACTGTACTAACATTGCATGGTTAGTACAGAGAGCTTTTCCCTTTTATCTATAGCCTGCTGGGTTGAACGAAAAATAAAATTAAAAATAAGCCCACTATGTGTACCAGGCTTTAGGTGAAAAAGAACTTTGTTAATGGAGAGTGTGATGATGCTGAAGCATTATGGGTGGAGCTGCATATGGGTGTGTGTACTATTTATTATTACTAATTATTGGAGTTTGGTATAGGCTACCCAGTGTTAAAGAGGAAGTAAACCCGATTTTTTTCCTACAAAAAAAAAGCCAAGCAAGAGAAAGGCATAATGAGCTACCATCACCAGTTCTCTATGACCGTCAGAGGCCCGGGCGCGAAGTTATGACATCACGCCCAGGTACCCGGAAGTAAACAAACCTACAATCGCGGCTAAAAGCATGAGATCGGTGAATTGTTTTCCCGATCTCATGCTTTCCAGCCTGGAGGAGAAATGTGGGGTCTTATTGACCCCACATCTCTCCATAAAGAGGACCTGTCACACAAAAAAAATAAGTGCAAAAATAAAAATAAAAAATACCAATTTGTTTTTAAAACTCCCCTGTCTCCAGTAGCTCGCGCTCAGAAGCGAATGTGCACGTAAGTCCCGCCCACATATGTAAACGCCGTTCAAACCACACATGTGAGGTATCACTGCATGCGTTAGAGCGAGAGCAATAATTCTAGCACTAGACCTCCTCTGTAACTCTAAACTGGTAACCTGTAAAAAAAAAAAAACGTCGCTTATGGAGATTTTTAAGTACCGAAGTTTGACGCAATTGGGCAATTTTAAAGCATGACAAGTTAGGTATCTATTTACTTGTCATAACATCATCCTTCACATTATACAAAGAAAATCGGGCTAACTTTACTGTTTTGTTATTTTTTTAATTCATGAAACAATTTTTCGCAAATACCGTGCAAGGTAAAAAGTTGCAATGACCACCACTTTATTCCCTAGGGTGTCTGAAAATATATATATATATATATATATATATATATATATATATATATATATATATATAAAATGTTTGGGGGTTCTAAGTAATTTTCGAGCAAAAAAAACATGATTTTTAGGCACAAGAATATTTTTAGGCACAAGAATAGGCACAGTATGGAAGTGGTTAAGCCACCATATATTCTTACACTGGCACACTTTATACACTTGCACAAAGTCAGGGATTTTATAGGATTAGACTCGGATGGATGATTAACCAGTTATATCAAGAAGGTACTAATGATCATCTATTTCTTTTTTTTTCAAATATCAATTTTATTAGTTTTTTCAACAAAGAAATACAGAAAATTACATAGCAACTGTGGCCTCACCAGACCATGTCATACACATGTACGCTTTGCATTGAGATTCACATTCCAACTGTATAATCAAGCATTTAGACTGTCGCCCCAAACCTGTGTAGTGCCAGGGCACTTCCCATAGGTAAACCACAGACAGTTCCGCTCCAGCAAGCCAGCACCTGCAATATCAGCTAGCGGAATCCATCTCTGAACTAGTCAAGGTTGTTTTGTAGTCGGAATGGATGCGTCTCTGACGCATATTCGGACTCCACGCCCTAGTATAAAACTAGTAGTCGAGGAAACCACAGTGAGAAAGACAGAGCGAAGGAGGTATGAAGAGAGAGGGAGAACCAGGAGTAGGTATAGAGAAAGCAAAATAGAGACAGAAACCAAACAAATTAGATTAACAAGAAAAAGTAAAAATATATAGATGTAAGGCTAGAGACATAGGAAGGGGAAAAGAAAGAAGAGTGGGGAGGGGGAGGGGGGGTATATTCTGCACGGGGGTGATGGATATATCGTCACCGTCGGCCCTTGTTGGGCCAACATCCAAGGGTCAATGAAGAGTTCACTAGGGATTGCCCTTCATCAGAGTTTATGTATATGTTCCACAGCATCCAAGCTTTAGAGTGTTTTTCCTGTTTATTCTGGGCTGTAAGCACAAGGTCTTCCAGGTTCTTAATTTCCTCCACTTTACGCAACCACAGCCCAACCGATGGGGGCGTGGTTTGTTTCCAGGTAGCCGGTATGCAAGATTTAGCAGCATTTAGTAGATGCCTCACAATGGATTTTTTGTAAGATCGTGTCGGGACCGTGGAAGCGTGAAGCAGGAAGAAAGCTGGGTCTTTTGGGATTGTGTGATCAGTGAATTTTTGTATGGTTGTCTCAACCGTTGTCCAGAAGTGAAGCAATAGTGGGCATGACCAAAAGACATGGAGTAAAGTTCCCTTATCTTTTAGGCAGCACCAGCATTTATCAGAGGTGGTAGGGAAGAATTTAGGTAGGAGCTGTGGTGTATAGTACCACCTGGTTAGAATCTTATAGTTCGTTTCTTGGATTCTTGTGCAGATGGACGACTTTAGGGAGAATTGAAGGATATTTTGCGTCTGTACGTCCGTAAAAGTCTGCCCCAGGTCCTGTCCCCATGCACTCAGAAACCCCAGGTCAGGTTGTGTCGGTGGGGTGTTTAGTAGGAAGTATGTCTTCGAGAGTACATGAGTTAGCACTCCGTCGTCCCTACAGTAGTCTTCAAACGTCGTTAGGTCACGGGTAAATTGTCTGGGGTCTGGTATTGAATGGATGAAGTGGTGCAGCCTAATCGCTTTACAAAACGGCAGTTGGAAGCCCCCCGTATCGCTCGTTAGGCTGCCGATCGAAGCCCATCGGCCTCCGTTCACAAAATGCAGGGCGCAATCTCTATCCGTCGCCACAAGCTCCCCATAATCCGACGGGCGCAATCCTGATGGAAACGCCGGGTTGCCGAGGATAAGGAAAAGTGGGGACGTCTTAGACATCAGGGTGGCCGCGTCCGCTATCAACGAGCCCACGTGTAGCGTGGCGCCTATGGTGGGATGTTTCTTCATATCTAACGGGAGTTGGTCTTGGTACCACACTGCCCCCCTCAGTGGGACCTGAGCCTGGTTTTGTTCTATCTGCGTCCACAGTTTAAGGTGCCGGTGTCTGTTCCAGTCATTGATCCTCCCTAGATGTACTGCCTGATAATAGTGTTTAACGTCTGGCAGGGCTAGTCCTCCACACTGCTTTGGAAGAGTCAGGTACCGCATGCGCAGCCGCGGTTTCCTGTGAGCCCACACAAATTTGGGGAAAAGGGACTGTACCCGTTTAAAATATGAAGCTGGGATCCCTATCGGTAGGGCCTGGAACATAAACAGAAATTTCGGAAGGATGCACATTTTGAGGCGATTGCATCTCCCAAACCAGGAGTGGAGCCCTTTGTTCCACTCCTCGAGCAGTCCTCTGGCCTTTGTCAGCATCGGGGGGAAGTTCAGTTCAAATGTGCACGTTAAATCGCTTGGGATACATGTCCCCAGATAGTTGAGGTGGCTATCCGACCATTTGAACTTAAACTGAGACTTCAAAGGGGCCAAAGCCTTTGGGGTCAGGTTAACTCCCATGGCTGTTGATTTGTCAAAATTTATTTTCAGATTGGACATAACCCCATATTTTTTAAATTCCTTAATCAGGTTCGGCAGTGACACCACGGGATTGGTAAGGGAAAATAAAAGGTCGTCCGCATATGCTGAAATCTTGTGCCCATTGATCTATCTTAATGCCCGTTATGTCTGGATTCTGCCGGATCGTGCCAAGGAATGGTTCTAACACCAGGGCAAAGAGGAGGGGGGGCAGCGGACATCCCTGCCTAGTGCCGTTGGAGATAGTAAAGGGTTCTGAGAGGACTCATTAGCCTTGACCTGGGCAGTCGGCCCAGAGTATATCGCAGAGATCCAGTGCAACATCTTACTGCCTAATCCAATATGCCTGAGGACGGAGAGCATAAATTCCCAACTGACCCGATCAAAGGCTTTTTCAGCATCGGTGCTGAGAAAGACACAGGGAGTCTTGAGCCGCGAGGCCCTATGAATTAGATTGAGTACTTTGGTAGTTGTAACAGAATGGCCCGTGACACCCAGAGACGTTGGAAGGATGAGAGATACTCCTGTGCCAGCAGCAACAATAACTCTTGGGTCGAAATCCACCCTGTGCCCTTTTGGGTGTAGGGTGGCTAATAGTGAATTATAATTCCTTTACTAACAGATGGGACATTATTAATACTTCATATTTCAGGACTGAGATATCACAAGGAGTTCATGATGACATGACCAGGTCAACCAGACAGTGACTCATACCTTTGTATAATAGGCTATTGAAATATCTTAAGGTGTTGGCTATTCACTGTAAAGACATTCCGTTGAAAAGGTGTTGATTGCACCCACTCTCACAAGACTCTGCCATTGTGTGATAAAGCTGTCTAGATAACTTATTCAACTAGATGTCTGTGTTATTATTAAAGGTTAATTGAACTCTATTGATGATGCGGTGCCGTCATGTCTAGCTACCAATTAAAGAATTATCCTCAGTGAGTGAATAGGGGGGTGGGGACTACATTGTCCTGTGATGAACTGTATTATGCTGTACTGGATATATAAGCAAGCTAAGAAAACCAATAAAGTCATTCATACATTTTGGAAACTAGAGAACGGAGCGTAGTCTCGTTTATTCTGGGAAATGGAATGGATCATGTCTGCCTGGTTGTTGGTGTGTCGGATAAGCTTGTCATGGTTGGATGGAAGGTCGTAAGCGGTGGTGACCGTTACATTTGGTTGGCAGAGGTGGGATGATTCCATCTTCAGAAGGACGGCTACAAGGACACAGGACAATGGAGTCGCTGTATCAGAGGCGGCTCTAGGCTTTGTGCGGCCTTAGGCAAATCTTAGACATGAGGCCCCATTCACGCTCAAAATGCGAAAAAAATTTAAGCGATAGAAATTAATTGTATAAATTACATATATTAAGTCTTAAATCCTACAAACTTTGGATTTACAGTGTCTAGAATTTTCTCTAACCAATTAATCTTTAATCATATATCATTAAACATATATATATATATATATATATATATTAACCACTCACTGATTGGTTGCTAGAGGTTACTGTGCAATATTACCACTCAATGATTGGTTGCTAGAGGTTATTGCACATCATTACTGCTCACTGATTGGTTGCTATAGGTTACTACTTATCACTTTATTTTAGGATACAGTTGGTTGTATGACAGAATGCAGTTTGGGGTGTGAGAGGCAGAGATCATATCTCCCCTATAATAATTGGGGGTAAGGTGATAAGATGTCAGAGGTGGGGTACAGGAGGGGTGAGGATGATAATGACAGGAGGATTTCAGAGGTGGGTACAGGAGTGGTGAAGATGATAATGACAGGAGAATGTCAGAGGTGGGGTACAGGAGGGGTGAGGGGGATGTTGATGACAATGAGTGGGGTGGTGGGATGTCAGCAGAGGGGGATGATGATGACAGTGGGTGGGGTTGTAGGAAGCTGGTAGTGAGGTACAGAGGGGATAAAGAGAAGGATGATGGGGGTAGGGTGATTGGATGCTAGAGGTGGAGTACAGGGGGTTGATGGGAATGTTGATGACAGGGGGTGGGGTGGTAGGATGCCAGGCACAGGGGAATTATGATGAGGATGATGGATTTTGACTGGATTTAAAAAAAAACCTGAAGTGGAGTTGGGGGGGGGGGGGACGGACTTGGATTTAAATTACATTTTTTCCTTTAGAATTGTCATTTTGCTGTGGCACTGTTATAAACATGAGAAACATGTGCTACTTTTCAACTCCAGTCCAGTTTTTTGTTCAATCCAACCTGTTTTTTTTTCAACTCCAGTCCAGTTTTTTTTTATGCCCAGTCCGTTTTTTTTCATCTTCAGTCCAGTTTTTTTTTTTAATCCAGTCCGGGATTTTTTTCCAACGCCAGCCCATTTTTTTTTTTTAGAATGCAGTCAGCGTTTTTTTATCAACTCCAGTCCAGTTTTTTTTTTAATTCCAGTCCCGGTTTTTTTTTAACTCCAGTCCAATTTTTTTTTTCAAATCCAGTCTGGATTGGAGTTGAAAAAAACCTGGACTGGATCTTTAAAAAAAACTGGTATGGAGTTGGAAAAAAAACCCGGACTGGATTTTTAAAAAAAACTGGACTGGAGTTGGAAAAAAAACCCGGACTGGATTTAAAAAAACTGGACTGGAGTTAAAAAAAAACCCGGACTGGATTTAAAAAAAACTGGACTGGAGTTGAAAAAAACCCGGACTGGATCTTTACAAAAAACTGGACTGGATTTGGAAAAAAAACCCGGACTGGATTTAAACCCGGACTGAATTAAAAAAAAAATACGGACTGGATTTTTTTTTAACCACTTCAATACCGCTTCACGTCCAAAGACGTGAACAGCGCAGACCTGAGGCGCCGGGTTGACGTCTTTGGACGTGATTTGCTTGTAATTCCCCGCGCGCGCCACAGGGTGGCGCGCGGCGGGGAAAAACAGTCCCGACGCATCACCGAGGATCCGATGCGTGTACCCGGCGGCCGCGATGTCCGTCAGGTACACGCGATCGTCGGTGAGACAGCAGGGACGTGGAGCTCTGAGTGTAAACACAGAGCTTCACGTCCTGTCAGTGAGGTGACAGATGCTGTTTCTCTTGTACATAGGGAGACAGCATCGGTCACCTCCCCCAGTCACCCCCCTCCCCCCATACAGTTAGAACACACCCAGGCAATACATTTAACCCCTTCCTCACCCCCTAGTGTTAACCCCTTCAATGCCAGTCACATTTATACAGTAATTAGTGCATTTTTATAGCACTGGTCGCTGTATAAATGTGAATGGCGCCAAAAATGTGTCAAAAGTGTCCGATGTGTCCGTCGCAATATCGCAGTCCCAATAAAAATCGCAGATCGCCGCCATTACTAGTAAAAAAAAAATATAAAAAAAAAAAATCATAATTATGTCCCCTATTTTGTAGGTGCTATAACTTTTGCGCAAAGCAGTCACTTATTGTGATTTTTTTTTTTTTTTTTTACAAAAATACGTAGAAGAATACGTATCGGCCTTAACTGAGAAAAAAAAATATAAAAAAAAAAAAAATGGGATATTTATTATAGCAACAAGTAAAAAATATATATATATTTTTAAATTGTCGCTCTTTTTTTCATTATAACGCAAAAAATAAAAACCGCACGGGCGATCAAATACCACCAAAAGAAAGCTCTATTTGTGGGGAAAAAAGGGACGCCAATTTTGTTTGGGTGCCACGTCGCACGACCGCGCAATTGTCAGTTAAAGCGACGCAGTGCCGGAAGCTGAAATTTCGCCTGGGCACGAAGGGGGTTTATGTGCCCAGTAAGCAAGTGGTTAAATCCAGTCCGGGTTTTTTTTCCAACTCCAGACCAGTTTTTTTTAAAGACCCAGTCCGGGTTTTTTTCAACTCCAATCCGGACTGGATTTAAAAAAAAAATTGGACTGGAGTTAAAAATAAAACCGGACTGGATTTAAAAAAAAACTGGACTGGAGTTAAAAATAAAACCGGACTGGATTTAAAAAAAAACTGGACTGGAGTTGAAAAAAAACCCGACTGGATTTAAAAAAAAACTGGACTGGAGTTGGGAAAAATAAAACCGGGACTAGATTAAAAAAAAACAGTCTGTTTTTTTTTCAACACCAGTCCGTTTTTTTTTTTAAATCCAGCCCGGGTTTTCCAACGGCAGGCTGGATTTAAAAAGGAAACGGACTGGAGTTGAAAAAAAACAGAGATCAGGGAGTTTCTGCACATGGCAGAGATCCGTGGAGCGTGGTAGAAGAGGAGGAGCCGGGGGAGGGCAATACCTAAAGCCATCCACTGATCCTTGGACCTTGGGCAGTGCTCAGGCGGTCAGTCTGCCCCTGGCCAGGGAAAGCTAGTTGCAGGCACTACGAGTACCCCTTACGAACAGCCGGAAGGACACAGACTGGGGACATTCCCTTCACTTCTACACACGTTAGGTAGATTTTTGCTGTGGCACTGTTATAAACATGAGAAAGATGTGCTACTTTTCAACTCCAGTCCAGTTTTTTTTCAATCCAATCCGTTTTTTTTCAACTCCAGTCCAGTTTTTTTTTATGTCCAGTCCGTTTTTTTTTCCATCTTCAGTCCATTTTTTCTTTTTTTTTTTTTATCCAGTCCGGATTTTTTTTTCCAACGCCAGCCCATTTTTTTTTTTAGATTGCAGTCCGGGTTGTTTTATCAACTCCAGTCCAGTTTTTTTTTATTCCAGTCTGGGTTTTTTTTTAAACTCCAGTCCAATTTTTTTTAAAATCCAGTCCGGGTTTTTTTTAAACTCCAGTCCAGTCTTTTTTTTAAAATCCAGTCCGGGTTTTTTTTTTCCAAAAACCCGGACTGGATTTTAAAAAAAAACTGGACTGGAGTTGAAAAAAAACCCGGACTGGATTTTTAAAAAAACTGGACTGGAGTTGGGGAAAAAAAACCTGGACTGGATTTTTAAAAAAACTGGACTGGAGTTAAAAAAACCCGGACTGGATTTTTAAAAAAACTGGACTGGAGTTAAAAAAAAACCCGGACTGGAAAAAAAAAAAAACTGGACTGGAGTTGGAAAAAAAACCCGGACTGGATTTTTAAAAAAACTGTAAGGGGTTCGTCGCATGGTATGTTATGGGGAAAGTGTTGATTTTTCAAGCATGATGGGGAGCCTGTCTTAAAATAGGTCTCCTGAATGAACGCTATATCTGCTCTAGCCCTTTTAAGGTCATTCAAAAGCATACAGCGCTTCTCAGGGATATTCAGCCCTTTGGCGTTCAAAGAGAAAAAGGTGACTTGATCCATCACAACCGTGCTGAGGTTTGGGGGGGGGGAGAAAGGGAAAGAAAGAAAGAGAAGGGAAAGGAGGCGGGGCAAGAAAGAAACTGATAGAAGAGGAGGGGTTGAGAGGTGCGAGAGCAAGATTAGCTCAGAGAAGAGTACGGTGAATAAAGAGTATTCACCGTGAATGATCATCTATTTCATATGCAGGTTGAAACAAAGGCCCGGATTCACAAATCACTTACGCCGACGTATCTCGAGATACGCCGCGTAAGTGTAAATATGCACCGTCGTATATGTGCGCCGTGCCCACAGAACTAAGATACGCCTAAAAACTGACTTCATCCGACCAACGTAACTTACCTACGCCGGCGTACAGTATAGTGGGCGCATAGTTACGCTGGACGCATTTGGCACTCCCATTGATTTACGATGCAAATGTGGGAGGTACGGTGGTTCACGAACGTACTTGCGCATGTTCTGTGGTTAGTTATCCAAGATGTTTGGAACAACCTTTAAAGTTCCTATGTACACTAGGTACAAATCTTTGTTTGATTATATAACTGCCAAAAAAAATTGATATTTGTGTGAAAAAATTATAAAAATGGGTACAGAGTTGCATCACTGTGCAATTGTCATTTAAAGTGTGACAGCAAAAAGTGTCCGGTACAGAAGTGGTTAACCACTTGGAGCCGGTGTCTACTGGCCCCTTAAGGGGTTTTACATGCCGAGAGTAGGGGCAGGGCTTAAGGTTATGTGATGGCTGTGATAGTTTTCCATTTGCCGCCGGTAACTGTGCCAGAAGCACACAGGGCACGCACTCTTGGCACAATGCTGTTTGTACTAATGCACGCAAATATGTGGGCGCTCGGCATCAAGGTCTGGCCACAGATATTTGCATGTGGCTGCCACCAAGGAGTTAAAGTGGTTATAAAGGCAAAAGGTCTTTAAAAGCCGTCTGCAATGCAGCTGTCCCGACAGAACAGGTAAGTAAAGTTAGGCCGAACACCCCCAGTTTGGTCTGCGCCAGAACGCTAGAACATTGAAAACGTTTGGATCCAAACTCTGAACCACATTGAAGTCAATGGGACCCGAACTTAAAAAATAAAAAGTACCAATTTTGTAGGCTTATTTTCAAGTTATTGGCCATAAAAAGGGTATGGGGGCCTGGGTACTTCCCTGGGGGACATGTATCAATGCAAATATTTTTTTTAAAGATCTTTTTTAAAGGAGCAGTGATTTTAATTATGTTTAACCACTTAAGACCCGGACCAAAATGCAGGTAAATGACCAGGCCCCTTTTTGCGATTCGGCACTGCGTCGCTTTAACTGACAATTGCGCGATCGTGCGACGTGGCTCCCAAACAAAATTTGCGTCCTTTTCTTCCCACAAATAGAGCTTTATTTTGGTGGTATTTGATCGCCTCTGCGATTTTTATTTTTTGCGCTATATACAAAAATAGAGCGACTTTTTGGAAAAAAAATCAATATTTTTTACTTTTTGTTATAAGAAAAATCAAATAAACTAAATTGTAGTCAAACATTTAGGCCAACATTTATTTAGCCACATGTCTTTAGTAAAAAAAAAAAATCGCAATAAAAAAAAATTTAGATACCTAGCGGGAACAGCGACACTAATACAGCGATCAGAAAAATGATCGCTTAGTGATGCTGGCAATAGGGAGTGAAAGGGTTAACTAGGGCGGTGATCAAGGGGTTAAAACTTTATTAGGGGGGGGGTACGGGGCTACCCTGGACCTAACACTAACTGACTGTCACACTGACACTAAATACAGTAATCATACATGTATGATTACTGCATTCAGTGACACTGTGACAGGGGGCGATCGCAAGGGGTTAATATGCCTATGTGTAGTGTGTGTCAGTGTAGTGTTGTGCAGACTTACTGTGCGATGTGATCTCTCCTCTGCGGTGGTTGAAAATACCGCTGAGGGGAGAGATCACATCACTTCCTCCTTCCTGTGTTTACACAGGAGAAGGAAATGCACTGCAGGGGGAGCGCGCGCATTGGCTGGGAGCGATCCGGAGGGGGCGGACAAAAACGAATAGCCGCCCCCTCATCCTGGATCGCTCGGCCAGCTACGGGGACCGGCGCATGTACCGGGGGGGTCCCGATCGGACCCCCGACCCACCTCAAGGCACCAACGTATATATACGTTGATGTGCCTGTCGGTGCCATTCTGCAGACGTAAATGTACATGCGGTGGTCCATAAGGGGTTAAAGTGAAATAATAAAATTAAAAATTCCTTATATGGTGTATGGGGGGTCCCCTTAGTCTGTCTGCAAAGTGGCACATCTGTACCATGTATAGAACTTTGCAGCAAAACTGACATGTATAAAGAAAAAAATTACATTTAAATTGCCGGCAAAACAATACCATTGCAGGCAATGCAAAATAAAAAAAAATAAAAAACGTCATGGGAGTCCCCCCAATCAATACCAGGCCCTTCAAGTCTGGTATGGATTTTAAAGGGGAACCCCATGCCAAAATGTTCACTTTTATTGTTTCATTTTAAGCATCAATAAAATTACTGCTCCTTTAAAAAATATCTATTTTTTAAAATATGTTTGCATTGATATGTAGTATCTGGGCCCCCATACCCTTTTTGTGGCCAATAACTGGCATATAAGCCTTCAAAATGGGGACTTTTGATTTTTCAAGTCTGGGTCCTATAGACTTCAATAGGGTCCTTTGTTCGGGTCCGAACTTTTGTGATGATCTAGCGAGAACAGAACCGGGGATGTTCAGCCCATCTCTAATCATCAGTAGACCTTATCTGGAATTGACAGATTCGTTTTGGGCACCGGGTTACAAAAAGGATATTGGGGAACCGGAGAAACCAAACTGATAAGAGGAATGGAGGAGCTCAGCTATGGGGAAAGATTAGAGGAACTGGATTTATTTTCTCTAGAGAAGAGGAGATAAGGGGGGATATGATCAACATGTATAAATACATAAATGGTCCCTATAGTGAACTTGGTTTTGAGTTATTCACTTTTAGGGATGAACCGAACACCCCCCGGTTCGGTTCACAGCAGAACATGCGAACAGGCAAAAAATGTGTTCAAACGCACTAACACTGTTAAAGTCTATGGGACACAAACATGAAAAATCAAAAGTGCTCATTTTAAAGGCTAGTATGCAAGTTATTGTCATAAAAGGTGTTTGGGGACCCGGGTCCTGCCCCAGGGGACATGTATCAATGCAAAAAAAGTTTTAAAAATGGCTGTTTTGAAAGTGAAACAAATAAAGTGAAACAATAAAAGTGAAATATTCCTTTACATTTCGTACATGGGGGTGGCAGGTCGCAGGAAAAGAGGGGGGGTGAGAGAGCACCCCCCTGGGTTTTTTTCAATTTTGGTTTGGGGTTCCCCTTAATATTCATACCAGACCCAAAGGGCCTGGTAATGGACTAAGGAGAAATCCATGCTGTATTTCTTCAATGACTATTATCTGTATTGCCAGGACCCGGCAATTCATTATAGCCGCAATTTGTTTTAAATGACTTTTTTCCTTTAGAAATGTCATTTTGTGCAGGGACATTTCTAAGCACAGGAAACATGCACTACTTTACAGGCATACTATAGACACCCCCCACGTACGAAATTTTAAGGAAAATTTCACTTTTATTGTTTCACTTTAAGCATTATTAAAATCACTGCTCCCGAAAAAAAACACCTGTTTATAAAACTTTTTTTTGCATTAATACATGTCCCCTGGGGCAGGACCCAGGTCCCCATTTTATGACAATAACTTGCATATTAACCTTTAAAATTAGCACTTTTGATTTCTCCCATAGAATTTTAAACAGTGTTCCGTGGCCTTTCAAATTTGCTGCGAACACCAGGGCCGGTACAAGGCAGGGTCAGGAGGAGCCACTGCCCTGGGCGGAGTTTGGGAGGGGGCGCAAAACACTAGAGCATCATGTTTTGTCTCTGCGCTGCTAATTCTGTCCAAAAGCACCGCTGAGAATGTGCCCTTACCTGCTGTAGGCTTCCATGGAAAGAACACTCTCCTGGGCACACGTTTTTCTGACAGGCTGGGTGTTTGGATCGGGACAGTGAGAGCTCCAGACAGGTGGGTAGGGTAGCGCAAACAGCAGTACACTGCAGCCCCGATCATCACTGCCCAGCCGACATCCTCTCTCCTCGCACAGACTTAAGATAAGGGGTGACAGATAACAGACTGCTTCTCTCCTCCTGTGAGTCCCGACCTGTTCTGCTATTCACACTATGCAAATGCTGTGCTGTAAACCTGTGCTGACCCTTGCAGTGCAGGTTTACTAAAGTGAAAGTAAAATGTTTATGAACAGGTTAGAACTATACTGGGACTTTTCAGGCTGTACATAGATTTATTGCAGACACACACACACTGTATCTTAATGAAAATCATGCATTTCAATAAAATATAGTGTGTATGTGGAATACATCTATGTAGCAACTGAAAATTTCCAGTATATTTCTAACCTATTTAAAGACCACAAACAGCAAGTGATGGGATGCAGCCAAACTCCAGCAAAGTAAAAAAAAGTCCACTCTGCAGTGCTGGAGGAATTAGGAAAGCTTGTACTTGCTCCAGCCAGCTGCAGCGCTCTCCCCCCTTCACCCAAAGCCTCAGCATCATCATATCATGCAGGAACATTAACCCTGTATGCAGTGCCGGCCCAAGACATTGTGCCGCCTGGGACCAAGAATTAAATGCTGCCCCCCCCCCAAAAAAAAAAATCACGCCAACCAAAAGGCCCCTACATTCATTATTTTATATGATAACTGAAGGGGACCCGTCATGGCTCTATACATGTATAAAGGAAAGTCCCTCTCGGGCTCTCATGTCTCATACAACTTGTGATGTGTGTTTGTACTTACAGTTTTGCTTCAGACTCCACCACCAGATGCGGGTTGTCACCTGCCACACGTTGCGGATTGTCACATGTTGCGGATTGTCACTTGCCACATGTTGCGGGTGGTCACTTATGTCACCTGCCACATGTTGCGGGTTGTCATTTGCCACATCACATGTCACACGGTGCGGATTGTCACTTGCCACGTCACCTGGCACACGCTGCGGAAAGCCACTTGCCACGTCACCTGCCACACGATGGGGATTGCCACTTGCCACATGCTGCGTTTTGCCACTTGCCACAACATCATCTGCCGCACGTTGCGGATTGCCATCTGCCACACATTGCGGATTGCCATCTGCCACACGTTGCGGATTGCCACCTGCCACACGTTACGGATTGCCACCTGTCACAAGTTGCGGATTGCCATCTGTCACGCGTTGCGGATTGCCACCTGCCACGTGCTGCAGATTGCCACCTGTCACAAGTTGCGGATTGCCATCTGCCACACGTTGTGGATTGCCACCTGCCACACGTTGTGGATTGCCACCTGCCACATGCAGCCTGCAGCTGCAGTGCAAAGTGAGGGCAGAACTGTCGTGATGCAGGGCGGGCAGTGAGAGATGACATCATCTCTCTGCTCCCCTGCCTCTCACTCGCTGATTGACACCCCCCCAGTGCACCCTTTGTTCGCTCCTGTCACCAGTGCCACTAACAGCGAGCAGCGGCGCCAGGCTCCTCACAGGCAGCGGTGCCGCTCACTCGCTGACTGCTCCCCCCTAGACCCCCCGCTAGTGTCCACTCAGGCAGCCCGGCAGTGTCCTCTCCGCCCGTTTCTGTCACCACCAATAGCAAGGAGCGGCGCCGGGCTCCTCACAGGCAGCAGCGCCGCTCTCTCGCTGATTGCTCCCCCACCATTCTTAATGTCCTCTCCCGCACCTGTCACCAATAACAGTGAGCAGCGGCGCCGGGCTCCTCACAGGCAGCGGCGCCGCTCACTCGCTAACTGCTCCCCCCCTAGTGTCCACTCAGGCAGCCCGGCACCACGCTCCTCACAGCTCACGGAACGGCCTGGAGGGCGTCAGTATGCCGCCTCCCTAAAAGTGCCGCCTGGTACCCATGGTACCACCCGGTCCCATCATAGGGCCGGCCCTGCCTGTATGGTAGGATGAGGCTGGAGTGTGACCACAGCCACTCACAATTCACCCAGGAGCTCCACAGAACCAATCACAGCACTGGGAGAGCCTACTGGAGCAAGGAATAAGATAAAGCTGGGTACACACGGATCAACATTTTTTGGTTCAGCAGGGACCAGCTGAATTTTGATCTATGTGTGGCCTCGCCTGTTAGAAGCCGCCCCATCAGATCAGCTTCTGTAGAAGGGGACTGCTGGAACCTTGTTCGACCAGCGACTTGCAGTCAATCAACTTCAGCACTGACCAGTGAATTCTGACAGAGAAGAGTCTCCACTGTCAGAATACGTCTCGGTAAATGGGATTTATGCATTCACCTCTGTTGTGTGGATGAATGAATCTGTTGGGCTGGGCTCACTCTGCTGTGTGGAGCAGCTCACAACAGGGGTCTAATGCATCCCTATTCTTCGTTTCAGGTCTGATTTTGGTTAGAATTTTTGGCTGAATTCGGACCTGGAATGAACCATAAAACACAAGTTCCAATGTGCTAGAAGAGGTTCTTTGGTTCTTGTTTTGAAACAACCTTCATTCTTTCTTAAAAACGGAGGGGGCGCAGTTTGCCATCTTCGCCCTGGGCACCAAATGGCCTTGTCCCAGCACTGGCGAACACCCCAAATTGTTTGCTATTCAGCGAACGGGCAAACAGGCAATGTTCAAGTTGACAAAAAAAGGGTGGTTATTCCGGCGCTCGTAATGACTTGATGCTTGGGGAGCAGCAGTAATAATGGTAACTTTGACAGTACCTATAGATAGGGTCTCACAGATGAGTGAACTATGAGGAGGCAGCCTTCCTATAGAGGGTGTCCATGACCTCTGTAAACAGTTCAAGAGAAAGGAGGGGGTGGAGGCGCCAGCTCAAAAAAATAAACTTAAAAGAACATTTTACAGAAAATGTGAGTAACAGAGTGTGTACTCACAGGTTCGCTGGGAGTGGTAGTCCATCGGGTGTCTAATAGTCGGTGGGTGCCATCCCGCAGGCTCTGGTGGTGTCTCGCCGGGGGGAATCAATGAGGAAATTGAAACGCATTCCTTATTATAGCCCCACACCATTTCTGTCCCCTTCCCGTTTTTTCCTCTTTTATTTCTGTTTTTATTGTCAGCTTCACTGTTGTGCACAATATATATATTTTTTTCCACATATTTTGTATCTCTCATCTATTTTTAATCAATCTTTTATTAAACTATACTTTCATTATTCTTATCACACTGTTTTGTTCTAGCAGTGTGTGCATGCTGGCTGTTGTGGTTCCACAGCCGCATGCCGCCCACTTCCTGTTTTTAGTATTTAGTTGCTCTCCTCCTGAGAGCAGACAGGCCAGTAGAAGGAGCTGTGAGCCCCGAGCGCGTAGCCTGAAACTTCCTTTCCTTGTGTGCCTGCTATACCCGCCATGCCCCGTGACGTCACTGCCTGTTCCGTTTCTGCGTTCCACGCTGGTTAACGAGGAGCTTCCAGGATCCATCCAGGACCCATCCACACTGAGAAGCCGTGCGGACACCACCAGAGCCTGCGGGACTATTAGACACCCGATGGACTACCACTCCCAGCGAACCTGTGAGTACATACTCTGTTACTCACATTTTCTGTAAAATGTTCTTTTAAGTTTATTTTTTGAGCTGGCGCCTCCACCCCCTCCTTTCTCTTGAAATGTTCAAGTTGAACTCATGTTCGATTCCAACAGATAGCCCATCCCTATTAACTTTCAGGGGCACTATGTCTAGAGGAAAAGATATTTAACCTCCAAATACAAAAAGCCCTCTTCAAAGTAAGAGCTGTGAAAATGTGGAATAGACTCGCTCATAACTAGTTCTGGACAGCACAGTACATTGTTTAAAAAAAGAGCCTAATGCATTCCTAAATGCACAAAATATAACTGAAAATTAACAGTTAGAGGAAACAAGATAAGGGGGAGTTGCCTTCTGGGGGATGAGGAAGGATTTTTTTTTTCCCCACTGGGAAATCACTGTATCATGCTTTTTTGTTTGTTAGGGGTGCCGTCCTTGTAATCAACTGTGTGTATAGGATTGTGTATATGCAGGTTTTCTAATAAATGTTTTCTTTATTGGTTGAACTAGATGGACTACTGTGTTATTTCAACTTGACTTACTATGTAGCTACTGTATGTAACTATATTTCTGAGGATCTGACTGCTTATAACGGTCTAAAAATGTAATCCAAAAATGAAATATAATTTAAAGCAGAAACACTGGATGGAGCCCTTGCATTAAAATGTGGGATACAGTACTAAACTTAAAGGAACACTAAAGTCAAAAATTTTATTTTTTAAAAATAACAAACATGTTATACTTACCTCCACTGTGCAGCTCGTTTTGCACAGAGTGTCCTCTAACCCTGTCCTTCTGGGGTCCCTCGGCGGCTGTCTCAGGTCCTGCTCGCAAAAGCATTCCACCTTAATGCGAGCTCGGTGGAAAGCTTTTGCGAGCGCGCTCCCGTGATACAGCGGCGGCCATAGCCGCTGACTGTATCACTCGGCCCCGCCCCCGGCGCGCCGCGTCATCCGCTGTGATTGACAGCAGCGCCAGCCAATGGCTGCGCTGCTATCAATCCGCCCAGCCTAGCCAATCAATGGCCAGGCTGGGAACCGAAGAGGATGACGTAGACGCGCCCGGAAAATTCGAATGGTCAGGTAAGTAAAACGGGGGCTCGGGGGGGTGGTACCATCGGATGTTTTTCACCTTAATGCTTAGGATGCATTAAGGTGAAAAAACATTTACCTTTACAACCCCTTTAATCCTGTTTAGAGATGGGAAAAAAATGTTAATTATGGAATTACTTTGGAGGGAATAAAGGCCATCCCATTGTTTAAAATTTCCTTTTTGACATTTATTGTCTTTAAATGATCATTTCCTATGTCTGCTAAATACTGTATGCATGCCATATTTTCAGATCTGCATACCCATAACTCCCAAATTTTGGATAAGGGAACAAGAGACACCTATTAACAAAAGCAAAAATTTCCGACGCCCCTTAAACCCACAAGTACTTTTTACCATTTCTATTCCTTTATACTGGCTTTTAAAATTCACAAATGCAGTAATTTAGAAATTGAATTAAAGGTTTAGCACTGGGAAATTATTGTTTCTAAGATAAAAAATACATTTTATATACAACTATAAAGATCAGACCAAAATGAAGAACAAATGATAAGGAAAGAGGGATTTAAGGATTTTGTTCCAAATCAGGGACGGTCCCTCAAAATCTGGGACAGTTGGAGAGATATGCATACTGTAAACTTTCTCTCTCTGTTATCCCTCTGTTATTTCTCAGTGTAAAGAGAAACAACAGTAACACCCAGAAGGTTTTATGAGTGCTTTCTTACTGCTATCCGTTATATAGAAGTCAGATGTGGTTTCAGAGGTTTGCGAAATAGTAACATTTCTTATACACATAGAGGCTGATTTACTAAACTCTCCATTTGGAAGGGGTTATATAGAGGAGGAACTCAATTGGAATTGGGTTTACCAGTGTCCAATCACCTGCGGTGACTAGGGTCTGTGTCTCGTGATGTATGAGCAAGAAAATAGGATTTTTTTATACAGCTTACCTGTAAAATCCTTTTCTTGGGAATACATCACGGGACACAGAGCCTTAATTACTTAATGGGTTATATAGTCACCGCAGGTTATTGGACACTGGTAAAGCCAATTAAAATTGAGTTACTCCCCTATATAACCCCTTCCAAATGGAGAGTACCTCAGTTTTGTAGGAAAGCAATAAGTGTCCCACTTTTAACTCTGAAGAGGGGCAGGAGCTCTGTGTCCCGTGATGTATTCCCAAGAAAAGGATTTTACAGGTAAGCTGTATAAAAAAATCCTATTTTCTTGCTCATACATCACGGGACACAGGATTCAGATGGGTGCTAATCACAGAAGGCTGGACCAAGTTTGGGGTGGGGGAGGGAAGCAGGGCGGTGGATCAGTATATTGGTGGAATAAGCTGGATAAGGTTGAAAAGACGCATGCAAACGTATGTTGTGTATCGCATGGGTCGTGTCAACCATCAACTCAACTGGAGTTGCACACTGATGTTGGAGTTGAGTAATTTAAAAGGCCAACTATAATACTGGATATAGCGGAAAAATTAATATAGTTCATTTTGTATCCTATGTAGGTTTCCAGTAAATTGTAGTAATATTTGTTACTATATATACATATTTGTTTCCTCTAATATCATTCTACAAGGTGTAATTGCAACATCACAAATGGTGTTAAGTCTTCATTGACTCAAGGTTGAATCAGGTTGGATCAAGGAGAAAGTATATAGTCAGCTATGGGTGAAGCCGCGTACACACGGCAGAGAACCTCGACGGGCAGAACACATCGTTCCGCCCGTCGAGGTTCTCTGCCGGCCGTCGAAATCGGCGACCCGCCCGTCGGGAATGGCAACCAGCCATTCATCCAGGCGGGCCGTCGAGCAAAAAGAGAGCGTGCTCTCTTTTCGCTCGACGGGATTCCCGACGGGATTCCCAACGGGCGGGGCGAGCGCTCTGTGTACACACGGCCGAGGTCCTCGCTGGAATGCAGCTTCCAGCGAGGTTCTCGCTGGTTTCCAGCGAGAACCTCGGTCGTGTGTACGCCGCCTTAGAGTTGATTGTGGCACCGAAGTTCATTAAGCTGTCAAATACTACATGGATCTGAGCATGCATACGTTACCACTGGGCTTCTCACTGCTGTTCTCAGTATTGTAGGCTGTTATGCTGGACTATGTCCCTTCAAGGTGTATTCATCACTGCCTGATGTCAATAGGAGTGTGGTAAGTAGACTGACCAAAAGCTCCGCAAATGGAGAATGGAATATTGGAGCAGTCGTCCAATTGGTAGGTGGATAGGGACGGCCAACCATCTCCTTGTCCATCTCACGGACCAGCCTGGTTGCCGCAGATGCTAGCTGCTTCCTCCATATCTCCGCTCGCCTCACTCCGCTCTCGCCAAATACATGACTGTGCAAGTTGGTGACGTCAATGTGTTTTGCCGTGCTCTGTAGCATAGCTTCATCTCAGATGTTCACTATCCTTATCACCTGCCACGGTACTTAGTTATGTACCTCTTGGCTAGGTGATGCGCACCAATAAGAAAGTAGAAGGAATTTGAAAAGAGCAGGGTCCTGTTTAGGAAAGAACAAGTCCTTGCAACAATTTTTCTTGGTTTAATTTTTACTATTATTGTTAGACCAACACATTGACAGAAAACAGGATCGTAATCTATTAAAGCCGTCTCGGTCGTTTTCTAGAAAATGTTTGGGGTCAGCAACCTATATGGGACACATCTCGTATTTGCTAGGGAAAGGTAGCGGGAGAAAAATTATTTATACACATGTCTGCGATCAGCCTGGAGCTTTTGGCGCTGCGCAGAGACCTTGAGGGACCTCTGGATCTGTACCCATGAAGCACGTAGAGCAGAAAGGTGGTTCTCCACAGCCGGAATATCTTGGGGAGAGAATGACTCCGGTAACACGGCAGGTTGGAACCCATAATTGGCCACGAAGGGAGACATCCCAGAGGAAGAGTTACCCGCCGTGTTCCTGGCAAACTCAGCCCATGGCAGAAGGTCAACCCAATTGTCCTGATGATCGGAGACATAGCAACGAAGAAATTGCTCCAGGGCTTGATTGGATCGCTCTGCGGCCCCATTGGACTGAGGGTGGTAAGCCGAGGAGAAGGAGAGTCGAATACCCAACTGGGAGCAAAAAGCACACCAGAACCTGGACACAAACTGACTTCCTCGATCCGAAACTATCTCTTTAGGCAAACCGGGCAACCGGATGACCTCCCTGGCGAAAACTGTGGCCAACTCCTGTGCAGTGCGTAACTTCTTGAATGGAACACAGTGGCACATTTTGGAGAACTGATCCACAATCATGAGAATGACCTATGGCCTCAGGACGCAGGAACGTCCACAATGAAGTCCATCCCCAGGTGTGACCATGGGCGCTCCCCATTGATAATGGGTTGTAGAAGTCCCAACGGAAGATGCCAAGGGGATTTATTCTGGGCACAAACAGAGCATACCACTACATATGCAGCAATGTCGGACCATAGAGAAGGCCACCAGAACAAACGTGAGACAGCCCAGGACAGCTGATTTTTTCCAGGATGCCCCACGGTCCAACCTGATTCAACCTTGAGTCAATGAAGACTTAACACCATTTGTGATGTTGCAATTATACCTTGTAGAATGATATTAGATGGAACAAATATGAGAACCGGAACCACAGAACCCTCGAGCAAGTGCCTCCATTCTTTGAGAGCCTGCACGATAGCTAACAGCTCTCTGTCACCAATCTGGTAGTTGCATTTCGCGGGAGACAGTTTCCTGGAGTAGAACCCACAGGGAAGCAGGGGTCCCTCTGGTGTCTGATGCTGAGACAGAAGGGCGCCTACTCCCGTCTCAGACGCATCCACCTCAAGGACAAAGGGCAACCCAGGATTGGGATGAGACAGTATTGGAGCCGAAGCAAAGGCTGATTTTAGGGCCTCAAAAGCCAGGATGGCCTCGGCCGGCCAATCATGGTAATTACTGCCTTCCTGGTCAGATCCGTGAGAGGCTTGGCCAACATGGAGAAGTCCCTGTTGAACTTCCAATAATAATCGGCGAAGCCCAAAAAGCGCTGCAGGGAACGAAGACCACTGGGCTGTGGCCACTGTAGGACTGCCGAAACCTTCTCAGGGTCCATGGAGAACCCCTCCGCGGAAATGATGTAACCTAAGAAGGTTATCTGGGACCGGTGAAATTTGCATTTCTCAAGCTTACAGAAAAGCTTGTTCTCTCGTAACACTCGCTTGACGTCCAGAATGTGGACCTCCATGGATTCAGAGTATACCAAGATGTCATCCAAATAGACCACTACACACTGTGCAACAGGTCACGAAAAACAATGACTGGTCCTGGTGTTGAACGCTGTCTTCCCCTCGTCACCCTCCTTGATCCTTACAAGGTTATACGCAGCCCTCAGGTCGAGTTTGGTAAAGACCGTTGCCCCCTTAATTCTCCGCCCTTCTTTTTTACAAAGAAAAATCCAGCCCTCGCTGGGGTAGAGAATCTGCGAATGTGCCCCCGGGAAAGCGCCTCCTTCACGTACTCCTCCATGGCTTCATTCTCCGCAACCGATAGTGGATATACCCTGCCACGAGGAGGAATGGCACCAGGTTGTAAATCTATGGCACAATCGTATGGGCGGTGCGGAGGCAGGGCACCAGCCAGGCCCAGATTTACTCCCTGTGCCGCGCCAAGGCCGAGTCCTTCAATGCCCCCCCCCCCACACACACACACACACACACACATCGACATTTTATGGGTCAAAATGAAGCTTTTTTGCCAATCAGCTAAGGTTACAGTCTCTTGAAGCTCTTTTTCCCATTTCTGTGTATACGGGGGAAGATCTGGATGGACTGATAGTAGAAGGATAGAGTATAATACGGAGATCGAATGTGGTATTGGTTCTTTTTGCAGAAGCAGAGATTCAAATGTAGTTGGTTTAGCACAGATATCTTGTTTTGATGGGATCGATCGTATGAAACATAAAGCTTGATGTCTCTGTAGCCATTGTGCAGGGTTATGAGTAATCGTTGTAGATGAGGAGTCTACCATTAGGAAAGAATCTGACTGGAGGACTTGAGCAATTCTTCTATGCTCTTGTTTATACCAGGGGCCAAACGTACAGTATTTGAGTGTAGGGCTGGAAAATTACACACACTGACCCACCTACCTGACCATTACACACACTGACCCACCTACCTGACCATTACACACACTGACCCACCTACCTGACCATTACACACACTGACCCACCTACCTGACCATTACACACACTGACCCACCTACCTGACCATTACACACACTGACCCACCTACCTGACCATTACACACACTGACCCACCTACCTGACCATTACACACACTGACCCACCTACCTGACCATTACACACACTGACCCACCTACCTGACCATTACACACACTGACCCACCTACCTGACCATTACACAGACACACTGACCTACCTAGCTGATGCAAACACACTGACCCACCTACCTGATGCAAACACACTGACCCACCTACCTGACCATTAACACACACTGACCTACCTACCTGACGCACACACTGACCCACCTACCTGACGCAACCACACTGACCCACCTTCCTGATGCAAACACACTGACCCACCTACCTGATGCAAACACACTGACCCACCTACCTGATGCATACACACTGACCCACCTACCTGATGCAAACACACTGACCCACCTAACTGACACGCACACACTGACCCACCTACCTGACCATTACACACACTGACCTACCTACCTGACGCACACACTGACCCACCTACCTGATGCACACACTGACCCACCTACCTGATGCAAACACACTGACCCACCTACCTGATGCAAACACACTGACCCACCTACCTGACCATTACACACACTGACCTACCTACCTGACGCACACACTGACCCACCTACCTGATGCAAACACACAGACCCACCTACCTGACGTGCACACACTGACCAACCTACCTGAGCATTACACACACTGACCTACCTACCTGACGCACAAACTGACCCACCTACCTGATGCAAACACACTGACCCACCTACCTGATGAAAACACACTGACCCACCTACCCGATGCAAACACACTGACCCACCTACCTGACACGCACACACTGACCCACCTACCTGACCATTACACACACTGACCTACCTACCTGACGCACACACTGACCCACCTACCTGACGCACACACTGACCCACCTACCTGATGCAAACACACTGACCCACCTACCTGATGCAAACACACTGACCCACCTACCTGACCATTACACACACTGACCTACCTACCTGACGCACACACTGACCCACCTACCTGACGCACACACTGACCCACCTACCTGACGCACACACTGACCCACCTACCTGATGCAAGCACACTGATCCACCTACCTGATGCAAACACACTGACAAACCTACCTGGCCATTACACACTGACCTACCTACCTGACGCACACACTGACCTACCTACCTGACGCACACACAGACCCACCTACCTGACACGCACACACTGACCCACCTACCTGAGCATTACACACACTGACCTACCTACCTGATGCACAAACTGACCCACATACCTGATGAAAACACACTGACCCACCTACATGATGCAAACACACTGACCCACCTACCTGATGCGCACACACTGACCCACCTACCTGACCATTACACACACTGACCTACCTACCTGACGCACACACTGACCCACCTACCTGACGCACACACTGACCCACCTACCTGATGCAAACACACTGACCCACCTACCTGATGCGCACACACTGACCCACCTACCTGACCATTACACACACTGACCTACCTACCTAATGCACACACTGACCTACCTACCTGACACACACACTGACCCACCTACCTGATGCAAACACACTGACCCACCTACCTGAAGCGCACATACTGACCCACCTACCTGACACATACTTACCTACCTACCTGACCCACACACTGACCTACCTGACTCCTAAAAAAAACTGCACTACTCACCCCCCTCCCACACACACATCTCGATGTAGATAGGGAGGATCCATTCTCCTCCTTACCTCTTTGACGACATTTTAGACATCCGGTTCTCAGCGATGGGCGGGCAATATTGCTATGGTGTCGGCACCAGCGCCGCCATCTAGCCTCCATTGGTGTCCCCGCCGGCCGGGAGGTCAGCTGACCTCTCGATGCTCCGATCCGTTAACAAACACCGCCCCCCCACTGCACTCACACACAGACACACAGTCACAGCGCTGCTCCAGAGGGACAGGCTGGAGCAAAGGAGTCCCGGAGCGGCACTGTGAAAATGTACTGTAAGGAGAGGGGGAGAAGTACGGCGGGCGGCAAAAAATTGTGTTACACACGCCTAAGTAGCCAGTGCCGCCGCCCGCGGGGGGGCTATGTTAATGCGGGGGGCCTTCACCCACTGCCGCCCCGAGGCCTGGCCTCGGTGGCCTTGTGGAAAATCCGGCCCTGGCACCAGCGCGCACCTTATCGAATACATCCAGGTACTCCTTGTATTCAAAGGGCAACACAGAGTCCGAGGAAGCACACAACACCTTGGGCCCATGGATGCAGCTAGCCCCACACTGTGGGGACCACGAGAGGATCTCAGCCGATCTCCAATCGAAAGTCGGATTATGCCGTTTGGAAAGTGTGAGGAACACATACTTACTTGAGGAACAAAATTCAAATTTCATATTTCTGCCTGATAAATGCATTGTCCCTACCTTTGAAATTGCTTTGTATTAAAAAGGATGATATTCTGCTCCTCCAATGTAAATTCTTTTACAGTGTCTCTGGAAATATATAGTTTAATTTGATACTTTTGGCTAAAATACGCCTACTTTCTGCCCCCAAAACAGCCTCACACAATAAAGTATGTGATTCTTTCCAGCAAAACCTTAAATGGATTTTATAAAATAATTTTTTAAACAATACAGTTTGTTAGCATATTTATAAATAAAATACAGTATGCTAACTCCCTGTATCCCAAATTGTCCCCCACAAAAAAGGATACAATTCTATAAAGTAAATCAGTACACATTACATGTGGTGTTTAATAAAACTTATGCTTTAATTAAAATATTCATGGTGAAATAAAACAAATCTCTTTTAAGATTAACTGGCAGGAAAAAAAAAACATACTCTCTGTCTCCAAATATGCCTTCTATTAATAATGATGAGATTCTGTTATGCATGCCTCACTGTGCCTCACTGTGCTTATGCCTCACTGTGTCCATGTCTCACTGTATCCATGACTAGACTTACGTTTAACATGGGAGTATATAGAAGGGGTGCCCAGCTTTGAACAATCGGTGCTCCCCGGCCATAGGTCCCCAGAAAGAAAACTTTGCACACTTGTAGAGAAGAACTGGGGCTACATGTGTGCCAAGTTTGGGGTCCAGGGAACCTATGGCCGGCCGGTACCATGTCCCCAAAATCTGGGAGATCATGCGCAAAAATGCGACTCGAGTATAAGCCGATGGGGGCATTTTCAGCACAAAAAATGTGCTGAAAAACTTGGCTTATACTCGAGTATGAGGAGCAAAAGGTGTATATAAGGCCTTTAATACACCACTCAGCGCCAATAGAAAAAAAAGTAGCTATTCCAATCCCAGATAACACACTCAGGTATTAATATGGAGGAAAATAAGACAATATTATTAACTACTTGCCGACCAGCCGCCGTCATATTACTGCGGCAGGTCGGCACTGCTACGCGAGAGCACGTAGCTCTACGTCCTATCTTTTTCGGCCGCCGGGCACGCGCGCTCGTTCGTTACAGAGTGGGGACCGGGAGCTATGTGTGTAAACAATGTATGGACAGAAGATCAGTGATTTCCCCTAGTGAGGCCACCCCCCCCCCCCATACAGTTAGAACACAAATAGGAACACACTTAACCCCTTCCCTGCCCCCTAGTGTTAACCCCTTCACTGCCAATGGCATTTTTATAGTAATCCAATGCCAATGGTCCCAAAAATGTGTCAAAATTGTCCGGTGTGTTCGCCATAATATCGCAGTACCGAAAAAAAATGCTGATCGCCACCATTACTAGTAAAAAAAAGTATTAATAAAAATGCCATAAAACTACCCCCTTTTTTGTAAACGCTATAAATTTTGCGCAAACCAATCAATAAACACGATTTTTTTTTACGAAAAATATGTAGAAGAATACGTATCGGCCTAAACTGAGGGAAAAAACATTTTTTTTAGAAATTTTTGGGGGATATTTATTATAGCAAAATGTAAAAAATTTTGCATTTTTTTCAAAATAGTGGCTCTATTTTTGTTTATAGCGCAAACAATAAAAACCGCAGAGATGATCAAATACCACCAAAAGAAAGCTCTATTTGAGGGACAAAAAGGATGCCAATTTTGTTTGGGAGCCACATCGCACAACCGCGCAATTGTCAGTTAAAGCGTCGCAGTGCCGAATCACAAAAAGTGCTCTGGTCAGGAAGGGGGTAAATCCTTCCGGGGCTGAAGTGGTTAATAATATAAAAAACAATGGGCCAGATTCACATAGAGTTACGCCATCGTAACTCAGAATCTGAGCCGTCGTATCTTTAAGCGTATTCTCAAAACGAGATACGCTTAAATCTTGCTAAGATACGACCGGCGTAAGTCTCCTACGCCGCCGTATCTTAGTTGCATATTTACGCTGGCTGCTAGGTGGTGCTTCCGTCGATTTACGTGTCGAATATGTAAATTAGCTAGATACGCTGATTCACGAACGCACGCTCGGCCGTCGCAGTATAGATACGCCGTTTATGTAAGGCGTTTTCAGGCGTAAAGATATTCCAACAAAAAGATGGCGCAGCCAATGCTAAGTATGGAAGTCGGGACCGCGTACATTTTTTTAAATTTTACGTTGTTTGCGTAACTCGTCTGTGAATGGGGCTGGACGTAAATTACGTTCACGTCGTTTTCAATGACTTTTTGTGATGTCATTTGAAGCATGCGCACTGGGATACGCTCACGGCCGGCGCATGCGCAGTTTAAAAAACGTCATTTACGTGGGGTCACACTTGTTTTAAATAAAACACGCCCACATCAAACACATTTGAATTTGGCGGGCTTACGCCGACCCATTTACGCTACGCCGGCGTAAACTAGCTTTGTGAATAGAGCACTTGCCTCTCTAATTTACGGTGGCGTAGCATATCTGAGATATGCTACGCCCCCATAACATTACGCCAATCTACCTGAATCTGGCCCAATCCCTTTAAAAAAAAATCACTTAAAAAGGAAAAAGTCTAAGCTGCTGTTTAAAATAAATAAAAATCAAGTAAAAAAAAAGGTATACAATTGCTAGAAAACAGTGAAACTGTGCCAGTCCTATACCAAAACAGTGCTAATGTTGGTAAATTAATTAATGTCAATGATATATGGCCAACTCCATAATAACAGTTTTTAGATGATTGATCAAGTGCAGAAATAAAGATGAGTGTCCATGAGTAATCCTAATGGAATAATCAACGTTCACCTTCCACCGAGAAATTCCTGGTCCACCTTGTGAAAACACACTCCCCCTACGAGGTTTAAACTCACCAGAGCAAAGATTTAACCAGGCAATAAGCAGGAAATAAACATCAGGAAGGGGACTGCATTAGTCATCAGTAGTGTTGCTCACGAATATTCGCATTGCGAATATTCGCTATGAATATTGCATATTCGAGTATTTGCGAATAACTCGAATATTGCGGCGAATATTCGCTATGGCGAATATTCGTATTTTTTCAAATGTATTTTTAAAACAGATCACATCCTAGTGATCTCCATCGACGTCTAAAAGCATTGCTGGTATGATTAGAGAGAGACCCTGGGCCGAGTAGCTGATGCGATTCTTTTATGTTGCCGAAAATTCGCATTGCAACATAAAAGAATCGCATCAGCTACTCGGCCCTTCTTTTGCATCAGAGCCAATCAGAATAACTCGAATATTCGGCAAAAGGAATATTACGCGATATTCCTTTTGCCGAATATTCGAGTTATTCTGATTGGCTCTGATGCAAAAGAAGGGCGGAGAAGATAATCGCGCAATATTCCTTTTGCCGAATATTTGAGTTATTCTGATTGGCTCTGATGCGCCCTTCTTTTGCATCAGAGCCAATCAGAATAACTCGAATATTCGGCAAACGGAATATTGCGCGATTATCTTCTCCGCCCTTCTTTTGCATCAGAGCCAATCAGAATAACTCGAATCTTCGGCAAAAGGAATATTGCGCGATTATCTTCTCCGCCCTTCTTTTGCCCCCTTATTCTCCTTTCTTTTAAGTAGAGTTAGTGTAGAGTTAGTGTTTAGTGCATATTAGTTTAGTAATACAGGAAATGATCTCCGTTTATGAGAATTTCGCAATCATTTTCGCATTAGCGAAATTTCGCATTAGCATTAATTTTTTTGGGATAAAATATCACGAATATTCAATATTAGCGAATATTCGCGAATATTCTTCTATATATTCGTGCAATATCGCGAAATCGAATATGGCGTATTCCGCTCAACACTAGTCATCAGCCAGGGTATTACTAAATGCTGCAGGCTCTGAATCAAACAAACAAACAGAAACAGGCCAACATAGCATAATTCCGTTTTATTGTAAACATAAAAGCCCCCACATAAGTATTCCCCTCATAAATTGCGCGTACTTCAAAAATGAATAAAGTGAGCCACACTACTCGAGTATATACAGTAAGTACCAAACCATGTTGTATATACTAAAAAATTGTTCAGCCACACTCAAAGGCAGAAGGGAGTGTGCACCTCTCATATCATCTTTAGTGCAGTTGAGCTCATAGACCTAAAGCTGTTAACTGGAAGTTCAGCAGCAGGAAGAGGACATGACAGCCCTGCAGTGATGATTTCTACAGACTTCAGAAGCCTCCACATCCTGAAACATACTTCATTAGTAATTCTGTAGTACACAAACAGTTTTTTTTTTTCAAATGTATATGTTTATATTTAAATGTTTATGTAAATGTATATATTTATTGTTTGCTATACCATTCCCAGGTCAGCTTGGCACTGAAATTTTGATAGACGTAAACTAACAAACACATTTTTTGTTTGTTATAAACCAAATTGTAAAACTTAACAACAGCTGAAAAAGCAGTTATAGATTGTGCTTTGATCTAAATCAGGGATCCTCAAACTACGGCCCTCCAGATGTTGTAGAACTACACATCCCATGAGGCATTGTAACACACTGACATTCACAGACATCACTAGGCATTATGGGAATTGTAGTTCCTGAACAACTGGAGGGCCGTAGTTTGAAGACCCATGATCTAAATCATCAGTGCCATCTAATGGCTATAATGCTGTATTTTTCTAAAAAAAAAAAAAAACACATTTACCCACTAAATGGCACTAGATCACATTAAGACGCTTGCACTAAATCATAATAAACAAAATATTGTGATTAATCACTAAAGCTGTACTCCAGGTTTGATCTTTTTTGCATATTTACATTGGTCCAACTTGGTCCAATATAATTACTGTATATGCTGGTGTATAAGACTACCTTTTACACTTAAAAAAAATGCCCAAAAAGCAGGGGTCGTCTTATACACCGGGTCAGCTGCTCGAATGCCTGCTGGATTTGCGGTAATACTGTATGTAGCTTCGGCTACATACAGTATATAATGCTTAGCCAATCCCGGTGAGCGATGTATTCAAATAAATACAGAGCATGCTTGGATTGGAGTAACAACCTCTACAGTAGCCTGCTCGGATTGGCTTTGAGAGTCAGAGAGACGTGGGCTAATGATGTTACAGCCTCTGCCAATCCAAGCAGGCTTTGTATTCATTAATAGAATACATCGCTTGCTGTGATTGGCTCCAGCAAGAAGAAAAAAGAATATGGCTCCAGAAGGAAGAAATATGAAGTATCAGAAGCCTCGGAAGGGGGGCCGTCTTATAGGCAAAAAAATCGTAAAAAACTATAAAATTAGGGGGACGTCTTATACGCCCGGTCGCCTTATACACCGGCAAATACGGTATATATATTTCATACCTGAGCGGCTGCTGGGGAAGCAGACAATCACTGTAGTAGTCAGTTCTACTACAGTAACAGACAAAATCTTGATGTCACCACCCCTGCTTTACACAAATCAGAGCGTAACTTGTGTTTATATAAAAAATGCAGCTTTCTGTAAACGGTGGTCATGCCAAGCAAATAACCCCCTGTGGTCAGTGTGCAGAAGTGAAATTGCTTGGCACTCTACTTAAAACATCACAACTATCACTATAGAAAGGCCAACTAATAGAGATTGTCAGCTTTCCCAGCATCCCCTAGGTAGGATATATGCATACGAAACTAGACCAATGGAAGAATGTATAACAGATCATGTCTGGAGATAAGCTTGAACTTTATATCAGTCCACTTTGTAAGATATTGTAGGTTTATTAGTAAAAAAGTAGTGTTATGTTGCCTACAGCCGGAAATGGCTGACTTTGGTTACTTTTAGGTAGCATGACTTTTGAGCATGCATCAATGTGTGTTTTTGCATGAAATTATGTTTTTTAAAATACAAAATATATTTTTTTTTTTTCTAGGTAGATTTAAGTGATGGAAATGTATTGAGATTAAAGGAATAATGTGTCTTTTCCTCACAAATTCTGAATGCAATAAACATGTAACCTGTATGTACGTAAATAATTTGTATCAGACATTTTTAATGCAAAGATAGCGGATTCTCATTTGTGAAAGTTAACAACATGTATTTGTCAAATAAGGCTACTTAGCAAAACCATGTAATGCTCTATTAAGTGCCTCTTTTGTAAGCATACATTAACAAAGGCAACACACAAAGAGAACGTAGTAGTGAATAAAGCTATACTATACATTTACCTTAGCAAACAGAAAATGCTGTTTCTTTAAAGCTCTGCTGAAGCCAGCAAATGGTCAATGTATATAAAGCACATATAATTCTCACTCACAAGCATCTAGCTCCAATAGAACAACTCTGTCCATCATGGGAAAGGTAAGACTGATTTTAGAAACATTTAAAAAAATAATTAACTGGATTGATTTAGCTTGAAATATGCCTCTAAAGTACAGTATATATACACATTATGAACTATCATGATATATGACTGAATACAGATTTTTAATAGTTGAAATATGACCTGTGTCCTAGGGTAGTCACATCCTTTAAAGATTTGTAAGGATTTGTTTAACTAAGTCAGTCATGATTTCTATTATTTTCTAGTTAGTTCTTTTCTGACTAGCCAAGTTATTCAAAACCAAACATACATTTTAATTGATTTTCATCTAGCTCTGAAATAGTTTCTAGAAATTTCATTAAAAAAAACTGTAATATGATAATTTTAAACCAAAAAAGCAAGGAAATTGTGAGTGGCAAAAAAGATATAGTGCTTCATAATTGCTAAGTGTAATGCAAGCATTATTACATTCTTCCGCATTGAGAACAATATTCTAGAACTGTTTCTTTTAAAACCTAAATGATGCCATAAGTATAGCAGCATCAGACATAGATACCTTAAAAACAAATGTGTTGATAAAAAAACACAGCATTGTGAAATCCATAGTTTACCAGGAATTATAGTGTTTAGTGCAAATGTAATAAATTATTCAGTAAACTGGAGCAGAGAGATATGATAACCTGAATAATGTTAGTCTGTCTTTGGACTTTGCACAGCAATCACAAATACAGGCACCAAACAACTATACAGGGCAAAAAAATCATCCAGCAGCAAAGATCCCCATAAACTCCCGAGGTCAGCTCTACCAAATTCTCAAGTTTATTTCTGTCCTTGTTTTATACAGCAGGCAATTCCAGGTGTGTGCTTGCAATATTCCTAGTTTCCCATAATCCCTAAGCTCAGGGTACTTTGTAAAGCACCTGCTTTATGGATAAAAAATTATCCCCAACATTTTCCATTTGTCATTTCTGTAGCTACATCTACAGGAGCAGCTCCCTGTAGCACTTAGGTCTTTCACCCTTTGATTAGCTATGTTTGTGACTAAGCTTAAAGCTGGAATCTCTCTACCCTGTATAGTAAGGACTCCCCCAAGATGAAGAGACTGTGGGATGCCTGGCACAGTGACATACCCTCTTTGGATAGGGAGGGCTGGGAAGACTCCCTGGATCATGGCCCTAAGTTGGTCATTGCATCCAGGGATAAGCTTATTCAGGTCAAATTCCTTCATATAATTTATTACACTCCCCAAAAACTCCATCGCATATTCCCAGCCAGAGATCCCATGTGTCCTAAATGTAGGACTCAAGTTGGCACCTTTCTCCACATGTTTTGGGACTGTCCTGTTGTAGTGAGGTTTTGGTCGGAGGTGTTTTGTGAACTTAATTTGAGGCTGCAGCTGTCCCTCCAGATGCTGCCTGAGCTGGCACTGTTAGGGGTGCATGAGGATGCACAACGCCCACATCATTTGAAATGACTGATTTCTTACCTTTTATTTTACACTAAGAAAGAGATACTTTTTAAATGGATTGTCCCATTCCTTTCCTCCTGGGAAGCACAGATTGAGGCTGCCGTACCTATGTATAGAATCACTTACGTTAATCGTGGTTGCCCGTGGAAATATGAAAAAGTATGGGCTCTTTGGTTTTCCTCCTAAGGGCCCTGGGTCTTGTCTCCTGTGTCCTTTGGGGAGGGTGTTTGGGGTTCGATTATTGGTGGACTTGCCCTTTTTTCCGTTGGTTTTCTTTGAGTAACATGATGTGGCCTGTTACAATGCCTGATCTAAGCTATCTTCTGTATGCTGATGTTCCTTATTGTATGTCCTGTTTTGTACCATGTCAAGAGGTATACTGTATTGTCTGACTTTCTATTATAATAAAGCACCTTTGTTTGTTAAAAAAAAAAGCTTAAAGCTGAGAAGTTTAATTTAGTTGGTAATATCCAAGACCCTTAGTTTATGCAAAATATTTTAGAAATCAGGAGTTTCATTAACTGATGAACAACATTCTTTGTCTATGTAAACCAGATAATTGATTTAGCTGCTAACAAACAAAAAAACAACATCTAGTTCATTTTATAGTTAGGGCTGTTGCAAAGTATATTTTTTTACAAACATCACTAAGACAAACATGATTTTTACACTATTTTATTAAAGTGAAATCAGCATTAACGCAAATACTCTTAAATGCTTCCTCCCATTCGAGCTTAATGATCTTACATCCATTAAATATAACTTATTTCCGAAAACTAGTGACAATAGAGCAGAACACAACTATCTTTTTTTAAACACAAACACCTGGCAGAAAGAAATGTTTGAAGCATTCTTACTTTTACTTTTGTATTATCCATATATCATTTTATCCATATTCCATGTTGCTTAATTTGTTCCGTAGCATTAGTAGGAGGTAATGAAGGAGGTGCTACCATCAGTGATGTAATTTTTCCTTTTGCAGGATGTTTTTTGTAAGTAACTTTTTTATTCCAGCAACTGAATGTGTAATAGAGCAATGCAATCCCCATCGTAACCCATGCCCTCTTCTTATTAGCCACTTGTTACCTGTTTTACTGAATGTAGCTAGCAATCAAATGAGATGAGAAAACAAGGGCAAGAATGGAAGAGGCCACAATGTTTTGTGTGGTAAAGGTCTCTGCCCCTAATGTAATGCAACATATAAACTGACATATTCATATAATACACCTTACCATTGAGATACGTCACTGTCAGAAAGCAAATAAGGATCACATATATGTACAAGATCTATCTATCTATCTATCTATCTATCTATATATCTATCTATCTATCTATCTATCTATCTATCTATCTATCTATCTATCTATCTATCTATCTATCTATCTATCTATCTACAGGCATACCCCACTTTTAAGTACACAATTGTGTTTATTTACTAAAGCTTGAAAGCGCAAAATCAGGCTCACTTCTGCACAGAAACCAATGACCTTCCAGGTTGTATTACCAGGCTTAATTGAACAAGCTGGAGTTAGAAGCTCATTGGTTTCTATGCAGAAATTAGCCTGATATTGCGATTTCCAGCATTAGTAAATAAACCCCATTGTGTACTTAAAAGCGGGGTATGCCTGTATCTATCTATCTATCTATCTATCTATCTATCTATCTATCTATCTATCTATCTATCTATCTATCTATCTATCTATCTATCTCTCTATCTCTCTATCTATCCCACTATTTTTCAAATGTACTGAATGTCTTAACAAAAGGTCAACAATTGTGCAGCTGATCAAATTCATGGATGACATTGCAACCTAGATAGAAAAATAACCCTGATTTTTACATTCTTTTTATTTTACAGATCATCTTTTATGAAGACAAGAACTTTCAGGGCCGCTCCTATGAGTGCAGCTCTGACTGCTCTGACCTGTCCTCATATTTTAACCGTTGCAACTCCATCCGTGTAGAGAATGGTAACTGGATTCTCTATGAGGAGCCTAACTACAAAGGATATCAGTACTACCTAAGGAGAGGAGACTATCCTGATTTCAAGCAGTGGATGGGCTTCAATGACTCCATCAGATCCTGCCATTTAACTACCCAAGTATGTTTATTTCTGTGCAATTTTTTGCTATGGCACAATACAATTACATTATATGCTTGGTAAACTGGTTTGATGTATTTACCAGTTTTTATATTGCTTTAAATAATATCAAATTTTGAACATCTCATTTTACTTTTACAGCATCGTGGTCCATTCATCCTTAAAGTTTATGAAAAAGAAGATTTCAAAGGTCAGATGATGGAGTTCACAGAAGACTGCCAATGTGTTTATGAGAAGTTCCGTTATCATGATATTCACTCCTGCAATGTCCTCGATGGTCACTGGATGTTCTATGAAGAGCCCAACTATAAGGGACGTCAATATTACCTGAAACCTGGAGAGTACAGGAGATTCACTAACTGGGGAGCCAACAGCTCTAGGGTTGGGTCTTTCAGGCGTGTCCAGCATCTTTATTAAACAATACATGGGAGATGATTTGTTCTGAAACTCTTCATTAAATTTCTCTGGTAGAAACAAAAACATGCCTCTTCTCTCTTTTTTTGTCATAATTGAAGAAGTCTTAAAGAATTAGCCAAGATCAAATTTCAATAATCTTTCAAAATATATGATCTTTTCACTGCCACTTTGGTCAAACAGGGCAAAGTGACAGTGTCTGCAGATAGCTCACCCCCAGGCTTTCATATTTAACAGGCCACCCTTTCTTACCGCCTCCCCACTACAACATCCCAGCCTGTCTAAGTTTGTGTGTTTCGTATACCTGAGGGCCCTGGTTCATTATTGAGGGTTCCTGCAGTACAGGAAAACAGTATGAGAGTGTGGCTTGGCAGGTATTACTGCTTGGGTATGGGCTCCCTAAAGACACTCGTACTTTAAGCAAATTGACAACATCTTAAAAAAAACATACATGTCATTCAAATATTTTTATTTCCTGGGCACGGTTGTATAGCACTGTTGTATATCAAAAATACATGACTACAACTCAGCAGATATCAAAAGGACTACGTTTTAACGATTGGGAAGCTCTATTTCTTTCAGCTTCCATTGCAACTCACCTGATAAAAAATTGTTGCTAACACCCGCTTTCCACTCTTGCCACATTTGAAGTATTGCATTAGAGTTGTCATCAGCCAGTAACTGAAATTAGGCAGTTTCAGTCATACAGTACCTGTATGATGATGGCAAAAATGATCACCAACCAAGCCTAGATCTAAAGGTGGCCCTAGACAGCATGTGGCTGTCTCTGCCCAACAGAAGTTGATCATTTGATTGACTTCAGTCAAAGGAAAATGTTGGAAAACATTTATCAATCATCAGCTGTAGCCAATAGGCTTCAGCTGCTGATCAGTGTATTCTGAGAGCAGCGACAGCCACTCCCAGAATACAATGTCCCAGTGGGGGGAATCCTCCATCTACCTTGGATTGTGTGGATGGAGGAATCTGTTAGTTTATTTTTATTTAGCCTACAAGCCTGGGGAAGGTGTGTATAGGAAGCTCCTTTCTTGCAGTTAACCACTTAACGCCCGCCCACTGTATATATACGTCCTATATTTAAAGATGGATATCTCGGTAACGGCAGCAGCTGCTGCCACAACTGAGATATCCATCTTTACAGTGGGCGGGCCTGCACACGATAACGGCGGTCTCCGCAGTGGATTCGCCGCAAGATCGTCGTTATCTGTGGCGGGATGCGAGTGAGGGAAAAATGGCCCTCACCCGTCCCCATAGCTCTGCTGGGCGGAAGTGACGTCAAAACGTCAGTCCCGCCCAGCGTCTTAACCACTTAAAGACCCCCGCACGCACATATACGGCCACAACATGGCTCGTACAGGCACAAGGGCGTAAATTTACGTCCCCGCCTGAGTGCGGTTCGGGGGTCCCATCGGGACCCCCTCCGCGGCGTGCGGGGGTCTCCCTACCTCTGGGAGCGATCCGGGATCTGCGGGCGGATGTCCGTGTTTTCCGCCCCCCCCGCGATCGCTCCCAACCAATGGGAGCGCGCTCCCAGCCTGTCACTTCCTCCTCCTGTGTTTACACAGGAAGGAGGAAATTATGTATTCTCTCATCGCAGCGCTGTTTCCCAGCGCTGCTGATGAGAGAAGACATGCCAAGTAAGTGTGCACCAACACAACACTGACACACACTCACATAGGCATATTAACCCCTTGTGATCGCCCCCCCCACCCCCCTGTCACAGTGTCACTGAATGCAGTGATTTAATCACTGCATTTAGTGTCAGTGTGACAGGCACTGTAAAAAACAGTTAGTGTTAGGTTCAGGATAGCCCCCCCACCCCCCCTAATAAAGTTTTAACCCCCTGATCACCGCCCTAGTTAACCCTTTCACTCCCTATTGCCAGCGTCACTAAGCGATCATTTTTCTGATCGCTGTATTAGTGTCGCTGTTCCCGCTAGGTAGCTATTTTTTTTTATTGCGATTTTTTTTTTTTACTAAAGACATGTGGCTAAATAAATTTTGGCCTAAATGTTTGACTAAAATTTAGTTTATTTGATTTTTTTTTAACAAAAAGTAAAAAATAGTGTTTTTTTTTCAAAAATTTCTATTTTTGTATATAGCGCAAAAAATAAAAATCGCAGAGGTGATCAAATACCACCAAAAGAAAGCTCTATTTGTGGGAAGAAAAGGACCCAAATTTTGTTTGGGAGCCACGTCGCACGACCGCGCAATTGTCTGTTAAAGCGACGCAGTGCCGAATCGCAAAAACACCTTGGGTCATTTACCAGCGTATTGGTCCGGGTCTTAAGTGGTTAAAGAGACATTTTTTGGATTACCTTTTTTCAAAAGGTAAATTTTTTTTTTCTTTTTCATTTAAGTCTAAATATGAGATCTGAGGTCTTTTTGACCTCAAATCTCATATTTAAGAGGACCTGTCATGCTTTTTTCTATTACAAGGGATGTTTACATTCCTTGTAATAGGAATAAAAGTGATAATTTTTTATTTTATTTTTATTTCAGTGTTAAAAATTCTAAAATAAATAAGAAAACAAAACAAACATTTTTTTTAAAGCGCCCCGTCCCGACGAGCTCGCTCGCAGAAGCGAACGCATACGCGAGTAGCTCCCGCATATGAAAATGGTGTTCAAACCACATAAGTGAGGTATCGCCGCGATCGTTAGAGCGAGAGCAATAATTCTAGCCCTGGACCTCCTTTGTAACTCAAAAACTGCAACCTATAGAATTTTCTAAACGTCGCCTATCGAAATTTTTAAGGGTAAAAGTTTGACGCCATGCCACGAGCGGGCGCAATTTTTAAGCTTGACATGTTGGGTATCATTTTACTCGGCGTAACATTATCTTTCACAATATGTAAAAAAATTAGGCCAAATTTATTGTTGTCTTATTTTTTTATTCAAAAAAGTGAATTTTGTCCAAAAAAAGTGCACTTGTAAGACCGCTGCGCAAATATGGTGTGACAAAAATTATTGACTGCCATTTTATTCTCTAGGGTGTTAGAAAAAAATGTATATAATGTTTGGGGGTTTTAAGTAATTTCCTAGCAAAAAAAAAAAAAACAGTTTTAGTCTCGTAAACACCGAATCTGAAAAACACCCTCGGTCCTTAAGTGGTTAAGGTATAGAAGTACTGATGCTATGGGGAAGTAGAAAAAAAAACAGATAGCTCTAATGACTAGACCATTTTACAGGGAAACTATACTGCAGGGGTGTCAAACTCAATTTCATTGTGAGTCGCATCAACATTATGGTTGTTCTCAAAAGATTGATTGTATCTGTAAGACTATATAAATGTATGCAGGGCATTTTCTTTTAGAGAATAGGTGAGAATAGAGGGCCAGATTCAGAGAGCCGTAACTCTTGTCTAACTGGTGTTAGACTGGAGTACTTTCAAATTACGCGCGTTTTTTAGCTAGTCTGAAACCTCAAACCATGAATAGACGGCTGCGGGCTTCAATTCGACTGGATTACGTGTTCGTACACCTTCGGATCTACGCTGCAATAAAATTGCGGCCACTGGGTGGACTTCCCGTCGTTTTCCGCATCGGGGTATGCTAATGAGCTTTTGCCGGCGATCCTGGATATTACGATTTTCAATCGCAATCTCTTACGGCATGTTTAGTCATCTTTTTTTTTTGCGTAACACTATACCAGCTTTTTTCTGCTCTAATATTAGACAGCCCATGTTAAGTATGGCCGTCGTTCCCGCGTCGAGATTTCTACGTTTTCCGACGTCTTTTATTATTTTTATTATTTTTGATGTAAAACGTCCGGGAATAGGAATGTCCGTAAACGACGCTACTCAAACAACGAATGACGTAACAACGTTATTTCGCGCAATGCACGGCGGGAAATTTCTGAACGGAGCATGCGCAGTTCGATCGTCGCAGGGACGCGCCTAATTTAAATGCTTCACGCACCCTAAACGCGTATTTCGATTACGCGGCGAGAAATAGACTACGCCGCCGTAGCGTACGGGCAAAAATCTACCAGAATTCGATGTAGAGCCTGGTAAAATACGGCAGCGTAGAGAATTTTGATTATGCAGCGCAAATTTAAGTCTACCTGAATCTGGCCCAGAGAGAATAGGAACTCAACCACACCCCCCACCAAATAATGGTGTGGTTAAATTGCAGTGGAAAGATGCTAATGGCTCAATAAATACCAGGATTGTGTTATGTGCAGAGTTCAGGGGTGCGCTATGTACAGAGTGCAAAGTTCAAAGTGGGCTAGGTTTTTGCTTTCCTTTTTTCACTGGATTTTTTGTAGCTGCTCACTATTCACGATAGTGCAGATTTGTTTTGTTTTTCTACAAAGGTGGGCTATGTACTGTGCAATATTAAGGGGTTTGGTATGCACAGTGGGCATCATCATTACACTCTTTGGTGACAAATCAGCTCTTTCACAGGCTATTCACATCTCACTTTAAGACCCCCCCTCCCCGGGTGTGACTGCCACATGAAATGGCCTGGACGGCCGGTATCGGTCCACAAACCTTATTTTTAAAACACGTACTGGTTTAGAGTCAATATTATGTATACTTTTTAAACAAATGTATTATATTTTTTGTATACAAGAATTGCTTTTTCAAACAAGCAGATACATGACAAATGATCCTAGAACAGAAAAAAAATATTTTATTACATGCAGGGCCGCCATCAGGGGGGTACAGGCAGTACACCTGTAAGGGGCCCGGGGGTCCCCAGGGGTCCAGAGGTCCCCAGGGGCCCAGAGGCCACCAGGGCCCCAGATGGCAACCCCCTCTTTTTTATTTATTTGTTTATAAAAAAATATATATTTTTATAAAAAAATATATTTAATATATTTTTCTTTTATTTTTTATTAAAGGGCCAATTCTTTTTCTTTTGATTTTTTAGAGGTCCAGAGGTCCACAGGGGCCCGGAGGCCCCCAGGGCCCCACGTGGCAACCCCCCCTTTTTTATTTATTTTTTTATAAAAAAATATATATTTTTAATATATTTCTATTTTATTTTTTATTAAAGGGCCTTTTTTTAGGGGTTCGGAGGTCCCCAGGGGCCCAGAGGCCACCAGGGCCCCAGATGGAAACGCCCTCTTTTTTTATTTGTTTATAAAAAAATATATAAAAAATATGTTTTATATATTTTTTATTAAAGGGCCAATTTTATTTTTATTTTATTTTTTTAGAGGTCCGGAGGTCCACAGGGGCCCAGATGGCAACCCACTTTTTTTATTTATTTAAAAAAAATATATATATATATTAATATATTTTTATTTTATTTTTTATTAAAGGGTCTGTTTTTAGGGGTCTGGAGGTCCCCAGGGGCCCGGAGATCCCCAGGGCCCCAGATGACAACCCCCTTTTTTATAGAAAAATATATATATATTTTTATTTATTTTATTTTTATATTTTATATATATATATTATTTTTTTAAATACATATTTTTTTAATATATATATATATATTTTTTTTTATTAAAGGGCCTTTTTTTAGGGGTCTGGAGGTCCCCAGGGGTCCGGAGATCCCCAGGGCCCCTGGATGATAACCCTCCTTTTTTTATAAAAATGTTTTACTTTTTTTTATATATATTTTATATATATATATATATATATATATATATATATAGATAGATATATTTTTATTAAAGGGCTCAGAGGTCCCCAGGGCCCAATGTGTCAAACCCCCTTTTTTTATAAATGTTTTTTTATTTTTGTTTATATATTTTTTTGATATTTTTTTTATTAAAGGGCCCAGAGGTCCCCAGGGCCCTGGAAGGCAACCCCCTTGTTTTTTTTATAATTGTTTATTTATTTTTTTATGTATATATTTTTTTATTTATTTTTTATTAAAGGGCCCAGAGGTCCCGGATGGAAAGCCCCCTTTTTTTGAAATTTCCTTTTATAAAAAAAAATGAGGTCCCCAGGGCCCCAGATGGCAACCACCCTTTTTAAAATATATATATATATATATATATATATATATATATATATATTTTCTCTCTCTTTTTATTAAAGGGCACAGAGTTCCCCAGGGCCCAATGTGTCAAACCCCCTTTTTTTATAAATGTTTTTTTATTTTTGTTTATATATTTTTTTGATATTTTTTTTTATTAAAGGGCCCAGAGGTCTCCAGGGCCCTGGAAGGCAACTCCCTTGTTTTTTTTTTATAATTGTTTATTTATTTTTTTATGTATATATGTATATATTTTTTTATTTATTTTTTATTAAAGGGCCCAGAGGTCCCGGATGGAAAGCCCCCTTTTTTTAAAAAATGTCCTTTTATAAAAAAAAATGAGGTCCCCAGGGCCCAGATGGCCACCCTTTTTAAAAATAAATAAATATATATATATATATTTTTCTCTCTCTTTTTATTAAAGGGCACAGAGTTCCCCAGGGCCCCGGATGGCTACCCCCCCTTTTTTTATATATATTTTTCTTTATTTCTTATTTTTGTAAAGGCCCCCCCGCTTCTCAATTCGCGGCAGCAGCCAATCCCTCCCCGCTTCTCAATTTCATGTGGCAGCACTCCCCCCCCCCCCCCCGGTTCTCTGCTCCAGGCTATGTAAAGGGCCCCAAAATTCCTGATGGCGGCCCTGATTACATGACTCAGCAGTAGGTATCTCCTTTTGTGTAAGCTGTATCTCACTGGAAGCTCAGAAGAAGCCATGTGATATGAAATGGGCCACTGTTCTGATTTATTCACTTGTCTTTGTAAATTTCTGTTTAATCCATTGAGTTTTAAAAACTAGCTTTTTACAACAAAGAAGAGGGAAACATAAAAAGTAGCCTGTAGCTCCACCTGGTGGCTCAAAAACGGAAAATTGTATACTCACCTTTCCGTAATTTTCCTTTCCTGACGCATCTTCATGGCAGCACACACTGGGTTGTGACTCCGCCCCCACAACCTGACAGGATTGATTAGCTATAAATTTGAAGGGGAGATGCCCTGCACCATTCTCTGTATATATCATCATTAAACAGTAGGGTGGGCATCTGTGTGCTGCCATGAAGATGCGTCAGGAAAGGAAAATTACGGAAAGGTGAGTATACAATTTTCCGTTTTTCTGACGCATTCATGGCAGCACACACTGGGATATAACTCGCCAGTCGGGAGGGTGCAAGAAAACAGTAATATTTATTCTTTATAGCGCTGAGGAATTGGCTCTAACAACAGATCTGCCAAAGTTGGCAGTAGCTAAGTGAGCAGAAGTCCGTAGTGAGAAATGAAGGTGTGCCGAGAAGACCAGGTTGCTGCTCTGCATATAGTCTCCAGGGAAATCCTGCAATATGCTGCACATGAGGTATCCACTACCCTTGTCGAATGAGCCGTGATGCCCTCAGGAGCTCTCAGGAGCTGTAAGTTGCTAGATGGAATACGCCTCTTCGATAGCTTTAAGTAACCAGGAGGCGATGGTACGAGAGGTAGCTGCTTGGCCTCGTCTGCTCCCGTGTGGGATAATCGAGAGAGAATCCGACTTCCTCCTCAGGTGAGATGTAGCTGCGAGGTAACTGGAGATGGTTGACTTGACATCCAAGGCATGGGACTCGCAGACAAGGCTGAACGGACCCCCCGCAAGGCTGCAGACGGACGTCGGACAAGGCGGACACTGACTAGGCTGAGCATCCAAAATGTAAGTTTCTTAATTAAACTTCCCTTCTAAGCTTGGGGTGCGCGTTATACGCCGACGCACGGTATATGCCAATAAATACAGTAAATCCATAACCCAATGGATGCAAAAGTTGTTAAGATGTTAACACAGACAGTGGAATGTGCGGGGTTAAGGGCTAAGTATTCCTGGTCCCTCAGTTCCATCTGTCCTAATAATTGTAACGTGTAGCAAAAAAAACAATTACATTTTATTACAGGGGTGTTGAAACAAAAAATGAATGAATGTGAAAAATGCAACTTAATTGCAAATCTCGATCAACAGAAAAGGTCCCACTAGCCAGTTGTTTGCATACTTAAAAAAAAAAAATGAGGGAGGAGACTTAAGATATTTTAAAAAATAATGTTTTTTTATATCAACAATTTATAGCATACAAAATGTAATTTCACTCTCTATTGACCCTTTCATTTAATTTACATTGCTCAACTGTGAGTCATGTGATAGAAAACCATCAGCGATGCCAAGAATCTAGGGAGAACAGCTTACTAAAGTGTTATACAGAGATAAAGCATTCGGGATAAAAAGATTAAATAAACTGGCGCTAATACTTTTTCCAGAAATAGGAGAGAAAATCCTTTGTTTTACATTTGCTGATCAAGCAATGAACAGCTTTATATAGTAGCTGCTATCTAACTTATCACAGATCACTGATCCTTCTATACAGTGAAAATGGGAAAGGTAAGAACTGATATGTTTTTAGATATAACCTGTAAACCTTTATATGTACAATCATTTTACTTGTAATATTTAGGCAACACACAAAATAAGGCCTAAATGTTAAAACTAACATAGTACGGCAATTAGATGGCTAGCATTATTATATCTTGCATCATAATCCTATTGGTTACAGACAAGTTCATATGTCTATAGACATACCGTAATTAATTATCATTTCAGATATTCAATTGAAAAATCTTTATTTTCGTTTTAAAACTCTCATCATTACACTCTTTGGTGGCAAACAACATTTCACATTTAATATTCGATTTTTCACATTCGAAATTAAGTTTTTAGATTCATATTGAGAGATGAGATATGGAGATTATGAACATTTCCATTGATCTTATCATCCTTCAGCACTGATGTGAAGAGCTTTGGGTAGAATGTGGGCATCCATGACTAGCCATCGATCATTTTCCAGCTAGATTTTATAAGAATAAAAATAATTTAGAACAAAAAAATTTTCACAATCACAACATGCATAGATGTCCTTGAAGTTGGTAGTAGAAGCACTTGCTTTAGGAATTATTTACTAAAGAAATTCCAAGTATAATTTTATTGAATGTATTATAACAACCAAAAAAACGCCCCAAAAAAATGGAATTTGCACTTCCCACCCACTGGAGAGATACATTTTCACACTTCTATAGCTGGAAGCAATTCTTCAGATATTTTTGGGGGGAACAGCAGATTTGCTTTAAGTCTTCATTTTATAAATCACTACTAGAATATATAATAAGTTGATCTTGATGGTCTTTTTATCCTTGCTAACTATACAAACATTGAAATCATGAAAAGAGCAGAAAACAGAGGGCTAACAAAGGAAGTGATGGTTGCCTTTTGAATATATTTGGTCTTTAAAATATGTACTGTAGTAACCCACAATGGAACAAACATACTTTATATATACATCTCACAAATTTTGCTTTTACACAGATCACCTTCTATGAAGACAAGAACTTCAAGGGCCGCTCCTATGAGTGTAGCAGCGACAATAATGACCTGCACTCTCATGTGAGCCGCTGCAACTCTATCAAAGTTGATAATGGCTCTTGGATGATTTACGAGCAGGCCAACAACAAAGGCCATCAATATTTTCTCAAAAGAGGAGAATATCCTGACTATCAACACTGGATGGGATTTAATGATACCATCAGTTCTTGTCATATGATTCCACTGGTTAGTAATACATTTTTTTCCCCACTTGGATGATAAAAAATTATATTTTAGTCTGCCAGTCATCATGTAATAATGTTGAGCAGAATGTATGATTGCATTAATGTCACTGTACAGCTGGTGTGACTTTCAGTATTTAGAGCAATGTACAATATACATGTTTTTTTTTTTTACTTTTGGATAGGGTAGGGAGAGGGTAAAACTCCCTCATGTTTTTTTTTTTTTTTTTTTTTTATATATACATATTCCTTAATTTCCTTCACCTGTAGGCACAACAGAAAAAGAGAGGAAAAGTGAAGAGAAATTCCCCTTTAGACAATTGTCACCAGTACAAGTGTTGCTATTGTATGATTTTTTCTCTATTCTTGCTCTGGTTTCAGTTCAAAATGTTGGATTTTACCTTGCTTTAACCACTTGCCTACTGTGCTTCCTGCCCAGACAAAATTTTAGCTTTCGGCACTGCGTCGCTTTAACTGACAATTGCGCGGTCGAACAAAATTGACGTCCTTTTTTTCCCCACAAATAGAGCTTTCTTTTGTGGGTATTTTTTTTTTCTAATGTGTATTCTGTGCATGAACACGAGAGAGAGGAGCCGGACTGCAGGAGTTGGCAGACCCTACCCTCACAGGCAATCTACCATCCTTCTCCATGCCCCCTGGGAGGCAATGGCAGGGAGTCCCACTCACGAGCCCAAGGGACCCCAACAGGGCAGAGGGACTCCCCCTATGAGGAAGTGAGGGGGTCTAACCCGCTCAGCCAGCCCTGCAGGTCCTTCGCCTCTCTTTTTTAGGAGACCGCATGGCCAAAGTGCGTGCGTGTTAAACCAATTTCATGTGCGTGCAAGTATGGTGGTTTTTGTGGGGGGGGGGGGCGTACTAAGCACAGGCGTACCTTGCATAGCACACCCACCGGGAGCCGGGCTGAGACCACCAAACTCAATTCACATGTAGCCGAGACCGGGATCCGAACCCTTGGCTGCAGAGGTGAACGGCTTGTCAGCGCAGTGCCAATCGCGTTGAGCCACCACAGCTCCTATTTTTTGGTGGTATTTGATCGCCCGTGCGGTTTTTATTTTTTGCGCTATAAACAAAAAATGAGCGACAATTTAAAAAAAAGACACAATATTTTTTGCTTTTTGCTATAATAAATATCCCATAAAAAAAAAAATTATCTTAGTTTAGGCCGATACGTATTCTTCTACATATTTTTGGTAAAAAAATCAATAAAAAAAATCGCAATAACCGTATAGTGACTGGTTTGCGCAAAAGTTATATTGCCTAAAAATAGGGGACATTATTATGATTTTTTATTTATTTATTTTTTACTAGGAATGGCGGCGATCTGTGTTTTCTTTTCGGGACTGGGACATTATAGCGGACACATCGGACACTTTCGACAAATTTTTGGGACCATTTACATTTATTCAGTGAACAAAACTATAAATATGCATTGATTACTGTATAAATATAACTTGCAGAGAATGGGTTAACCACTAGGGGGGAGGGGTTAAATGTTTCTCCTAGTTTGTGTTTTAACTGTAGGGGGAGGGGGGGTGACTGGTGGAGGTGACCGATTGTGTCCCTATGTACAAGGGACACAATCGGTCTCCTCTCTCCCTGACAGGGACGTGGTTCTCTGTGTTTACACACAGAGCTCCATGTCCCAGCTCAATTGTCGGCAATCGCGTGTGCCCGGCGGCCATCACGGCCACCGGGCACACGCACGGTGTTCTCAGTGACGCGCCCCTAGCAGCTTTAAATGACAGGACGTCATATGACATGCTGTCAGGACCATAGATTATCCCGCCCGCCATCATTTGACGGCGGGCGGGCGGGTATCAAGTGGTTAAAGTGGTTGTAAACTCTATACAACCACTTTCACTTACAGGTAAGCCTATATTAAGGCTTACCTGTAGGTGCTGGAAATACCTCCTAAACCTGCACGTGTAGGAGATATTTCCAATATGCCCATGTGCTGATGTCTTCAGCACACATGCACTTTAGAAAGGGCACGAGCGTGCCATTTCTAAAGGGGCCATGCCGTGACTGGCGGATTCCGCACGCATGCATGGGAGTGACGTCACTCGACTCCGGACAGTCACAGGAACAGGGATTAGGAACGAAGTTTCTACCAGCGGGGACAGTGGTGACATTGCAAGCTTCATTTTCAGGTAAGTGACACAAAATGGGGTACAATGCGATGCATAGTAGCCCATTATACTTTACCTTTGCAGGGAAATAAAGAGAAAGTAAAACCCATCAGGGTTTACTTCCTCTTTAAGTCCCAATGACTATAGCTTAAAGGAAAAGTGGACAATGTGAATATCCCCAGCAAGGTCCATAGACAGCAGTAAAAGCATGTCAGGGGTTCTAAGCCATAACTAAACTATTTTAAAAAAATGTTTTAGATTTAAATGTACTACATTTTGCGACAACGCAAATTATTAAAGTTTCATTTAAAGCCAAACTATATAGTGTAAAAAGCAAAAGTATTGTTGTGAAGTCATCTTTAATGTATATTTATCACATGCTAAAATTGTATTTTAATATACCTCTACAGCATACAGGTTCATTTTTGATCAAACTGTATGAAAAGGAAGACCTCAGGGGACAAGTGGTGGAATTCACAGAAGATCGTCCACATATCTATCAAGATTTCAACTATCGTGAAATCCATTCTTGCAATGTTATTGAAGGCCATTGGATTTTCTATGAGGAACCCAACTACAAAGGACGTCAGTATTATCTGAGATCTGGAGAGTACAGGAGTTTCAGTGATTGGGGAGCAGTAAACGCAAGAGTTGGATCCATAAGAAGAGTACAAGATTTTTATTAAATTTAAATAAAATGTATCAGTGTATCTCTCCATAAAATCTAAACATAAATTTCTCTAAATCTTTTTATTTTTTTAATGAAAAACCACTGGGTTGATTATCTTCGCTATAAGGATGCTCAGCAGTAGTGTGAATACACATTTCTAAATAAAGGTTTAATGTTTTTCTTAACCACTTAAGGACCGGAGCAATATGCTGCTAAATGACCAAAGGCGTTTTTGCGATTCGGCACTGCGTCGCTTTAACAGACAATTGCGCGGTCGTGCGACATGGCTCCCAAACAAAATTTGCATCCTATTCTTCCTACAAATAGAGCTTTCTTTTGATGGCATTTGATTGCCTCTGCGATTTTTTTTTTGCGCTATAAACAAAAATAGAGCGACATTTTTTAAAAAAAATCAATATTTTTTTATTTTTGTTATAAGAAAAATCAATTAAACTAAATTTTAGTCAAACATTAAGGCCAAAAAAGAGATTTTTTAATACAGTTTACCTGTAAAATCTTTTTCTTGGAGTACATCACGGGACACAGAGCAGCATATTCATTACTATATGGGTTATATGGAGTACCTTCAGGTGTGGACACTGGCAATCTCAAACAGGAAGTCCCCTCCCTATATAACCCCCTACCATAGAGGAAGTACCTCAGTTTTGTAGCAAGCAGTATGCCTCCCAAAAATGTTCCCCAAAAGAGGCGTGGGAGCTCTGTGTCCCGTGATGTACTCCAAGAAAAAGATTTTACAGGTAAGCTGTATTAAAAAATCTCTTTTTCTTTCTCGTACATCACGGGACACAGAGCAGCATATTCATTACTATATGGGATGTCCGAAAGCAATGCTTTAATGAGGGGAGGGAGACATCTTCCAAAAAAGGATTTAATTTAGAGGTATACTCAAATACTAGTAAATCCAACTTAAACAAGAAATGTAAATCTCAAATCAAGTCAAGGGAGCCCCCTCAGATCCTGAGGAGCTTGAATCGCGGCCTGTAGTACTGCCTGCCCAAAGGCTGTATCCGCATTCCTTCTTACGTCCAATTGATAAAATTTTGTAAACATGTGGACTGACGACCACGTTGCTGCCTTGCATATTCGAGCCATAGAGATCTGATGATGTGCTGCCCAGGAGGTGCCCATGGCCCTGGTAGAATGGGCCTTTACCGACAAAGGAGGAGGCAACCTCTTCAAACCGCAGGCCTGAACGATTAATTGTTTAATCCATCTTGCGATGGTGGATCAAGCAGCTGCCTGACCCATCTTGGGCCCTTCCGGTAAAACGAACACCACATCTGTTTTCCGAACCTTCTATGTAGCTTTAAGATAGGCCTTTATGGCCCTGACAATATCCAACGTATGCAGCAACCCCTCCTTTCTAGAGGTGGGTTTTGGAAAAAAGGATGGAAGTACCACATCCTGGTTCAGGTGGAAACTGGATATAACCTTTGGTAGAAAGGAAGGATGAGGACGGAACCCCGCCCTATCCTTATGTAAAATGAGATATGGTTCCTTACAAGATAAGGCTGCCAAATCCGATACTCTCCTGGCCGAAACTATGGTGATCAGAAATACCGACTTTCTAGTCAGTAAAACCAAAGGTACCTCAGCCAACGGCTCAAGGGGTTGTTTCTGTAGAGTTGACAGAACAAGATTTAAGTCCCATGGACAAAGTGGTGATTTGACCGGAGGATTAACACGTAAGACTCCCTGTACGAAGATCTTAACCAGCGAGTGGGCGGCCAGCGGCCTCTGAAACCACACTGATAAGGCTGAAATCTGTCCCTAGATCGTGCTTAATGCCAGGCCTTTATCCACTCCTAGCTGGAGAAAACTTAATACTCTATCAATGGTATACTTGTGGGAAACCCATCTCTTAGCCTCACACCAGCCTACGTAGGCCCTCCAAACCCTGTAACAAAATTACCCTGGAGGCCGGCTTTCTAGCCTTAATGAGGGTAGGGATTACCTGCCTAGACAGACCTCTACCCCTGAGAATCAGGGATTCAGCCGCCAGGCCGTCAAATTTAGACGCCGTAATGCAGGGTGGAGGATTGGGCCTTGTGAGAGTAGGTCTGGCCATAGAGGAAGAGTCCAAGGGCCTCCCGCTGCCAATTTCAGGACTAGTGAGTACCATGCCCTCCGGCACCAAGCTGGGGCTACCAGGATAACCGGCCTGTGCTACGATCCTGCGCCACAGGCGGGGTAGTAACTGCAGCGGGGGAAATGCATATAGAAGTTATGATTGATGCCAAGGGCAAACCAACACATCGGTTCCGCAGGCCATAGGGTCCCTCGTTCGAGACATGAACCTGTCTAGCTTCTTGTTGAATCCTGATGCCATGACCTCCACGTCTGGCACTCCCCACTTCTGGCAGATTGTCTGAAAAAACTTGTGGATGCAGAGACCACTCCCCCGGCGACAGGGTTTGGCGACTTAGGAAGTACGCCTGCAGGTTGTCCACCTCGGGAATGAATGTCGCCGATATGCAGGGTACATAAACCTCTGCCCACCGAAAAACCAAGCTCCTCTCACTCTGAGTGGCTTGACTCTTGGTTCCCCCTTGGAGGTTCACATATATGCCACCGCTGTGGCATTGTCTGAATGACTTCTCACCGAGGACCCCTGTAATCTGGATGTCTATGCCAGGAGGGCTAGCCGAGCCGCTCTGATCTCCCAGACCTTGATGGGCAGCTGCCTCTCCGCCTCTGCCCAAGTTCCTTGGCGAGTGAACCCGTTCAAGACCGCTCTCCAGCCTTCCAGACCACTGGGCAGAACCAATCTGCTAGAATTGCTGTCTGTAGGACACGAGTGTGGAAGCGTGTGGTATCGCCTCGAACATGGCCATTAGTTTGCCTAGTAATCGCATACATAGGCGAATAGTTGGTTCTCTTTTGCTTAGAACCAACTGAATCAATCTTTTGATAGCCTCGACCTTTACCAGGGGCAGGAACACCCATCTTCTGTTCTGTGTCTAATCTCATGCCGAGATATTCCAACTGCTTTGTAGGTTGAAATGCTGATCTTTCCCCGGTTTAGGACCCAGCCGAACCTCTCGAGGTACTGAACCATGAGGGCTACTACGCATTCCACCAAGGAAGCGAGTGATCTATGATTAAGAGGTCGTCCAGGTATGCTAGGACCGAGATCCCTTGGATCCTTTAGACTGACTAGAATTGGAGCTAGGACCTTCGTGAATACCCGGGGGCCGTAGCCAGCCCGAAGGGGGGCGCCACGAATTGGAAGTGACGCTGTATCACTGCGAAGCGTAAAAACAAAAGTATTTGATGTGGCTGAAAGAATTGGTACATGAAGGTAACCATCCTTTATGTCTATAGAAGCCAGATCCTTCTGGAGTGTGGCGGCTGCTGACCGAACGGATTCTATCCGGAAAGAGCGAACCCTTAGGTAAGCATTTAAACCCTTTTAGGTCCAAAATTGGTCTGACATCGCCGATGGGCCTTGGTATGACAAACAGATTGGAATAGAAACCTAGCCCCTGTTCTTGGGCTGGTACCTCTACCATTATGCCCTGGTAAAGCAGATGATCCAACGCCACCCGCATTGAGGCCTTCCTTGTGGAGGAAATTTTAGAAATTCTAATCTGTAGCCTGTGGCCACAGATGATCGGACCCTCTCTGTCGGGGATCGATCCCCAGAGGCCTGTCTTTGCGATCCATTGTTAAAAGTATGATCGCGCAGGAGGTCCGTACTGCCTGGAAATTTGAGGGCCCCGGAACAGGGGGGAGCTGCCTTTTAAACACAGGACCCCGGAACTTCCTTTGACTGGTAAAAGGGGGTACTTTTGCCACTTGAAACAGTCTGAATGTATTTATCCAGATCTTTCCATGGAAGGGCAAACCTGCCAGCAGTCTTTTACATGGGGCTCGGCCGCCCAGTTCTTCAACCATAAGAGCCTTCTCATATGCACTAAAAATAGTGACAACGAGATGCCTGCTGGATGGAGTCTTTTTATAACCTCTTACTGCAAAGCACAGAGCTCTGGGAATATCCAATAACTCCTCTGCCTATTGGGCAGGGATGTCTTAAGCATCTGTTTTGTCTGGTTCTTTACGCCTGACACAACTCCCATTGCAGCCACTGCTGGCTGTATCCAAGGATGCTGGAAAAAGTGTCTCTAAACGTTTATCGACCAGGACCTTAAACATTTGTATGTTTCCCCTTAGACCAGTTAATGATTTATTCACCCATGAGATGGCTGCGTCCACAGTTGGGAGCACCCCCTTTCTTAGAAAAATGTCTTTTCCGTAGGGTAAATAACAGAAAACCTTCCAGGTGGTCTCCCATCCAGGCACTAACCAGGCCCGACCCTGCTTAGCCTCCGAGATCAGACGAGATCGGGCGCTTTCCGGGAGATGTGACCTCAAGGACCTCACGGGTAGTTGAAAAGCAGTGCCCGAACCGGGACCTGAACCCTGGACCCTCAGACCAAAAGTCCGATGCTCTACCGACTGAGCCATCCGGGCCCCTTTTAAAGAGCAATTGGTCAGGGGAAAGAGTGCCTGCAAGCACAAATATTTCCTGGCAGACTTGCATAAAGACTACCCTCTCGTCAGCTTTAGGCGGCAGAAAAAATTCTGTCCGGTCGTCCCAATCCTGGAAAAACCAATTCCTCTAACAGAGGATGGACCGGAAAAGCTGCGTTGCTTAAAGGTGCTTTTAAAAGAACCCAAAGAGGATACCGCAGGAACCTGAGGCTCTGGAAATGGCAAATTAAATGCCGAGCGGACCATGTCTGTCAAAGACTGGACCCACAGACTCTCCGTCTGGGAGGCTGAAAACGATTCTTCAGTGGTAGATCCTTCCTCTAGGTTCTGTCCCTTTTGGCGATGGGGATCTAGTCCGCTTCTTGCCAGAAAAAAAGAGCCAGCGATCATAGCTGTTAACTTTTTTCTCTAGCCCCCCTAGGGTGACGGCTAGCATCTCCTCTGTGATAACACAGGGTTGGGCCGACCTGGGCCAGCCTCAGCACCAGACCCCCTTAATGGCATATCCAGGGTGACCCCTATAGGAATAACCTGTGGGGAAAGTATTGGCATATCATCAGAACCAGAGGAGGAACCCCTTTGTCTTTGCTTTTTTTTTTTTTTTTTTTGTGTTTCGATCCTGAACCCTTGGAAGCCATAATACAAAACCGAGGGACTCCGCTTACAACAACAGACTGTTATAGCCAGGAGTACAAAAAAATAGGGTTTAGGGGACAATAGGATCACTAATGCCCAAAAACGGTGGGGCTCAGTATGTTTTCCTTTATAATATTATTCACAACATACAGCCCCACCCCCAACATGTTTGCCAGCATTCAACCTGTTGCCAAGGGGATTTTGGCTTAACAAAAAGTATTGGAGCTGACTCCAGCATGTAGTACCCCTTCTCGCCACCGGGAGTCACTGTGCTGCCAGCTCTACGTCCTCTCTCTCCAGCTCAGCTTTGAACTGAGCTAAGAACGCGCCTGCTGTGTATAACAGCAATTGAAGGCACACCCACTCTACACTGCAGTCACGCTCCCCGCCCCCCCCCCCTCCCGAACGGCGCGAAAATTTTCTATATGCATGCGCGCGTGCATGCGCGCGCGACTTTCGGGGGAGGAGAGCCCAGGAGGAGACGCACTCTGGAGCCCAGGAATGCAGGTTTGGAGGACACATCAGGCGGCAGATTTTGAATCCCGGCAAGGTAAGGCTAAAACAGGCCCCTAAGGAGTCCCTTTAGCCTAGAGACAGATCTGTCTCTCAACCAGCGAGCAGCAGGTAGCCAGCAAACATACATAGATAGGTAGGGGGATCAAGTGATGGGGGGGAAACATTTCAGGGCATCCTGTCCATCAGACATAGTGACCATGGTGCCAATGCAGAGCATACTCAGGCTACCCCCCTTAAGATCTCCCCTGGAGAGCCTGCTGTCGAACCAAGTCCCGCAGGCTCCCCTTTTACCTGCTCCATGCCGCAGGACGTTTTGCAAAACGGTCCAATCTTCTCCCATCTCCGTGGGTAGCGTAGTAGACCTTCAGGCACTGGGGTCCTGGAAGGAGCCGCTGTCCTGGACCTATACAGCACCCTGGCAAACAGGATCTTTTGGTTTAGAAAACTCCAAGTCCTGGGCCCAGGGTCCAGCCCTCTAGAGAGGAGCATTATAGGCAAAACCCCACGGTTTGGGGCCCGGGTACTGTCCACTTTGGCACTGAGGCTCCTTGGACAGATCCGGTTAGCCCGCCTTAATCCCAAGGATGTGGAGGCAAAGCTATTCCGTGACCAACACCTAAGACACTGGCGAAAAAACTGAGGTACTTCCTCTATGGGAGGGGGGTTATATAGGGAGGGGACTTCCTGTTTGAGATTGCCAGTGTCCACACCTGAAGGTACTCCATATAACCCATATAGTAATGAATATGCTGCTCTGTGTCCCGTGATGTACGAGAAAGAAATGTATTCAGCCACATGTCTTTAGTAAAAAAAATCGCAATAATTTTTTTTTTAGCTACCTGGCGTAAACAGCGACACTAATACAGCGATCAGAAAAACCATTGCTTAGTGACGCTGGCAATAGGGGGTGAAAGGGTTAACTAGTGCGGTGATCAAGGGGTTAAACCTTTATTAGGGGGGGTACGGGGCTACCTTGGACCTAACACTTACTGCCTGTCACACTAACTGTCACACTGACACTAAATGCAGTGATCAGTAAATATATGATCACTGCAATCAGTGACAGTGTGACAGGGGGCTGGGGGGGGGGGGCGATCGGAAGTGGTTAATGTGCCTATGTGTGTGGTGTCAGTGTAGTGTTGGTGCGAAATACTATGTGATGTCTTCTCTCCTCTCGTCGGATTGAAAATACCGCCGAGAGGAGAGCGGACATCACTTCCTTTGCCAGTGTTTACATTACACAGGCAGAGGAAGTGCTGGGCGGGGGCTCTGCTGATTCGCTGGGAGTGATCCGGAGGGGACGGACAGAAACCAACAGCCGTCCCCTCATCCCAGATCGCGCCCACAGGTAAAACGACCACCGCATGTAGCGGGGGGGGGTCCCGATCAGACCCCCGACCCGCAACAAGGCAGGGACGTACATGTACGCCCATGTGCCTGTACGTGCCATTCTGTGGACGTACATATACATGCGGCAGTCATTAAGTGGTTAATGTGAACTTAAACTCAAAAAATGTAGATTTGCTTTGTTGTAAGGGAATAGTTAGAAGTATCAATTGTGTCTTAGCAGTACCCAGAAAGATCACCCTTTGTCTTGTATTCCTCCTGTAAAATAACAGTTCACACCCTAGTAATTGAGTCTGCCTAGGCACTGAGTTGTATATACCCTCATAGTTGTACAGTATATTTTCAGTGTTAAACTAGAACACTGCTGCCTTTGACTGCTAGTCTCAGGAGAATTAGATTTGGTGATGTCACTAATGTGTTTCCCATTGTCCTTTATCTGGAGGTTCTGACATGTGGAAGCAAATATCTGCCTCTACCAAGATGTCTGCCTCTACACAAAGACATAATTTAGAACAAGAAAAAACAAGAAAAAAAAAACAGAATTTGAAAATATGCAAATACACATAAAAATATCAAATCTAAGGGTGCTTGAAGTATAGGTAAATTAGCTATATAAAAAGATGTATATACTAAAAATATTTATATAAAGAGATTTGAAGACTTGCTGCGTACACACGATCGGATTTCCTATGGCATAAAATCTGATGAAATTTTCCGTTGGAATTCCGATGAATCTGACATTCATCAGTCTTGCATACACACTATCAGGCTAAATTCTGAATGTCCAAAACGTGGTGACGTAAAACACTACGACAAGCCAAGAAAAATGAATTTCAAAGCTTCCGAACATGCATCAACTTGATTCTGAGCATGCGTGGATTTTTCTCTGATGGAGTTCCACACAGATGATCGGAATTTCCTATCGTTTCTTTTTCTATCAGAAAAATTTAAAACATGTTCTATTTTTTTTCACCGATGGTAAAATGTCTGATGGGGCCCACACACAATCGTTTTTTTCCGATGTAAAAAGTCCATCTGACTTTTTTCATCGGAAAAAATGATTGTGTGTACACGGCATAATACCTACTGGTATCATAGTTACTGGCATCATAGTTATTACATGCTTTGCAAACTCACTGTTATTTTCCCAGCTTTTTCCATCTTCATCAGTAACATTTTTTCAAAGTAGACTAGTCAAGCTATGGACATTTAAATAGTAACACACTCTTATTAAGAAGTAAATGAACCTTAACACAAGCCGTGAAGTTACATCAATATTGAAGCAATGCAACCCCCAAATTCTCAGCAGAAACTTCTCACTTCCTGTCTATAGATAGACATAACAGAAAACAAGGGGATATCACGGGACATGACAGCAATAAAACCTATTTTCTAATTGGGAGGAAGGTTTAGAACATCTGACACAGACAGAACAGGAAGATGAATTCTCATCTACAGGAACACAGGGTGCATTTAAAATCTGAAGAAAGTTTCAACCCTTCCCTGCTCTATCCAAACTAAAAAAAAGGATTGCTTGGAGTCGAGTAATTGCTTCAAATTTTCTAAGTGCTAACTGAAAATTATCCACTTGCGGCCCGCGCTATAGCCGAATGATGGCTACAGCGTGGACCTGAAAAGCCAACCCGCCGTCTTTTGACGACCGCCCCTTAAGGCGTTCCCCACGCGCGCTCCAGAGCGCACAGCGGGGAAGCTTTGTGTTGGCCATGTTGGCCAATCAGAGTGGCCTTTTGCTATGCGATCTGCGCGGCCAATGAGAGATGATCTCATATGTAAACATATGAGATCATCTCTCATTGCCGTTTTACACAGAGACAGCGTCCTGTCTCTGGAGAGGAGTAGACCGATCTGTGTTGCTTGTACATAGGGACACAGATCGGTCACCTCCCCAGTCACCCCCCCACAGTTAGAACACACCTAGGATACACATTTTACACCTTCCTCACCCCCTAGTGTTAATGCCTTCAATGCCAGTCACATTTATACAGTAATTAGTGCATATTTATAGCACTGATCGCAATATAAATGTGAATTGCGCCAAAAATGTGTCAAAGGTGTCCCAATAAAAAGCACAGATCGCCGCCTATTCTAGTAAAACAATTAAATAAAAAATTCTGTCCCCTATTTTGTAGGCACTATAACTTTTGCGCAAACCAGCCGCTTATTGCAATTTTTTTCTGGTCTAGAGCTGGTCTATTAGATTGGGGAAGTGAGAGGGAAGGATGAGGAAGGAGTGCCTTGCTATACTAGGATGGAGCTGTGTGTTTATATTGATTCACTCAATTTAGGGAGACACAGCTTGAGTTCCTGTATACAAGAGCAGCTCTATAGAATGCAAGCATTCTATTTCAGCACACTTTTGAAGCCTCGTACACACGGCCGAGGTTCTCAACAGAAACCAGCGAGAGCCTCGCTGGGAGCCTAATTCTGCCGAGAACCTCGGCCGTGTGTACGGATTCGGCGAGCCCCGCCCGTCTGGAAACCCGTTGAGCAAATAGAGAGCAGGTTCTCTATTTGCTCGACGGCCCGTCGTGATGAATGGCTGGTCGCCTTTCCCGACGGGCTGGTCGCCGAATCTGACGGCCGGCCGAGAACCTCGACGGGCGGAACGATGTGTTCTGCCCGTCGAGGTTCTCTGCCGTGTGTACGGGGCATTAGTCTTCAGTCATTATTCCTGCAGTATCTAAGTGCTTTTTATAAAAATAGAGGCCAGTGAACATAGGTCTACTACTACTGTAAGAAACAGAAATGAAAGGTCAATTACAGTTCTGCTTCTGCATAACAAGTAATAACGCCCAAGATTTTATTAACTGCTGTTTTTAGGGGTTTTATTTTTTCAAAAAAATAATTTTATTATACCACACTCACTAGTCTGCAATAATAATCATTATTCTATGTCTCATTCATCACATAACTACAGCTGTCTATTATTACAAAAAAAAAAACGCTTTATTACAAGAACTTGCTTCTATCATATCAAAGTAGTATGTAATACAAATGCATGAGACTTCTGTAAAAAATATTAGTTATTGCTAGACATCTGCATTAGTTTTCGTCCGAATGCATTTTCGTCCGAATTTCAGGTATTTTCGTTATCGTTTTAACAAACGATAACGAAAGCACAGAAGAATGAAAACCGAAAGAGCCGTAATAAAAAAATGCTTTAATTTAATTTTCGTTGCGGTCATAAGTGGCTAACCTTAACTCTATTAGTCCAATCCTATTCTACATAAAGAGAAAAGATTCAACATAGAGAGAAAAGATTTGACATTATAGAGACATGAAGAAGAGTCGACATAGAGAGAAAAGATTCGCCACAGAGAGAAAAGATTTGACATACAGTAGAGAGACATGAAGGTTCGACTAAGTACCTAAAAACAACTGTAAAGTATGCCTGTAAAAATAGTGCATGTTTCCCATACTTAGAACTCTGCACAAAGTGTAATTTCTGAAGAAAAAAAAGTAATTTAAAAATGACTCGTGGCTATAATGAATTGTCACCTCCCGGCAATTCAGAGAGAATTCATTCATTAAAAAAAGCGTGGGGGTCCCCCCAAATTTAATTACCAGGCCCTTCAGATCTGGTATGGATATTGAGGGGAACCCCGCCATCAATGAAAAAAAAATGATGTGGGGTTCTCCCCAAATATCTATTCCAGACCCTTCAGGTCTGGTGTGGATTTTAAGGGGAACTCCACCCCAAATTAAAAAAAAAATGGTGTGGAGTTCCCCCAAAAATCCACAACAGACCCCTTATCCAAGCACGCAACCTGGCTGGCCGCAGAAAAGAAGGGGGACGAGAGAGCACCCCCCCTCCTGAACTGTACCAGGCCACATGCCCCCAACATGGGGAGGATGTCCCCATGTTGATGGGGACAAGGGCCTCATCCCCACAACCCTTGCCCGTTGGTTGTGGGGGTCTGCGGGCAAGGGGCTTATCAGAAAAAAGTCCTTTATTTAAAAAAAATCCAGCGGTGGTAATCCACTCTCGATCCCTGCTCCAACGTTGTCGGTAACCAGCGACGGGTGATCTTCTCTCCGCCGGGGTCCAGCGATGAGATGTCCACCCAGGTCCGGGATCCAGAGCGCAGCATCGCCGGCCGCCTGTCTCCACCGGAGACAGCCTGGCAAATGCCGCGGCTGGAGCTAGAGACATTTCTTATATAGGTGAGGCGGGGCCACCCACCATGTGACCCCGCCCCTCTGACGCACGGGGAAGCCTGGGCTTTCCTAGTGACGTAGCAGAGGGTGCGTCAGAGGGGAACGGGGTCATGTAACGGGTGGCCCCGCCTCACCTGTATAAGAAATGTCACTAGCTTCAGCCACGTCATTCGCAGGGCTGTCTCCGGTGGAGACAGGCAGCCGGCGATCCTGCGTTAGGGATCTCGGACCGGGATGGACATCTCATTGCTGGACCCCGGTGGAGAGGAGATCACCCGTCGCTGGATACCAACAACGTTGGAGCGGGGACCGAGAGTGTATTACCACCGCTGGATTTTATAAAAAAAATATTTTTAATAAAATACTTTTGTGGCCTGGTACGGTTCAGGAGGGGGGCCGCTCTCTTGTCCCCCCTCTTTTCTGTGGCCAGCCAGGTTGCGTGCTCGGATAAGGGGTCTGGTGTGGATTTTTGGGGGAACTCCACACCATTTGAAATGACACTTTGTGCAGAGACAGTTCTAAGTACAGGAAACATGCGCTATTTTACACGCATACTTTACACCCCCAAAGTTTTTTTGTTTGTTTTTTAAAGATTCTGTCGAATCTTCTTTTTTTCTTTTGTTTTTTTAAAGAATCCTTCGACTCTCCTTTTTTTTTTTTAAATTCCATCGAATTTCTTTTTTTTTTTTTTTTTTTAAGATTCTGTCGAATATTCTTAGAGCATTCGACAGACACCATAAGCCTTCAATGACAGATTCGACCTTAACTAATTTGGATTTTCAGACGAATGCATTTTTTTAACGAAAAACAAAGTAAATAAAAACAAATTTCGGGAGTAACTAAATAAATGTATTTTTCGGACGAAAACAAAATTCCGCGGAGACCACTGTTATCTTTTACAGGACCCCTCACACTAAAGTTGGATATCTCGGTTGTGGCAGCAGCTGCTGCCATTACTGAGATATCCATCTTTAAAGTACCAACGTAAATGTACATGAGCGGGTCCTTAAGTGGTTAATGCCCGGGCAGTCTGCTAGGGTGGATTTATTGCATGTTAATGTGTGTCGCCTTAAGGCTGCCACGGTATCACTCTGGACCAAATATCAGACATGAACCAATTCTGTGACTGAAGGGCACTGCAAAACACAGTAGTGTATTACTGCCTGTTCCTGTGTACTGTAATGCAGGTGCATTGGATGCTCTTCACAACGAATGGCACCACAGTGCACCAACATACATAATTTTCATTACCATAAAACCCTAGTTTTGACCACCAATATCTTTGAAGGGGAGGAGTGTGGTCAATATATATATATATATATATATATATATATATATATATATATATATATATATATATATATATATATATATATATACACACACACTGTTAAACAGTAGACATGTGAAATGTGTTCCAAATTTGTTTTTCTACAAAATTCCAAAAATGTGTTCATTCAGAAAAATGTAAATTAACGAAAACCCGTTTAATGAATTTTTACGGAAATTTGTAAATTCAAATGAGAATCCGAAAATTCAAAGGAACGAAAATCTGAAAATAAAAACAACAATTTAAAAACTCCAAATAATAACTAACTAACTAAATAACTAATAATAATAACTATTACTACATATTAAATTATAGGCATTGGAATTTCCTCTCAAATTTGTCTGTTTATGAACGTAACGAATAGGAATTAATCTGAAGTTATGATGTTTTCCAAAATAACGAATGCAGCATTGAATGGAATGTAACAAATTAATAATAATAAAAACTATGACCGTCGGAGGACCGGGCACGACGTTATGACGTCACGCCCGGTACCCGGAATGCACACAAAATCGCGGCTGAAAGCATTAGATCAGTGAATTTTTTTTCACGATCTAATGCTTTCCAGCCTGGAGGAGAGATGTGGGGTCTTATTGACCCCATATCTCTCCATAAAGAGGACCTGTCACAGTGATTCCTATTACAAGGGATGTTTACATTCCTTGTAATAGGAATAAAAGTGATCAAATTATTTATTTATTTTTTAAAAGTGTAAAAGTAAAAAAAATAAGTAAAAAATAATAATAAGAAGAATAATAAAAAAAAAATTAAAATGCCCCTGTCCCGGTCACTCGCGTGCAGAAGCGAAAACGCATGCAAGTCCCGCCCACATAGGTAAACACCGTTCAAACCCCACATGTCAGGTATCATCGCGTGCAGTAGAGCGTGTGCAACAATTCTAGTACTAGACCTCCTCTGTAACTCAAAAATAGTAACCTGTAAAAAAAAATTAAAGCGTCACCTATGGAGATTTTTAAGTACCGAAGTTTGGCGCCATTCCATGAGTGTGCGCAATTTTAAAGCGTGACATGTTAGGTATCTATTTACACGATGTAACATCATCTTTCACATTATACAAAAAAAATGGGCTAACTTTACTGTTTTATTATTTTTTTATTCATGAAACAGTTTTTTTCCCTAAAAAAAGGCGTTTGAAAAACTATTGCGCAAATACCGTGCAAGAAAAAAGTTGCAATGACTGCCATTTTATTCCCTAGGGTGTCTACTAAAAAAATACATATAATGTTTGGGGATTCTGATTAATTTTCTAGCAAAAAAAGTGTGATTTTTACATGAAGGAGAGAAGTGCCAAAATAGGCCTGGTGATCAAGTGGTTAAACAATAGTCAGTACACACCTGCCATTATTTAAAGTGCCTCTGATTAACCCCCAAATAAAGTTCAGCTGTTCTAGTAGGTCTTTCGTGACATTTTCTTAGTCGCATCCTACAGCAAAAGCCATGGTTCGCAGAGAGCTTCCAAAGCATCAAAGGGATCTCTTTGTTCAAAGGTATCAGTCAGGAGAAGGGTACAAAAAAAGGCATTAGATATACCATGGAACACAGTTAAGACAGTCATCATCAAGTGGAGAAAATTGGGCACAACAGTGACATTACACAGTGACATAAGAACTGGACATCCCTCCAAAAATTCATGAAGAAATTAACAAAAAACTGGTCAGGGAGGCTGCCAAGAAGGCCTACAGCAACATTAAAGGAGCTACAGAAATATCTGGCAAGTACTGGCTGTGTGGTACATGTGACAACAAACCTCTCTTCATATGTCCGGATTATGGGGTAGAATTGCAAGACGGAAGGAAGCCTTTTCTTACAAAGAATAACATCCAAGCCTGGCTACATTTTGCAAAAACATGTCTGAAGTCTCCCAAAAGTGAGAAAATGTGTCTGATGAAACCAAGGTTAAACTTTTTGGCCATAATTCCAAAATATATGAAAAACAAAAAATTATAGGTACAGCGCTAAAAACATCATAACATATATAATAATGTGAAATAATGATAAATGAATATAGGATATCCTATGAATAAGGTGACAAAAAAGGCTGGTGTGATTATAGGAAATAATATTCAGAAGTGATCCAATAAATAAAGTCCATAATCAGTGAAGCTAAACATAAAATCTTCTTCCACCAAAGAACACCCAGTGAATAAGGTTGGCTCCTTACCACAAAGATTGACTGTATATACACCGGTCAGATGAACCTAGGGATAATTAAAGTCTTCCCAGACAGACTTCTCCAGAGCAACAGACAGAACATGTGATGGTTCCACGGCGTTGTTGGATAAAGTATAGGGATGTTTTCAAAGGCTCATGGGAGAGAAAACAAAAAACAACCCATGGTGTAGTACGTAGAGAAAAGGGTTTATTTGACAAAAGAAATGAATGGAAATGCACTCACACTTTAGTTGTAGGTACAGCGCGAATAGTAATGGAAGATTGCGGCGTCTCCTCTGCTTCGTGCTAGTGTATTAGGGCTCCGTGCTGTGTAATCCGTATCTCGTGGACGTGATGACGCACCACTGCTTAGGCCACACCTACGCGCTTCGTCATCAAAAGACGTCGTCGGGGATTGGCTGGCCGATCGCGTCATCACGATGCCCTTAAATAATACACCTGCGCCATCTTTGATAAGGGCGGAAGTCCGGGCTCAATAGGAAAACACATAACGTAGGTGTCAAACACGTACAACGCTATCAACACTTACGGAGCAAAGAGAGTTCAAAAAAGAGAGACTGCCATCTTGTGGAAAAAAAGGAGAACACAGACGGGCCCATAATGAAGCAAGAAAAGCTTGGAAAGGAGGTGCCGCAGCCTTTAACAATAATGCCAATACATGAAATATCTGACATAATTGAAAAGAACAAATAGAGAATACGCAAAATATACCTATTAATAAAATAAGTAAACAATTGAATAAAATTTAATTCATAACGTAAATATGTATTAAAATGAGTAAAATTAATAGAATATGTCTATTAAAAAATAGAAAAATAATATATAAAAATATATAAAAATGTATAAAAAGCATATATAATGTCAGATGTTTTGTCCATGGTGGTGGCAGCATCATGCTTTGGGGTTGTTTTTCTTCAGCTTAGTCAAGTTAGAGGGAAATATGAACAGTTCCAAATACCAGTCAATATTGGCACAAAACCTTCAGGCTTCTGCTAGAAAGCTGAACATGAAAAGGAACTTCATCTTTCAGCATGACAACGACCCAACGCATTCATCCAAATCAACAAAAGAATGGCTTCACCAGAAGAAGATTAACGTTTTGTAATGGTCCAGCCAGAGTCCAGACCTGAATCCGATTGAAAATCTGGGGGGGGGGGTGATCTGAAGAGGTATGTGCACATGAGATGCCCTTGCAATCTGACAGATTTGCAGTGTTTTTGCAAAGAAGAGTGGGCAAATATTGTAAAGTCAAGATGTGCCATGCTCATAGCCAAAAAGACTGCGTGCTGTAAAAAAATCAAAAGGTGCTTCAACAAAGTATTAGTTTAAGGGTATGCACACTTATGCAACCATATTATTTTAGTTTTTTATTTCTACTTCCCTTTACCTAAAAGGTTTCAGTTTGTTGTTCAACTGAGTTGGACAGTTTATAGGTCACATTAAAGGTAAAAAAAAATCTTAAATGATTTATCATTATCAGGTTTTTTTTTTACATCACAGGTGTGTGTAGACTTTTTGGCCCAGATGCACAAAGGAATTACGGCGGCGTATCTTCAGATACGCCGCCGTAATTTAAAATGTGCGCCGTCGTATCTTTGTGCCGATTCTCACAGCAAGATACGCCGGAAAACATGGCTTCAGCCGTCCGGCGTAACTTGCCTACTCCGGCGTATCGTGGGTGCATAGTTACGCTGGGCGCATTAGACGTTCCAATTAAAAATATGCAAATGAGCTAGATACGCCGAATTACGAACGTACATGCGCCCGGCGCATCGATATACGTCGTTTACGTAAGGCGTATGAGCGGCGTAAAGTTACCACTGCTATATGAGGCGCAGGCAATGTTAAGTATAGACATCAGAACAGTGTCGAATTGTACGTCATTTACGTCGCTTGCGTAAGTCGTACGCGAAAGCATTGAGTATTTGCGACGTGATTCAGAGCATGCGCACTGGGATACCTCCACGGACGGCGAATGCATCGTTCGTTTGGCGCGTCATTTACGTGGGGTCACCATTCATTTACATACAACACGCCCACTACCAGCCTACTTTGAATTACGCGGACTTACGCTGGCCCATCTATGCTACACCGCCGTAACTTAGGACGCAAGTGCTTTGTGAATGTGGCACTTGCCTCTCTAAGTTGCGGCAGCGTAGCGTAAATAAGATACGCTATGCCCGCACAAAGATATGCCGCGGTACGTGGATCCGGGTCTTTATATCCACTGTGTATATACCTGTAGGAGCCGCTTGGTGAATTTGAATTCTCTGATCCCCCCCCCCCAACTCCAAGAATGACCTCAGCCCCTCTGACACACCTGGTTAAATACAATTACTGCACATGAGGTAAATACCGTTATCCTGGCTTTGGATTATCACCAAAAATAGACACACACCTGGTAGTGATAAACAAGTTGAATATATTAGCACGGTTTAAAGCATATGGAAACTTACAACACTGTTAAACCTTGCTACAAATAACTAATACATTAGAAAAGACAACCTTCAATATTTAGCAATGGCAGGTAAGGAAGGGCAGAAATCTATATGCCCTTAACACAGGCGCTGAGAGGGTGGAACGAAGACTTGTTAAATTCTCATCCGTGACTTCTCACTTCTCTCTCAGTGATCATCCATGCCACATCAGTTCTCATCCAAGCCACATCAGTTCTCATCCATGCCACATCAGTTATCATCCGTGCCACATCCCTTCCACATCAGTTATCATCTGTGCCATGTCCATGCCACTACAGTGCCACTACAGTGCCCATAAGTGCCTCACAAAAGTGAAATAGGTATTCAAATGCGATTTGAAATGTATGTCTCTAGAACACCTGACGGTGCTCCCTGCATGTTGGGCCTCTGTATGTGGCCTGGCTGTGTAAAAGTCTCACACATGTGTTATCGCAATACTCAGTCAGGATGAGTAGCAGAATATATTTTGGGGTGTCATTTTTGCTATGTATATGCTGTGTGTTAGAAATATTTTATAAACGTTTTCATTTTCTTTTCCGGTTTTCCAAAAACTTGTGGAAAAAAATAACATGTTCAAAAGACTCATTATGCCTCATAGAATATACGTTGGGGTGTTTACTTTCCAATATGGGGTAATTTTTTGGGCGTTTCCATTGTCCTGGTGCTCCAGGACCTTCAAAAGTGCCAGTTGTAGTTAAGAAATTATGGGCCAGATTCACGTACATTGGCGCATTCTTTGACCAGCGTAGCGCACCTCCTTTACGTTAGACCGGCGCAATGTAGAGGCGCAATCACCGTATCCTCTTAGTATTTGCGCAGAAATTAGCGCCGGAGTAACGTTAATTCCGAGGCGTAAAGCGGAGTAATTCAAATTGGGAAGGACGTGGGCGTGTTACATTGAAATGACCCGTGACCCTATGCAAATGAAGGGCCGGCCGGCTCGCGCATGCGCGCATGAAGCAGACCTTGGTCAGCACCTCTGTGCGCATGCTCACAACTCGGGAACGGTGCAATCAGTGAAATTGGAAGTGGACAGGGGCAACTTTGTGAACTACGCAGACAGCATAAATAGACAGACACAAACGCACTTCCTTTGCAAAAGTACATCCCTTTGTATCCCTTCCTATACAGCAAGGTGCTTTTGTTCTGTGATATTTGTTGACTGTTTGATCTAGTGTTTGGTAGAATATATTTGAAAGTGTTTTTTGGTGACTGCTTGTGAGACTTTTTGGTTGATAGATTTTGGTTTGTTTGTTTTGTTGCTTGATTTTTCCAGCTTGTTTTTGTGAGTGATTTTTGTTGATTGTTTGGGAGAGAGTTGTTGTATGAGTATGACTGACAGGAAGAGGAAGTTGAATGTTACTTTGGGGGAGAAACAAATAATTGCCCGGGCCATTACCCAATATGGGCGTTTTCTGCACGGCCCGGAGAGTGCCAACACCACCCCGGCCAGGAGGAGGGAGATTTTGCAGCACATTACTGACCAGGTGAATTCAGCGGGGGGGGGAGACCCGGACACGCGAGGGGATCGAAAAGAAAATCAATGACCTCCGGCGTTTGGTCCGAAAGAAGCTGGCCAAAATGGCAGCCCATGCCAGGGGCAAAGGAGGGGGCCCACCATGCCCTGTTAGGCTGACAGCGGAGGAGCGTGCGGTGGCCCAGACCTTTCATAGACAACAGGTGGAGGGCCTGCCTGGTTATGACTCCAGTCATGAAGCCGTGATGCCAGGTAAGTTTTTTTTGCCCTATCAGGTGTGTAGCATGTGGGGGGGAAGGGAATATGTGGCAAGTGTGTGGATCCTCCAACCTGTGAATGTTTTGTGTCATCCACAGATGTGCAGGAGGGTGCTGGGCCATCTGGCCTGACCGCACCATCCCCAGGACAGCAGCCTGATGAGGACCCCCCAACAAGGCCGGAGTCCTCGGAGGAGGTTGAAGAGGAGGAGGTTGAGGAGGAGGAGTTTGAGGAGGAGGAGGATGTCATGTCAGCCAGTGGATTGTTATTTTTGGAGGAGTCTTCATCTCTGGCTGGCAGCAGCCAGCCCTCCATAAGGGCTAGCCCCTCCCACTCCTCCCCCAACATGGCTCCCCTCCCAAGGGGCTCCCCTTCTCCCCAGCCACAAGCCTCAGCTGGAGGCAGGAAGTCGTCCCAGAAGACCAGGGGGGTGGCCGAGGTTCTGCCCGCCAATCTGAGAAGGGACCAGGCCCTTCAGACCCGCCATCTGGGACAGGTCAGCCAGACTTTGGTGCGGATGGAGGAGAGCCTTTCCTCCATAAAGGATACGCTTGGGGACCTGGACTGCCACTCCCGGGCTCTTACAAACTGCCTAAACATACTGCAGACTACAACAGCAGACGTTGGGCAGGATATGAGGGCCCTCACCCAGGCTATCCAGGCCAACACGGCAACACTAAGTGCTGGCCTGACCAGAATTGCCGTGGCCTTGGAGGGCAGGCCACCAGGTGGGCAGAGACCAGGGGCTGCTTCTCCTTCCCCGGATTACCCCCCCCCCCATGAGTCTCCCCTGAGGAGCCGGGGCCATGGCCGTGGGCGCCCCAGGCGTGGCTCACGCCAGCCGCATTAATTTGTTTCCCCCCGTTTTTTTTTCAGGTTTTTTTTTTTTATGCCTTTTTTTTTTGCTGGAAATTTTTTTTTTTTTTGCTGGACAATTTTTTTTTTGTTGTGAATGTTTTTGGAATGTGGGGGTGATATTCCTGCCGGAAAAGGGGTGTCACCCTCAGTTTTGGTGGAGAAGGGTTCCCCAGGACCAGGGAGAAGTGATCCCCAGGTCCGTGTGAATGGTGTATGAATGTACAGTGACATAATTGGAGCCATGGCGTGGCGTTGCTGCTCACAAGTCCAGCATGGTGGGCTTGTGCTAATCCAATTTGATGAGGATGTGATGTGTCTGTGCTAGGGACCACAGTGGTGTGCATGCATGCATTCTCATTGTGCCATGATTAATGTGTGTGTTTAACGTGCAAAGATGCCTAATGTGAGCTGTTTCCTGGCTGCGCTTCCCTCAGAAGACGGGGTAACCTCGGTTAGGGAGGGATTGTCTGGCTCAGGGGTCAGGTCATCACATAGGTCAATCTGCAGGCCCTTTCTCACTGCAAAGTTGTGCAGCAGGCAACATGCACCGATGATCTGGCACACAAAGTTTGGGGAATACAACAGGGTCCCCCCAGACTTATCCAGGCATCGGAAACGTGACTTCAGGAGGCCAAAGGTGCGCTCCACCACTGCACGTGTTTGGGCGTGGGCTTCATTGTATCTTTCCTCTCCTGGTGTTTAGGGGTTCCGGATAGGAGTCATGAGATGAGTCCCAGTGCATATGCAGAGTCACCTGTAAGGGAAAAGACAGGAGGATGTTAGTCATGCATGTGCCCCTTGTGATGTGTGCATCATGGGGGGGGACAGTCATGCCTGCCACCCATGTCACTCACCAACCAGCCAGGTGTCCCCATACACATTCTGTTCGAATTCCATTCGGATGGGGCTCTGATTGTAGATGTAGCTGTCATGGCTGGATCCGGGGTGTTTGGCACGGACGTGCCATATGAGGCCTTGGGCATCGACTATCACCTGTACGTTGATGGAATGCCAATGCTTCCGATTGCGGTATATGTGCTCTGCCTCATGGGGGGGCAGGAGTGCCACATGTGTGCAATCAATGGCCCCCACGGTGCGTGGGAATCTGGCAATTCTGTAGAAATCTGTCATTGCCTTCACCCGAAGGTCCTCAGTGGTGGGTTTGATGATTTGGTTGGCCATGCGTCTGAGGATTGCAGGGACAACCTGGTACACACATCTGCTCATGGAGGATTATGACATCCCAGCCACCACTCCACTTGTTCTTTGAAAAGAGCCACTGGCAAGGAAATGGAGTGTTGCCATGACCTTGACCAGTGGCTGCACTGCATGTGAGCGGTGTGTTGGGCTGGTGATGTCCTCCTGCACGGTTGTGGTTAATTTCAGGATGGCATGAGGGGTGAATCTGAAAAATACACCTCAGAATCACTCATGCCAAAGAGGTCTATGCGGGTGCGGTATATCCTCTCCCGTGCCCTCCTCCGTGCCCTCCTCCTTCTTTGCTCCTCTAAAGTCAGTAGTATAGCTACTAGTATAGCACACTAGTATAGTGTGACTGCTGAGCTCCTCACTAACAGTGTTGCTTTCTCTGACATGTAGACGGATTGTCTAATTTTATACCACCTTTTATATGGTCTAATTTTAGACAGGACGTGCAGCTGTTGCGCACAGCGCGTAGCCTGCGCTGCAACAATGTTCTTTTGTGGATCCCCGTAACTCCCTCATTAGCATATTTGAATAGCAAATCAATGGTGTGTCTAGCGCAGTTTTGCACGGACGGATGCGCCTGTCTATCGAAATTACGCCGGGCAAAAAAAATAGATTTCTTGCGTATCTCGTTTTGGGGATGCGGCGCATCGAAACGCATGCGCAAATTTAGACTTACGCCGCGCATCTCCTGTAACGTCGGCGTAATCGCTCTGTGAATCTGGCCCTATATGTGTAATTTATGCTCCTAGAAAGCCTGATGGTGCTTCCTGCATATTGGGCCTCTGTATGTGGCCAGGCTCTGTAAAAGTCTCATACATGTGGTTTCGCCATACTCAGAAGAATGTATTTTGGGATGTAATTTGTGGTATGCATATGCTGTGTGAGAGAAAAAACTTGTTACTATGACAATTTTGTAAAGAAAAAAGACGCAAAAAAAAAAAAAAAATGGCAAAGAACTGTGGGGAAAAAATCACAACTTCAAAAAACTCACCATGTCTCTTACTAAATACCTTGGAATGTCTACTTTCTAAAAAGTGGTCTTTTGGGGGATATTTGTACTGTCCTGGCTTGTTAGGGTCTCAAGAAATGGGATAGGCCGTCAGTACATCAAGTGATTAATTTTCAATGATTGGCACCATAGCTTGTAGACTCTACACAAAGACCAAATAATTTACATTGCTTTTGGTTATTTTTACAAAAGATATGTAGCAGTATATATTTGGCCAAAATTTATGAAGAAAAATGACTCATTTGCAAAATTTTATAACAGAAACTACTATATATTTTTTTTGTTTCATTTATAGTGCAACAAAAAAAAACCAGAGGTAATCAAATACCACTAAAAGAAAGCTCTATTTGTGTGAAAAAAAAACTATGGGTACAGTTTTGCATGAGTAATTGTCATTCAAAATGTGAGAGCACCGAAAGCTGAAAATAGGTCTGGTTAGGAAGCCCTTAAACATATAGGAACCAGATACTAAAATTCATAGGTTGAAATTGTAAGCAAAACAGGGGACATAATAACACTGACCCCATATGGTATTAACCATTTTTGGGCAATGACATTCCTGTCTGGTTTGTTGACATGCAGCAGCAAGGGAAATGTCATTTGTGACAGGAGTAGCAGCTGGAGACAATCGGCGTACCATGGAAGGTCTTGTCATTGAGGCGTGATTTATCTTCTTTGACAAATTATGTTTTTCCACATTGGCACATGTATGTCATGGCAATGCTCATTTCCCATACCATTTATTTCGAAAAGCTTGTAAACTGGCAAAAAAATTACAAGATTTGTCTCTCACGTACTTCAATAGGAATACTGTTTATGTCTTAGTACATACCGAAGATAATGTTTCATTTCATAACATGAACTGGATTATGGTATATTCCCAGTGGATGATTCTATCATTTTCATTGTATTCTGATGCTTGTTACTGATGTAATTACAAAAATGTGTTAAAAAACTTTTATTGTTTAAAAACAAAGATACGCTATGCTTGAGGTTTGCAGATTTCCCACCGGGTTCAGAGAATATCCAGAAAACTGAAATTTGCTCAGCTCGCTTATCCCTAAGGCCGCGTACACACGACCAAATAAATCTGTTCAAATTGGTCTGACAGACCGATTTGATCAGATTTGTCTGCTGGGCTGTTTTGGTTTGATCGCTGTACACACGATCAAACCAAAATCCCCGCCGGCAGACAGCGGGGTGACGTGGCGATGACGTTGACGCCGCCACATCACCGCACCAGGAAGTAAAACACTTCCGCGCATGCGTCGAATCCATTCGACTCATGTGCGGGCAGATATGTCTTTAAAATCTGTCTGCTGGAAAAATCTGTCTGTCCGCCCGTACACACGATCGAATCTGTCTGCTGAAACGGTCTGTCAGACCGTTTCCAGCAGATAGATTTGATCGTGTATACGCGGCCTAATAGGTGGATAGATATTGCCAAATGGCATAACAAATGTTTTTAGCATGGAGCTATTTATTTAGACATGGTATCCAGAATGTTTAAAAAAAATAAAAAAAAATAATAATAATAAAATAAAAATTACATTTTATTTCCTAAAGTTTACAATAATAGTTGATGTATAAGAACGTGTTTGAAGAAAACATATCTATACTATGTGAAAAAATAGAGAAAAAGTTGCGCTACTAGAATGCTAAAATAAAAAGTGTATAAGCAGCCTACATCAACGATAAGACAAATCGAAATAAACATACAAAATAGAAAATGTGGCGCTATAACAACACACCGATTCCACACAAATGTGGAAGTATGTCTCTTACCCAAAGTATATAAGTTGTGAAATACAATATATTGTGAAACATAAACATATAATAATGAATGTGGTAGATACACCTCAAAGACAGTCCTATGAGGGACCGTGTATGGTGAAGGTGGGACACCTTAGAGCCTAAAAAGACCTAAAGTAAGTCCAGGTAATATTAGCAATATATCTCTAAAAAGAGTCCGTGAGAGCATTCACGATGGGAGCTGTCATTCCAATGGAGGAGAGCAAAGGATCAACCATACATTCTAGGGTAATCGGGAAAATTAGACACTCTTACCGCATTCGGTGGACACACTGACCGGTGGTAGTATGTCAAATGGGCAAAAGATAGATCCTCAGCCTGGTATGGTTCATGTAGGACACATCCGGTGCCATCTACAGGAATCCCAAAGTTCTTTGGTCTCACCCTTCCAGGATAGCAGGGAGGTTTCTCATGAAGTTTGAAGTCATATGGAAGCACATGGAAAAAATAAAGGGAGGCTCCACATAGTGCGGTTAAAACCCAAATGATAGGGTATGGGGGCTTTAATAGTAATAGCAGGTATATAACAATACCATAAAAAATAATTAAAATAATGTACAGAGTACGAGCCAGATGAAAGAGCAGGTACAGGTGATCACATAAATAAAGCGTGGTGAATGGATATGTGGCTGCAGGCCATGTATTCATTCACCACGCTTTATTTATGTGATCATGTGATTTATGTGATCACCTGTACCTGCTCTTTCATCTGTACTACCACCGGTCAGTGTGTCCACCGAATCCGGTAAGAGTGTTTAATTTTCCCGATTACCCTGGAATGTATGGTTGATCCTTTGCTCTCCTCCATTGGAATGACAGCTCCCATCGTGAATGCTCTCACCGGACTCTTTTTAGAGATATATTGCTAATATTACCTGGACTTACTTTAGGTCTTTTTAGGCTCTAAGGTGTCCCACCTTCACCATACACGGTCTCTCATAGGACTGTCTTTGAGGTGTATCTACCACATTCATTATTATATGTTTATGTTTCACAATATATTGTATTTCACAATTTATATACTTTGGGTAAGAGACATACTCCCACATTTGTGTGGAATCGGTGTGTCTTTATAGCGCCACATTTTCTATTTTGTATATCTATACTATGCATTTGCTCTTCTCTTACAATCTATAAAAATAGGAATCCAATCTAAAAAATAGGCATCTAAAAAAGTTTTCAATAGGATTTTAAAAAGTATTATATATTTTTAAGTTACCCAAGTGTTATTTCCTAATTTGAAAAGAACAAATATATTGATGTGTTCACTTAGCTGTGCTTATTATTTACTGACACTAGAAAATAAATGTGAACTCATGATGATCAAAAGCTGACAAGGGAGGTGTAAAGCGACTGAACATTCTCGGCTTCAATATACTGTAGAATGAAAAGAGAAATACTATACATTCTTTGTCCTGAGCGAGATCTCTATTGTGTAAGTAATGCAGATCCAGCAATGGAAATCGTATATAAGAACAGCTGTGTTTGTCATTCCACTGTACTAACGCCTCACCAGAGACACCCAGGCAAAATGGGAAAGGTAAAAGATTTTGTTATTTTAAATGATCAAATAACTATGTTAGTTAGGTATGTTAATATTTTGTAGTTTTACAGCTAAATACAACCAAATCTGGTCAGCACAAGTAATTTATTAATGATAGTCTAATATACATGCTACAGTATAAGTAATGAAGTATTAGGCAAAATGTTTTGGGTTAGTAGTTAAAGCTATAGACACATTGTTTTCAGAAATTACCTGACCACTCTATAATATATTTTAGGATGATTAGCAAAAGCATACCTATCGGTCTGACAATATTTTTATCATTGTCTGTGTGGTTGATTTACTAAAAGTAGAGTGTGCAAAATCTGGTGCAGCTGTGTATGGTAGCCAATCAGCTTCTAAGTTCAGCTTGTTTACATTTTTATATTTTTTTCATGGGCAAAGGATGTGATGGAAAATCCCAAGTAGGGGCCACATACAGAAATAAGAATGTACCACAAATGTTATCTCTTACCTACTTACGTAATACATAGGCTGGAGTTGGACTTTGACAATAATAAATTGTCCCCAATGATAGATTTGGTCTCATTTTTAGACGCAGTTCTCTTTATGTAACATAATTTGTAAGTTACCATGTAACTATTATGAGTGACAAGTGTAATACTGGCTAGGTTATCATTATACAATAGACAGCTGTGTAAAATACAGAGCAATCCACACCATTTGAATGGTTAATAGCAAATACAAGTTTAATTTTGCATGTTTAGATGCAATAAAAACTTATGAGTATTTGTTTTTTTACTGACTAAAACCTAAAATGTTTTAAAATGTAAATTTCTGGACAGTTGGGGGCCTTGTTTCTGTTCCTAGTAGAGGGACCTCTGCTCCCTGCCATTCTTCAGCAGTCAGAATGAAGAGAAATCATCTACTTTCTAGCAGAATTTTTGAGATTAAATATGATGCCAGTATATGTTTAGATTGATTTAATGAATACAGAACATCAGTAGAGTAAAACAACAAAAGATATTTTGAGGTTATATTTTTAATACCCAAGAGTAGCGGAGATCATTGCAAGCTTTGACATGTCTTGCTGTGTATAACAAGGGAAGACACTGGAAAATATGGCATGTACATTTACATATATGAGTAAACTTATGGAGGATCCTTTAGATAGGCTCCTAAATTAATGTATACAGATTTATTCAATAAAATAAAAAACAGCATGGACAATGCCAGAACAAAAAACTCACCAATAAACAATGATATTCTAGGGTTCTTTACTAACTTATGCTTGATTTATTGGAATAGGTATTTGTACTTTACAACTCATTATTTTTGTTTGCTCTTCTTTATTTAATAATATATAATCACTTTTGTGGGCGTGACAATGTAGCCAACAGTGAGGCATTTGTGGAAGTTATAAAAAAATAGAAGCAGCATGTTGCTACTCTTAGCATGTAATTGTTTCAAGCTATGAGTAGCAATTGTAATTGTGATAGTGGTGGGGACATAACGTACTTCTAACTGGACCCTAATATACTTCTCATTCACATATTCTAAATAACCATGGTTTGACAAGAGAAAGACCCCAGGAGCTCTGATCAGCGATTACTACCTGGCCTCAACAACTGAATTACAGAACAAAATAGCCAGGGCTGTTTAAAGCTGTGAGCATAAATAAGCACATCCATTGGTTACTTGTGGTTAGTGATAGATAATCCTAGGTTCCAGATACCTGGCCGAAGCTATCCACAGGTATACTTAAGCCCTGTACACACGATCAGTTTGTCTGATGAAAACGGACCGATGGACCATTTCCATTGGATAAACCGATCATGTGTGGGCCCCATTGGTTTGTTTTCCATCAGTAAAAAATAATAGAACATGTTTTAAAAAAAACTGATAGAAAAAAAACGATCAGTGTTTTTCCTCACGAACTCCATCAGAGAAAAATCCATGCTTGCTCAGAATCAAGTCGACGCATGCTCGGAAGCATTGACCTTCATTTTTCTCAGCACGTCGTAGTGTTTTACGTCAGTGCGTTGGACACAGTTGGATTTTTGACTGATGGTGTGTAGACAAGACTGATGAAAGTCTGCTTCATCGGATATCCGATGAAAAAATCCATTGGATTAGATTCCATCAGATATCCAATCGTGTGTACAGGGCTTTATGGCACCATGGTCATTTGGATGTGTGATTGAGGTCTAATGCCACTTACACACGATCGGAATTTGCGATGGCCTAAAATCCGATGAAATTTTTCATCAGAATTCCATTCAAGCTGACCATCCAAAACGTGGTGACGTAAAACACTACGATTAGAAAAATTAAGTTCAATGCTTCCTAGCATGCGTCGACTTGATTCTGAGCATGCGGGGGTTTTTTCACCGTCTGAGTTGCACACAGACGATAGGAATTTTCTATCAGTTTTTTTTTCTATCGGAAAAAAATAAAACATGTTCTATTTCTAAACACAGACGAAAAACAGTCCAACGGGGCCCACACACGATTGGAATTTGTGTGTACGCGGCATTGTGTGTACGCGGAGTTCTAGCTGTGGTTTAGGAGATCAGCTACTTTTCATATTAACATCCCTCTTTCAATAACTGTGAATATGCTATATTTACAAATCTACAAAGAATAAAAACAACAGAATGTTTTGTTTACTGCTGATTATTGCAGAATGGTTTATAATTATAAAATTTGAACGCAAGAGGCAATATTTAATGTCATCTAACAGTAATCCATAATAAATATTTGCTTTATTGAAATTTCAGATCATCTTCTACGAGGACAAGAACTTCCAGGGCCGCTCTTATGAGTGCAGCTCTGATTGTTCTGACCTCCACTCTTACTTCAATCGTTGCAACTCCATCCGTGTAGAAAATGGAAACTGGATGCTTTATGAGCATCCCAACTACACCGGACATCAATATTTCTTGAGGAGGGGAGAGTATCCTGATTTTCAACAGTGGATGGGATTGAATGACTCCATTAGGTCTTGTCGCGTCATCCCTCAGGTATAATTTTTTTTTATATACTAAAGGTTACCTTTACTAACGGAAAACTAATTTGGTTCTGAAAATGCTTGTTAAACACTAGTCTTTAGCTTTAGTACTTTGGAACACTGATCTGGATCAAGCATTAATATTAGCAAAGTCAGAATGAAGTCAAAACTCCTAAGGTGCATATTGCTTAGGAGCTAAATAAAACCACTGAATCAACATGAAAGTAGTACGGTATTTACAGAAATAAATGCCGGTGATCTGCCAATATGGTTGCGGCTATCCAGATGGTTCCTGTAAGGACTGCGCAGGCGCAATCCTTGCCGACGGAAATCTCCAAACTCGGCCGGCATCCAGGGCAACGTAGATTTTGAGGAAAGTGGCCAGTCGGCCTCACGTCCTCGCTTCACTCGGACGGGTCGCTCTTTTTTTAACATCCTCCAATCCACGGGGATGTTAAAGAATGAGCCTGGATGCCGGCAGAGGTTCGGAGATTTCCGTCGGCAAGGATTGCGCCTGCGCAGTCCTTACAGGAACCATCTGGATAGAGGAACCATACCGACAAGTCACCGGCAATGGCAGTTAAAGAGTAAAGAGATTTGCTCCCTCATTTTTAACCATTGACAGGCATCTCAGTTAAAGGGAGCCAGGTATAAGATAAGATAAAAAACCATTAGGATATATTTTCAGCCATTTTTAATAAAACTGATGAATAGAAAGGGGAGAACATGTACTGACCTTTTTTTCTGATATCGCTACTTACCTGGTGGTTTCTGTTTTCATTATTTACCTGGAACAAGCATGTAACTGATGGAATCAGTGCAAAGTCATAAAAGATTTGCATATTTATTCTGGGTCAGTGTTTCAAAATGTATTGAATCCAGTCAACTAGCATTTTTAGAGGGGAAGTCAGCAATAACAACCTCCATTTTCTCTAAGTATAGATTTCCTTTAGATGTTTTTAGGTCTAATGAGCTAAGTTCCAGGAACTTTTATATATTTTTATCAATCTATATATATTTCAGAACGTATAATACACTTATATTAAAACTGAGGCAAGAATGTAGCAGTCATAATATCACTTTTTGTCCCAGGTTACTGCTTTCTTTTCTCTTTAGTTTTCTTTGTGCCACTTTTTGTAAGGCTGCCCTACCATGCCAAATCTATAGAAACAGACACACATAAACAATGTAGTGCGTGTGCGCAGGCCTTCAGCCAATATAAAATCGATTTTTGAAATACTAAAAGATTTTTGACTTACAATGCATGTTTCTCCATCAGCACCGTGGATCATTTAGGCTCAGGATTTATGAAAGGGAAGAATTCAGAGGTCAGATGATGGAGTTCACTGAAGATTGTCCTCAAGTCCATGAAGAATTCAACTACCATGATATCCACTCCTGTAATGTCCTTGAAGGACACTGGATCCTCTATGAGCAACCCAACTACAGGGGACGTCAGTACTACCTGAGACCCGGAGAATACAGAAGATACACTGAGTGGGGAGCAGTTACTCCTAGAGTTGGTTCTTTCAGGAGAGTCCAGGAAATGTTTTAAAGACAGCATTGCTGCTGTGATAATCAATACATCCAATAAAAATAAAGTATACAAAAAAAAAGTACAAGTTGATTTTATTGAAGAATTTGAAATTACTAATATAGTAAATAGAAGCCAACGAGGAACCAGCATTTAGTTAAAATGACTGTAGTTAAAATAGGCCACTTTATTATTTAATTGAAAAATAGATACTTAAGTATTTACAAAAACATTTTTACATTCATAATAGCAGACACCCTAGGCACGAAACCAGTGCACCTTAGTACATTAACATTTTAGGCTTTTCATAGTACTGTCTAGCTATAGTAAAACTATATGATTTAAGCATGGGTGGTAAAGAGCACTGGATCCTCCAAGCCTATATGATATAGCCAATACATCCATATGCCAAGACATCCAAACATCATACATTAAACAAGAAAATGCAATCCCCCAAAAAAATATGAGGCCAAAAATTTTCAGAATTGCATTAATTTACAACACAAGCAAACAATGGTCCAAGAAGAATTTGATTATGTGCATTACATCCTTTAACATTACATTGCAATTTAGGTCCCTTTCACACTTATATGACTTCAACGTTGTGTGATTTTACCGCGATTTTGACGCGATTCGCGGCCGCGATTTCAATGAATGCCTGTGTAAGTGGCATCAAAATCGGACCAAAGTAGTGCAAGGACTACTTTGAAGTCGGCACTACTTAAAATCGTGCTAGTATGAATGGTAGTCATTGAAAATAATGGAGAATGACTTGTCATACGATTTTGCAGTCCAAAATCGTGGGACAAGTCGTATAAGTGTGAAAGGAGACTTAATTGTACCAGCAATAAGGTGCAGCATACATAAAACTTGTATTAACCACTTGCCGACCACCGGCTGTCGTTTGAGTGCGGCAGAATGGCACTCCTGCGCAAATCGCCATAGCTGTATGACGGGCGCTTTAACCACTTAACCCCCGGACCATATTGCTGCCCAATGACCAGAGCACTTTTTGTGATTCGGCACTGCGTCGTTTTAACTGACAAGTGCGTGGTCGTGCGACGTGACTCCCAAAAAAAATTGGTGTCCTTTTTTTCCCACAAATAGAGCTTTCTTTTGGTGGTATTTGATTATCTCTGCGGTTTTTATTTTTTGCGCTATAAACAAAAAATAGAGCGACAATTTTGAAAAAAAATCAATATTTTTTTTCTCAGTTTAGGCCGATACGTATTCTTCTACATATTTTTTGTAAAAAAAAATCATAATAAGCATTTATTGATTGGTTTGCACAAACGTTATGGCATTTACAAAATAGGGCGTAGTTTTAAGGCATTTTTATTAATATTTTTTTTTACCAGTAATGGCGGCGATCAGCATTTTTTGTCAGTACTGCGACATTATGGCGGGCACTTCGGACACTTTTGACACATTTTTGGGACCATTGGCATTTTTTTAGCGATCAATGCTATAAAAATGCATTGGATTACTATAAAAATGCCATTGGCAGTGAAGGGGTTAACACTAGGGGGCAGGGAAGGGGTTAAGTGTGTTCCTGGGTGTGTTCTAACTGTATGGGGGGGTGGACTCACTATGGGAAATCACTGATCTTCCGTTCATACATTGTATGAACGGAAGATCAGCATTTTCCCGCTGACAGGACCGGGAGCTTTGTGTTAACACACAAAGCTCCCGGTCCCCGCTCTGTAACGAACGAGCGTGCATGCCCGGCGGCGATCGTGCCTACCGGGCACGCGCACGGGACTCGGGGGCGAGCGGGGGCGCGCGAGCCGGTTGCGCGCACATGCCGCCTAGTGGCTGCTTAAAAGCGGACGTATAGCTACGGGCTCTCGCCCAGGAGAGCCGACCTGCCACAGTAAAATGACGGAGGCAGGTCGGCAAGCAGTTGAGTATATGGAGCGTGCGCACGCGTGCGCCACGTCACTTAGGAGATCTCCGTTCTGTCAGGGGTGAGCAGACTGATCTGTTGTTCCTACTGCTTAGGAACAACAATCGGTCTCCTCCCCCAGGCAGTCCCATTCCCCCCACAGTTAGAAACACTCCCTAGGAGACACATTTAACCCCTTATCGCCCCCTAGTGTTAACTCCTTCCCTGCCAATTAAATTTTTACAGCAATCAGTGGCTATTTTTTATCTCTGATTGCTGTACAAATGTCAATGGTCCCAAAATAGTGTCAAACGTGTCTGATCTGTCCACCGCAATGTTAAAGTCCGGATAAAAATCGCCACCATTACTGAAAAAAAATTATAATAAAAATGCCATAAATCTATCCCCTATTTTAGACGCTATGGCCCGGATTCACATACATTGGCGCATATATAATGCCACCGTAGCATATCTTCTTTACGCTACGCCGGCGCAACGCAGAGAGGGAAGCAGGGAATTCACAAAACAAGTGCTCCCAACGTTGCGCCGGCGTAGTGTATAGTCGTAGGCGTAAGTCAGCGTAAGGCTGCATTCACACCTGAGCGTTTTGTCGCCTGAAGCATGAAGCTCGTTTTTTCCCCTCTAGCGTTTTGGCTAGAGGGGAAAAAAATCTATTGTTCTCAATGGAGATGGTTTACATCTCCACTCCAAAACGCCTGACGCCGAACGCCTGAAGCTCAAACAAGTTCTAAACCCTTTTTTGTCGCTCGAATTGAGCGTATTTGGGCGTTTCTGTTTTTTAACATTGGTGACCCTAGACCTGTCCAAATTTGCATCAAAACGAGGTAAAAAAAACAGCGTAAAAATCGCAGCAAAAACGGCGCAAATATCATGACAAAACACGGTAAAAAACATCGCAAAATCGCGGCAAACGCTACGCTCAGGTGTGAATGCAGCCTTAAAGAAAGGTGTATTTGGATGTAAAAAACAAAGAGGTGAATTTTGTTAGGGAGCTACATGGCACGAGCGCGCAATTGTTATTGTGCGTATTTTTGTTGTGAAAAGGTGTGATTTTGTTGTATTATGGGGAAGTAGTGTGAATTTGGGCAAAAAAGGGTAAATTTTAGGGGTTTAAAAAAACAGAGGGAGAGATGGCTGCGAAGGTGACGACCAACTACATAGACTTTGCTGGGGCTTTGAACCCAGGTCATATCACATGGAGGACGGGCACAATACTGTTGAGCCATAACCTCTTCAAGTATATAGCAGTGCTCCGGGTAATTATGACATGTTAATTTACTGCACGTCTGTTTTAGCTATATATACAGGGTGGGCCATTCATATGGATACACCTTAATAAAATGGGAATGGTTGGTGATATTACCGTAACTTCCTGTTTGTGGCACATTTGTATATGTGAGGGGGGAAACTATTCAAGATGGGTGGTAACCATGGCGGCCATTTTGAAGTCGGCCATTTTGAATCCAACTTTGCTTTTTTCAATAGGAAAAGGGTCATGTGACACATCAAACTTATTGGGTCTGATGGTCCTAAAAATGTGTCAAAAGTGGCCGATATGTCCGCCGCAATGTCACGATCACAATAAAAATCGCAGATGGTCGCCATTACTAGTAAAAAAAAATTTTTTTTAAAAATCTATCCCCTATTTTGTAGACGCTATAACTTTTGCGCAAAGCAATCAATATACGCTTTTGCGATTTTTTTTGCCAAAAGTATGTAGCAGAATACCTATCGGCCTAAACTCTGTAAAAAAAAATCTATAGATTTTTTGGGAGATATTTGTTGTAGCAAAAAGAAAAAAATTCAAATATTGATATTTTTTTCAAAATTGTGGCTCTATTTTTTGTTTATAGCGCAAAAAATCATCCAATAGCACTTAGGCTGCATTCACACCTGAGCGTTTTGTCGCCTTAAGCATGAAGCTTCAAAATGCTAGAGGGGAAAAAATCTATTATTCTCAATGGAGATGGTTCACATCTCCACTCCAAAATGGCTGACGCTGAATGCCTGAAGCTCAAACAAGTTCTGGACCCTTTTTTGTCGCTCGAATTGAGCGTATTTGGGCGTTTTTCTGTTTTTTTTAACATTGGTGACCCTAGACCTGTCCAAATTCGCGTCAAAACGCGGTAAAAAAACAGCAAAAACGGCGCAAATATCGTGACAAAACGCGGTAAAAAACATCGTAAAATCGCGGCAAACGCTACGCTCAGGTGTGAATGCAGCCTTAGTCAAAGTAGGTGGAAGTGGGCTGGAAGTGGGCGTGATACATTTAAATGAATTGTGACTCCATGCAAATGATGGGCCGAGTTTCAAACAAGTACTTAAAATGAACTGCGCATGCATCGTACCTTGGACGCATCCCAGTGCGCATGCTCACAATCACATCAAAACAACTGGCTAAGATACGTCAAATCACTGCCTACGATGTGAACGTAACCTACACCCAGCCCTATTCACGTACAACGTAAACTACGTAAAATTAAACGCCGTTCGTTCCCTGGTCCATACCTTTGCATGAATTGCGCCTCCAATATGGGGAACAACTTTACGCCAGACGTAAACCTTACGCAAATCGCTTAAAACATGCGCCGGGCACAAGTACGTTCGTGAATCGGCGTATCTCCCCCTTATTTGCATATTTGCATCGAAAATCAATGGGAGTGCCAAATGCGTCCAGCGTAACTATGCGCCCACTATAAGCCGGCGTAGGTAAGTTACATCGGTCAGATGAAGTCAGTTTTTAGGCGTATCTTAGTTCTGTTGGCACAGTGCACAGATACGACGGCGCATATTTACACTTACGCGGCGTATCCCGAGATACGTCGGAGTAAGTGCTTTGTGAATCCGGGCCTATAAGTTTTGTGCAAACCAATCAATATACACTTATTGCAAGTTTATTTACCAAAAATATTTATAAGAATATATATCAGCCTAAACTGAGGAAGAAATTCATTTTTTATATATTTTTTGGGGATACTTGTTATAGCAAAAAATGAAAAATAATTGTGTTTTTTTCAAAATCATCACTATTGCATGACCGCACAATTGTCAGTTAAAGCAATGCTATGCAGTACTGCAAAAAGTCGCCTGTTCAGGAAGGGGGTATTTTTTTCGGGGCTAAAGTGATTAAGTTAAGACATTACGTAGCACTCATAATTATTTAATGTATATACAGTACCTTTAATGTATTAAATCAAATTACACAAAAGTATATGCAATAAAATACTTATTAACTATGGAAATGCACATAAGCACAATAAACTCACATAAACATAATTAAGCACTTGCCGACCAGCCACCGTCAATATACTACGGCAAGGTGGCACAATCCTGCAGATCGCCGTAGGTGTACGTCAGCTCGGGAACTCGCTTTTGTGTGTGCACATTGGCCAGCAGGAGAGCCAATCAGAGGACTTGGTGGACTCAATGTACACTGGCCACAGTGACAGAACGGGGATCTGCCTGTGTAAATAAGGCAAATCTCCTTTTTGTCGGGGGAGATCACACAGATCCTGTCTTTCTGCTAAGCAGGAAGATGGATCTGTGTGTTTCCCTGGTCACACAGTCCCTCATACAGTTAGAAAACACAAACAGGGAACACATTTAACCCCTTGATTGCCCCTGATGTAAACCCCTTCCCTGCCAGTGTCATAAATACAATAACGGTGCATATTTTTAGCACTGATTAATGTAATAATGTCACTGGTTCGCAAAAAAGTGTCAAAAATGTCAGTTATGTGTCCAATCTGTCTGCTGCAATGTCACAGTTCAGCTAAAAAATCGCAGATTAGTAGTAAACAATAATAAAATTAAAATTCCATAAAGCTATCCCCTATTTTGTAGACACGATAACTTTTGCGAAAACCAATCAATATATACTTATTGGGGATTCGTTTTTTTTTTTTACTTTTTTGGCGAAATGTTTTATAGCAGAAAGAAAAAATTGACATAGAACCAGCAGGCATAAGATAAATGTGTCCATCTTAAAGATCCAAAATGTTTCCCTGAGGCAAAGGGTCTTGAAACATTTCCCCTCAGGGAGGGACCCAGGTAAAGATTCAATAGCTTGCATCCTTAGGCCACTAAGTGTTTGTTAACTGATGCACACAGAGCAGCTTGGTCCCACCCTCCCTCTACTCACAGGCTGCCATTGACAGCAGCGGGAGCAATTTGCCTTGATGTCCAGTGAGGAGAGAGAGGTAGGAGAGAGAGGTAAGAAAAAGCACTGGATTGAGATCAGTCTCGGGTAAGTGTAAGGGGGGCTGGGGAGGGAGCTGCACACAGAAGGATTTTTACCTCAATACAGAGAATGCATTAAGGTAGAAAACCTTCTGCCTTTATAACCACTTTAATATTTCTAGCTTTCCTGAAGACAACCTTAGGGTGGTCTGGTAATGTCATGTTCAGGGGTCAGTCTCGAAGACCAGTTGCTATAGCAGTAGTGGGACTACCACCGACAAGCAGAATAAGTATACAGGTAGTCACCCTGATGGATGATGGTGGAGATGGATGTTGCTGTATGTTAGTCCTCAGGATCACCCCACCAGGAGGTGAGCAAAGCAGGGTCCAGTAGCAGATAAGCAGTTAAGGGTCAAAGGGAAGCGTAAGTAATGAGTAGTTGCAAGTTGGGATACGCAGAAGCATAGTCGAGGAACAAAGGTCGATAACAAGTGGTAGCAAAATATGGATAGCAGCAGGGAAGACAAGAGCGAGATACTGGCTGAAGAGACCACAGTAATCTGGCAAACAGGTAGTGCAGAGACATGGCTTAAATCAGAACGTTCGTAGAAGGAGCAAAGAGTTCAAGGTTCAACACCAAGGCACAAGGCAGGGTTGTCCAATGGATCAGACAAGGTTGCTGTCCAGCATCTCAGGTAGCTCAGTGAGAACAGACACAGCAGAGGTCCCAGGTTTAACTCCTGGTCCTGACAGGTACTGCAATATTAATTTGGAGTCACACTGCAGGATGTTACAGTGTTCGTTTAAAACCCTTTTAATAGATAGATAGCTGGCATTAAACCGTGGGCTAAAGATCGGGCCCAACAGATCATAATCCATGTTCTTTCCTCTAGTCTTGGGTTCAGTAGAGGCCTCCTCATATTTAACAGGTTCACTTTTTATAAGCCAGATCAGTGGAATTACAATGTACTACTGTAGCCCTTCTTCAGAAAGGTTTCCTCTCTGGTGCCTGGTGCAATTCTTATGGAGCCTGAAAGATTTGCTAAAGGGAATGTTATATTTCCAAGCAGGATGATGACATGTTTGGTGCAAATACAAGTCTCAGTGGGTTTGAAATGTATTTGGGGTCCAGTACTGCCAGACTCATCATGTCATAGGCCCACATTGAGGAAGATTGATACATATTTGTTGATGACTGATGTAAAGTTGATCCCAAAGGGGTTACTATTACAAAAGTCAATAAATTCTCATACCAAATTACCCAGCCGTTGCTATAGGATGATAATATCATCTATGTAGCTTCTGTAAATGAAAATGTGTTTACATAGGGATTATTAGACCATATATAAAGATCTTCCCAATATCCCATGAAGATATTAGTCTAACTGGAGGCAAAACTTGCCTCTATGGTCTTGCCAACTTTTTGAAGAAAGAATTCCTCCAGAAAGCCAAATAATTATAAATACAAATTTAAAAGTATATGTAGAGCTTACCCCCGGAGGAGCCGCTGGTTAGATTTGGGATCTGCGAGGTGATGACGGTGATGAGAGCAGTAATAGAATATCCAGACCGTTGGTTGACGTTTTCAATGCTTTATTTCTGGTCCAACACGACCAACAGTCAACTTGAGGTAGATAGAGTAGATTGGTGAAAAAGAGTAACCTTGCAGATACAGGCTGTGGATAATAGAAGCAGTCCTGCCTCTAACAAATGTATTTGTCTCGTCACCACTCCAGCTGGAGTGGGTACAGCGCCCTCGGACAGGTCCCTCTCACAGGCCTGGCAGCCAGAAAGTCACTGAGAATTCTGAAAAGGAACAAGTCTCTGCCACCGACTTGGCTCTAATAAATTAGTAAAGGCCTCTGCCACAGGTCTGATACTTGAGAACGATATAGCGATTCCTTTCAGTCAGTAATTTTGGGAGCCACTGACTGACAGTTTGCTGCATACAACCTGTCAGTGTCCGGTCACTCAGATCCCCGATGGTTTTGTCTGTGCCCTATTGGTTCACCTGCCTCCGGGTTCACCTCAGACTGACTCCCCCACCAAACAGCACCCAGCTTGGGATCCTTTCCTCTTGAAGTGTGGGGACCCAGTAAGTCATTGGGGCCCCTTGGCAATTTCAGTTGCCCTGAGCCATGAGTTGGAACTCCGTGACGTGCGCACACCCTGAAGGTGGGTGCCGCACCTGGAACCAGGAACCTCCGAAGAATGGTTCCTGCCACAGATATACCCTCCCCCAGCATGCCCCGCGAGGGAAACACTCCTCTAATTGGCTGCTGAGGAAAAGTGTCTCTGCCTGAACCCCTTTGGCGCCACCTGCTGCCCAGAGATGAGACCGCATCTCTGGAGCACAGAATGACCCACAGGACAATTCATGGCTGACAGAAGCCCAAATTTACTATAAATCAACCTGTATGAGAACAGATAAGTCTCTCACCCCACTAAATTTACAATAGCGTCCCTTCTGAAAGTAAGGGGGCGCTACATATAATAAATAAAATGAGTAGCCTCCACCAGAAACCAACTGTCACCCATTGAAGTTATTATTTTTGATGAAAAAATACTGAAAGGCCTTAAGCCCTACTTTGTGTGATAGGAGGGCATGTCAAGCGACAATCAGCAATGACTTGTTTCCCACCAAAAATGGTCTAAGATGTTAAATATTTAACTGGTGCTTTTGATATAGGCGGGTAATAAAAATCAAATCAAATGAAACAAATCAGTTCTCATCGATAATGCCTTAAGACAGGGGTCTCAAACTGGCGGCCCTCCAGCTGTGGCGAAACTACAAGTCCCATCATGCCTCTGCCTATGGGAGACATGCTTGTGCCTGTCAGCCTTGCAATGCCTCATGGGATTTGTAGTTTTGCAACAGCTGGAGGGCCGCCAGTTTGAGACTCCTGCTTTAAGATGTTAAGTATTTCATATAGGTAAGGCTGTGGCCACTGATTGTAGAAATGAATTGTCCCTGGTCCCCCTACTCCCAGATACCCTGAGTCAGAGAAGATGTCAGGACCTGGGCTTGAACCTGGGACCTCTTCTGTGTCTGGCATTGACTCCTCCCACTGAGCTTTCTGGGATGCTGGACAGTTCACTGCCTAATCTGCTAGATAAATCTGATACATTAGACTACTCTGCTACATTAGACTACTCTCTTGATTGTCATTGAACCTTGAACCCCTTGCTCCTTCCATTAACTTTCTATAAAAGCCTTGTCTCTGAACTTCCTCTTTGCCAGGTTATTGTGCCTTCCCTGCCAGTGCTTTGCTGTTGTCTTTCCTGCTGGCTGATCCCAACCTGCAACCACTAATGTTTGACCCTTGGCCTGATCCTGGACTACTCTGCTGCCTGATCCCAATCTGCAACCACCCGTGTTTGACCCTCGGCCTGTTATTTGACTACTCTACTGCTTGATCCCAACCTTCAGCCACTCGTAATTAATCCCTTGGCTTGTTTACTGACCACGCTGCTGTTTCCTCCTTGTCTATTTATCCACTATTGGACCCTGGCTTGCTCACACCCTGGTGGGGCAAACTTAAGGACCGCGACCTGGTACTAGCTTGCAGCTAAATCCATCTCCACCATCAGGAGCTCTGGGAAAACCAGCTAGTACTTAGACTCCGCACCTCAGGGGAGCCTGTGTCATCTGCCAGAAGTGACTGCCTGTATACCTGTCCTGCCACTGCAAATGCAATTGATCTTCAAGCCTGAAGCCTGATTGTGACAGGAGAGTGGATCCTGGCCTTGCTGACGCATGTCTTGACTTGTTGGCAATCCTAACCACCGTGCAGCAGTGGTGGAGCTCTGCTATCACTGGATCATTTATGCTTACAGGGGTGTCCCCATCAGAGATTATCGGCAATGCCCCAATGACCCAGCAGTATTCCACAATCTATTTGTATTGGGCTTACTACACTATGCAAGTTTTGCCCTGTGGTTTTTGCTCCTATTGCTGTAACTTTGCAGCAAATTACAAGATGAGCAGTAGCATCAGGGGGCTAATCTTTGTGTGCTAACATGGCAACACAGCCAGTAACTACATAGTCAGTAGTGTTGCTCACGAATATTCGCATTGTGAATATTCGCTACAAATATTGCATATTCGAGTATTCGCGAATAACTGGAATATCGCGGCGAATATTCGCTATTTCGAATATTCGTATTTTTCAAATTTCGCAATAATTTTCGCAATAAATTTCGCAATCAATTTCGCACTAGCGAAATTTCGCAATTTTTTATTTTTTTTATAAAATATAGCGAATATTCGTAAATATCGAATATTCGTGATATTTTATCCAAAAAAAAAAAGCGAAATTTCGCAATCATTTTCGCTTTCGCATATGCAAAATTTCGCTATTTTTTTTTTTATAAAATATAGCGAATATTCGTAAATATCGAATATTCGTGATATTTAATAAAAAAAAAAAAATAGCGAAATTTCGCAATTTATTTATTTTTTTTATAAAATATCACGAATATTCGATATTAACGAATATTCGCGAATATTCTTCGAAATATTCGCGAAATATCACGAAATCGAATATGGCGTATTCCGCTCATCACTAATAGTCAGAGGGGTTTACATGATTTGTGTGCCAGCATTTCAGTCCTGAAAGTAGATTCTACCCCTTATATCTTAGGTGAAGAAAGGAAGATAAAGGCATTGTCCGCAAGCATGCTGTTGGGTGACCTCACAGAGCCGGTCCAGACTCGGGAAAGATCACGACCATATGGTCTGGATTCACCCACATGCCTGGAAAGGCACTCGGCTCTGCCTTTAAGCAAGCTGCTGTGAGATTGAGCTAGTCGCTCCCGGCCCCTCCACAGCCCAGTGCTCCAGTGAGCATGGGTGGGGGCAGAGCAAATAGCCATTGGCCAACAGTCACTAGCTCTCTGTTTAGGGAGCTCTTAGAACCAAGCGATTCATGGTGTTTGATCGCTCAGTTCTCTTAGAGCCAGAGGGGCACAGATGCAGAATTGGACCAATGCTGTATCCAGGGGCGGACTGACCATTGAGGAACTCGGGCACTGCCCGAGGGCCCCGTGCCACTAGGGGGCCCTATCAGGGTTGCCAGGCTCATTAAAACCAGGGACAGTATGTACAAATCTGTGTTTTTTTTTTTTTTTTTACATCTGTCCCTGATATGTCTGAAACCTGCATGCTTTTGATGTGAAAACCCCGAGATTTTAGCTGCCCCGCCTCTGCACTGCCACCCGGCTTGGTGGCCATCTGTAAGCCCGGGGGCCCCATAATCTTCTATTGCCCGGGGGCCCCATGAGTTGTCAGTCCGCCCCTGGCTGTATCCACCTAGCCAAGTATGATTCCTGAAAAAAAAAATCCCATACTTCTCTTTTAAGATCTGCCCCACACACTCCCTTTGGTCCATCACTATGATTGTGACTTACATGCGAGTGAGTTATTTAATAAAACTGTGTTTTTCATCTTTCATCAAGTGCCCTGCTGTTTCTCTTTTTGCATGCATAAGAGGTATCCAGGTCTAACCAGGAGCTGTCGGTTAATTGATGTTCATCTGCTACAGATTCTCGTGCCTATAAAAACTGGATACCATATGAACTTTTTCTCTTTATGTGACTTTGAGCGCTGATTTCACTTGTATTATATACAAGTTCCTTTTTTTTTACCACTGGTCTAAATGAATGTACAAAAGGTATAAAGGTGTCAAGCTCTAGGATACTGTACATTTTCGAAGCAGGAGATTTGATAATGACAAGAGCATATTGCTAATAAAAAAAAAGTTGTTAGTATTTTGAAACTCTGTTTGCACAGATCTTTACATCCCTTTTATTGGCCTTTTAGGTGTTCTTCAATTCACTCAACTTCACACTTTTGTAAATGAAGCCCCTTATATTGTTTCACAAGCTGTTTGACAAACGATTGACTATTGTTAACACAATAACGCCACTTGAGTATTGTTAGTACATATACAGTAGTTTCCAGTTATGAACTAGTCACAGCGTCACATTGGCCCATCTATTAAAAAGAGTTTGTCCTGCATAGTGTGGGTTCATTCTATTAAAAGCTTTTGTTAATACTTGTTTTGTTACTGCATCATGTGCCTGTTGAAATCTCATTGTGGCATGACTGTCTGTATTTATTTTGCTGAATGCATTGAAATGCTACTATTGTCCACAATTGAATTCTAGAAGTTCACGGAGCTCTGACTGACTGTGACTGGACCATCAACGACAATAGTAATATTTAAGGTATTTAAAAGGTTTATTTTACACTTTATCATATTAAATATTTAGGATATATTTACTAAAAATATGCAAGTTATATCCATATTAGAAAATTGGTTTCCCATGCATATTAAGGGCCAGATTCACGTACATTGGCGCATATTTGGACCGGAGTAGCACACCTCCTTTCCGTTAGACCGGCGCAATGTAGAGGCGCAAGTACCGTATCCTCGTAGTATTTGCGCACAAATTTGCGCCGGTGCAGCGTAATTTCCAAGGCGTAAGGCGGAGTAATTCAAATTGGGAAGGACGTGGGCGTGTTCCATTTAAATGAGTCGTGACCCCATCCAAATGAAGGGCCAGTCGGATTGCGCATGTGCACATGAAGCAGACCATGGTCAGCACCTCTCTGCGCATGCTCACAACTCGGCACGACGCAATCAGTGAAATTAGAACTAGGCCCGGTCAACTTAGTGAGCTACGCAGAGAGCTTAAATAGACAGAGACAAACACCCTTCCTTTGCAAAAGTACATCCCATTGTATACCTTCCTATACAGCAAGGTGCTTTTGTTCTGTTGTGTGTTCGCGTTTGTCGGTTTGTGACTTGTGTTTGATATATTTCTTGACTGTTTAGTATAGTGGTTTTGATAGTGGTTTTCAGAGTGTTGTTTGGTGACTGTTTTTGATACTTTTTTGGTGTCTGATTTTTGGTGATTGTTTGGGAGAGAGTTGGTGTATGAATATGAGTGAAAGCAAAAGCTAAATTTTTCTTTAAGGGAGAAGGCAATTCTTGCCAGGGCCATTACACAATATGGCCGTTTTCTGCACAGCCCGGAGAGTGCCAACACCACCCCGGCCAGGAAGGCACAGATATTGCAGGAAATTATTGACCAGGTAAACTCGTTGGGGGGGAGACCCGGACACGACAGGGGATCGCCAAGAAGATCAATGATCTCCGGCGTGTGGTCCGTGGGAAGCTGGGCAATATTGCAGCCCATGCCAGGGGCACTGGAGGGGGCCCACCATGCCCTGTTAGGCTGACTGAGGAGGAGCGTGAGGTGGCCCAGACCTTCAACAGGCAGCAAGTGGAGGGGCTGCCTGGCTTTGACTTCAGTCAGGAGGCCGTGAGGCCAGGTAAGTTTTTATTTTTTTTCTATCTGGTGTGTGGCATGTGTGGGGGGGGGAGGGAATATGTGGCAAGTGTGTGGATTCTCCAACCTATGAATGTTTTGAGTCATCCACAAATGTGCAGGAGGGTGCTGGGCCATCTGGCCTGACTGCACCATCCCCGGGACAACAGCCTGATAAAGACCCCCAGACAAGGCCGGAGTCCTCTGAGGAGGTTGAGGAGCAGGAGTTTGAGTTGGAGGAGGAGGACTTGTCAGGAAATGACTTGTTATTTTTAAAGGAGGCTTCCCCTATGGCTGGCAGCAGCCAGACCTCCATCCGGGGTAGCCCCTCCCACTCCTCCCCCAACAGGGCTCCCCTACCAAGGGGCTCCCCGGCCACAAGCCTCATCTGGGGGCAGGAAGGTGACCCAGAAGACCAGGGGGTAGCCGAGGTTCTGCCTGCCAACCTAAGAAGGGACCAGGCCCGTCAGACCCGCCATCTGGGACAGGTCAGCCAGAGTTTGGGGGGGGATGAAGGAGAGCCTGTCCTCCATAAAGGATACGCTTGGGGACATGGCCTGCAACTCCCTGGCTCTGATCAATTGCCAAAATGACCAGCAGGCTACCACAGCAGGCATTGGTCAGGATGTGCGGGCTCTGAGTCAGGATGTGTGGGCCCTCACCCAGGCTATCCAGGCCAATACGGCAACAATAAATACTGGCCTGACCAGAATTGCCGTGGCCTTGGAGGGCAGGCTGCCAGGTGGGCAGAGACCAGGGGATGCTCCTCCTTCCCCGGATTTACCCCCCCCATGAGTCGGCCCTGAGGAGCCGGGGCCGTGGTCATGGCCACCCCAGGCGTGGGTCACGCCAGCGGCGGTAGTTTTTTTTTTCTTTGATGATTTTTTTTTTTTTTGCTGGTCATTTTTTTTGGGTGCTGGTCAATTTTTTTTTTCTTTGGGAGGTTGTGCATGATTTGTGAATGTGGGGGTGACATTCCTGCTGGAAAAGGGGTGTCACCCTCATTTGTGGTGGAGAAGGGTTCCCCATGACCAGGGAGAAGTGATCCCCAGGTCCGTGTGAATGGTGTATGAATGCACAGTGACATAATTGGAGCCGTGGTGTGGCGTTGCTGCTCACAAGTCCTGCATGGATGTGGTGTGTGTGATATAGGGACCACAGTGGTGTGCATGCATGCATTCTCATTGTGCCATGATTAATGTGTGTGTTTCACGTGCAAAGATGCCTAATGTGAGCTGTCTCACGGGGGGCTGGAGTGCCACTTGTGTGCAATCAATGGCCCCCACGGTGTGTGGGAATCTGTCAATTCTGTAGAAATCTGTCATTGCCTTCTGCCGCAGGTCCTCCTGGGTGGGTTTGAGGATTTGGTGGGACATGCGTCTGAGAATTGCAGGGATAACCTGGTGCACACATCTGCTCATGGAGGATTGTGACATCCCAGCCACCACTCCACTTGTTCTTTGAAAAGAGCCACTGGCAGGGAAATGGAGTGTTGCCAGGACTATGACCAGTGGCTGCACTGCATGTTTTTATTTGCCTAGCAAATCAATGGTGTGTCTAGCGCATTTTTTGCGCGCACAATGCGCCGGTCTATCGAAATTACGCCGATCTAAAAATAATAGATTTCATGCGTACATCGTTTTGGTGATACGGTGCACAGATACGCAGGTGCATATTTCCAATTATGCAGGCGCACCTCCTGATACTCCAGCGTAAGTGCTTTGTGAATCTGGCCCTAAGTGTTTAAAAAAAAAAATTAACTAGAATTGAATGAATGAATGAAAACTTATATAGCGCGGCACATGCGAACTAAATCGCCTCTGGGCGCTTGTTGTTCCTGTCTCCTTTGGTATCAAAAGAGATGAGTCTTGATCTTTCTCCTGAAGGCTAAGTGGTTCTCCTCCAACCGAATGCTGGTTGGTAAAGCGTTCCATAGTCTGGGACCTTGGACCGCGAATCTTCTATCTCCTTTGGACCTGTAGTTGGCTTTCGGTATCTGGAGTAGATTTTGATTGGTGGATCGCAGGACGCGATTGGGATTATGAGCTTTTATTTTTTCGCATAAATAATGGGGAGCATTCCCATAAATACATCTATGCGTTAGACAGAGTGCTTTAAAAGTGATTCTGTCTTTTACTGGCAGCCAGTGAAGGGATCTCAGTGAAGGTGAGATTGATTCCCAGGGTTCTTTCCCAGTCACAAGTCTGGCGGCCGTATTTTGAACGACTTGTAGACGAGCGATTTGGTACTTAGGGAGTCCGAGGTAAAGGGCATTTGCATAGTCCAATCTGGAGTTCACAATTGCTCCCACCACGACCGCAATGTCTTCTTTGGGAATAAAAGGGATGAGTCTACGTAGTAGGCGCAGCAGATGGTGAGATCCGCTGACAACTGACTCTATTTGTGCGTCCATTGTCATGTAGGAGTCGAAAATGACCCCGAGACTTTTGACTTTGGCACAGGGGGTGATGATTTTCCCTAGAATGGGTGGGGGACTCCAAGTTGTTGCAGGTAGATTCTTACGCTTGGCGTGAAACAGGAGAAGTTCTGTTTTCGCTCCGTTGAGTTTAAGATAACTCTTTGTCATCCAGTCCTCTATCAAAGAGAGGCATGTCTCTAGATTGAGGTGGTGATCCTTTTTATTGCAAATGCGGAAATACAGTTGCGTATCGTCTGCGTATGAGTGATAAAGCAGTTTTTGACTGCTAATAATTTCAAAAAGAGGACGAAGATAAATGTTGAACAACACCAGCGACAGGGGGGATCCTTGAGGGACTCCGCATGACACCGTGCGTTTTTCAGAAGTGAAAGGTCCTAGAATTAGGAGCCTTTACAGCATTGCACCTACATTGCATCGCAGGTGCAATGTAGGGCTCTTGCTTCCCGTCAGCGTAAGAAGGCACTGACAGGAAGCATCAATAAACGATCTATTGCACTCAACAGTAGTTCATTGAAAACTACAAGCTGACAGCTGCAAAGTTTTTCACTCCATAAGATGCACTTTCCTCCCCCCCCCCCCAAGAAATGGGGGAAAATGTCCCTGCATCTTATTGAGCAAATACTGACCAGGGCACAGGTCAGGCTACATTCCCCATGGGCACAGGTCAGGCTACATTCTTAATGGGCACAGGTCAGGCTGCATTGTTAACCTCCCTGGCGGTATGATTCGGTCTGGAATTACGTACCAAAGGTGGTACAATTATTTTGCATGAAAATTTGGCATTTTATACTGTAGGCTTGTAATTCTTAGGAACAACTCACTTAAATCTGTTCAAACCAGAGTCTAGTAGACATCCCGGGTATGATAAAGTTTGAAACACAAAATCATAAAATTATAATATAATAAATAACTATAAATAATTATAACAAATGATAATGTAATTATAATAAAAATTATTCAATAATGTAATCAAATCAAAATCACTGAAATTTGCTCAGTTGCAGAATTGTCGCTGTCATTACTTTTATTTTGTTATGACGGATTTCCCCACAAATCGCTATCGATCAAATCTGCAAGTGATTATAATTTATTATAATTTATTATCGCTGTTTTCTAGCTGCTCTAAAACCATTTTTGACATAAAGGGACACTTTTGGTTGCTATGGACAATCTACAGTTTGCAGGCACAAAAAAAATGCTCGGGTTTACCGCTGAGGGGGTTAATAGGCACAGGTCAGGCTGCATTATTAATAGGCACAGGTCAGGCTGCATTACTAATAGGCACAGGTCCGGCTGCACTGTTAATGGTCACAGGTCAGGCTGCACTGTTAATGGGCACAGGTCAGGCTGCATTTAATGGCACTGGTCAGGTTGCATTTTATGGGCACTGGTAAATATTTTAGTACACTATTTCATTCAGAATATTTTTTTCTTATTTTCCACCTAGGTGCGTCTTATGGTCAGGTGTGTCTTATGGAGCAAAAAATAGGTAGTTCTCCCATTCACAGAACTCTGTAAATGAATGGCGCAGCTAGATGGGCAAAGCCTGCACGGCCAAGTCTTTTTTAAATTGTGACAGGCGTGGGGAGAAGATCCCTGGCCTTCTGTCAAAGTGAGGGGAGCGCGGGGACAGCTTCATGTTACATGTTACACCCTGAATACGAGTGTAACATGTAACGTGTTATAACAGGTGAATGTATCCTTTGAGTCCTTAGATGCCTACTAAGCAAAATACATGTGTATGCACCCTCAGATATAAGATGCCATTCTTGACTATTTCTAGGGCCTTTCCTAAGTTGCACTTTACTGAAAGAGTTTAAAAGAAACTTTCAAGTGGGTTTGATATATACATTCAGATACCCAATCTGATCCACCTATAAAAACCTTCAATTTAAGTTGACTGCAGCTCAATTTCAAGGCTTTCCCAGAGAAAAATATCCTTAATCTTATCACAGACAACAATGTTGAGCAACCATTTTTTTTTTGTTTGTGCCTGTTACCTATTTAGATATCATTCTTAGGTCATTGTCAAAGGTGTTGATCAGGGTGACAGTAAATCATAAGCCTTCCCCCAAAGTCTCAACCCACTTTTTTCTTTCAAAGATCAGATCATTGACTAAGAAACAGCAACCGTTGACCTAATCTCCTTATCAGGTTTGTGTGTTCTCTATTTTTCTTACTTTAATACATAGGGTGCCTTAGCTCTTTCAATTGACAACAATTCCCTATTTAATATTAATGTAAGATAGTACTTGGAGATATGGGCAGCTGGCAACAAGTAAATTGTAAAGTGAAAAGTGCAGTGCCCCAATTTCATCTGAGGCACTGCACCTTTCACTTTACAATCCCTCATTTAAAGCGATTGTTTTTTTTTAGACCTGCAAGGGAAAAGCCATAATGAGCTAATATGCACCGCATATTAGCTCATTATAAAATACTTACCTCGGAACGAGGTGTAGGGAACTTACCTGGTGCACGCCGAGCGAGATCTCATCTTGACTTGGCGTGTCTTTCGGGTATCGCCGCTCCAGCGCTGTGATTGGCTGGAGCGGCGATGACGTCACTCACGCGCACGCATGCGGGAAATTTAAATCCGGCGAGGGTCCGGCGGATGCCTGTCCTTTCGCCGTGGATTCCCCCTGCGCATGCGCCGCTGCAATCAGCGGCGCATTGCGAGGGGAATATCTCCTAAACCGTACAGATTTAGGAGATATTCTTTATACCTACAGGTAAGCCTTATTATAGGCTTACCTGTAGGTAAAAGTTAAAAAAAGTGGTTTACAACCACTTTAAACTTGACCTAAGATTTAGAGGTTCAGATCCTTACTCCTCCCTACTTTACACTCAACAGTTTACAGCTGAATTGAGCTTAAGACAAACATTAAGGCAAATATACCTGTGAAAAAGATGCTATTTACAGTCCTTCACGCAGAACACCTTTCCATCTACAAATGTCCCTTGACCAAAGCCTATGAAAATGTCAAACGTAGGTTAAAACATGGTATGGCCATGATTGGAGCCAATCTCATAGTATTATAGTAGGTAAGGTTGAATAAAGACAATAGTACATCCAGTTCAACCCGTGTAGGCGTATGTGTGTCATGCCGTGTACACACGATCACTTTTTGTGATGTAAAAAAACGTTGTTTTATCTCATGAAACAAAACAACGTTTTTCAAACTTCATTTTAAAAAACGATGTTGCATACACACCATCGTTTTCTGAAAATGCTCTTGCAAAGCGCGGTTACGTAAGACACTTTCGACGGCACTCTGTTCCATTGAAGCTCCCGTCTCATAACTTGCTTCTGGGCATGCGCGGGTTTAAAAACGTAGTTTTAAACGTCGTTTTGCCCACACACGATCATTTTTTGTGAAACAAAAGACGACATTCTGAAAAACTACATAAAAAATTCAAGCATGTTCGAATTTTTTTTTTGGTCGTTTTTTTGAAGACATAAAACTACGTTTTGCCCACACACGATCATTTTAAATGACGTTTTTTAAAACGTCGTTTTGTTTCATCACATAAAATGACCGTGTGTACGCGGCATCAGTGTTGATAATCATTTCCCATATCCCTTTATGTTGTGTTTACTAAGATGCACATCCAAAACTATTTAAAAAAATATTAATTCTCCCCGCTGACACCACCACTTGTGGAAAATAGTTCCACATCCTTATCACCCTGACAGTGAAAAACCCTCTATGTAGTTTAAGGTTAAATCACTTCTCTTCTAATCTCATTGTGTGGCCCTGTGTCCTCTTACACTCCCTGAGACTGAAAAGTTTTTTCCTACGCTGGGATCACCACTGAAGTTTATAAAGTGGCAGAATTATCATTTTATCTCTAGACTAAATTCCCTTTTTATACAAGCTAATAGTTTGCTGGAGTTGCTTGCTGCAGCTTGACATTGCCTGCTATTGCTCAGTCTGTCTTCTACCAGGACCCAATTCTCCCTCTTTGATTCCCCCAGAGGGTCCCACCAATAAGTATAGCCCAAAAGTGCATCACTTTACATTTTTCAGCATTAAACCTCATCTGCCATGTAGTTGCCCACTCAATTATTTTATTCAAGTCTTCCTGTAAAATTTCTATATCCTGATGTGAAGATTTTGCCCTACTTATTTTTGTGATATCTGCAAAAACTGAGACTGAACTATTTACCTCTACATCATTTTTTAATAAACTCACAAGCTAATATAGCATGTCAATTGCTAACACTAGCTCAAATTTTCTAAAGCGACTCAACAATTCAAAGTAATATATCACTTATGGTGTACAGAATTCCTCCAGAAATTGTCTGCTTGTGTGATTGGCTAACTGTTTTTCTCCAATGAGATACAATTAACATTTTAGGTATCCCATGCAATATGAATTTCATTTTTGACGAGATACCTTTTAAGACTTGTCTCCTAAAGAATGCAGATGTTGCAGCTTTCCTTTTTCCACGAACACATTCAATGCAAATATCAAAGTTTGATAAATCTATCATTGGTGTCAGTCACAGCACTCATTTTTTCACATATTTTTTAGCTGGACAATCCCGTGTGCCATCTGATTTCTTACTGTGCATACAGTTTCAGATTTTGTTTAGCTTCAGCTTCAAGCAAGTGACAGCGCCTAGCCTGAAAGGTAAAGTCTGCAGGAACAATGTCATCAGCATGCTGAAAGCAGAAGGAAGCATTTTCTCAGTCTCCTCCTCCCTAGTGATCATTTTGACTGTACCTTTGTAACTTTGTTACAAAAAGTGATCATTTTGACTGTACTTATTGAACTTGTGCCCCTGACATTATTAATACTGTTAAAACATTTTCCAAATGGAAATCAAGCATTTAGCAAATGCTCTTTTGCAGAGGGGCCTTTCACTCTGTGCTGGACACTAAACCAATGTCTTTTGCCCTGCTCGTTGTACCCAGTTGAGTAATAAAGACTTTGGACTAGGGATTTTGCATTTGGTGCCCTTTTTGACCTATTACAATTATATTTCTTGATTTGTGTGAGCATCTTCTCCTGGGGGGGGGGGGGGTAGGCTGTCTTTGGGGTAAGCTGCTAAAGACAGGACAATTTAGACTCATTAACCACTTCGGGTCCGCGCTATTGACAGAATACGTCAACAGCGTGGACCTGAGGCGCCGGGGTCACGTCTTTAGACGTGATTTACTTGTAATTCCCCGCGCGCGCCACAGGGGAAAAACAGTCCCGACGCATCACCGAGGATTCGATGCGTGTACCCGGTGGCCGCGATGTCCGTCAGGTACACGCGATCGTCGGTGACAGAGCAGGGACGTGGAGCTCTGTGTGTAAACACAGAGCTCCAGGTCCTGTCAGGGAAAGGAGACAGATGCTGTTTCTCTTGTACATAGGGAGACAGCATCGATCACCTCCCCCAGTCACCCCCCTCCCCCCACACAGTTAGAACACACCCAGGCAATACATTTAACCCCTTCCTCACCCCCTAGTGTTAACCCCTTCAATGCCAGTCACATTTATACAGTAATTAGTGCATATTTATAGCACTGGTCGCTGTATAAATGTGAATGGCGCCAAAAATGTGTCAAAAGTGTCTGCCGCAATATCGCAGTCCCAATAAAAATCCCAGATCGCCGCCATTACTAGTAAAAAAAAATATAAAAAAAAAATCATAACTCTGTCCCCTATTTTGTAGGTGCTATAACTTTTGCGCAAAGCAGTCACTTATTGTGATTTTTTTTTTTTTTTACAAAAATACGTAGAAGAATACATATTGGCCTTAACTGAGATTTTTTTTTTTTTTTAATTGGGATATTTATTATAGCAACAAGTAAAAAATATATATATATTTTTAAATTGTCGCTCTTTTTTTGTTTATAACACAAAAAATAAAAACCGCACGGGCGATCAAATACCACCAAAAGAAAGCTCTATTTGTGGGGAAAAAAAGGACGCCAATTTTGTTTGGGTGCCACGTCGCACGACCGCGCAATTGTCAGTTAAATCGACGCAGTGCCAGAAGCTGAAATTTCGCCTGGGCACGAAGGGGGTTTATGTGCCCAGTAAGCAAGTGGTTAATAATTGCAACCAAGTTTTGATCACCTGTGAGAATCTGTGTCCAGCACCCTCCACCATTACCTCTTAAGACCCGTACACACGATCAAGCATTTGCCCAGCCAAACTCACATCAGAATTCAGACGGAATTCCATTGGAGTAAAAATGTTAAATTGTTCTAAACTCTGATGGCATTCCTCTGACTATCCAATGAAATTACTCCGATGGGGCATCCACACAGTCGGAATTTTGATCGTGTGTACGGGGCTTTAGAAGAAGAACTGTGATTTATTTTTGCGAGGTAATAAGTATCTGTATTCACATCACTTGATGTTGGTCCATCCTGGTTTTCGCTTTGTGAATGTGGTGTTTAGAAAAATATACCTTGCATAGGGATGAATAGTATGTAAGACCCAATGCAACTGCACCACAAGAAAAATCAGTTCTGAATAAAGTTTAGAAATTCACCCTTGGAACATAAAAATATATATATATATATATATATATATATATATATATATATATATATATATATATATATATATATATATATATATATCTTATGTCAGGCCCACTATTGTAAAACAAAACAGAACAGTATAAAAAAGGTACACAGCAGATACTGTATGTATAATTATGGAAATATTTTTTGGCATACTTCGAAAACTGAAACTGCTACAGCCGATGCTTCCTTTACATTGGTGCCAGAACGTAGTGTCAAGTTTACTAAAAATTCAGTGAAGCTGACAGTCCAGTGAGAGCAGCATTACAGAGGAAGACAAAGGGGAAATCATCATACTAAACAAAAACAGGCGATCATTGTTCATTTATTTCTGCAGATTGAGCACAGTTGTTATCACATAAAAAGCATTCTTCCACTTCCAATCCACACATTTAGGGTGGCACATCCACAGACAACTGCAAGAATGGGGAAGGTAAAAACATATTTTATTAATCTAAAAATTGAAAGTTAGATACATTTATAAAATATATTATAAATATAGATAAACTAAAACAAGATCTGTACTAATCAGTGAAGTAAAGTGTGAAACTTTACTTTATCACTAGAGAATATTTTGATAGCAAGGGATTGTTTTCAACAGAATCTTACTATTTGCAGGAATTGTCTATTTTTTGGTTGCAAAATTACCAAGTGGTTGTGTGTTTGAATTAAATGCATATTTAATAAGACACCCTTAAGGGGTCACTTTATAAAATAATTGTAGTGCAGGTGTACCCGAATTGGTACAAAGGTAACTAATACACCTTGTGAAAGTATTTTCTTTTTATGTAAAATATTATTTTATAATATTTAAGTTGCCTTTTGCAGGGCAAGAGTAACATTCATTTGGCAAATCCTACTTAAAGTGGATTTTTTTTGATGTCACAATGTAGAGTATAAGATTTCCTATAATCTGTGCCCAGTCTTGCCACACAGAGTTAATCCAGATCTGATAAATCCTCTTTTAATGTTCAGTGAAAATAAACAGCCTTCCAGATAAAAACCTGCCTAAATAAAAAGTCAGTTTTCTCTCTTCTTGCTTTGAGTGACAGGTTATTTACATATCTAGCTTGGACATGTTTATCATATGTTATGTTATATTTATCATAACATGAGGTATAAAAAGTGAGAAATCCACCCCTCCCCCACATAACACATCCTGGTTATATACAATGAACTTTGGATCACCTCATGTTATGATAAACATAACATAACATATGATAAACATGTCCAAGCTAGATATGTAAATAACCTGTCACTGAAAGCAAGAAGAGAGAACCAGACTTTATAATTTGGCAGGTTTTTATCTGGAATTCTGTTAATTTTTACTGAACATTCAAAGAGGATTACTCAGCGCTGGATTAACTCTGTATAGCAAGACTGGGCACAGATGATAGGAAATCTTATACTCTACATTGTGACATCAAATGTAGGGGGGGTTTACATCCACTTTAATCTATGTTGCCAAATAAAATGTAATTAGAATAAGTAAAACATTACACCAAACACGCAACCTTTTTGAACAACATTCGCCAAAATTCAAGCATTGACCAATAGAAGCACTTATGTATATTATATAAAATCTAAAGCCTCGTAAAACTGCCAGGAGAGCATTTGGTCGGGAATCCCTATATGTTTTCCCAACAGGAAAATTGCCTGGGAAAAATAGAGAACCTGGTCTCTATTTTCCGTCGGGATTCCCGGCAGAGTGTTTCCTGCCGAGCAAACGGTCGTCTGTATGCTTACCTGTCCGAGGTAAACCCACGCAAGCTCGATAAGACTTCGATGCATGCACAGTAGCATACAAGGTTAGTGTGGGGTGTAGTAAGATGGCGGCAACAGCATTGAATGTGACGAGTGCTGGCTCGTCGTAGTCGATGACGTCACCGTGTTCTTGCCATTTAAAAGAATGGCAGGTCTTTTGAGTGGCCGTCTGTATGCACGGAAAGCTTGCCAGGAATCCCGTCAGGAAAACCAATGTTTTTTTCCTGACGGGATTCCCGGCTGTGTGTAGAGGGCTTAAGAAACCAGGTATATGCCTTAGTAATTATGGGGGTTGTTACTAAAACCGCATTGTGGAAAATCTTGTGCAGCTCTGCATAGAAACCAATCAGCTTCCAGGTTTTATTGTCAAAGCTTAGTTGCGCAAGCTGAAGTTAGAAGCTGATTGGCTACCATGCACAGCTGCACCAAATTCTGAGTGCACCAGTTTTAGTAAATATTCCCCATGTTTTTTAAACTGCTGATAAACAAAGCCAGATTTGATTATCTTTTTTTCTCTCTCTTTGTTTTTTTTTCCTAATAGATAATTTTCTATGAGGATAGGAACTTCCAAGGTCATTCCTATGAGTGCAGCAGTGATAACCCTGATCTGCAACCCCATTTTAATTCTTGCAACTCTGTTCGAGTGGAGAATGGCTGCTGGATGATTTATGAGCGACCCAATTACATGGGACACCAGTATGTACTGAAGAGGGGAGAATTTTCTGATTATCAGCAGTGGCAAGGACTTAATGATTCCATCAAGTCTTGTCGTTTACTCTCACAAGTGAGTTGTGTATTATATTTTGTCACATATTTATAATTGTCATATTTAACTAGATGCAAAGTAGGGTATAATTACAGCATATAATTGTATGCTAGTGAAATAAAAATGTATGAGGCGTGTATTTTTGCTGGTGTGAACCATTGCAGCTGCTTTAAGCTGAAATTGCATCCAAAACTTATTTTGCTCCTGGAAGGAATGAATAAGAGGTAGATCCTTTGTCAGTTTTGTTTGATTTGTTGTTCTGTCTGTGTCTCTTTTGGGGTGATTTCCTCTCACCTCCTGTCCTGGTTAGCATGGGCATTGTTATCATCTAAACTTCCTGTTTTCTCTTTCTGGAATGCATAATCACAGTATTCTTATGGGGAATCCAATTGTAAGGCCTCTTTCACACGGGCGGATAGAATGGTGCTTTTAGCTGCGGATTTTCTAGTTTTCTACTGCAGCTGAAAGCACACAATGCTTTCCTATGGCCCCATTCACACACTGCGTTTAGCTGCAGTTTCATTATGTGCGGTTTGGTGCAGATAGAAAAAATAGGTTTGACTGCATCCAGGAACGATTTTGCACAGCTATCTGCACATAACTGCAGGTAAACGCAGTGCACTGTGTCAGCTGCGGATAGCAGCGTGAACAAAAGAAAAAACAACAGGAAGCACATCAAAATAAAAACGGTTGCTATGGGGATGACAATAATGGCCAACCGCAGCTAAACGTAGCTGCATGTAAACGCAGCTAATTGCAGTGTACAAATGCAGCTGATCGCTGTGCCTGGAGTCTTGAATTTCAAAAGAAAAAAACATGCTTTTAACTGCGGCAGGACAGCCGCCCGTGTGAAAGGCGCCTTAAAGTCAGGAAAATATTTATAAAATCCAAAAACAAAGATCTCAAAAACAAAGTAGAATTAACCAAGATAAAACTTAACAAATGCCTCCCAATAAAAGTCAAAATAAGTCTCAGATAGACAATAGATACATTTTATTGACACACAGATTGCAAAGGCAAATTTCTGGCAAAGAAACCTAATCCCTTACCTGCTATTCCTAAAATTAAGAATAGCCTGCTCATTCAAAACCTGTATTCCTTCTTTAATAAATTATATTTATATTATTCCAAACAGCATTGCACCAAAACCCATATCTAAATAATTTGCAGGATTTCCAAGTCCAGCTCCTCAAAAGATAAGCAGATTTTGGAAGGGGGTGGTAATGGTGGGAAAAGGGTCAATGGCTATCAGTCTAAACCATCCAAGACTCTTGGTAGCATTGGCAGTTTAATGGCATTATATTGCAAAAAAAAATCCTTGACACAGATTGTACCCCAACTAGTCAAATACTTGAATGCATTGAGATAGTGGCCCCTTTTGAGAAATGAATCAAACAGAGCTCATATTTGCAAGATGCTCAAGCCCTACAAAGAACCCTGAAATGCTGCAAATGATAGAAAAACATAATTGATCAACATTGACTTAAAATTATTGACCAAAACCTTAGCCAACACAGAACAATGCATTCACAAACATCAAGTACAATTTTAACTCAACAGAAATGCTCCAGACCTAACCAGAATACTGGACCTTGTTTCCGTGGTAAAATCGGGATAGGACAAGGGCAGAGAAATAAAGAGAATGTACTATCCATAGATGTACAGGTAGTCTTGGAACTATCTCTTCCATGTTTTGGGTAGATGGGGTTATGGACCAAAATATTATTACAATAATACAATGCCTTAACTTAACCCCAGTGGCTAACATTACCATGCAGAGAATATATCTGAAAAGACTAAGATTAGAATAGACACAAGACAAGGTGGCCTCTGTCCCTTTTCTGTTCATGAAAGACATAGAAACACTAGCTATAGCCATTTTTCTTAGGTCAGATCTAACGGGTGTCACAAGTGTGTACTCTTGGCAGATGTTTAATTATTTTGGAAACATGTTGGGACTCTACCAGCTTTACCAACCCCACAACTTAACAAATCAACGACTCCCCTTTTCTGTGTCAATGACCTATTAACTTATCTGGGAACTAAATGAATCAATGACACAGTATATCTACACTACAAAACAAACAATATCACTCTCATAGATGCGTAGTGTAGGCACAATACAAATTACAATGTTGCCAAAAATCTTATACCACTTCAAAATCTTCCTCTTAAAGTGGAGTTTCCATCCCAATTTTTTTATTTCAGTATTGTGCTCATTAGACCTAAAAAAGAAAAAAGTTTTACTCATCTGGAAATGCCTATTGCTATGCGGTCCCACAAAATCTGCCATTGGAATCACCTAGGATTCTGACATCAACTCCCTCTAATGCTGCTGGGAAATGTGTGTCATTATTTCCCAGGATGCAGCGCGCTACCCAATTATCACTCCCCATCCAAGACTTCCAGGAAGTAAGTGCTTGTGGGCTTCACAATGCCCACAAGCAACATGACAACGGTGTGGACATAGTTTTATAAACTATCTTTTTTGAATAACTATGCGGAGCGGCGGCGGATTGTAAAATAGTGACTGGATTTATATTATAAAAACGCATGATGAAAGGACATACATTTAAAAAATGCTAATTGTGGTTGGAACCCCGACTTTATGCATTCTGCATTATAAAAAAATGATATGGGGCTCTAGTGTATGCAGATTATTCAGCACCACACTGTATGCCCCTAAGTTATCTGGAGGATTGGGAGTCCAAAACCTCCTGAACTATTACAGGGCATTTCCATTAGCCCAAACATCACAACTTTACTTCAGGATTCACAGTCCTTACTGGATAGATATCAAATTCAGGATGGGAGCCCCACACCCTATAGACCAAGTAAGAGAAATGGGGACAAAGACTGGTATTAAATAGGCTATTGCTTAAAAAAAATAATAATAATATTTCTCACTAGTATCCAGTACCTATCAGAATTGGAAACAATTCCCAGATGCCTGTAAAACCTGTCTTAGAAACATAAACATGCCCCCAAATCAAGCATTTTTGGACCAGGGTACACACATCGATATATCCTGTACCCAATATCACATCCCAAAAAATACTTATTGCAGACATCACAAGGTATTCCCAAACTTTTTTGTTTTTAGCCATTAAAACATCTACATTGGAGAGGGCGTTGAAGATGGCTGCCTAACTCGACAGGAAATATTATCTGTTTCTACCGGAGGTTATTTCAATCACCTCAATCCGAAAACTATGGGAAACACTTCCAGAAGCTCTTCGGCATCACGTTCTTGTTCACCGAGAGATTTAACAGACCAACAAGGTCAAAATCAACCGTAATTGTCCCGGACCTGGTCGAGTAATATGACGCCTGTTTTTACCTCACAACATACTCATAGCACGACTGCTGTTTCTATGGGAAATGTTCAGGCTGACCCTATTCCATTTAACGGAACAGCTAACGAAGATGTAATTCTCATACCACACCAACAACCCAGCTTCAATGACCTCTGCTCAGTTGCAGCAGCTAGCAAAGATACTTTAACAGTGGCCATTGCTGACCTGCGATTTGATATACAAGCGCTTACGGGCAGAGTCCAAGTGGTTGAGGAAACTGCGTCCTAACATTCAGCAGCTATTCGCAAAACCCACTTGATTCTAGATACACAGTCAAGACAATTGCGTGAGGTAATCCGCCATTTAGAAGATTTCGATAATTGTGGCTTGAGACATAATATACGCCTAAGAGGTCTTACTGAATCTATCGAACAAGAACAACTGCAGGCTGAGGTAAATGGTATCTTTAATGCCCTATTGGATTCACCGTGCCCTTAGACCAAAAGGAAAAGCTGATGACCCGCCTAGAGATGTAATCTGCTGTATCGTAGATTATTGCATAAAATTAGAGGTTCTGAGAAGAGAGCGTGTCACTGCATCAGTTCATTATAATGGCGCGGAGATCCGTCTCTTTCGGGATCTTTCAGGATCTTTCAAGTATCATTCTACAATGCAGATGAGAACTTAGACCGCTCTTAACGTTACTTCGCAAGGAAAGCATCACCTACAGATTGAAATTTCCCTTTGGTCTATCCGCAACATCACAAGGCCGCACAGCAATCCTCAGAGTACCAGAAGATCTCAAGAATTTTTGTGAGACTCTAGGAATACCCATGACAGAGGTACCAGAATGGTATGCGGAATTTCACACAAATTCTACTTCTGCAGCTTCACACAAACCACAACCGATGGAAACACAGGATGTTTGCTATTGCAGACATCGGTCAGCCTCAGAAGTCAGAAACCGTTATCCCAGATCAAATAGCCCAACAAAACCTCCTCGCACTCGCAGAGCCAGATGGGGACCATTAAAGACCATAAACTTTTACCCCTTCAATACCGGGCTTTTATACACACCTCCATACCGGGTCTATTTTGGCACTTCTCTCCTATATGTACAAATCATAATTTGTTTGCTAGAAAATTACACAGTACCCCCAAACATTATTTATGTTTTTTTAGTAGACACCCTAGGGAATAAACGACAGTCATTGCAACGTTTTATCTTGTACGGTATTTGCGCAATAATTTTTGGGGAAAAAAATTGTTTCATGAATTAAAAAAATAACAAAACAGTAAAGTTAGCCCAATTTTTTTGTAAAATATGAAAGATTAGGTTACACCAAGTAAATAGATACCTAACATGTCACACTTTAAAATTGCGCACACTCATGGAATGGCGCCAAACTTCGGTACTTAAAAATCTCCATAGGCAAGGCTTTGAATTTTTTTACAGGTTACCAGTTTAGATTTACAGATGAGATCTAGAGCTAGAATTGTTGCTGCCACTCTAACGCACGCGGTGATACCTCACATATGTGGTTTAAAAGGCGTTTACATATGTCGGCGCGACTTGCGTGTGCGTTCGCTTCTGCAAGCGAGCTACCGGGGACAGGGGCGTTTTAATTTTTTTATTATTATTATTTATTTATTTTACAAATTTATAAAAAAATTTACACTTATTTTTTTATATTACTTTTATTCTTATTACAAGGAATGTAAACTTCTCTTGTAATAGAAATGTGTGTGACAGGTCCTCTTTATGACCCCACATCTCTCCTCCAGGCTGGAAACCATGAGATCGGTAAAAAAAAATCACTAATCTCATGAATACTGTGGCTTACAGCCGCAATCGCGGCTTTGTTTACTTACGGGACCCGGGCGTGACATCATCACATCGCGCCCGGGTCCTCCGACGGTCATAGAGATGACTGGTAACCATCTGGTCACCAGTCATCTCTATACTTCCTGCAAGCGCCGGACGATTCATTCTCCGGGTCCCTGATGGCACGGAAGAGCCCGGAGAAGCACCGGATGACGGCGGGAGGGGGGATGTCCCCTCCCGCCACCTGTAAGAACGATCAAGCAGCGGAACCGCCGCTATGATCATTCTTATGTTGTGCAGAATCGCCGGCACAAGAGATAGATATCTGGATGATGTGTCTCGCTGCAGGCATCATTTAGATATCTCCCTTCAAAGTCCAGGACGTCATATGACGTCCACTCTGGATGGGAGAGACACTTTGTGGACGTCATATGACGGTGGCTGGTATTGAAGGGGTTAAGATTTAGACGAAAGGCATTCATTTACCTGTTTACTTGAACTTTTACCCACCATTTTAATTTTGCTTCTCTAGATACTACAAACTGTTTACTGTACCATCTCTAAAACTCAAAGCTTTATTTTAATATAGTAGAAAGGCATATGATAATTTTAGGTCTGTTGTTTTTTTTTTTTGCACTAGACATTATTGACCCCAACAAATGGCTATTTCGAGAGTTTACCCTGTTGAGTAGGGATGAGCTTCGTGTTCGATTCGAGCCCATCGTCTGTTCGATCGTTTGTCGAAATACAACCAAAACGGGTCGTTTGCGCCAAATTCGAGTGACGCGTCACGGCCCATAATTCACTGTGGCATTGCGCGCTGATGATTGGCCAAGCATGCACTATGACCCGCATGCTTGGCCAATCACAGTGTGCAGAAAACGGAGAGCCATAAGGGCTTTAGCACACGCCCCACACTATCAAAAAAGCCACCTGCAGGGCGGCCTCGTGTAGTGTGTTCCGGGCTTGTTCCAGATCAGACAGAGAGAGATTGTCTTTTTTTCTAGCTAGATAGAGCAGGCAGGCTAGTCAGTTAAATTTGAGGAGGGAGGGGATGATGAGGTCATTGACTCTACATGGGTGCCTGATAGGAGAGAGGAGGAGGAGGAGGAGGCACAGGCACATCTCACAGGCACATCTCCAAAGAGACAGGATGCCCTCCAGGGGACAGCTTAAGGGCAGCACACCAACTGCATTACATTGCAGAGCCCTGCCTGTGCAGGGCGCTGCTGTGTCTCAGCGTTACTGCAAAAGTTCTTTGGTGTGGGCCTTTTTTGAGACATGTGCATCAGATCACACCATTGCTATTTGCAACATATGCTTCAAGCATATCTTGCATGCTCGGAAGCATTAAACTTAATTTTTCTCAGCACGTCGTAATGTGTTTTACGTCACCGCGTTGGACACGATCGGATTTTAACCGATGGTGTGTAGGCAAGACAGATGAATGCCAGCTTCATCAGATATCTGATGAAAAAATCCATCGGTCCATTTTCATCAGACGAACCGATCATGTGTACAGGGTATACGTTTTGATTAAAGTTTTGATGTCCTTAATGGATATGATTTTTGACTACATGTAATGCATTCATGTATGTATTTTTTTTCTTATGCTTCAATAAACATTTGTGCAACAACAAAAAAAAATATCTACAGTGAGAGCTTGAGAATTATCCACAATACATATCACTACAACCACAAATAAAATGTCAAGGATAATGATTCATGAAAAAGTAGTGAGCCTACCAAAGTATAAACAAAAAGCATTTGAAAAGCTCTGGAATTCCTGGATATATTCTCCTAACTCTGCCAAAGACATAGTGAATCTCCCTATTCAGGCAGCAATGTAGACAGGTGTTCAAATCTTTCCACTTTCTATCCAAAACAAAAAGTTACACTTCATTGACTAATATTTGGAATTCTAATTATTAAACAAGAATTCCTTTTTTCAAAAAGCTCACTGAAAATGAGGGTCAGTAATGCTTACCTACTCTGCTACAACTGCTGCCCTTTTGAAGAGCTGTGATGGTTGATAAATTTACAGCATCCTATGCACCTCCAGTGTAGGAGGTGTTCTTCGTTGTGCACTGTGGTTCCCTTCACCAGTCCCTATTTCATTACCTACCAAAGATCCAAGTCATCACCACCTATTTTTTTGCAGCTACAAGAGTTAGAATAGCATTTTTCTTTTAATTCAAATACATGTTTTTGTTCATATCCTGAGATAGTCTGAGGATTCGTAAGTAGGTTGATGTAAAAATACAACTGACTTAATCAATGAATTGTTGTGTTTCATTATAGCACCTAGGAACTGGAAGCAATAAACTCAGAGTATATGAAAGAGGTGACTGCAAAGGAGAAATGATGGAGTTCCTTGAAGATTGTCCAAATGTTTATGACCGCTTCTGCTCCCATGAAATCCACTCTTGTAATGTTCTAGATGGTTATTGGATATTCTATGAGCTCCCCAACTACAAAGGCAAGCAGTATCTTCTCAGACCTGGTGAATATAAAAGGTTCACTGACTGGGGCTCCCAAACTGCAAAAGTTGGGTCTTTCCGTCGTGTCTTGGATTCTTATTAAAAAGCTTTTCTTGTATATCTGTGCTAATAAAAGGATAACAAACAATACTCTGCTTGACTTAAATTTGAGCTATGCGCAAAATCAAAAATTACATATTACTTATTTTAGCCTTGTTCCCCACAGGTAAGCTCATAATAAGTCTTACCTTTAGGTACCGTAAAAATTTACTAAACTTGTGCCATAGATATTCAAATCAACTCCAGCTGATGACGTCTCTGCACATGTGCAGTATGCTCTGTGTTCAGGGCATACTGAGTATGCTGTGCATGCATAGAGTACTGTGGTGCGACAGGGACTCTGCAGTACTGATGTCATCATGGCCCAGCCATTTACACAGCCAGAGAGCATGAACACAGACGGAAAACTGAGAACTGTAGATGGTAGTGTCAGGAGCGGTGACAGTGCAACACTGGAGGACTGTGTTTGACAGGCAAGTCTGCCATAACGTGCTTGTATGCATTGCATAATAGCACATAATGACATGCCACTGCAGGGGCCCCTAAATGCCTACTGAGTTTACTACTGCTTTAATAGCATTAATACAGCCGTCTAATTTATAATGGTTGAAATACAAGATCCCATCGATATAACCCTTAAATGTTGCCAACATCCCAAATATATACAAAAGGTACCCCCCAATGTACACACAGGGACTTTAACGGCAACTGAAGAGTCCTTTCTTCAGGGGCTTTTCATAAAGAGTTCATTAGACGACACTCTACAATGGAACATAGCAAACATTAGGAATCATGTCACAGAGAACATTTCACAGGTTCTGAAATGCATCAGTAAAATATTAGGAGACAATCACTTTACTATCAGCTTTGTTATTTTATGAGAGACATGAAGAGTCAGAATTTTTATTTATTTTTAAGATTCTGTTGAATCTTTTTTTTTTTTTGAACATGCGACAGACACTATAAGACTTCAATGACAGATTCGACGTAGAGAGACATGAAGATTCGATATAGAGAGACAAGAAGAGTCAATTTTTTTTTTTACAAAAAAAATATACATACATATATACATCAATACGGTCTCACTATCTTTCAATAGCCCTTTAAAACCTTGATGGATATAATAATCTAATCTGATACAAGCCCCTCACTCTTCACTTGATATATCACACACGCATAGACATCTTTGGCATGAGTGATTCTGAGGTGTCTCGCATCTTCAGATTCACCCCTCATGCCATCCTGGAATTAACCACAACCCTGCAGGAGGACATCACCAGCCCAACACATGACACCACCCATGACAGCTACATATACAACCCTAGCCCCATCCCCACAGATTTCGAACAGAACATGTATGGGGAATGCTGGCTGGTTGGTGTGTGACATGGGTGGCAGGCATGACTGCCCCCCCCCCCATGACGCACACATCACAAGGGGCACTACTAACATCCTCCTGTCTTATGCCTTCAGGGTGACTCTGCATATGCACTGGGACCGCATCTCATGACTCCTATCCGGAAACCCCCCATGGTACCCTGTTGTATTCCCCAAACTTTGTATGCCAGATCATTGGTGCATGTTGCATGCTGCACAACTTCGCAGTGAGAAAGGGCCTGGAGATTGACATAAGTGATGACCTGACCCCTGAACCAGACAATCCCCCCCCCTAACCGAGGCTACCCCGTCTTCTGAGGGAAGAGCAGCCAGGAGCTAGCTCACAATAGGCATGTTTGCACGTTAAACACACACATTAATCATGGCACAATGAGAATGCATGCATGCACACCACTGTGGTCCCTAGCACAGACACATCACATCCTCATCAAATTGGATTAGCACAAGCCCACCATGCAGGACTTGTGAGCAGCAACGCCACGGCTCCAATTATGTCACTGTACATTCATACACCATTCACACTGACCTGGGGATCACTTCTCCCTGGTCCTGGGGAACCCTTCTCCACCACAAATGAGGATGACACCCCTTTTCCGGCAGGAATGTCACCCCCACATTCCAAAATCATTCACAAACAGAACCAAAAAAAATAAAAATGCCCAGCAAAAATATAATTAAGGGGGCGTGACCGGAAGCCGACTCGGATGCAAGCCTAGCCTAAGAGCTCTCTCTCTGCCCACAGCATACCGGCTATTTTGGGGACCTTCCACCCTCCATTCATGGGTCGCTCCAGGACGACCAGGTCCACTACGACCAGGGGATCATCCCAGCCCCCTCCGGAGACATCCACGGACCTCAGGGCCTTCTTCACTCAGCCCGGTCTGCCGCAGGACAGGGAGTCCAAGATGGCGCCGGACACGAACGCGCCTGACATGCGGTCCCCCCCGCGGCTCTCTCACTCTGTCCCAGCGCCGCTCCGGACCCCGATTGACCAGATGTCCGTCCCGCAGACGATCGGGAGCAGGCGCCGCTGGTCGGGTGAGCATACATCCCCTGCCTGGTCCCCTTCCACCGCTGTGGCTTCACAGCCGAACTTGCGGGCCGCCGCCATCTTGGGATACCCGGAGCACTACACGCAGTGCTCCGAGGCCTACCCGCAGCTTCTCCGCTCAGCAGCTCAGCATCTGATCCGGCCATGAGGAGGGAGGAGGCCAGCTCACCAGACCCCACGGGGAGTGCGGAGGACTTTCCAGCGCTGCCACAGTCAGCCCACCCCAGCTCCCATCCGTTTGCTCCATCCAGAGCTGGGCAGCACACTAGCCTGGGAGAGGGCTCAGTGAGGACACCATCCCCCCCTGGGCTTCAGCATCAACCCCACCCCAGGCCTCTCCAGCACGCTGCGCCCCAACTGGCGTCACTGGCATCTCTAGCTCAACTGACATGCCCCCCTGTCCCTCCTCACCCCGGGACAGGGGAGAAGAGGACTCCCAGTCCCAGCAGGCCCAGGCCTGTGGAACTCAAGAGGGCTGGGGACATGAGAGCCCCATCTGGGGGCCCCCACAGCAGGCTCTCACACAGCCTCCCTCACATCCTGCTTCTCCTTCTCAAACACCAGACGTAGCTGCATTCCAGCCCATCCCCCCACAATGGCTTGTATACCTGCAAGCAATGCCTACCAAGGAGGACTTTAAACAGCTCATATTGGACGTGAAATCCACTTGCAGGTCTGAGATCCAAAACCTCCAATCGGGCCTCAAACACCTGGCTGATCGCGTGGAAATGGCAGAGGAGGAAATCCAGGAAACTAAACTGGCAGTTCATCGGACACAAACACAAGGTACGGAACACCGCACATTGCTTAGAGACATGCAGCGTCATTTAGAAGATCTGGACAACAGGGGGCGCAGGAACAACATTCGCGTCCGGGGGATACCGGAATCGGAGGGTCCCGAAGATGTACGCTCCACTTTACATACCCTGTTCAACAACCTGATTGGGGCCCCCCCGACTAAACCCATAGAAATGGACAGAGCTCACCGGGCGCTGCGCCCCAAAGGGGCCACCTCCAAACCCAGGGACATAATATGCAGGCTAAGCTCCTACCCCCTGAAGGAGGAAATAATGCGTCAAGCCTGCCTCGCCCGCAGAGTGACCTTGGATGAGGTCCCCGTTCAGCTCTTCCCAGATCTATCGTGGATCACCTTACAAAAGCGCAGGCTTCTACAGCCATTACTGCGCACCCTGCAGGATGAGAATATCCCGTACAGATGGGGTTTTCCATTTAGCCTCACAGCGAACACCCAAGGCAAGTCAGCTGTCCTGAGATACCCGGAGGACCTCCAAGCATTCTGTGAAACCTTGGACATTCAGATTCCCCAGTTGCCGGATTGGGATCTCGTGGCCACACCACCTCCGCCACCCTCGGTGTGGCAGAAAGTCCCACCACCCAAACGGCCCAGAGGCTCGGAGGGATCCAAGAGAAGCCCACACGGGCACCACAGGAAGAACTGATCCAATCCTACTGGCACGGGTCCCGACCCACAAGATGCCCCCCTCTTTTTCCTTTTTTTTTTTTTCTTTTTTTTTTTTTTTTTTTTTTCGCCAATTAGGGACCCGGCCCTGGACACCGCTCTAGTAGCATTACCCATTCCCCATGCCCGAGACTTTAGTCAAGTTTAGCATCAAGGGCAAGTCTCGGCTGAGACTTTAGAGAGAGACATTTCACCCCCCTTCTCCCACTCCCCTACCTAGTTCCCAGATGTTTTGGACTTTGACACATGCGGTTTTGTTGTTTAGCATGATCGCTTCAGGGTTCCCCTGGGCTCCCCTGGCACGACCCCCAGGGGCCGGGCTGGTGGGGCCCACGGGAAGCCGCTCAGACCTGGGCCTGTTGGCCCTGACAGGTCGACACTTAGAGTTATTGTTTTGTTACAGTTGCCTCATTCTAATGTTTTCACTTCTTTCTTCTTTTTATTCTAGATTCTTCTCTCCACCCCCGTCATCGTGTGGCTCTACACAGTACTTCCGGAATGGTCTTGGTTCTCCTCCTGCGGTGTCTGGCTCCCGGCCTCTGGCGCCCGTGTCCCCTCCATCAGCATCAGATAAGTACGGCTCCCTTCACCACCACACACCCTCATGGCTAAGATACTTTCCCTAAACGTCCACGGTTTAAACTCCAATAGAAAGAGACACCTGGCCCTGTCAGAGTTTAAGCAGTCGGGGGCGGATGTAATTATGGTCCAGGAAACACATTTAGATAAAGGAGGTTCTTTTGCATTTGCGTCACGGTACTACTCTCAGATATACCTCTCATCAGGGCCCCGCAAAAAGGCCGGAGTGGCCATACTCATTAAGAAAGGGTCTCCCTTTATCAGCTCACACCACTATAGCGACCCACAGGGTCACTACATCATCCTACAGGGACTGTGGCAGAACCAACAAGTGACTTTCTGCACTGTATACGCCCCAAACGTCCGGCAACTTGGGTTCCTCTCCAAGGTGTATGCACGCCTCTTCCGCACCGACAATGGGATCTAAGTAATCGGAGGGGACTTTAACCTGGTCCAATCGGCCACTTTAGACCGCTAATGTGGTGAACCCCAGGGTGCCTTCAGACCGAGTACTTAGGGACTCGAGGCTGTTCCGACAGATATCCAGACGTTATGCACTTTTTGATGCCTGGCGGGTTCTCCACCCTGGCGATCGCCAATTTACATATTACTCAGCCCCTCACCGCACACACTCCCGAATCGATTATTTTTTTGTGAACAATACTACCCTACAGCTGGTCAAGGCAGTGCAGATCCGTCCGATCTCCTGGTCAGACCACGCTCCAGTCCTGCTGACCTTAGGAATAGGCTCCCCGGTGGCCAAACCCTGCACATGGCGCCTGAACACATTTCTCCTCCAGCACCTCCCCTCAAAAATAGAGTTGGAATCTACCTTGAAGAATTACTTTGAGGACAATGATACTCCAGATATAACCCTCTCCACTTTGTGGGAGGCTCACAAGGCGGTGCTGAGGGGGAAGTGCATAGGCTTGTCTTCAGCCATGAAAAAAAAATGCTCAGGCGTTAAAACAGCGTGCAGAGGTAGAACTCAAGGCTTTGGAACGACGGCTGCAGGAATCCCCTACTCTATCGCTCCTGAAAAAGATCTCTACACTGAGGGCCACCCTGGGAGACATAGCGCTGGGCAAAGTGGAAAAAGCACTACTTAGACTCAGACAAAGGTTCTACGATAGGGGTAACAAAGCCCACTCCCTCCTGGCCAGAAAACTACGCGACAGCACCCAGGCCATGACCCCGCACCAGGTCCAGAATAACACGGGAGACCTAGTCTCTCACCCTAAAGACGTAGTCCAAACCTTCGCAGACTTTTACACAACTCTATACAATAACCCTGACATCCCCCATGATCCTCCATCTCCTGACCTCATTCAACGCATGACCAGTTACCTGGAGCAGAGTGGTGTCTCCAGGCTCAAACCCTCGGATCTGGCCCCTCTGAATGCTTCTATCTCGGAGGAGGAGCTAGAACAGACCATTAAATCCCTGCCCTCACACAAAGCCCCGGGACCCGATGGATTCCCCTATGAATACTACAAAACATTCCTCCCCCTACTCTTGCCTCGCTTGTGTAAACTATTTAATGCATTCCTCAGGGATACTCCTATTCCTGGGGACATGCAACGTTCCTTCATCACGGTGATTCCAAAGCCGGATAAGGACCCCTCCCTGTGTGCCAACTACAGGCCCATCGCCCTTCTGAACTCCGATTTGAAAATCTTCACTAAATTACTGTCCATCCGACTGAATTCAGTACTCCCCTCCCTCATACACAAGGACCAGGTGGGATTTGTCCCGCTCCGTCAAGCTGGGGACAACACTAGGAAAATTATTGACCTAGTGGAGGTGGCGAAAAGAATGGGTCAGAGGTCCATATTACTGGGCCTAGACGCCGAGAAGGCCTTTGACCGCTTGGGGTGGCCCTTTCTGTTTACCACGCTGCGACATGTGGGTTTTAAGGGATCATTCCTGCGGGCTATCCAGCACCTGTACTCTGACCCATCCTCCCAGGTCAAGACCCCCTTCGCCCTCTCCTCCACATTTCCAGTAACTAACGGCACCAGGCAGGGGTGCCCCCTCTCTCCCTGCTGTTCGCGCTATGTGTAGAACCCTTAGCCGCCACCATCCGTCAGAACCCAGATATCAGAGGGATCTTAGTTAGAGATCAAGAGTTCAAAATATCACTATTTGCAGACGATGTCATCCTCACACTCACCCAACCCAGGATCTCCCTCCCGAACCTGCACGCAGAGCTTGATCGCTTTAGAGCGCTGTCAGGCTACAAAATAAATGCGTCCAAATCAGAAGCGCTCCCGCTTAACATCCCCGACGGGGAGGTGGCCCACCTACACACAACCTTCCCTTATAGCTGGAAAACCTCCTCACTAAAATATCTGGGGATCCACATCACTCCCACCTACGCTACCCTTTATCAGCAGAACTTCCCTCCCCTTTTCCGTACTATTAGGACCCTTCTACAACAATGGAGAAAGCACCACATCTCCCTCTTGGGGAGAGTAGCGGCAATAAAAATGGCAATCCTCCCAAAACTACTCTACCTGTTCCAAACCCTACCTATTCCAGTGCCCTACACCCATTTGAGAAAACTCCAGACTGAGGTGCTCCAGTATACATGGAACTACAAGCGACACAGAGTCCCCCGGTCGGTGCTGCTGGCGGCAAGATCGGAGGGGGGTCTAGCATACCCTGATCTCGTAAAGTACTACCAAGCGACCCAGTTGAAGGCAGTAGCCTCCTGGTTCACGTTGCGGTCGTACAATAAATGTACTCAAATAGAAAAGCTCTGGCTGGCCCCGGTACATCCAAACAACTTACTGTGGAATGCGGATGTGGAGGTTGATCCCGGTAGCATGTTAGGTCCAATGACCCAGCTTAGACGCACGTGGCGCAAATTGGTACGCCAGCATAAATTATCCTCTGACGGATCCCTTCTGACCTCCTTCGCCGGCAACCCCAAAATCCCAGATAGCCTCACCCACAGAATGTCTGCTCCATCGACGGCAAGGAACCTTTTTCACTTCGGGAACCTAGTGGATCCCCTGACTCGCAAAATGCGCACATTTGCGGACATTCAGGCAAAATATGATATGCCATGCCAAGAGTTCTATGGATATCTCCAGATTCGCCACTATGCGTTGACTTTCACCCCAAACCTGCAGTTTTCCCCCCCAACGGCTTTTGAGAGGCTGATATTGGCGGGCACAGCACAGCAGGGTTTGATCTCTAACATATATAAAATACTGAATTCTCGGCCTGTAGATACTAAGGGCAAACATGCATACATGCTTAAGTGGGAAAAGGCCCTGGGTGAGGAGATATCCATGGAGCAATGGCAGGCAATCTGGTCCCAAGCGGCGAAAAGTTCGATCTGTACGCTATACAAGGAGAACATATATAAAATCCTCTACTTTTGGTACATGACACCAGATGTTCTTCACGCCATTTACCCAACCACTTCGGACCGCTGTTGGCGCTGTCGACAAGACAGGGGTACGCTTGTCCATGTTTACTGGAGTTGCCCACTGATCGTCCCCTTCTGGAACTCTGTCCAGCAATTATTGGACAGACTTCTAGATAGGACGCTTCCCCTGACCCCGAAAGTTTACTTATTAGGATTGCCCCCACCAAACCTTCCGGCACCCTACAAGAAACTGACCAGACATATCCTCACGGCAGCACGCTGTCTGGTGGCTCTACATTAGAAGTGCCCTGCCCCTCCCCCCCTGAAGCCCTATATGCAAGGATCAAGGATGTGGAACTAATGGAGAGGATGACGGCCAGAATGATGGACAGATTGGAGGCCCACGACGAGGTTTGGGAGCTTTGGCACCGTCGGGAGGAGACACCCTGATCAGGTACCTAGACCACATTGGTGATTTACCATCCCATTCCCCCCCCCCCTCCTTCCCTGCCTCCCCCTATCCCCCTCCTCCCCCTATCAACCTCCTCCCCTTCTTCTTCTTGCTATTTCTTTTCCTCTCTTCTTATCTTTTCCCGTGCAATCACGGTTGTTTCCAGATTGTTCACTAGTATACTGATGCGCTGACGTATGTTTTATTTTATTTTTTCTGTTCTTTTCTTGTACCTTGCACTTAACTGGTCTATGTGGCTGTGAATCACTTCAGGCTCTTAGCTGCCTTGTTAGAAGGTACACAGCGAGTCAGATAAAGCCTTGGACACTGTCATGTAGAGTAATGACCACTCCACTAGTTGTTGCTTATGTGAATGATCTTACATGTATACGAGTGTTGGAAATTTCTAAATAAAACTATTATTGATAAAAAAAAGGAAAAAAAAATATATATATAATTAAAAAAAAACACAACAAAGAAAACACAGACAAAAATCACTCTGCAAAACACTATCCAAATATCTCGAAGACACGTCACAAACAAACAAACGCTAATAAACAACAGAACAAAAGCACCTTGCTGTATAGGAAGGGATACAAAGGGATGTACTTTTGCAAAGGAAGGGAGTTTGTGTCTGTCTATTTAAGCTCTCTGCGTAGCTCACTAAGTTACCCGGGTCCACTTCCAATTTCACTGATTGCGCCGTTCCTGAGTTGTGAGCATGCACACAGAGGTGCTGACCATGGTCTGCTTCATGTGCGCATGTGCGATCCGGCCGGCCCTTCATTTGCATGGGGTTATGGCTCATTTCAATGTAACACGCCCACGTTCTTCCCAATTTGAATTACTCCGCCTTATGCCTCGGGAATTACGTTGCACCGGCGCAAATTTCTGCGCAAATACTACGAGGATACGGTGATTGCGCCTCTACATTGCGCCGGTCTAACGTAAAGGAGGTGCGCTACGCCGGTCAAAATATGCGCCAATGTACATGAATCTGGCCCCATAAGCCTTCAATGACAGATTCGACCCTAATTTGGATTTTCGGACGGATGCATTTTTTTAACGAAAAACAAAATAAATAAAAACGAATTTCGGGAGTAACTAAATACATTTATTTTTCGGACGAAAACAAAATTACGAAACAAAATATTTCAGTGTGCACATGTCTATTAGTCACTAGGCCAAAAAGGACTGCCTTTGCTTCTCCATAGATACAGTAAATGAGTAAGTGTAACCACCTTAAGTCAGGAAATGTGCTACTGGCCAGATCACCAGGTGAAAATAAAAGAAAAAAAAAGCTTCAAAAAGAACATTAATGCAGCCATGAAATTTTTTTTTTTTAGTTTAGATACACTTTGATTTCTGTTTGTAGAAAATTATATTTACTAGTACATATCAGAAAACATAAAATGCACAAATGAAGGTAATATATATAAACTGTGGATGAAAAAATACTATCAATACACTTTCAATAATTCTGCTTTGGTATTTTCATTGCTTGTTGTGAATTTTGTGAAAATGGTGATGACATAGTGGTGACTCATTATTACATACCAGCTCCTCCTTTCAGTCAATATTATCTAAAAATATTTTCACTGGATTTTATTATTAGACACCTATTCACAGTTATTCCTTAAGGTGGAATAAAAGCTAAAAATTTGCCAGGAGGTAAAATCTTTAATTAGAAGGGGGGGGGGGAGGCGCACCTAAGTGTAATATTTAAATCTACAATTGACTAGTAGAAGTAAATGTGTGCAGCGTGCGTGTAGCTTTAGGCCCTGTACACACGCCCGGGAATTCCGTCAGGAAAAAAACATTGATGGGATTCCTGGCAAGTTTTTCTTGCAAAGCCATGCATACAGACGGCCATTCAAAAGAACCACCGTTCTTTTGAATGGCAAGAACGCGGTGACGTAATCAACTATGATGAGCCAGCGCTCGCCACATTTGATGCCGTCGCTGCCATCTTGCTACACCCCACAATAAACTTGTATGCTACCGCGCATGTGTCAAACTCTTATCGGGACAGGTAAGCATACAGACGACCGGTTTTCTCGGCATGAAACACTCTGCTGGGAAACTCGATGAGAAAATAGAGATCAGGGTTCTCTATTTTCCTGTCGGGATTCTCGGCTGTTTTCCTGACGGGAAAACTGCTAGAGAGCATACACACGGCCAGGGTTCCCAGGCAAATGCTCTCCTGGCAGTTTTCCTGCCGGGAAAATTGGTCTTGTGTACAAGGCTATAGACTCTGTCCTCTCTGCGAAACGAGGCCTGCCCATCTGGTGACGTAATTTCCTCCCGTGCGGTCCATGCCAGGCAGCTTGGATTACCTAGACTTTCTAGATGTTTCCAGTGTCCCAGCTCAGCCTCCCACAGCCACCTTGACCCAGAGTGAATACCAGATAGCAGGCACCCCTCAAGCATGACATTAATGACAACAGACATGCTCACATATTCTTCTATCCTGTAAGTGCAATACTTTGTGCAATAAATTGTGGTTTTAAATATTACACATAGGTGCACCTCCCACCACCCCCTTTATTTCATTGTTTCACAGAGTTCTAGAATTCACTCTGGGGATGGCTGTCACCTGAATTATCATCTAATTGATTCCCAGTTGTCATAAATCAACATATGCCTGCCATTAACTGCAAATCAATTACTTGTTATGCACTGGTGTGCTTTAAATTTTTCAAGATCTTTGGTTAGAAGAGAGTTTTTAGGTTTGTTCTGTCAAAAAAAAAAAAAAATGTTACCTACCTGCTTACTACATTGTACAGTCCTGGCATCTTACAGATGCCTGCCCAATGGGTAAAGCAAGAGGACAGTGGACCTAAAAGAAGAGGAGAGGGACATGGCACCTGCAAGCACAGAATGGATGTGGAGATCTCAAGCCCCAGAGCAAGGCCCCTTTCAAACTGGTTCGCTTCAAAACTGCCTATAAAACACCAAGCGCTTTTGTAGCACACATGCAGTGCTTTTGCATCGCCTTTGAGTTTGGAGTTTTCGATGCAATTTTTAAAGGACACGTCACTCAAAAACTGCACCAAGAACACTGTGGCACTTTTTTTGGCACCTCCCAGTGTTTTTTGTGTGCGTTTTTTTTCTTGCTCCGATTCTTTTTTTCGTTGCACAATAAGTGGGATAGCATTCATTGATTCTAAAGGGAAGCATTTTTCTTGAGCTTTTGAGACACTTTTAATAACGCAAAACGCCTGAAAAACTTCTCAGTGTAAAAGGGAGCCCAAAAGAGATCAAACTTAAACATGAATGCTTCAAAATGTGCTAGAATGCTGTGCATCAGTGTACCTGATGGGGAACTGCAACTGTGATCAGTGAAAAAATCTGATACAGCCTATAACCAATAAAAAGAAAATTAATTTAAATAGCAGCTTTCATAAAAGAAGACACAGGACCTGATGGGGAACAGCCTACAAAATCTAAATATTACCCCAATCTTTATGCCTCATTCACACAATGAAAATATCGGAGAAAAAGAAAAACGCATTTTGAGCAATTGTCTGATAATCTATTTGTTAGGACAAAACTTTTGCAAGCAGATCACTTGCTGTGTTGATTGGTCTATACAAATGCCAAAACATCAAAGGTGACAACAACTTAAAAACAGTTTGAGAGGTGCAGAAATATGACAGAGATAGAAAAAAATTGGAGTCGCGCTATAAGTACTATACAGTAATATTAAAATGAATAGTGTCATAAATGCAACATAATAATCACATGTATACACTTTATCTAAAGACAGCACACTTAAAGTGAACAGTTAATGTGATAACAAGTCCATATAATCAATATACAGTCCATCTAGAGATGTAAGTTCATAGAAAAGGTTTCCCAGTGTAGAAAGATCCACGGACAGGTGTGAGAAGTGACCAGACTAAAGACCTCCACCGCACAAGAAACACTGACCCTTACCAGAGTCTATGATCTCACCGAGATCAATATCAGCAAAATGTGGCATTCATATTCGGCAAGGAGCAAAGGGGACATCCATTCAGAGTAGCCAGTAGGTGTAATTCAGCTCAGATAGCAATCAAGTATCAATGGTCCCATAGAAAAAACCAAAAGAGATCCACATAGCGTAAAACCGTAGGTTTAATGAAATAAGAGAAAAGATTGTGCGCACTTACATCAATCAAATTTTAAAACAGCAAATCATAACATAAAAATTGAAGGCCGGCCGGCGTTCAGAGCGTGTTACCCGTCTTCCGGGTCCTCACACGTGATGCGGTGACGTCAGAGCGTCGCCTCCCAACGTTTCGTCGCAAAAGGGACTTGATCACGGGATGAGGCGGCGCTCTGAGTCACCGCATATAAACAGAAAGAGGCGGAACCAACCTTAGGACAAATCCCGGCCGATCGTATGTCCGCCATCTTGACCCTTGGAAACACTCACATCATAACCAAAGGTTTACATACAACAACTAAGGGCAAACATAAACGGCACCCCTGTTGCAAAGCAATACACCAAATTGTCGTACAATGCGGCAACCGGTGCATTTTACAAATTAACTGATGTTTATTCTGCATAAACAGAAAAAGGCGGAACTAACCCCAGGACAAATCCCGGCCGATCGTATGTCCGCCATCTTGACCATTGGAAACACTCACAGCATAACCATAGGTTTACATACAACAACTAAGGGCAAACCTAAACGGCACCCCCGTTGTAAAGCAATACCTCATATTGTCGCATAATACGTCAACCGGTGCATTTTACAAATTACCTGATGTTCATTCACTTATAGGCATGAAATGAGGCCGGAAATGATCCGAACCCCATATAATCAAGTGTCATATGCAAACTATAATGTAATGCATTCCGATTCCCATAATAATAAATGTAAACATTTTCATATTTTTTTTAAACAACAGATAAAACATTATAAACAAAAAACAATTAAAACCCATGGAAAAATAAGTATATAGCAGGAATTGGATGGTCTTACAATTATTTTGCTAATTGATCGAATAATCAACAATGAACATAAATATTTTCCACTCAGAAATACTTTTAAACTATAAATAATGATAAAAATATTAAACCTATATATGTCAATATATTAATGTCAAACCCCATAGCCACTTCCTCTTTATAATACAAGGAGGAGAGAAACAGAAATTCGTGTTAATAATAATAATAATGTTAGTATTGGGCTACATTGTCGCCAGCGTGTCCAATACCAATCATCTCCCAATATGAATAAAAGAGGAGGGAGGAAGGGGGGGGGGAAGGGGAGGAGGTATAAAGAGTTTCAAGTCAAATAATACTCATTGTGTGACCGTCCCAAAGCCACCCCAAATAACATGGGGAAATAAAGAGGAGCTCGTGAGGATCCTGTTTATAGCAATTATAAGTGTGAAAAGACCCCCATTGATTGGGTGTCCAAATGGATAGATGTTTATATAGTACTTGTCAGATGGAACAAAGGGTTTATATAACAACCCTTGTCAAGAGGAATCACGAGTTATCAATAAAACAATTAATATCTACCTCAATGTTGAGGCCGTGAGGGGTGTAGCACTTAGTTTTATGTATCCACGCCATTTCGGAGCGAGAGATACTTCTCACTAGGTCACTGCCACGCCAGTGAGGATTAAATTTGTCTATGCCCAAAAATAAAAGTATTTCTGAGTGGAAAATATTTATGTTCATTGTTGATTATTCGATCAATTAGCAAAATAATTGTAAGACCATCCAATTCCTGCTATATACTTATTTTTCCATGGGTTTTAATTGTTTTTTGTTTATAATGTTTTATCTGTTGTTTAAAAAAAATATGAAAATGTTTACATTTATTATTATGGGAATCGGAATGCATTACATTATAGTTTGCATATGACACTTGATTATATGGGGTTCGGATCATTTCCGGCCTCATTTCATGCCTATAAGTGAATGAACATCAGGTAATTTGTAAAATGCACCGGTTGACGTATTATGCGACAATATGAGGTATTGCTTTACAACGGGGGTGCCGTTTAGGTTTGCCCTTAGTTGTTGTATGTAAACCTATGGTTATGCTGTGAGTGTTTCCAATGGTCAAGATGGCGGACATACGATCGGCCGGGATTTGTCCTGGGGTTAGTTCCGCCTTTTTCTGTTTATGCAGAATAAACATCAGTTAATTTGTAAAATGCACCGGTTGCCGCATTGTACGACAATTTGGTGTATTGCTTTGCAACAGGGGTGCCGTTTATGTTTGCCCTTAGTTGTTGTATGTAAACCTTTGGTTATGATGTGAGTGTTTCCAAGGGTCAAGATGGCGGACATACGATCGGCCGGGATTTGTCCTAAGGTTGGTTCCGCCTCTTTCTGTTTATATGCGGTGACTCAGAGCGCCGCCTCATCCCGTGATCAAGTCCCTTTTGCGACGAAACGTTGGGAGGCGACGCTCTGACGTCACCGCATCACGTGTGAGGACCCGGAAGACGGGTAACACGCTCTGAACGCCGGCCGGCCTTCAATTTTTATGTTATGATTTGCTGTTTTAAAATTTGATTGATGTAAGTGCGCACAATCTTTTCTCTTATTTCATTAAACCTACGGTTTTACGCTATGTGGATCTCTTTTGGTTTTTTCTATGGGACCATTGATACTTGATTGCTATCTGAGCTGAATTACACCTACTGGCTACTCTGAATGGATGTCCCCTTTGCTCCTTGCCGAATATGAATGCCACATTTTGCTGATATTGATCTCGGTGAGATCATAGACTCTGGTAAGGGTCAGTGTTTCTTGTGCGGTGGAGGTCTTTAGTCTGGTCACTTCTCACACCTGTCCGTGGATCTTTCTACACTGGGAAACCTTTTCTATGAACTTACATCTCTAGATGGACTGTATATTGATTATATGGACTTGTTATCACATTAACTGTTCACTTTAAGTGTGCTGTCTTTAGATAAAGTGTATACATGTGATTATTATGTTGCATTTATGACACTATTCATTTTAATATTACTGTATAGTACTTATAGCGCGACTCCAATTTTTTTCTATTTCTGCTTGGTGTTGTATAACACCTTTGAGACGCTGCTCATTATTTGTTCATCAATTTGGTTTAGATTTGCGCAATTCTTTTCTATTTAATTTTTATCCTTATACTTATTATTGCTGCAATCTACTGTACTTCTTCACAGAAGTGGGTCACAGCTTTGTAACCCATTATCCACATGGATATCTTTGAATTTAGGGCCACACGGGTGGTTAACACTGAGGGTGTGTTTGAGACCTTCAAGGAAGGTGATGGCGATTTGGGTGGCCTATTTATGAGGCTTAAGAATTTGACAGTCTCCGAGCTACACACCCAATGGGACATTGTATTTTTAGATACATATATCAAACATCAAATGGTACCTAGAAGCCTTAGATGGGAGATTTGCCCACAAAAGGGCGACACCGATTTAGAAGGGTGGTATAAATATTTCAACGAGTCAGGACTCAACCTTTTGAATTTTTTAGGTGAACGGAAGACCATCAAACTAAAAAAATTAGACGATGAGATTATACAGATCAAAGATAAACTCATCCCACTTATGACTAGTACAGAATACACCGAAAGGTCTAAGAATCTGCTGAAGATTCTGGAAAAGGAAGAAAGGGAGCAAAAAATAAAGAAAAAGAAAAAGTTCAATCGCGATATGGGTGATTACCAAAACAATATTGTTTTTGACTGGCAAAAAAAATTACTGGCGGAAGCCCAGGCAACCAGTAATGCCACTATTCCAGCTATGGTGCCCATCCCTTTACTGACTACTACCCTTTCCACCAACACTATTCCTCCTCCTATTCTTGGGGGGCGGAATCACCTGCCTAAAGGGAATACACCAAAAGGACAATATAAAAATAGTCACAGGAAACCTGTGATGACATATCCTTCCAATAGAGGAAGAGGGGGTACGAGCTCAAGGGGCAAGTTTGCCCCTCCCCCTACTTTTCCCTTGAATTGGAATCATTACCAACCACTGGGGCCCCCCAGGACACAAGGGAGAGGCTTTTCAAAAGGTCCCCCTCCCTATTCCAATCAGCCACATAATTTGGGACAGTATAATCAATATAGTGACTCACAAGGTTTCCAGATGATGAGAGCACCTAACTACGGCCCTCCACCAACTTTGGCAGGTCCAGAGGTGGTGCACTATCCTGGCAACTTTGAACCTGAATATAACATTTCAACACATAACAATTTTTTACCTTTAAGTGACTATCCTAACCAAGAGGGAGACTCTTATGGCCCATTTTTTGGACCTAATGTCCAAAATGGGGAGATTACCGATACATACGAGTTTGGTTATGGAGGTGATAATGCCCCTATGCAATCTTTAAACCCTGGTCAGCCACAATGGGGTTTTCCCCGGGCAGGCCAGGGCGTCAAGAGAATCGCAGAACTAAAAGAGGGACTAGAGGGGGGAGGGCTAGGAAGCCCAAAAAGACCGAGAACTTAATTGGAGCTGGTATTTTTAATTTGAGTTCACATGTTTTGGATCAAGCCGAACTTTTAGTTTTGGATAAGGGACTTAAATATGTCCCTCCCAAAAAACTTGATAAATTTAGGACTTACATGGATATTCACAAGTATGTACGGAAACTTAATATCCAACGGTATATGAGTTCAAATTCGTTTAATCCTTCCACAACTTCATTGCTAAACTATACACATTCAGGTCTGGCTAATGCCTCGGTGTACAACCCACCAGGGCAATTACCAGCAGCCCTCAGGGTATTTAGGGATTTGGCCCTAAAAGATCTAGAATGTATGGAGATTAAACAAATACGATATAAAAAACAGTTAGAGGAAGGTATAGATTCCCTTTGTAGAAATAAAAATCTAGTTATACGTCCAGCGGACAAGGGGGGTGGAATTGTTGTCCTTAACAAGAGTGATTATCTGCAGGAGATGCAACACATTCTTGATGACAAGGACACCTATGTCCCTTTGGTATTAGACCCGGGAAAAAAATATACAAAAACTCTACAAAACATTGTCGATAAAGGCCGACGGAATGGTATACTTAATGAAAAAGAATCTGCGTTTTTGGTACCCAAAGTTCCAAGGACCCCCATTATGTATTACCTTCCGAAGGTCCATAAAAATCCAGTTTGCCCCCCGGGACGTCCTATTGTGAGTGGGATTGATTCAATCACGTCCCGGGTGGGCAAATATATAGATTTTTTCTTGCAGCCCCTTGTCAAGAAAATGCCATCCTACACTAAGGATACTAAGCATGTTATAAATTTACTATCCAATCTGAAACCTACTCCCAATGTGTGGTTAGTTACAGCAGACGTAACATCGCTGTATACTATTATTCCACATGATTTGGGTATTGAAGCCGTATCTTATTATTTGAATAAGGGTAGCGGCCTATTAGGCGAACAGATTTCCTTTATAATGGAACTTTTGGTTTTTGCCGCGACCCACAACTATTTCTGGCATGAGGGTCAGTTTTATAAACAGAATCGTGGTGTCGCGATGGGAGCTAAATATGCTCCAAGTTTGGCGAATCTTTTTATGGCCAAATGGGAGGAGGATGTCGTCCATGATCAGCCTAGGCCCCAGATTCTTTTGTGGGCCAGGTACATCGATGACATCCTCCTCCTGTGGGATGGCACTGAAGGTGAACTCTCTCAGTTCATAGATTCCCTTAACAACAATGAGCGGGGCATCTTTTTGACGTATGAGGCCAGTAGGGAGAAAATAAACTTTTTGGATTTAGTTATATCTATTGAAGATGGCAAATTCGTGACTTCAACATATTTTAAATCAACAGATAGAAATTCTTATATTTCCAGTGACAGCTGCCATCATTCTTCCTGGTTAAAATCTGTGCCCAAAAGCCAGTTCCTGCGTTTAAAAAGAAACTGTACCTATGATGCCATGTTTAAAACACAGGCACAGGTTCTTACTGAACGGTTTGTGGCAAAGGGTTATTGTCAGAATCTCCTGAATGACACTCTGAAATCAGTGTCTGAGATTGATAGGGCGGATCTATTAACTGACAAACCTCGTGTCGGCACCGCCCAAGGATATAAGAATCCTTTTGTTACAGACTACTCATGCCAACATGCCAATGTGAAACATGTTGTTTCAAAACATTGGCATGTATTAAGAAGCGACAATGTCCTTAGAGGATTACTACCAGAAAAACCACAGGTAGTATTTAGGGGTCTCCCTTCCCTTAGGGATAAACTGGCTCCTAACGTGTTAAACCCCCCGAGAATACCATCAATGTTTTTGGCAGATCTTTCTGGCTTCTATAAATGTGGGAAATGTCAGAGCTGTGCTTTGAATGGCATTAGATCCAAACGAAGCACTTCATTCCGTTCTTCTAGTACCCAGAAAAACTTTACGATAAAGCCCTTTATTACATGCACAACTATAGGGGTTATATATTTGCTTATGTGCCCATGTGGATTACAATATATAGGTAGGACTAAACGCCCTCTACATATACGCCTTAATGAGCACATAGCAAATATTCGGAATGGTTTTACGGAACATTCTGTGTCGAAACATTTTTTGTTGGTACATGACAAGAATCCCATCAATACGGTATTTTTGGGCATAGACAAATTTAATCCTCACTGGCGTGGCAGTGACCTAGTGAGAAGTATCTCTCGCTCCGAAATGGCGTGGATACATAAAACTAAGTGCTACACCCCTCACGGCCTCAACATTGAGGTAGATATTAATTGTTTTATTGATAACTCGTGATTCCTCTTGACAAGGGTTGTTATATAAACCCTTTGTTCCATCTGACAAGTACTATATAAACATCTATCCATTTGGACACCCAATCAATGGGGGTCTTTTCACACTTATAATTGCTATAAACAGGATCCTCACGAGCTCCTCTTTATTTCCCCATGTTATTTGGGGTGGCTTTGGGACGGTCACACAATGAGTATTATTTGACTTGAAACTCTTTATACCTCCTCCCCTTCCCCCCCCCCTTCCTCCCTCCTCTTTTATTCATATTGGGAGATGATTGGTATTGGACACGCTGGCGACAATGTAGCCCAATACTAACATTATTATTATTATTAACACGAATTTCTGTTTCTCTCCTCCTTGTATTATAAAGAGGAAGTGGCTATGGGGTTTGACATTAATATATTGACATATATAGGTTTAATATTTTTATCATTATTTATAGTTTAAAAGTATTTCTGAGTGGAAAATATTTATGTTCATTGTTGATTATTCGATCAATTAGCAAAATAATTGTAAGACCATCCAATTCCTGCTATATACTTATTTTTCCATGGGTTTTAATTGTTTTTTGTTTATAATGTTTTATCTGTTGTTTAAAAAAAATATGAAAATGTTTACATTTATTATTATGGGAATCGGAATGCATTACATTATAGTTTGCATATGACACTTGATTATATGGGGTTCGGATCATTTCCGGCCTCATTTCATGCCTATAAGTGAATGAACATCAGGTAATTTGTAAAATGCACCGGTTGACGTATTATGCGACAATATGAGGTATTGCTTTACAACGGGGGTGCCGTTTAGGTTTGCCCTTAGTTGTTGTATGTAAACCTATGGTTATGCTGTGAGTGTTTCCAATGGTCAAGATGGCGGACATACGATCGGCCGGGATTTGTCCTGGGGTTAGTTCCGCCTTTTTCTGTTTATGCAGAATAAACATCAGTTAATTTGTAAAATGCACCGGTTGCCGCATTGTACGACAATTTGGTGTATTGCTTTGCAACAGGGGTGCCGTTTATGTTTGCCCTTAGTTGTTGTATGTAAACCTTTGGTTATGATGTGAGTGTTTCCAAGGGTCAAGATGGCGGACATACGATCGGCCGGGATTTGTCCTAAGGTTGGTTCCGCCTCTTTCTGTTTATATGCGGTGACTCAGAGCGCCGCCTCATCCCGTGATCAAGTCCCTTTTGCGACGAAACGTTGGGAGGCGACGCTCTGACGTCACCGCATCACGTGTGAGGACCCGGAAGACGGGTAACACGCTCTGAACGCCGGCCGGCCTTCAATTTTTATGTTATGATTTGCTGTTTTAAAATTTGATTGATGTAAGTGCGCACAATCTTTTCTCTTATTTCATTAAACCTACGGTTTTACGCTATGTGGATCTCTTTTGGTTTTTTCTATGGGACCATTGATACTTGATTGCTATCTGAGCTGAATTACACCTACTGGCTACTCTGAATGGATGTCCCCTTTGCTCCTTGCCGAATATGAATGCCACATTTTGCTGATATTGATCTCGGTGAGATCATAGACTCTGGTAAGGGTCAGTGTTTCTTGTGCGGTGGAGGTCTTTAGTCTGGTCACTTCTCACACCTGTCCGTGGATCTTTCTACACTGGGAAACCTTTTCTATGAACTTACATCTCTAGATGGACTGTATATTGATTATATGGACTTGTTATCACATTAACTGTTCACTTTAAGTGTGCTGTCTTTAGATAAAGTGTATACATGTGATTATTATGTTGCATTTATGACACTATTCATTTTAATATTACTGTATAGTACTTATAGCGCGACTCCAATTTTTTTCTATTTCTGCTTGGTGTTGTATAACACCTTTGAGACGCTGCTCATTATTTGTTCATCAATTTGGTTTAGATTTGCGCAATTCTTTTCTATTTAAGCAGAAATATGACACTTAAAGCATCGCATTCACAAAAGAGTTAACAAATCATACTCTCTATTTCACATATGTCAAACACAAGGCCCACACGCCAAATCCAGTCCGCCTGGCCTTGTCATGTGTCCCTCATACCCAGTTTTGCAGCTGAAATGTGGCAGAACTACATTAGGGTTGCACACTGTGCATAGTGCACCGATAAACCCTGCAATTTGTAGGTGTAAATCCCTGAACCCTGCACTCTGTGTATAGGGCACAGTTGAAACTACACTCTGTACATAGCACACCCCTAAACCCTGCACTCTGTACATAGCACACTGCTGAACTGTGTACTCTGTATATAACACACAACAGATACAAAATTAGCCTTTTGAGGGCAACCATGGAGGCACTTGGTTAGCCCGGTGTCCCTAGCAGAAGAATAAGTGCATGGAGAACATGTATGACAATGTGTTGGCCTGTAGGGCCACGCAAAGGAATGGAATGCCAACATCATACATTTTAGGTAAACTCCAGATGGAAACTTTTCAAGCACTGCTCCTCCTGTTCCATCGATGGACCACTCCACAAATGTGGCAGGTCCCTCCTCTACCTATTCTCACACTGTGCATAGTCCCTCTTCCACTTGGCTTTTTCACTTGGTCAGGTTTTCCATCCAGGATTCCTATACAATTTGGAGTCTTTTCCCCAAATTTGTTAGCCACATGTTTCCACATTTCTTCCATTGGCTAAGCCATCGCGTTTTTATGTAACTCCCACAGTGCAAAGCAGGTCTGCTGGGTCACATTTGCCACCGTGCTCACATCTATTAGAAGGTAATGGTGTAGCAAAGCAAACGATGTCCTGTAGCCAGAAGCCTACAATAAATAATAAATAAAAGATTATAAAAAATTGTCCATTAAAACAAATTGTCATGTGCAAAAAGTAAAAAAAAAATGTTTACATTTTTTTTCCCTTTAAATTTAAATATTTTCTTTATTTCAAACAAAAAAGTGGAGAGTCTCAAGACATTTTCCGTATATTATCGAAATAACAGCATAATAGACATATTCCTTCCACAAGATAATGGTTACATTTCAAAACTTACATTTGTTTATTCATAATTACAATAAACCACTTATTTCTCTAGGTATTCATCTCCCTTTGGTCATACATTTATGGGCTCAGTCTAATCAAATATTCATAGTACGGTATCTATCTCCTTTTACTTCATTTACCCTTACCTTTGGATATATAACAAGACAATTTTTTTTTATTTCATTTTTCCCAACTTGCAAGACCTATGGGGAAAAAACAGGACCATTTCTTTAACCACTTGCCTACTGTGCACCTACACCCCCTTCCTGCCCAGACAAAATATAAGCTTCCGGCACTGCGTCGCTTTAACTGACAATTGCGCGGTCGTGCGACGTGGCTCCCAAACAAAATTGGCGTCCTTTTTTTCCCACAAATAGAGCTTTCTTTTGGTAGTATTTAATCACCTCTGCGCTTTTTATTTTTTGCGCTATAAACAAAAATAAAGCGTCAATTTTTAAAAAAATGCAATATTTTTTCCTTTTTGCTATAATAAATAACCCAAAAAATATATAAAAAAAATATTTTTTCCCTCAGTTTAGGCCGATACGTATTCTTCTACATATTTTTGGTAAAAAAAAAATGCAATAAGCGTTTATCGATTGGTTTGCGCAAAATTTATAGCGTTTACAAAATAGGGGATAGTTTATGGCATTTTTTTTTTTTTTTTTACTATTAATGGCGGCGATCTGCGAATTTTTTATTGGGACTGCGACGTTATGGCGGACATTTCGTACACTTTTCTGACATTTTTGGGACCATTTACATTTATACAGTGAACAATGCTATAAATATGCATTGATTACTGTATAAATGTGACTGGCAGTGAAGGGGTTAACCACTAGGGGGCGGGGAAGGGGTTAAATGTGTGTCCTATGAGTGTTCTAACTGTGGGGGGAGGGGGGGTGACTGGGGGAGGTGACCGATTGTGTCCCTATGTACAAGGGACACAATCGATCTCCTCTCTCCCTGACAGGGACGTGCAGCTCTGTGTCTACATACAGAGCTCCACGTCCCCGCTCAGTTACTGAGCAATCGCATGTGCCCGGCGGCGATCATTGCCGCCGGGCACTCGCACGGGATCCCCGCAGAGCGGCGGGTGCGCGCGCGCGCCCGCCCGCGTCTTTAAAGGGACATCACGTCATATGACGTGATGTCAGGATAATGGAGTCATCTGCCCGCCGTCATTTGACGGTGGGCAGATGACAAGTGGTTAAAAAAAATAGTTTGGAAAAAAATCTGAAATACATATTTTTTTTAATTTTTTACACAACCATCTTTTCTTAAATAAATACATAGGAATTTGACATAATTACATTCTTTAGTATCACCAGGAGATATTTCTCAGGAGACACACTCCTCATCTTGGTGTCCATTTAAGTTAGACAGGATCGCAACCTCTCAAGAAGATCATCAAATGTGCGTGCAGACCAGGGGCAGATCCAGAGTCTAGTCTTGGGAGGGGCACTGCCAGAAAATAATTTTTTTTGCGGGCAATTTATCGGGGTAATGACTGGTGTTGGCGCTTTCATCATCACTGCACCATGGTTGTTATGGTGTCAGGATGATTGAAGCGCATTATGTCTATTATTACATTGTAATATAAAATAAAGTGGTTCAACTCACCATAATGCTAAATCAGTGGGAGCCCCGAGTGTGTCACTTTTCACTTCGACCTGCCTTCAGATGCAGCGTGTCACTTGCCACGTCCCTGCCACAAGCTGCGAATTGTCACTTGCCTGCCACCAGATGCTGATTGTCACTTGCCACGTCACCTGCCACACATTGCGGATTACACTTGCCAGGTCACCTGCAACATGTTGCTGATTGTCACTTCACCTGCCACACTTTGCTGATTGCTGTTGGCCAGCCGCCTGCTAAGGTGCAGCTGTACAGTGAGGGTGGAACTGCAGTGATGCAGGGTGAGCGGTGAGAGATGATGTCATCTCTCTTCTCCCCACCCGCCAGCTCACTGACTGGCCAGTCTCTCCGCTCACCTGTGGAGAGTGGACCAGCCCGCCCCCTCACTCGATGTCTGCCCTGCATGCCCGCATACTCACCTGGCAACCTCCCCTCACTCATCCACCGACCTGCCCGCTCATGCTCTCTCACCTGCTGACTGGCCCACCCACTAGTTAACCTGCACACTCGCCCTCCCGCCTGCTCACTCATCCGCTGACTGGCTTGCCTATCACAAATTTCTCGGAGGGGGGCGATTTCACCGTTGCCCCCCCTGGATCCGCCCCTGCATAGTGTGTCAATATTTATTATATCTTATACAATAAGAAAATGCACTTACATGTGCTTGGAATCCAAATCTCAAAAAAATATATAGGAAACACAGATTTTCCCTTCAGTGTGTGTCAGGGGATGTCTATGCAGGCATCCGATACTGGGTAACAGGTCAATAGGCTGCACTAAAGGCAATAGGCACCAAGATAGTGAAATAAATATATGTTTATTAAAGGTTAAGCACACGTGTAAAACAATCATAGAAAAAAAACCAAGACGAGCAAGCATAACACAGCAAACCACAAACCACTAGAACTAATCAACAAATATATTCAAGGAAGGAGCATATGTACCAGGTCAAGCAGGGATATGAGAAATGAGGGGAAGCAGAGTCCAGGACAGGGCAGGGAGCAAATCAAGGACCGGTTGGCTACAGCTATCAGATCAGGCAGGGAACAGGCTGACAAGGAAAATACTGAAGCCCTAAACTCCAGTTTAGGGCAGGCTTAAATACCTGTGCAAATATAACTTGGGAGACACCTGCTGGTGGCCACCAGAACTGCACCCCTGTTACTGGAGGGAACAGTGCCACCAGCAGGTGACCAAAGTCATGACAGTCCCCCCCCCCCCCAGGGGTGGCCTCCAGACACCCAATTCTGCCCTTGCCCTGGTAGTGCATGTGGATGCGGAAAAGTCCCAAAAAGTATTTCGGTCAAAGTTTTTTAACCTATTGGGAGACAACCCCCCCAAGTCCGAAAATGGAACCTGCATCCTACCACCACCAGGGTCTGGAAGTTGATATCTAGAGGTGAAAACAGGTAGGGCAGTGAACTCAGGGTCATTAGGCTGGGAAAGTGACATATCGAACTATAAGTCAGGCACCGGGACATCCGACTGGAAGCCAGGCATTTTAGGCTGGAAGCCAGTAACCAGGACACCAGGGTGGACAACAGGAACCAGGACACCAGGGTGGACAGCAGGAACCAGGACACCAGGGTGGACAGCAGGAACCAGAACACCAGGGTGGACAGCAGGAACCAGGACACCAGGGTGGACAGCAGGAACCAGGACACCAGGGTGGACAGCAGGAACCAGGACACCAGGGTGGACAGCAGGAACCGGGCCGCCAGACTGGGCCGCAGATGGTGGCAGATCAGCAGATGGTGGCAAATCAGGCTGGGCAGCAGGCTCCAAGTCATCGAGCTGGGCGGCGGACAGGAACCCCTCGGGCTGGGCAGCAGACAGGAACCCCTCAGACTGGGCAGCAGACAAGAACCCCTCAGGCTGGGCAGCAGACAGGAACCCCTCAGGCTGGGCAGCAGACAGGAACCCCTCAGGCTGGGCAGCAGACAGGAACCCCTCAGGCTGGGCAGCAGACAGGAACCCCTCAGGCTGGGCAGCAGACAGGAACCCCTCAGGCTGGGCAGCAGACAGGAACCCCTCAGGCTGGGCAGCAGACAGAAACCCCTTAGGCTGGGCAGCAGAAAGGAACCCCTCAGGCTGGGCAGCAGACAGGAACCCCTCAGGCTGGGCAGCAGACAGGAACCCCTCAGGCTGGGCAGCAGACAGGAACCCCTCAGGCTGGGCAGCAGACAGGAACCCCTCAGGCTGGGCAGCAGACAGGAACCCCTCAGGCTGGGCAGCAGACAGGAACCCCTCCGGCTGGGCAGAAGACAGGAACACCTCCGGCTGGGCAGCAGACAGGAAAATCTCCGGCTGGGCAGGAAACGGGAACACCTCCAGTTGGGCAGCAGACGGGAACACCTCTGGCTGGGCACCAGACAGGGGCTCAACAAGTTGGGCGGTTGGCATTGCAACGTCAGGCGGGGTAACTGGCACATCAGGCGGGGTAACTGGCACGTCAGGCTGGGCAACTGGCACGCCAAGCTGGGCAACTGGCACAACAGGCTGGGCAACTGGCACAACAGGCCGGGCAACTGGCACAACAGGCCGGGCAGTTGGCACAGGAATGGACAGGACCGATGGCACTGGAACAGGCTGGACCACTGGCACAACAGGCTGGGCAGTTGGCACTGGAACAGGCTGGGCCGCTGGCACTGGAACAACAGGCTGGGCAGTTGGCACTGGAACAGGTTGGGTGACTAGCACTGGAACAGGCTGAGCGGCTGGCACTGGAGTGACAGGTACAAAATATCTTCCTGATGCATTTTTATAATAGCAAGTGCCCAGAACCAATTTCCCAAGTGCAGCCGACCTGTTTATATGCAAAACAAAAAGAGGTGGTGGGGGTAATGGCGCTGTCACTAATAGTTGTTTGCTGGCCAATAACCGAACCCAATTGGGTAATTATAGGCTTAAATGGGACAACGTACCCCAAAGGATACACATGCGTGCATAACACCGTGCAGGCAAAGAGATTGTGTGGTGATAATGGATGTATGTAGAAACTGATGGTAAGGCTTATGTAAACCACCAGGGGTGTATAAATATGCAACTGTAACAGGTTGAGCTCACCGTGCTAAAGGCTAATATAAAGTTTACAGTACATACACAAAATATCTGAACACATCATCCTAAATATAATAAAATATATAAAGTATAAATTGGAATGGAAGTCCATATATTAGAAAACAGGTGACATGGGTGGTAAAGGTGCTCCTATATGAATGGATGGTAGACAGTAAACCAGTGACTTTCGCAGTGGGTCCGGTGTACCCCCTTGTGGATCCCCACTCACCAGAAGCATTCACCCCTGCTGGGGTAAAATGCGTATAGGTCGACGCGTTACTCCAAACTGCCGTGGATTCTTTCCTTGAGTTACAGCAATCCTTGGTCAGTCACCTGGACTCCTGTAGTATGTCCTTAATGTATGTACTTGATAGTATGAGGTTCAGTGGATGTTTTGATTTCCTCCAAAGCAAAACAAAAAGGCTTCCATAGCGTGATACGTTTAAAAACCAATATTTATTGGCACTGTGAACCAATAATTAGGTACAGATGCAATAGTGCAAAAAAATTATATAATAATAGTAAAAATAAAAAAATAAAAAATAAAAATAAAAATGACACCCAGCTGGTACAGAAATCTGGCACAGCTGATAAAATGCAATGTCTCTAGCACAGATGTATAAACTGAAGTTTGCAGCCTATGCCCAGATGGGTAGTGGGCTCTAGGAATCTCTGCACTAAAGGATGTCCAAATGCTAATCGCACCAGCATGGGAACGGCGTGCGTTCCAAACACAGACAGCTGGTTAGGACCGGAAGTGCGTGCAGGTGTGCGTGTGACCGCTTTACGTACGTTTCGTGCGTTGACGTACGTAAAGCGGTCACACGCACACCTGCACGCACTTCCGGTCCTAACCAGCTGTCTGTGTTTGGAACGCACGCCGTTCCCATGCTGGTGCGATTAGCATTTGGACATCCTTTAGTGCAGAGATTCCTAGAGCCCACTACCCATCTGGGCATAGGCTGCAAACTTCAGTTTATACATCTGTGCTAGAGACATTGCATTTTATCAGCTGTGCCAGATTTCTGTACCAGCTGGGTGTCATTTTTATTTTTATTTTTATTTTTTATTTTTTTATTTTTACTATTATTGTATAATTTTTTGCACTATTGCATCTGTACCTAATTATTGGTTCACAGTGCCAATAAATATTGTTTTTTAAACGTATCACGCTATGGAAGCCTTTTTGTTTTGCTTTGGAGGAAATCAAAACATCCACTGAACCTCATACTATCAAGTACATACATTAAGGACATACTACAGGAGTCCAGGTGACTGACCAAGGATTGCTGTAACTCAAGGAAAGAATCCACGGCAGTTTGGAGTAACGCGTCGACCTATACGCATTTTACCCCAGCAGGGGTGAATGCTTCTGGTGAGTGGGGATCCACAAGGGGGTACACCGGACCCACTGCGAAAGTCACTGGTTTACTGTCTACCATCCATTCATATAGGAGCACCTTTACCACCCATGTCACCTGTTTTCTAATATATGGACTTCCATTCCAATTTATACTTTATATATTTTATTATATTTAGGATGATGTGTTCAGATATTTTGTGTATGTACTGTAAACTTTATATTAGCCTTTAGCACGGTGAGCTCAACCTGTTATAGTTGCATATTTATACACCCCTGGTGGTTTACATAAGCCTTACCATCAGTTTCTACATACATCCATTATCACCACACAATCTCTTTGCCTGCACGGTGTTATGCACGCATGTGTATCCTTTGGGGTACGTTGTCCCATTTAAGCCTATAATTACCCAATTGGGTTTGGTTATTGGCCAGCAAACAACTATTAGTGACAGCGCCATTACCCCCACCACCTCTTTTTGTTTTTCACATATACCCCCGTTGGGGAGTTATATTTAGGGGGGGCTGCAGTCACACACCTTTATTAGTCCTATTACCCTCTATTAGATTATCCTAAGCGCAGCTTTTCCTCTTCACAGACCTGTTTATATGGCTTCAGTATTATGTCAGGGGATGTCTATGCAGGCATCCGAATACTGGGTAACAGGTCAATGGGCTGCACTAAAGGCAATAGGCACCAAGATAGTGAAAAAATATATGTTTATTAAAGGTTAAGCACACGTGTAAAACAATCATAGAAAAACCCCCAAGACCAGCAAACCACAAACCACCAGAACTAATCAACAAATATATACAAGGAAGGAGCATATGTACCAGGTCAAGCAGGGATATGAGAAACAAGGGGAAGCAGGGAAGGGCAGGGAAGGGCAGGGCAGGGCAGGGAGCAAATCAGGAACAGGTTGGCTACAGCTATCAGATCAGGCAGGGAACAGGCTGACAAGGAAAATACTGAAGCCCTGAACTCCAGTTTAGGGCGGGCTTAAATACCTGTGCAAATATAACTTGAGAGACAGCTGCTGGTGGCCACCAGAACTGCACCCCTGTTACTGGAGGGAACAGTGCCACCAGCAGGTGACCAAAGTCATGACACAGATCATGACAGTGTGCATTCCAGGTAAGCGGAAGTGATTTCAATGGAAGCCTCACCCAGAAACTTTTGTCATTCGTTTGTGACGTCTTGAGCTATAAACAGCTCTGTGCACACTTTGTGTGCATCCAGCAGAGATAACTGCAGGTAATTGCTGGCTGTGTGGACAGTTATGAATAGCATTGGCTGCCAATGACCTGTCATTAACGGGGGCAGTGGCCACAGCTAGCCACTCAGAGTCACAGCAGGAATCAGAAGATTTCTATTAAATGTCTATACAGTATATTTGTAATTTAACAACTCTGTTGTACTAAATGTCTATCTAATTTCTGGAGGCCCCTAAAATACAAGGACAGTAGAAAACACCCCCCCCCCCCCCAATTATTATTATTATTATTGTAAAGATATTACAAAGTATTTAGTAAAAAGCATGGTGAGAAGTTGTTATTCTTTGCCATCATATTTTGTAAAATGAAGACATGTAAAATGTCATTTTATTTTACAATTTCTCACACCCATACATACTCACAATTGCACCCTAAAACAGATTCTTCCACTTATCCCAAGTGTGGCGATACTAGATGTGCAAGACATTTTTGCTGCTAAGACGCATAGACGGCCCCAAAAAGGAGCACTATCAGGCTTCCAAAGGTACTGGCGAAGCACGCAGTCACGTGGGCAAAACACATTGATGTAGGCAGCACCAACGGGCCCAACGAATTGTCTAGCAATTCTTTGGAAACTGAGACTGGGAAGACAGCCAGATAATACTGCAGCCGGGAGGCACTGAATCTGAGAGCGGATATGCTGCAGTGAGCAGGAGCGGTGAGAGTGCTGGTAACACTGTTGGAGTTCACCTTGCAGGACTGTATGCATGGTTGTTTGCCCAAGCTGTATTCACTGTGCTCTGCTATGCTTCTTTGTATTCACTGACCGCTTGATTCATGCGGTTGCTAATCAGTCTGTTGCAACTGCACCCTCTCTCTGTTGATCTCAGCACATTGGCACACTATATACTCTAGTCACTCAGCATTTGCATTACTGGGCATACATGAACTCAGATGAACAGTTCCCGGTTATCTGCATGACAGTGATTGCAGTATTGCTGTAGTGCATTCAGAATGAAGAGTACCTTTCATCATACTCCAGTTTGAGCATCAACTGTTGATGGACATATTCTATGCAAAGCGGCAGGTCCAGCCTGTGTCTACCATTCAGTGAACAGATGTCAATCCATCCGTTTCCATGGAGATATACCATGCTAAATTACCACACCACTAGTCCATCTTCCTAATTAGAGACAGCCTGGCCAGTGTTCGCCTTTCCCCTGGCTACACACCTCTGTTCAGGTGGATCTATAGGATTTTGTTGATCACCATTCAGTGTCAGAGATGCCTCAAGCCCAGTCTGGGCATGTAGAGCTTAATCTACCAGCTGGGGTGATCTGGCCTCGTCCATCCATCTGTCGTAGCATTGGGTCCTCATTTACAACTACTTCTTGAGTGGTCTTCCCTTGATTCCCAGTTGCTTTTTGGTTACATATGACCAGTTGTTGTGGTACCCCACCTTAAGCCCTGGTTCACACTGGTGCGTTTTGACATGCGATTTGGCGTAAATTGCCAGCAATGTGCCATTGTGTCCTAATTGGCGCGACGCTGCATCTGCGTCTCTGTACTACTTTTTGAAATTTAAGCCAGCGATTTACATTGACATCTGTGCAGAAACCGGGACTGACAAGCGGGAGTGAAATTGTGCGCACAGCTTCACTCCCGCAGCCCAGTGTGAACCTGGGCTAAAGGGGTTGTAAAGGTTTTTTTTTCTAAATAGGTTCCTTTAAGCTAGTGCATTGTTGGTTCACTTATCTTTTCCTTCGATTTCCCTTCTAAATGTTTTTTTTCTTTGTCTGAATTTCTTACTTCCTTTTTCTCCTCAGTATACTTGCCACCATCATCCGAGCGGTGGTTAGTCAGCCAGAACAGCTTACTGAACAGCTTACTGAGGAGGAACAGGAAGTGAGAAATTCAGACAAAGAAAACAAACATTTAGGGCCAGATTCAGAAAGGTTTACGCCGACGTAAGTACAAATGTGCGCCATCGCATCTTTGCGCCGATTCACATAGCAAGATACACCGAAAACCATGGCTTCAGTCATCCGACGTAACTTGCATACACCGGCATATCTTGGGCGCATAGTTACGCTGGACGCATTCGACGTTCCCATAAAAAATATGCAAATGAGCAAGATACGCAGATTTACAAACGTACTTACGCCCGACGCAACTAATCTACGCCGTTTACGTAAAGGGGTTTTTCTGGCGTAAAGATAAACCACCATACAGATGGCGCAGCCCATGTTAAGGTATGGACGTCGGAACAGCTGTCGAATTTTACGTCGTTTACGTAAGTCGTACGTGAATGGGGCTGTGCGTAAGTCAGGGTTTGACAAATTTGCTTGGAATCTAGGAGCCAGCTAAAAGAGTTAGGAGCCAGAAAACGCGCCCCGTCGTGCTCGCGTGCAGAAGCGAACACATACGTGAGTAGCGTCCGCATATGTAAATGGTATTCAAACGTGAGGTATCACCACGATCGTTAGAGCGAGAGCAATAATTCTAGCCCTAGACCTCCTCTGTAACTCAAAATATGCAACCTGTAGATTTTTTTAAATTTTGCCTGTGGAGATTTAAAGGGTAAAAGTTTGTCGGCATTCCACGAGCGGACGCAATTTTGAATCATGACATGTTGGATATCAATTTACTCGGCGTAACATTATCTTCCACAATATAAAAAAAAATGGGATAACTTTACTGTTGTCTTATTTTTTAATTTAAAAAAGTGTATCTTTTTCCCAAAAAAGTGTGCTTGTAAGACCGCTGCTCAAATACGGCATGACAGAAAGTATTGCAACGACCACCATTTTATTCTCTAGGGTGTTAGAATCAAAAATATATATAATGTTTGGGGGTTCTAATGTGAGGAAAGGAGATGGCAGTGAAAATAGTGAAAAATGACACAGAATTGCTGTTTAACGTGTAATGCCAACGGCCACCACCAGATGGTGCCAGCTCACAGAAAGGAGAGCTTGATACTTCACAAGGCCGCAAAGCCGCGACCTCAATTACCGGCCGTTGCGGGACCGTCGCGATCACGCGGCGGGGGGGGGGTGGGGGCGCACAGAGACACAGGATCCTGTGCCTCCGTCGCATCGCACAGCCACAGACATTGCATGTGATCTGCACAGCAATGCGGTGCAAATCACATGCAATGTCTATGATCACACAGTAGTAAAAAGCCTGGCTAAAGGAATATAATGGGGCCAACTGTCAGCATAGGGTTAATGAAAGGCTCTGCTGGAGGACAACAGAGGAAAGGGGGGGTGAAGGATTTGGGAGAGAGGGCAGAGTCTGGACACAGTTACAGTGCTGATAACCCACTTTATGTTCCAGGATGCTCCCAGTCTCACACTAGCTGTCGGCTACTAGTGATGAGTGGAATACGCCATATTCGATTTTGCGATATTTCGCGAATATTTCAAAGAATATTCGCGAATATTCGTTAATATCGAATATTCGTGATATTTTATAAGAAAAAAAATTGCGAAATTTCGCCAATGCCAAATTTCGCCAATGCCAAATTTCACTAATGCGAAATTTCGCTATTTTTTTGTGTGACTTTTAATATCGAATATTCGTGATATTTTATAAAAAAAAAAAAAAAAATTGCGAATTTTCGCTATTTTTTTTTTGGATAAAATATCACGAATATTCGATATTTACAAATATTCGCTATATTTTATAAAAAAAAAAAAATTGCGAAATTTCGCTAGTGCAAAATGCGAATTTGATTGCGAATTTGATTGCGAAATTTGAAAAAATACGAATATTCGAAATAGCGAATATTCGTCGCGATATTCGAGTTATTCGCGAATACTCGAATATGCAATATTCGTAGCGAATATTCGCAATGCGAATATTCCTGAGCAACACTATCGGCTACTTGTTCAAATGTTCCCACCCACACGTTTCTTTCAGACACAGCTCAGCACGGGCTGCATGGAGCATGGACAGGACACAGAGGGGAAGGAGGAGGCAGAGCCGATGCAGCCTCTTCCATTCCTGTAGAGGGGGGAGTTCTCACGGAGCTGTTAGAATTTAACAGTCAGGTGCACAGTAGTGTGTCAGTCTGCCTGAGCTCTCCCTGCGCTGTCAGCATCTCACATCGCCGCTGCACTACCAAGCCCGCTCTCACTATTTCATACAGGGGAGGATGAGGGAGCCGCCTGACACCCCCCTAATTTGTGGCACCTGGTGCGGTCCGTCCCCCCGCCCCATAGTTAGTACGCCTCTGAGAGGTTGGGCTTGGTCCCTTAGTTCCTGTCCCTTAGTCCCTTAGTTCCAGTGAAGGGAACTCTTAAGGCATCGCCATACTAAGACATTTTGGACAATTTCATTCTCCCAACTTTGTGGGTGCATGAAAACTTTGTGTTTGGGGATGGTTCCCTCCTGTTCCAACAGGACTGTGCACCAGTGCACAAAGTAAGACATCTCAATGAACTCAACAGCAGCTGTGCTGGCCAAAATGAGGCCTAGCCGGCAGAGAGCTTCTAGGTCCTAGGATGGTTAGCCCCAGAAAGTAAAGGGTGTCCTCTGCCTAGAAAAGAGGAATTGCAGGAGGGGAAGATTTTAGAAAACTCTATCTCCAAAAAGGGGAGCATAATGGGTCCACAGGGCCCCTGTGAGGACACAAGGTTGCCATTAGACAAACTCCCAGTGTCCGGTCACCTCGATCCCTGATGGCTTGTCTAGGCCCTATTGGATCGCCTGCCTCCGGGCTTTCCTCAGACTGACTCCCCACCGAACAGCACAACTCGCTTTGGGTTTTTCTTCTTCCAAAAGATGGGGGACCCAATAAGTCACTGGGTCCCATCACCACTCAGTTGCTCCGGGTCAACATGGTCCCGGAACCAAAGACAACGCGTAGCACGTGCGCCCCGGCCTGGTAGGCCATATCGCCGGGGGCTCGTGATGTGTGCACACCCTAAAGGTGGGTGCCGCACCAGGATCCAACATCGAACTTCCCCGCCCAACATGACGCCTCACTAGAAGCACCCTCCCCCAGCATGCTTCGCAAGGGAGAAATCCCCCTGACCGGCCGCTGGCAAGAAGGCGCTCCGGCCTGGACTCCACTGCCGCCACCTGACGCCCCGGGGTGGCAAGGCACCCCAAGAACACAGGACGAACCGACAGCACAGCCCAGCCAGATCAGAGGCGAATCCACGCAAACCACCTGGATGAGTGCCAGGCAACTCTCCCATCCCCCTACAAACCAGGAACAGCACCTGGACTGACAGTACACAGACGCCACATATAATTGAATCAAGCAATGTAAACAACATACATACAATACATACATAAATGTTAATAGAGGCACATTAAACACAGCTGATAGGTATAGATTACAAAGTAGATTTTCAAAAAAACAAAAACATATACATAAATTAAACACTAAAATTAATTTCTTATTGTTTGTGACCCTGTATTTGGGGGATGTTTGACCCTAAAAGATAGCTGCGCGGGATTTGAATTACATGAGATATACTTTTTCATCCAATTGACATGTGAGCCTATACCTGGGACTCCAACGTTTGTTGTTGGAAAAGATGACAATTGTGCCTCTAAGGCCGCGTACACACGACCAAATCTGTCTGCTGGAAACGGTCTGCCAGACCATCCCAGCAGACAGATTCGATCGTGTGTACGGGCGAGCAGACGGATTTGGCCAGCCGACAGATTTGAAAGCATGCTTACCAATCTGTCGGCTGGGAACCCGTCCGCCCGACATGTCTGCTGGTTAGTACGCTATCCAGCAGACATGTCTTCTCGCGCACACGCCGAATGATTTCGACGCATGCGCGGAAGTGTTTTACTTCCTGGTGCGGTGACGTGGCGGCGTCAACGTCACCGCCACGTCACCGACACGTCAGCGCGCTGTCTGCTGGCGGGGATTTTGGTTTGCTCGTGTGTACACGCGAGCAAACCAAAATACAAGCAGACAGATTTGTTCAAATCGGTCGGTCCGACCGATTTGAACAAATGGATTGCCTCGTGTGTACGAGGCCTAAGAATAAAGCGGCAGTAGCTGCAACTTATGCAAGGGAAGGTGCCGACTACTGAGGCTCTAGGAGTTCTGCATTTGAGTAGTGCCTTTGAACTAAGGCACTTTTCAGGAATTGTAGAGCTAAAAATAGTGCCTGTAAAGCACCTCAAAAGCACCTCAAAAGCGTGTCTCAAACTTCCCAGTGTGAAGCCCGAGTGCTTGCACACTGGGGCGGTGTGTTTGCAGGACTGCAGGCAGCATCTTTGGGGCGGTTTGGGAGCGGTATATACACCGCTCCCAAAATGCCCTGCCCATTGAAATGAATGGGTAGTGCTGCCAAAGTTCCTGCAAAGCGCTTCAGCAGTGCCGCAACATGGGCGGTTTAATCCTTTTTTCGGCCACTAGCAGGGGTTAAAAGCGCCCTTCTAGCGGCCGAAATGCGCCGCTAAAACAAAGCTAATAGTAGCAGCGCTTAACCCCCAAACGCACCCCCGCCCCAGTGTGAAAGTTGAACGTTTGCAGGTTATTTCTGGATACGGCTTCATCAACTCACTCATCTGAAATTAGTAAGCAACAGTATTTTTCTTTAAATATTTCCAATAGTTTTATGGTGTTTGTTATATTTGGTAAAATGCGAGTAGTGTTGGTTTTTCTAGATGTGTAGATCAAAGTAGATCGATTGTGTACTAATTATTATAAAAATAATTATTATCATTATAAAATAATTATTGAACACATCACCAGTTTTCTAGGTAAATATATTTCTAAAAGTGCTATTGCAATGACATTTTCAATCCATACATACAAGGAAACCAAAACAAATAGGTTCAGGAATTAAGTCATATGTAATAAAATGGAATGACAGGGAATAAGTATTGAACACAAGGAAAGGAAGGTGCAAAAAGGCATGGAAAGCAAAGACACCCACTGAAATCTATCAGTAATTAGAAAGCAATCTTGCTGCTTGTCAGTGCAAATTAAAGAGGTTGTAAGCCCCCAAGGTTTTTCACCTTAATGCTTTTTATGCAATTAGGTGAAAAACCTTATGTAGTGCAGCAGTCCCCCAGAGCCCCCCTTTTACTTACCTGAACCGGTCTTTCCAGCCACAAGAACAAGCCCAGCAGTGTCCAGTGACACGGGAGCCAGGAGCGGGGCCGAGACCTGCTGTCTGTGTCAAGGAACGCAGCATCAGGACTCTGGAGCGCACCTGCGCGGTTGCTCCCTTGGAATATGGGTCTTTGTGGGGGCACTCAAGGAGCAAGGAGCGCCGTTGGGGGACCACAGAAGAAGAGGAGGATTAGGGCCACTCTGTGCAAAACCTTTGCACAGAGGAGGTAAGTACACCATGTTTGTTATTTAAAAAAAAAAGAACCTTTACAACCCAAGAAACATCTCATGATGGGTTTCTCAGCTTTCTCAAGACCTTTGCAACCTTATTTTTGTGAAACATACTGATGGCATTGGTTACAGAAGGATTGCTAAACTTCTGAATGTTCCAGTAAGTACTGGTGGGGTAGAACATAATTTATAGGTCACAACCAGGTGATCATCGCAAGATTTCTGACAGAGGAGTGGAAAGAATGATCAGAAGAGTTGTCCAAGAATCAAGAACAACTTGTGGAGAGCTTCCTAAAGACCTTTAACCACTTCCTTACTGGGCATGTAAACCCCCTTCCTGACCAGGTGAAATTTCAGCTTGCGGCGCTGCGGCGCTTTAACTGACAATTGCGCGGTCGTGCGACGCGGCTACCAAACAAAATTGGCGTCCTTTTTTCCCCACAAGTAGAGCTTTCTTGTGGTGGTATTTGGTCGCCTCTGCGATTTTTATTTTTTGCGCTATAAACAAAAAAGCACGACAATTTTGAAAAAAAATACAATATTTTTTACTTGTTGCTATAAAAAAATAGCCCAATTTAAAAAAAAAAAATCAGTTTAGGCCGATACGTATTCTTCTACATATTTTTGGTTGAATAAAAAAAAAATCGCATTAAGCGACTGGTTTGCGCAAAAGTTATAGCGCCTACAAAATAAGGGACAGAATTGTTATTTTTTTTTTTGTTTACTAGTAATGGCGGCGATCTGCGATTTTTATTGCGACTGCGACATCATGGCGGACACATCGGACACTTTTGACACATTTTTGGCGCCATTCACATTTATACTGCAATCAGTGCTATAAATATGCACTAATTACTGTATAAATGTGACTGGCAGGGAAGGGGTTAACACTAGGGGGTGAGGAAGGGGTTAATGTGTTTCCTGCATTGTGTTTTAACTGTGGGGGGAGGGGGGGTGACCGATCTGTGTCCCTATGTACTAGGAACACAGATCGGTATGCTCTCTCTATGACAGGACGCTGTCATTGTGAGAGCCGGCAATGAGAGATGATCTATGAGAGATCATCTCTCATTCGCTGCACAGATCGCATCGCAAACGGCCACTCTGATTGGCCGTTCGCGGCGATCTGTGATTGGCTGTGTCCAAGGGACACGGCCAGTACACAAGTTCCCCGCTGCGCGCTCTGGAGCGCGCGCTGGGAACGAGGAAAGGGGCTGCCGTGAAAACACGGCAGCCCGGAGATTTAAAACCACCCTGCGGCCGCATATAGTCGTACGGCCGTAGGGAAGTGGTTAAATAGCAGGTATTATTGTAATTGTTTCAAAGAAAAAAATAAAGTAATGCACACCACCTGTGTGCACGCTCACCATGCAAGACTCCATTGCTGTAGAAAAAGCATGTTGAAGCTGCACAACACTTAGACAAAATAAAATAAGTAAATTGTTGCACTGTCATTATTGTGGTAATAAAAATCGATATGCAAATAAAACAGATAATTATAAACAATAAAAGTCCATTCATGTGATCCACAAAACTCAGTGATAATTTAAGTGAAAAGGGAGATCCAAAACACCAAAAATTCCTTGTTGTGGAAGAATAATAGTGATGTCCTTCCAAATCAACTGTAGGTGATAAACCTTGTGCTCCCCAGGAGGTAATTAAAGTAAAGATATCATGACCTTTCAAGGCCGATATGTGCATCAGTGAGTTGTTACCTCTCACTACAGGTATATCCAGCTCAGCTTTTCCACCTATTAAAGGGAACGCCAATATTGCGTCTATGGATCTCTAAAGCCCCGTACACAAGATCAGAATTTCTGATGGAAAAAGTCAGATGGACTTTTTTCATATGAAATTCCGACCATGTGTATGCCCCATCTGAGCAATTCCATCGGAAATTCTGATGAATTCCATCAGAGTTTACATAGAGAACATGTTCTATTTTACTCTGATAGAATTCAGTCGGAATTCCGATATGAATTTGGTCGGACAGGTTTGATTGTGTGTACAGGGCATCACAAGCCTCAGATCCAATTAAGCCATATGTCAGGAAGAAGAGGAAACACACTTCATTGCACAACATCCAGTTAAAAGCACAAGAGTTATATTAAAATTCTACTTACAAGGATTAGTATACAGGCATCTTGGAATATACATCAGTTCCACGCTCTGCTCGTGTACCAAGACTGTTAGCACTATTCCCATTCTTTATACAACACTTATGCCGCGTACACACGATCACTTTTTGTGATAAAAAAAACAACGTTTTATGTGACGAAACAAAACAACGTTTTTCAAACTTCATTTTCCAAAACGACGTTGCCTACACACCATCGTTTTTTCCAAAATGCTCTAGCAAAGCATGGTGACGTACACCACTTTCGACGGCACTCTGTTCCATTGAAGCTCCGTCTCATAACTTGCTTCTGAGCATGCGTGGGTTTAAAAACATTGTTTTCAACATTGTTTTGCCCACACACGATCACTTTTTATGACACAAAAAATGACATTTTGAAAAACGACACAGAAAATTCAAGCATGTTCGAAAAAAAAATTTTGGTCGTTTTTTTTTAAGACATAAAATGACGTTTTGCCCACACACGGTCATTTTAAATGACGTGTTTGAAAACTTCATTTTTTTCATCACAAAAAGTGATCGTGTGTACGCGGCATTAGACAAGCCTGTGAAATATTGGGAGAATAAAGTCTGGTCAGATGAGACCAAAATTCAACTCTTTGGATGCCATAGTGCACACCATGTTTGGAGGTCAAATGGTACTGCACATCAACCCAAAAAAAACATACTAAAGTGAAGCTTGGCAGTGGGAACATCATGGTGTAGGGCTATTTTTCAGCATACGGTACTGGTAAACGTCATGCCGTTGAAGGAAGAATGACTGAAAAAATTTACAAAGAGATTTTTGATAAAAAAAATATGCTGTCATCTACCAGGAAGAGGAAGATGAAATGAGGGTGGACAATTCAGCAAGACAATGATCCCAAACAAAAAGCTAAGAAAACTCTCAATTTAAGAAAGAAAATAAAGCTCATAGAATGGCCCAGCTAATCACCTGACTTGAATTCAAAAGAAAATCTATGGAAAGAACTAAGAATCATCGTTCATAGAAGAGGCCCACTGTGAAAAAATGGGCCAAATCACACCTGCAATGCATGCGACTAGTTTCTCCATACAGGAGCCTGCGTCTTGAACCTTTCATTACCAACAAACGTTTTTGTACGAAAAAATAAAGTTTAACATTTCAGTTAGCGTGTTCAATACTTTTTTCCTGTGTCATTCCATTTTATTATACATAACATAATTCCTGAACTTATTTGTTTTGGTTTCTTTGTATTTATGGGTTGCATGAGTTGCCACTGACATGTGGTGAACATTTCATGCCAATAGCACCTTTAGAAACATATTAACCTAGAAAAATGGTGACATGTTCAATACTTATTTTACTAGCTGTATATGCCTTTCTAAGGCATATTCTATTGTAATCCTTATCTAGGAGTCATTTCTGTAGGGCATTTGCTTCTCTTTGAAAGTCCTTATCCTGAGTGCAGTTTTTTTTAATCCTGAGACACTGAGGCCTCGTACACACCATCGGACTTATCCGATGAAAACGGTCCGCGGACCATTTCCATCGGATATGTCCGATCGGGAGTTTGATCCGATGGCGTGTACACACCATCGGATCAAATTCCCCGCCGCCGGACGGCGCGGTGACGTGGCGGTGACGCGGCGGTGAAGTTGACGCCGCCACGTCACCGCTACGTCACCGCACCAGGAAGTAAAACACTTCCGCGCATGCGCCGAATACATTCGGCGGCGGCGCGGCGGCGGTGCGGGACGACATGTCTGCTGGTAAGTGTACTAACCAGCAGACATGTCGGGCGGACAGATTCCCACCGGATAGATTTCAAAGCTTGCTTTGAAATCTGTCGGGTGGACAAATCTGTCCGCTAGCCCATACACACGAGCGGAGATGTCTGCTGAAACGGTCCATCGGACCGTTTTCAGCGGACATATCCCCTCGTGTGTACGAGGCCTGACTGTATGGGATAAAGAAGAAGTGGTATAGGATGTGAGCTAGTGGGGTGTAGTATCATTTTACCTGCTGAGGGTTTTATATAAACAAGAGTTCAAAATGCCTTCAGTATTCAAGACAAGTTCCACATCCAAAAAAGTGATCAAAATTGTATGTAAACTTTAAATTATATGTCCTTTAGATTCTCCAAAAATGTTACTAGTCTAGTGTTCAATCCTGCCCAAATCATACAAATGTCACCTATGTAATGATGCCAAGATACTACACAACATAAATCATCCGTGAGTTCTTCATATACAATAAAACCTTGGATTTGCAATCATAATTTGTTCCGGAAGCATGCTTGTAATCCAAAGCACTTGTATATCAAAGCGAATTTCTCCATAAGAAATAATGGAAACTTACATGAATTATTCCGCAACCATTTATTCATTAATCCTTCAGTTTATAGTCCATCCACAAATGTCAGCCTCCACAAGGGGATTAGAAGTCAAAATCCAGCAGGAGCTACAGAGTATACAAGAGAAAAGAGGCGCCTCTAAGTGTAGAAATATGTTGCTAAATGTTGTACCTTGTTGTGACTAGGGATGAGCTCCGCGTTCGATTCGAACATATGTTCGACAAGAACATCGTCTGTTCATACGTTCGTCAAAATTCGAACAAAACGGGTCGTTAGCACCAAATTCGAGTGACGCGTCACAGCCCATAATTCACTGCGACATTGCGCGCTGATGATTGGCCAAGCATGCACTATGACCTGCATTCTTGGCCAATCACAGCGCGCAAAAAACGGAGAGCCATAATTGGCCAAAGCCAGGGTGGCTTTGGCCAATTATGGCTCAGGGGGTTTAGTACACGCCCCACACTATAAAAGGCTGCCTGCAAGGGGGCCTTGTGTAGTGTGTTGCGGCATTGTTAAAGAGATCAGTCCTATAGAGAGAGAGAGAGAGAGAGTGTCTTTATTACTAGATAGATAGATAGAACAGGCAGGCTAGTCAGTTTAGTTAAATTTACAGGGGTAGATTCATGTAAAATGGCGCATCGTTGCTCCGGCGTGGCGCATCTTTTTTCCGCTACGCCGTACCCGCGCGGAGAGGCATTTACTGTATTCATCATTTTTTCACTCACCTGCGTAGCGTTTTTTTGACGGCGTAAGGCGGCGGAACTGGAAGTGGGCGTCACCACATGCAAATGATGGTCTGACAGTGGCGCAGAGAGATCCGTACGGTGTATCTTAAACGGCGCATGCGCACTGATGGCACCTGGCTGTCGGGCTCCTGTGCACATGCGCAGTACGGCGCGACGTCACCACCAAGATCCGCCGCACCACTTCCTACTAGTGCATAAATACGCACACAGAAGCGCCACCTTGCAAAACGTGACCAGCATTTTTTATGAATTGCCAGGGCTTTTGTATTTAGGATGGCTGCACCAGACACTGCCGGTGACCGCAGAATGTTCAACTTCAGCCCTCAGGAGAAGGCTGCGATAACGGATGCGCTCTCCCAACATGGGTCCCGCCTCTATGGGCCACAGAGTGCCCACACTGGCAAAGCGGAGAAGACACGCATTTATGCGGAAATCACCAGACAGGTGAATGTTGTTGGTGTTGCGGAGAGGGAGCCCAAGCATATCCGCAAAAAAATAAATGATATGCGGCGACTGGTGAAAGATAAACTTGTGGCCATGAGAAAGCATGCCAGTGCCACAGGTGGAGGACCAGCCACAAGAATTACCCTGACTGCAGAGGACATGGTGGTGGCCAGGTTGCTGGATAGGGAGCTGGTGGAGGGTCTTCCTGGCTTTGAATCAGGGGATCAGCCTTTGAGGTCAGGTAAGTCTGTTTTATCTGCTATGTGGTGTGTTGCATGGGTGGGGATACATGTGACAAGTGTGTGGCTCCTCCAACCTGTGTTTGTTTTGTGTCATCCACAGATGTGCAGGATAGAGCTGGCCCGTCAGTTGATGCAGGGCGAAGCACCCCATCCATGCTGGAGATCGCCCCTACAGCAGTGCTTGAGGAGGTTAAGGAGGAGCACGTCGGGGTAGAAGAGGCTGCTGTTTATATTCTGGAGGAGACCCCCATACCTGGCCACTCCCAAACCACCCCCCCATGCAAGATTCCCCCTCAAGGGACACCATCCCCTCCAGGGATTCCCCCTCAAGGGACACCATCCCCTCCAGGGATTCCCCCTCAAGGGACACCATCCCCTCCAGGGATTCCCCCTCAAGGGACCTCCCCTACACCCGTCCTCCAGCCTCTCAGGCCTCTAGGAAGGCAACGAGGAAAACCAGAGGAGTCCCTGATGATTTTGAAGATCACCTGGCAAGGGACCAGACAAGACAGACCCGCCATATTGGTTCTCTTGCGGGTGATCTCCATCGGGTGGCAGATAGCCTGGCGTCCTCGGCCGCGAGCCAGGCTGCTTGCACTGTGGCAGTGCAGGAAGCCATCACCCAGCAGGCTGGGCATAATACTGCTATCAATGATAGTCTGCAGGACGTTGTGGGGAACGGGGCAGCCCTTCTGTCCTGCCTGGTGGACCTGCAGACCACCACATCTGGCCTGGTCTCCGAGGTCCGGAGCCTGGCAGCTGCTGTCCGTGAGGAGGGGAGGCAGACACGGCGACAGCAGCGCAGCAATACTACCCACCGGCTGCGGATGCAGGCTGCCACCAATACGTACCTCCACCGGCTAGCCGTGGCAATGGAGGGCAGCCAGGCAGCCAGGGAGAGACTGGTTGAGGTTCAAACACCTGCCCCCCCAGCCCCCCCACCTGTGGCTCGCCCCAGGCAACTGCGCCCCAGGAGCCTAGGGACAAGAAGGAGCCCACGACAGGGCCGTTGATTTTTCTAAAATTATTTTTGATACTCAGATTATGAGTTTTATTTTTGTTTATCTCCCTGCACACGGTGATGAGTGCAGGCTACAGTGTGAATGAGGTGTGAATGTGTGGGGGTGACACTCCTGCCATTAAGGGGTGTCACCCTCAGTCGTTGGTGAGAAATTATCACCACGGCACGTGTGAATGGTGTATGAATGTACAGCAACATAATTGGAGCCGTGGCGTGGCGTTGCTGCTCCCAAGTCCCATGTGGTGTACTTGGGTCTAATCCAATTTGATGTGGATGTGGTGTGTGTGTGCGCTAGGGATCACAGTGGTGTGCATGCATGCATTCTCATTGTGCCATGATTAATGTGTGTGTTTAACGTGAAAAGTAGCCTACCACAAGGACCCTCCTGACTGCTCTTCCCTCAGCAGACGGGGGACCCTCGGGCAAGGGGGGACTGTGTGGTTCGGGGGTCAGGTCACCATGTAGCTCAATCTGCAGGCCCTTTCTCACGGCAAAGTTGTGCAGCATGCAACATGCCCCAATGATCTGGCACACAAAGTTTGGGGAATACAACAGGGTACCCCCAGACTTATCCAGGCATCGGAAACGTGACTTCAGGAGGCCAAAGGTGCGCTCCACCACTGCACGGGTTTTGATGTGTGCTTCATTGTATCTTTGCTCTCCTCTGGTTTGGGGATCCCGGAATGGAGTCATGAGATGGGGTCCCAGTGCATATGCCGCGTCACCTAGTAATGAAAAGACATGAGGATGTTAGTAGTGCATGTGCCCCTTGTGAGGTGTGCATCACGGGAGAGGATAGTCATGCCTGCCACCCATGTCACTCACCAACCAGCCAGCTGTCCCCATACACGTTCTGTTCAAATTCTGTGGAGATGGTGCTTTAACGGTATATGTAGCTGTCATGGCTGGACCCGGGGTCCTTGGCACGGATGTGCCATATGAGGCCTTGGGCATCGACTATCACCTGTACATTGATGGAATGCCAATGCTTCCGATTGCAGTATATGTGCTCTGTGTCCCGGGGGGGCCGTAGTGCCACATGTGTGCAATCAATGGCCCCCACAGTGCGAGGGAATCTGGCAAGGTTGTAGAAATCTGTCATTGCCTTCCTCCACAGGTCCTCAGTGGTGGGTCTGATAATTTGGTTGCCCATGCGTCTGAGGATTGCAGGGACAACCTGGTGCACACATCTGCTCATGGTGGACTGTGACATCCCAGCCACCACTCCACTTGTACGCTGGAATGATCCACTGGCAAGGACATGGAGTGTTGCCAGTACCTTCACCAGTGGCTGCACTGCTTGTGAGCGCTGTGTCTGGCTGGTGATGTCATCCTGCAGGGTTGTGGTTAGTTCCAGGATGGCTTCAGGGCTGAATCTGAATAGGCGAAACACCTCCAATTCACTCATGCCAAACACGTCAATGCGCGTGCGGAATATCCTCTCCCGTGCCCTCCTACGTGCACGTCGACGCTGTAGGGCTATGAGCAAGGCTGCCCCTGGCATGTTGGCAGACAGATGTGTTGTCCAGCAAGTGTTTGAGCTCAATTTGTCTGTAACAGTGTTGCTTTAGCTGCTCTCCAGCTGATCTGTTCAACTCCTGTGCAAAGTTACCCCTGCTTTATGAGGGGTGACTTTCCGCAGAAAATTGCAGTTACGCGCACCGGGTTACGCCGGCGCCAGAGAAAGGTGCGTTTCTGAATCGGCGGTTCTCCCTCATTTGCATATTTGAATAGATAATCCATGGGAACGGTTGATCTGTCCCGCGTAAAGATGCGCCAAAGACACGCCGGCGTGGAAAAGTTATGCCGGAAAAAAGTAGCCGATTTGAAGGCGGATCTGGTATAGTAGGTACGGCGCATTGATCCGACGGCGCAAAATAACAGTTACGACGCACATCTCTAAAAACGCCGGAGTAATTGCTACATGAATCTACCCCACAGTGTGTAGAGGATATATATACATCCCAGGAGTTGTACATATATTTATACACTGTATAGCTTAGCTAAATCAGTTCTTTCTAATTTACTGGCAGGCAGGTAATTGTGCTATTTAAAACGTTATCACAGGTATAGACACCCAGCAGGTACAATATTTAAAGGAATTTTTCATTTTTATTTTTTTTATTTAAGCATCATTAAAATCACTGCTCCTGGAGCAGTGATTTTAATGATGCTTAAATTAAAAAAAAATCCTTTAAATATTGTACCTGCTGGGTGTCTATAGTTTGCCTGTGAAAACGTCTTTGAGAACCCGGGTCTTGCCTGAGGGAACATGTATCAATGGAAAAAAAGTTTTAAAAACTGTCGTTTTTTCAGGAGTCCTCCTGGAGCAGTGATTTTAATGATGCTTAAATAAAAAAAAAAAATTCCTTTAAATATTGTACCTGCTGGGTGTCTATAGTTTGCCTGTCAAAACGTCTTTGAGAACCCGGGTCTTGCCCGAGTCCTGCTCCTGAAAAAACAACTGTTTTTAAAACTTTTTTCCATTGATATATGTTCCCTGGGGCAAGACCCGGGTTCTCAAAGACGTTTTACGACAATGACTTGCATATTAGGCTTTAAAATGAGCACTTTTGAATCCCATAGACTTCAATGGGGTTCAAAATGTTCTCGCGAACGTTCGGTCCGTTCGACGGTTCTGGTGAGAACCGAACGTCGGGGTGTTCGGCTCATCCCTAGTTGTGACATAACGCTACTCTTATATCAAGACAACGCTTGTATATCAAGTCAAAATGTATTCAAAAATGTTGCTTGTCTTGCAAAACGCTCTCAAACCAAGTTACTTTCAAACAAAGGTTTTACTGTACTGTATATACCATAGTTTGAAGTCTCTATAACTTTCACAAAGACTAAATAATATACATTTATTTTTTTTTATTTTTTTTTCTACAACAACAATGTAGTGAAATACTTTTCAGCTAAATTTACATGTATATAGAAAAATATTTTTTTTGCAAAGTTGTAAAACAGAAACAAATAGAAATGTTTATACTGCCTCCTCTCCTACACAATCTGCCCACTGTCATACCCTCAACATTCATCCCCTATACAAATGTCATACCCTATGCAAATCCTATCCTGTACATACTCTCCCCCATGCTATACACTCAGCACTTTTCTCAAAAACATATTGCCCTATTTCATATCCTTCATATTTCTCTCATGCACATACTGCCCTAGTTCATATCCTCTACATTCCTCTCCTGGACATGCTGTCCACTTAGTCCACGTACACACGATCAGACCGGTCTGAAGAAACTTGTCAGATGGACCGTTTTTATCAGACACTATGAACCTGTCTGATGGTCTGATGTGCGTACACACCATCGGACCAAAATCCGATCAGACCAGAACGCGGTGACGTAGAACACAACGACGTGATGAAAAAACGAAGTTCAATGCTTCCAAGCATGCATCGACTTGATTCTGAGAATGCGCGGGTTTTTGGTCCGATGCTTTTATGTACTAACCATCGAACCTGTCCGACGGACAGGTGTCCATCAGACAGGTTTTAAAGCATGTTTTAAAACTTTGGTCCGACGGACAACGGTCTAATGGGCCGTACACACCATCGAACTGGTCCGATGAAACAGTTTCATCAGACCTGTCTGATCGTGTGTACGCGGCCTTATACACTTATTTAGTATTTTAACAATCTCCACAACTTGGGCACTTTTTTGTTAATATATATCTTTAATAACTTAATGATGTAGAGATGATGCTGGTGTGGATGTATTTGAGAATATTTTTTCCCCCTAAAACAGTGGCAGCTGACTGATGCATAAAACAAAATGTTTAAAGCAAAATCTAGTAACTTCCTTGTCTATGCCAGCACACTGCGGTTTCATTTGTCACAGCAATAAATAAAATCCCTGTGCTTACAAAAGCAACTGCAGTGATAAAATACAAAGAATTTTCAATCACAATCAAAATAAAACACAGAAACAAAAACTGGGGATTAATTGAAGCAAATAAAAAAATGCAGCGTTTATGTTCATTACACTGTGGCCCGGAGTAAAAAGATATATAAAGGGTGACAAATCCCCAGTAACAGCTGAGGTCTTCCACAGAGCAGACACAATGGGAAAGGTAAGTTAAACAATTATAAGGGTACTTATGAAGGGGATGTGATTAGTTCTTCTCTTTGTAGTCAAACTATGAATCAACCTTACTTCTGTTAATGTATAGAGCATAATAAGACAATGGGGGTTATTACAAAAGGCAAATCCACTTTGCACTACAAGTGCTCTACAGTTCAACTGGAAGTGCAGTCGCTGTAGATCTGAGGGTAAAATTGTTTTTTATCTTCCTTGCATGTCCCCCTCAGATCTACAGCGACTGAACTTCCAATTGCACTTTCAGTGCACTTTTAAGCACGCTTGGAGTGCAAAGTGGATTTGCCTTTTCGTAAATAACCTCCAATGTGGCGTCTTCTGCGTTAAATATTTAGTACTAAAAATTTTAATTAAGGTCTCATACCAGATATTTTAGGGCTTACATAGTTACATAGTTAGTCAGGTTGAAAAAAGACACAAGTCCATCCAGTTCAACCATAAAAAATAAATAAAAATAAAACAAAGTAAAACTCAGTACATCCTCCCATACACCCAACTCCATACCCACAGTTGATCCAGAGGAAGGCAAAAAACCCCAGCAGAGCGATGATCCAATTTGCTACCGGAGGGGAAAAAATTCCTTCCTGATCCCCCGAAAGGCAATCGGATTTACCCCGGATCAACTTTACCTACAAAACTTAGTACTCAGTTATATTATGTGCATTTAGGAAAGAATCCAGGCCTCTCTTAAAGCAATCTACTGAGCTGGCCAGAACCACCTCTGGAAGGGAGTCTGTTCCACATTTTCACAGCTCTTACTGTGAAGAAACCTTTCCGTATTTGGAGGTGAAATCTCTTTTCCTCCAGACGTAAAGAGTGCCCCCTTGTCCTCATTTTGTAAAGTACTTGATTATTTGCATACTCTAATCATTTAGATGTTCTTTTAAAGCAAATCATGATGTACCGTAGATCCCCGGAACCAGCGCTTTTTTAAAAGTTACCTGATGAGGTTCCCAAAAAATGTACAAAATTAATCACATATATGTTTTTGGCAGCTAGAATAGCTATTGCTAAATACTGGAAACAGTCAGTGGTTTCCCTTGATTACATGAAGAATAAACTTAACTGGATCATGGTTAACGTCAGACTTACCTGTGTCCTGCGCAATTCTACTATGAAATTCGATGCAACATGGATCCATGGATACGTTGCCTATCTACACCTTAAAGGATCACTAAAGGAAACATTTTTTTTTTTTTAAATAAAAAACATGTTATACTTACCTTCACTGTGCAGTTCGCAGGGCCGGCCTTAGGCCTTTAGGCGCCCTGTGCAAGAAAGCTTTACAGCGCCCCCTAGTGGCCACGCCCCTCGGTAACCACGCCCCTCAGTAACCACACCCTTTCAGTGTCCACACCCATTTCTCCAATACCAGCTCCATTTAAAGCCTTACATTCTGTTAAGTTCCCAAAAAACTGATTACAAGCTATGATAAAAATACATTCACACGCTATAATAACACCACCTATACTGCAAATCACACGCTATAATACCACTACCTGTAAATTTACAATCAAATATCAAACATAATTACAATAAAGTATTTTTTAACTTTTGTATTTACTGTTCCTTTAACCACTTGCTTACTGGGCACTTATACCCCCCTCCTGCCCAGGTGATATTTCAGCTTCCGGCACTGCGTCGCTTTAACTGACAATTGCGCGGTCGTGCGACGTGGCTCCCAAACAAAATTGACGTCCTTTTTTCTCCACAAGTAGAGCTTTCTTTTGGTGGTATTTGATCACCTCTGCGGTTTTTATTTTTTGCGCTATAAACAAAAAAGAGCGACAATTTTGAAAAAAATACAATATTTTTTACTTGTTGCTATAATAAATATCCCAATTAAAAAAAAAAAAACTTTTTTTTTCTCAGTTTAGGGCGATACGTATTCTTCTACATATTTTTGGTAAAAAAAAAAAAAAAAAATCGCAATAAGCGTCTGGTTTGCGCTAAATTTATAGTGCCTACAAAATAGGGGACAGAATTATTATTTTTATTATTTTTTTTTACTAGAAATGGCGGCGATCTGCGATTTTTATTGTGACTGCGACGTTATGGCGGACACATCGGACACTTTTGACACATTTTTGGCGTCATTCACATTTATACTGCGATTGGTGCTATAAATATGCACTAATTACAGTATAAATGTGACTGGCATTGAAGGGGTTAACACTAGGGGGTGAGGAAGGGGTTAAATGTATTCCCTGCATAGTGTTCTAACTGTAGGTGGAGGGGGGGGTGACTGGGGAGGTGACCGATCTGTGTCTCTATGTACAAGAGACACAGATCCGTCTCCTGATCTCCAGAGACAGGACGCTGTCTCTATGTAAAACGGCAATGAGAGATGATCTATGAGATCATCTCTCATTGGCCGCACAGATCGCATTGCAAACGGCCACAGATCGCATTCCAAGGGACACGGGCAACACAGTGTTTCCCCGCAGCGCGCTCTGGAGCGCGCGCCGGGAAACAGCTAGTGACAAGCCGTCAATTGACGGCTTGTTGACAATTTAGATTCGCGCTAGAGCCGTCATTCGGCTGTAGCGCGGATCTCAAGTAGTTAAGAAACACCCTATTTAAATAATAAAAAATACAAAAACAGACATTAAGCAGTACAATGCACTTATAAAAAAAAAAATTTACTTACAGAAAAAAGTTTTTACATCTGCTGCCTGCGTCTGTGGATTCTTGCCCTCCTTTGTCTTCTCGGTGTGTATGGCATATGAGCCCCTCATAGCAAGGCAAGGACAGCCGCCATGCCGTCTTTCCGGCAGAATCCACCTGTGGCCTGCCAGGCGTACATAGAGCATTTGGCACCCGGAACGGATCCTATATCTGCCACCCCACAGTAAAATGTAAAAACACCCCACTGTGCCCCCTGCATCCTTCAATATCTCTGTCACTACTGTGTACCCCTCTCCACAACTGCACCTCTGGACCCCTTTACATTACACAGTACCCTGCACCTCTGGACCCCTTTACATTACACAGCACCCTGCAACTCTGGACCCCTTTACATTACACAGCACCCTGCACCTCTGGACCCCTTTACATTACACAACACCCTGCACCTCTGGACCCCTTTACATTACACATCACCCTGCACCTCTGGAGCCCTTTACATTACACAACACCCTGCACCTCTGGACCCCCTTTACATTACACAGCACCCCGCACCTCTGGACCCCTTTACATTACACAACACCCTGCACCTCTGGACCCCTTTACATTACACAACACCCTGCACCTCTGGACCCCTTTACATTACACAGCACCCTGCACCTCTGGACCCCTTTACATTACACAACACCCTGCACCTCTGGACCCCTTTACATTACACAACACCCTGCACCCCTGGACCCCTGTACATTACACAGCACCCTGCATCACTGGGCCCCTTTACATTACACAGAACCCTGCACCCCTTTACATTACACAACACCCTGCACCTCCGGACCCCTTTACATTACACAGCACCCTGCATCACTGGGCCCCTTTACATTACACAACACCCTGCACCTCCGGACTCCTTTACATTACACAGCACCCTGCACCTCCGGACCCCTTTACATTACACAACACCCTGCACCTCCGGACCCCTTTACATTACACAGCACCCTGCACCTCTGGACCCCTTTACATTACACAGCACCCTGCACCTCTGGAGCCCTTTACATTACACAACACCCTGCACCTCTGGACCCCCTTTACATTACACAGCACCCCGCACCTCTGGACCCCTTTACATTACACAACACCCTGCACCTCTGGACCCCTTTACATTACACAACACCCTGCACCTCTGGACCCCTTTACATTACACAGCACCCTGCACCTCTGGACCCCTTTACATTACACAGCACCCTGCACCTCTGGACCCCTTTACATTAAACAGCACCCTGCACCTCTGGGCCCCTTTACATTACACAGCACCCTGCACCCCTTTACATTACACAGCACCCTGCACCCCTTTACATTACACAACACCCTGCACCTCTGGACCCCTTTACATTACACAGCACCCTGCACCTCTGGACCCCTTTACATTACACAGCACCCTGCACCCCTTTACATTACACAGCACCCTGTACCTCTGAACCCCTTTACAATACACAACACCCTGCACCTCTGGACCCCTTTACATTACACAGACCCCTGCACCTCTGGACCCCTTTACATTACACAGCACCCTGCACCTCTGGACCCCTTTACATTACACAGCACCCTGCACCTCTGGGCCCCTTTACATTACACAGCACCCTGCACCTCTGGGCCCCTTTACATTACACAGCACCCTGCATCACTGGCCCCTTTACATTACACAGCACCCTGCACCTCTGGGCCCCTTTACATTACACAGCACCCTGCACCTCTGGGCCCCTTTACATTACACAGCACCCCTTTACATTACACAGCACCCTGCACCTCTGAGCCCCTTTACATTACACAGCATGTCGGGATCCTCCGGGGTAATTGACCACGCTATAGAAAGTGCACCTCAACTCAACTCAACTCAACAGCACCCCTTTACATTACACAGCACCCTGCACCTCTGGGCCCCTTTACATTACACAGCACCCCTTTACATTACACAGCACCCTGCACCTCTGGGCCCCTTTACATTACACAGCACCCTGCACCTCTGGGCCCCTTTACATTACACAGCACCCCTTTACATTACACAGCACCCTACAGCTCTAGACACCTGTATGTTACACAGACACCCCCCTACAGTGCAGACCCCCCTTACAACACGGACCCCTTCTTATAATACAGAACCCCCTCTACAATACAGATTCACCCCTAAAGACCAGACCCCCCTACAATACAAAACCCCCCTCCTACAATACAGACCCCTCTCCCTACAATACAGACCCCTCTCCCTATAATACAGACCCCTCTCCCTACAATACTGAACCCCCCTCTCCCTACAATACAGACGCCCCTACAATACAGAACCCCCTCCCTACAATACAGAACCCCTACAATACACAATCCCCCCTCCTTCAATACAGACCTCCCTACAATACCGAACCCCCCTACAGTGCCGACCCCCCCTACAATACAGAACCCCCCCTCCTACAATACAGAACCCCCCTCCCTACAATACAGACCCCCCTACAATACACAATCCCCCCTCTTACAATACAGAACCCCCCCTACAATACCGAAACCCCTCCTACAATATAGAACCCCCCCTCCTACAATACCGAACTCCCCCACCTTGCTGCCCCCCCTACAATACAGAACCCCCCCCACAACACAGAACCCCCTCCTACAATACCGAACCCCCCCCACCCCCCTTCAGACCTGTATAGCAGGCTTAGCTAATGTGCTTGCCGCGTGCTGCACACACACAGCACAGCACAGACTCACAGTACAGACAAGGGGGAGGCGGCTTCACTGCTCGGCTGCCTGTGACTGTGAGACAGGCAGCCGAGACTCAGACCTGCGGCGCTGCACAGGGAGGGGGATGATTGCGGCCGTGTCCAGAGAGTGTGCCGATGGCTCGCTCGAGTTCCTGCTTGCACCCCCGCAAAGCCAGGCGCCTGTCACCATGCCATGCAGCCCAAAGTCCTCTTCGGTCGCGCGCGTGGGGGGGAGGGTCGGGGCGCCGGCACGCCCCCCGCCCACTACTTAGTACACGGGCGATATTAGAGAATTTGTGCCGATCGCCAGGCGCCCATGTTGCTATGGCGCCCTGTGCGACCGCACATCCCGCACACCCCAAAAGCCGGCCCTGGCAGTTCGTTTTGCACAGAGTGCCCCCGATCCATGTCTTCTGGGGTCCCTCGGCGGCTGTCTCTGGTCCTCCCCGCAATTAGTAACCACAGTCATACGAGAGATTGCATGGTGGTCACTAATTGCGGGCGCGCTCCCATGATACAGCGAGCAGCCATAGCCGCTCACTGTATCACTCGGCGCGCCGCGGCACTGGATGTGATCGACAGCAGCGCCAGCCAATGGCTGCACTGCTCTTAATCCATCCTCTCTAGCCAAACAGCGGCCAAGCTGAGCGGTGAAGAGGATATTGGGACGGCGCAGGACTTTCGAGGGGTCAGGTAAGTATAACGGGGGCTTGGGTGGGGGGGGGGCGGCAGCATCAAATGTTTTTCCACCTTAAGGCATTGATTGCGTTAAGGTGAAAAAACATTTTCCTTTACAACTCCTTTAAACCTCTTCTAGCTGACCCTCTTCTTTCCTTTCCCCCTCTTTTTTCTTCTTTCCTTTTCTCTTTCTCTTTTCTTTTTTTTTATATGTTGAGTTGGTTATTGTTGCCAACTATAAGATGCTCTGATAGAACTTATATCTTTATGCTGACATGATATTAGTAGAAATGTACCCTTTTTCCCTCCCCCTCCCTACCCTTTTCAATTCCCTCACCCCCCCCCCCCCACCCCCTTTTTTTCCTCTGTTCTTTACAACATGCATCTTTCTCCCTGTGCAAGTCATACCTAATGCTATAAGTTAACATAGCTTGATGGGACAACCACCAACTGGTCCGTAGTTGATTAGATATGTATTGTATGACTCTACAGTGAATGTCTTAACAAACCAAAAGGGGGGGGGGATAATTTTTGTCATATGGCTATATTAATGGGCACTCAATTTATGTTGAGTTTACTCTGTTTCTTATTCAAAAGTTCTATGTTTATGACTATCTGAAAGAGTAGAACTACCTGAGGGTGCTCGATTTTCACTTCTGTTGTTCTCACTTGTGCCTTATACAACATTGTTACTTCAATAAACATATTGAAATATAAAGCAAATCATGTATTACAGCATTATACCCAATTTGCTGATAAAAAAAAAGATGCTTATTTGCAGTTCAGTTAGCTAAAGCTGCAATTGCTTTGGGGCATGATGCTCAATGTTTTCTTTGCAAATTCCTCAAAATCTTCTACTTTGCTGAATAATTTGGGGAAAATGCCAGACACTGGTAGCCTAAAGGGCTGGTGATAAGCTGATTGTATCTACAGCGAATAGATGTATAATGACAATGAATGTGATTAGCAGTCTTGACAGAAGCACGCATACATGGTAGTGAACTAAAGTAAAATAATTTTCCTTTTAAGCAGAAGTAAGTCAATCATCCCATTATGTCTCAACCACCTTAACTGATACATCTGTAAGAGATCTTGTTCTTTTGAAAAATAACAGGGGAAAAAAAGCTTAAAAAAGAAAAACAATTCAACCATCACATACAGTATAATTGCTAATCTGAAATATAATAAATGTTTGCTTTTGGCTTTAAACCCTTCTTCTAAAATCAGTTTAAAGGGGGAGGGGGGGGTCTGGTGCTACAAAGAAATTTTGCAAGTACATCTTTTGGTTCTTGTCTTTCTAAAACACATTTTAGCTCTACTTAATCCTTGCATAGGGATTTTACTGCTGTCTGTTCCCCTCGTTAGGGGGATTCACTCCTACTATTTGTCATGTTTACTGTTATCATTGAAAGTAACAGTAAACAGTAATAGGCCTCGTTCACACATGGATCCGTTCAGGTCCGCCTGTCAGTTTTTCAGGCGGACCTGAACGGGCGCTCCATGCACCCCTATGGAGCGTCGGATGTCAGCGGAGACATGTCCGCTGACATCCGACCTGATCCGATCCGCTAAAAACAAACGTATGGGGCTCACGTCCCCATCCGTCCATGCGGATCGGATCGGGAAAGATCTGATGAAAACGGACATGCTGTCCGTTTTCATCAGATCGCTCCATAGAGGACAGCGGGACTCGACAAGCTCCTCCCCGCTCAGTGAGCAGAGAGGAGCTTGTCATCCGTCGGCTCAGCGGAGATCTGCGGACTGATCTCCCGCTGAGCTGGCAGACACAGGCGGACTCCGTCGGAAAGGACTGAGACGGAGTCGGCTATGTGTGAACGAGGCCATAGAGGGGAAACCTTTCAATGGGAACACTACATCTGGTGACAATGAGGAATTCCGTCCCTTTGGTGGGATTTATTCTCACTTCCTATTTTGGCTATGGGACAGGAAGTTAAGGGAAATCTCTTCAATGGGACATAGATGGGGAAAACAATTGACAGCAGTTTTAACCCTCCCTAATGCCCCGTACACACGATCAGAATTTCCGATGGAAAAAGTCAGATGGACTTTTTCTATTGGATTTTCTGATCGTGTGTAGTCCCATCAGAGTTTTTTCATTGGAAATTCCAATGAATTCCATCAGAGTTTAGATATAGAACATGTTCTATTTTTTCCGATGGAATTCCAATGTGATTTGGCTGGGCAAAAGCCTGATTGTGTGTACGCGGCATTACACTACAGTAAAACCTTTGTTTGCAAGCATAATTCGTTCCAGAAACATGCCGGTAATCCAAAGCACTTGTATATCAAAGCATTTTTTTTACAGGGTATAAAAGAGAAGAGAGGCACCTCTAAGTGTAGCAATAAGTTGCTAAATGTTGTACCATCATTAAATGTAACCATATTGCTACATTTAGAGGCTCCTCTCTTCTTTTTTATACTTGGTTGTGAAATTACGCTACTCTTATATCAAGACATTGCTTGTATATCAAAGCAAAATTTATTAAAATATTTTGCTTGTCTTGCAAAATGCTCTCAAACCAAGGTTTTACTGTATCCAAAATGTAAAAAAAATTATTTTAGTCCTACTTTAAACTCCAATACCTGGGCAGAGACTAACGAACTCCTTCACTTCGTTATATATTCCAAAAATTTTGAATAATATAAATAATTAAATTAAACCACAAAAACTGAGCAGAAAGTAACAAACAACTTTATTTATTTCTAGATCATTTTCTTTGAGGACAAGAGCTTTCAGGGTCACTCCTATGAGTGCAGTTCTGATTGTTCTGATCTGCACTCCTTCTTCAGCCGTTGCAACTCCATCCGTGTGGAGAATGGAAATTGGATGCTCTACGAACGTCCCAACTACACTGGGCATCAGTATTTCCTCAGAAAGGGAGAATATCCTGACTTCCAGCAATGGCTTGGTTTTAATGACTCCATCAGATCCTGCCGATTGATTTCATCTGTAAGTTGCAAATTATTAACAACAGTGATAGTGACAGTGTTTTACATTTATAACAGTAATAACAAAAACTTAAAGCAAAACAACAAAATAAACCTAAAAACTGTTTTTGGATCTCCACTTACATATATTTATGAAAATAAGCTCTACATTAAATATAAAAAAAGTTCTCCCATACTACACATGGCAACATTAGTCATTACCATTATTTTACATGACATAGTATTATACCAAAGAAAATAATTTCTGCAAGCAGTATTAACATTACAATATCTGTCTTTTATTCTTACAGTACAGGGGATCCCACAAGATTGAGCTTTATGAAAGGGAAGACCTCCGTGGAGAAATGCTAGAAATGACTGAAGATAGCCCAACTGTCTTTGAGAAGTTTAACAATCATGAAGTCCACTCCTGTAATGTCCTGGAAGGATCATGGATCTTCTATGAGCTTCCCAAATACAAAGGCAGACAGTATTTTCTGAAAACGGGAGAGTACCGCAGATTTACTGACTGGGGAGCCCCAAATGGCAAAGTAGGGTCTCTGAGACGCATCCTAGACAGTCATTGATCTATTTGGCTGGAACTTGCATTTAATAAATGAATTGAACACATACAATGGTTTCATTATTGCTTACAATGATAAAATAAAATAAAAAAACTGGAAACAAAACCAGAAAAAAAATGAAAAATTATAAAGATCCCCTTGTTTAACCACTTGCCCACTGTGCACCTACACCCCCTTCCTGCCCAGACAAAATATAAGCTTCCGGCACTGCGTCGCTTTAACTGACAATTGCGCGGTCATGCGACGTGGCTCCCAAACAAAATTGGCGTCCTTTTTTTCCCACAAATAGAGCTTTCTTTTGGTGGTATTTGATCACCTCTGCGGTTTTTATTTTTTGCGCTATAAACAAAAATAGAGCGTCAATTTTTAAAAAAATGCAATATTTTTTCCTTTTTGCTATAATAAATAACCCCAAAAATATATAAAAAAAATATTTTTTCCCTCAGTTTAGGCCGATACGTATTCTTCTACATATTTTTGGTAAAAAAAAATGCAATAAGCGTTTATCGATTGGTTTGCGCAAAATTTATAGCGTATACAAAATAGGGGATAGTTTATGGCATTTTTTTTTTACTATTAATGGCGGCGATCTGCGATTTTTTTATTGGGACTGCGACATTATGGCGACCATTTTTGGGACCATTTACATTTATACAGTGAAAAATGCTATAAATATGCTTTGATTACTGTATAAATGTGACTGGCAGTGAAGGGGTTAACCACTAGGGGGCGGGGAAGGGGTTAAATGTGTGTCCTATGAGTGTTCTAACTGTAGGGGGAGGGGGGGTGACTGGGGGAGGTGACCGATTGTGTCCCTATGTACAAGGGACACAACCGCTCTCCTCTCTCCCTGACAGGGACGTGCAGCTCGGTGTTTACACACAGAGCTGTACGTCCCAGCTCAGTTACTGAGCAATCGCGTGTGCCCGGCGGCGATCGTTGCCGCCGGGCACTCGTACGGGATCCCCGCAGAGCGGCGGGTGCGCGCGCCGCTGGCGACGCGCGCGCGCCCGCCCACGGCTTCAAAGGGACATCACATCATATGACGTGATGTCAGAACAATGGAGTCGTCTGCCCGCCGTCATTTGACGGTGGGCAGATGACAAGTGGTTAAACAATCATAAGTCCACAGACTTACAATTTAATTGGCTATAGGGTGCAGTCCTTGTAACATAAACAACCATATAAGAAACCTAGACTAAAGCCTCGTACACACGCTTAGGTTATCTGAAGACCGAATGTCCGTTTTTTGTGGCATGCTAGTCTCATGTCAAAAGTGAAGAAGTTACTCACAATACAAAATATTTTGTACGACAGAATGCAACGTCAGAAGTGACGTAATGTGTGAATAGTTTTGTATGTATTCTTTTGTTTTTGAACATGCGTAGTCTTGATTTTATGATTTTTTCCGTACTCAAACTGTACTAATGAAACGAAAATCAAATGTTGAGTGTAACGGTCACCACCGCTTACGACCTTCCATCCACCCACGACAAGCTTATCTGACACACTCCGACAATATTGCATACACGATCCATATCCTTTCCCAGAATAAGACGAGACAGAGCTCCGTTCTTGCTTCCAAAGATATGACAATTTATTGGTATTTTCTCAGCTTCTTATACAGTCTCAAGCATAATGCAGTTTATCACAGGACAATGCAATCTCCACCCCCCTATTCACTCACTGAGGATAATTCTTTAATTGGTAGCTAGACATGATGGCACCGTATCATCAATAGGGTTCAATTAACCTTGAATAGTAACACAGACATCTAGTTGAATAAGTTCTCTAGACAGCTTTATCACACAATGGCAGAGTCTTGTGAGAGTGGGTGCAATCCACACCTTCAACGGAATGTCTTTACAGTGAATAGCCAACACCTTAAGATATTTCAATAGCATATTATACAAAGGTATGACTCACTCTGGTCTTGTAGACCTGAATTAACACCTTTCAAAAGCATGTGTGCCCAGATTGCATAGCTAACAGCTTTTGATATTTGAAGACATCCTGCAAACATGAATTATTATTAATGTCCCTTATTAATGTCTTCTGTAATATATGAATTATGATTCTTTGTCACCCTATGTCCTAGTGGACATAAGGTGACCCTAGACATAGGAATATCTCAGTCTGTCACGGGCCATTCCGTTACATCTCTCCCCTTTCGGTGGGAGACGGACACAGGTGGTAACCCCAAACGGGTTGACTCCGAAGTCCGTCAGTAGTTCCAGTCCTCCAATGCTGCTATCCATACTGTACCCCAAATAAATGGCTCCAAACTGAGCATTACTCACCCCACCAACCTCTGCCTCTCTCAGAGAACACGCCTGCCGCCTGGGAGAAGGCAGGGTGGCTGGGCTCAGTCCATCATGCTGTTGGGGGTCTGGGCCAACTGCCCCCCCTTCCTGAGGTATACCAGTGGAGACTGAAGTCCCATCCACTGGTGCTTGGTGAAAACCCCCCGGTGCTTGCAAAGCAAAGCCGACATCCTCCTGTCCCAGTCCTGTACCATTTTCTGGGGTTGTGCCAGTGGAGACTGAAGTCCCATCCACTACCACAGGGTCCCCCTCTTCCGTTAGTGGAGAGCAGAGGTCCGTGACCCTCTGTTCTGTTGCCAGTGATTCAGCTGGGGGTAAAAGCTTTACCACCTCAGTTTGTTGTTGGAGAGAGGGGCCAACCGCCCCGGCTCTCTGGAGCTCCACACCATCCACTTTGGCTTTAAGGAAGGCAATCTCCGTATTTTCCACTGCCGATTCATCAGCCAGGAGTTCACAGTTGTCATATGAACTTTCCTCATAGTCCCAGGCAATGGGAGCCCCACCCTGCTGCTGAGCGGAGTCTAGCAGCTGTCTGTAGGCGACCTCCAGCTCCCATTCCCGAATGGCCAGAAATTCTAAATCTTCCTGTGACCAGTGGCCTCCCGAGATATTTAATTTTTCCTCTCTGTGATCCATTATGTCCTCCAAGCGCCACTCCCGATCATCCCCAAAGTCGGGATCACTGGACATCCTCCAATACAACAATCCCAGGCCATCATAGTCATAGCCTTCTGTGGGGCTGTCATCCGCTGACCACAGGCACTCTTGGGCTACATACCACCGGAGGGCTCTGTAGCTCTCATCCAGCTGCATCTCTGCCCGGATCAGCCTGCTTAACTCTGCTATCCACTCCTGCTTCGGTTGTTCCCCCAACAACAGCATTCATACGTCATACTGCGGCCAGTACCTTGCATAGATGGAGGGCAGGACCTTTCCTTGGTGTTGCTGCTCCAGAGCTAGCGCTTCCTTCCAGAGTTGGCACCGAATAACATCCGACCATCCCAACAGGACCTCCTCTGATACTGGTCCTCTATGCTGTATCCGCATCTCTTGTAACCTTCTTTGGAATTCCTCTTCCATGGAGACTGGTATCTGCACCTCTCCTCTCTCTTTAGTTGGTGCTGCTGTGACTTCAGCTGCCGCAGCACTTCTTTGCTGTCGCAAGGTGGCATCTACAGCCGCTATAACCCGGTCTATGATCTCCGGCGGAGGATTAGGACCATATTGTGCCAATCCATGTTTAACAGCCCGATCAAAAAATTCTTCCTCGGGTGTCCTGTCTGTTATGCTGGGCCTCTTAGCTCTATTCATTTAGACTAGTTCTGCGATAATGTCCCTTTTCTTACGGCTGCTGGCCGGTCTGCCCCGGCTCTCCAGTAAGTCGATGAGGGAAGAGAGCTTCATCCGTTCATACAGCGTCTCCATTGTCATGTGTCCTTGTAGCCATCCTTCTGAAGATTTAATCATCCCACCGCTGCCACCAATGTAACGGTCACCACCGCTTACGACACTCCGACAATATTGCATACACGATCCATATCCTTTCCCAGAATAAGACAAGACAGAGCTCCGTTCTTGCTTCCAAAGATATGACAATTTATTGGTATTTTCTCAGCTTCTTATACTGTACAGTCTCAAGCATAATGCAGTTTATCACAGGTCAATGCAATCTCTACCCCCCTATTCACTCACTGAGGATAATTCTTTAATTGGCAGCTAGACATGACGGCACCGTATCATCAATAGGGTTCAATTAACCTTGAATAGTAACACAGACATCTAGTTGAATAAGTTCTCTAGACAGCTTTATCACACAATGGCAGAGTCTTGTGAGAGTGGGTGCAATCCACACCTTCAACGGAATGTCTTTACAGTGAATAGCCAACACCTTAAGATATTTCAATAGCATATTATACAAAGGTATGACTCACTCTGGTCTTGTAGACCTGAATTAACACCTTTCAAAAGCATGTGTGCCCAGATTGCATAGCTAACAGCTTTTGATATTTGAAGACATCCTGCAAACATGAATTATTATTAATGTCCCTTATTAATGTCTTCTGTAATATATGAATTATGATTCTTTGTCACCCTATGGCCCTAGTGGACATAAGGTGACCCTAGACATAGGAATATCTCAGTCTGTCACGGGCCATTCCGTTACATTGAGTTCACAGAAATTAGCTGTTGAATGCACCGTACTAAGGATCCCAAAATTGTCAGACAGCTCTTCATACAAATTTTTCTATTCAATTTTTGGATCAAATGTACAAGACTTTAGAGAGGTCCTGAAAAGAGGTTACTTCAGAAAGACAATCTGATTTGACCCATATGAATTTATTAATTGTAATACAAATATATAAGGGTGTTATAACAATGCTAGAAAAACACCTCCACTTTTCACTTCACAGTTAAAAATGACAACGTTAACATTAAAAGTCCAGACAGCAGCTGCTCACACACACCGACACAGTCCATTGGCTTGCACATATATGAAGAAAATAGGAGAAGAACCCCCCAATTAGGACTTTAAGAACAACTACTCAGGAGTATAAAAAGGATAATTTAGTCATAATAAATACAAAATTTACAAAAATGTATAAAAACATAGACAGTGCGATGGTGCATGAATTCCCATGAGGATCCAGAAGATCCCAACGCGTTTCAGGACACCGTCCCTTTGTCAGGGGCTGTAGCCAGGTGGGATCACACTATATAATGCAAATAACATGATTTTAGCATATTATACATTAACACATTGAATGTTTATACATTGCTTGTATGTATAAACATTCAATGTGTTATTGTATAATATCCTAAAATGATGTTATTTGCATTATATAATGTGATCCCGCCTGGATATTAGCCCAACATGGCCCAGACCTAGGGCAGCATTTTGCAGGGGGGCAGCAAAGAAAGAGTTCCTGCCAGCTTGCGCTACACTATTAGTGTAGCGCCAGTCTTATGGGGCGGACTGGGCTGAGAGGAAAAATAGTCTAGCGCCCCCATAAAGCGGCCGCACTGCTTCCGGTATGTGGGTGGCCGGCATTCCTCAACTGTGGGGGAGGGCGCTGCTTCTAATTTTGACTGTCCTATCATCCTGGACCCCAAACCTTCCTCACTGTGCTGTATGTTTTCTGCTGCACCATTGGCATGGTTATAAGTAAATGAGGGAGTGTTATAGCCCCTGTCAGTTTATTTTTTACCATCCCTGACCCATTGCAGAGTTTTCTCTTCACTTCCTGCCCCATAGCCAAGCAGGAAGTGAGAGGAAATCTATGCAAATGAACCACTTGAGGACCGCTGCACGCAGATATACGTCTGCAGAATGGCACGGCTGGGCACAAGGGCATACATGTATGTCCCCTTTAAGAGCCCAGCCATGGGTCACGCAGCGCACCAGCGACCCCATCCTCTTCTCCGTGACTGTCCCCGCAGGAACAGCGGACCCGATCGCCGCTGGTATCCCGCGATCGGGTCACAGAGAGGAGAAACGGGGAGAGGTAAGTGTAAACAAACCTCTCCCCGTTCTTCCCAGTGTGGCTGTCTCTGATCGTCTGTTCCCTGTCATAGGTAACGATGATCAGTGACGTCACACGCTAAGCCACGCCCCCCCCACAGTAAGAAACACACATTAGGGCACACTTAACCCCTACAGCAGCCCCTCCTGGTTAACTCCTTCACTGCCAGTGTAATTTTTACAGTAACCAGTGCATTTTTATAGCACTGTTCGCTGTAAAAATGACAATGGTCCCTAAATAGTCTCAAAAGAGTCCGATATAATGTCGCAGTCACGATAAAAAATGCAATAAAACTATCCCCTATTTGGTAGACGCTATAAATTTTGCGCAAACCAGTCAATAAACACTTATTGCAATTTTTTTACCAAAAATATATAGAAGAATACACATCGGCCTAAACTGAGGGGAAAAAATATATATATATTTTGGGGGTAATTATAATAGCAAAAAGTAAAAAATATTGCAATTTTTTTTTCAAAAAATTGTCGCTGTATTTTTTTTCATAGCGCAAAAAAAAAACGCACAGGTGATCAAATACATCAAATCAGATCAAATCAAAGACACCAATTTTGTTCGGGAGCCACGTCGCAAAATCACAACAAGTGGCCAGGTCTTTAAGTTGAATAATGGTCTGATCCTTAAGTGGTTAAGGGAATCCATTGCCACCCCCCAGGCCCTCAGAACTAGTGTACCCACTCGAAAATTTCAGGGCGGGTCTTAAACAGAAAGGGGTGTGATCTTGACAGGAAGGGGTGGGTCATAATTAAATTAGGGGGTGCACAAGTTTAGTCAGGCCTAGGGCAGCACAAAACCTAAATACACTACTGTCTAGTGGGCTTAGCATTTTTGATGCATTATAGGCCATTTATTAATGTCTTCCTCCCAAGGACTCTTTGTACTTGGTTTGCGTTTGGTATTCCTCTTTAACTCACATGTCTTGCAGCAGTGAGGCCGCGTACACACGATCGGTCCAAACCGATGAAAACGAACTGAAGTTCAGTTTCATCGGTCCAAACTGACCGCGTGTATGCCCCATCAGTCTGCTGTCCTTCAGTCCAGAAATTTAGAACTTGCTTTAAAAATTGGACCGATGGACGCCTACCGATCAGTCAAAACCGATGGTTAGTACGCAAAAGCATCGGTTCAAAACCTGCACATGGTCAGAATCAAGTTGACGCATGCTTGGAAGCATTGAACTTAATTTTTCACTGGACGTCGTTGTGTTTTACATCACCGTGTTGGACTCGATCGGTTTTTGAACTGATGGTGTATACGCACATCAGACCATCAGGCCGCTTCAGCGGTGAACCGATGAAAACGGTCCGTCGGACCATTCTCATCGGATGGACCGGTCGTGTGTACGCGGCCTGAGAGTTGGGAGTGATGTCACACAATTAAGTTGACACACTTTAAGCCGCAACTTTCCCAGGATGGGACCCAATTTTGTCTTATCAATAGATTTATTTAATTGTTCTTAATTTCCATCTTCCTTTTTTACAGGGTATACCGTTGAAGTGATTGTATAATTTAAAGTTCAGGGGTATAGCTCCTCGAGACCACATCCAAAGTGGTTGACCTTAAACATAAAGGTTTTTATTTTTATTTCAAAGCAAACAAAACAGCATTTTCAGCAGCAACACTGAGCTAACGTAATTCCAGAAAACACAAAAGTCCACTTATCTTTAACACAAATATAGGCAGGGCTGCCATCAGGGGGGTACAGGCATTACACCTGTAAGGGGCCAACAGGCCTTCCTCCAGTTTATTTTTTTTATTTTTTTGCATTACACCTGTAAAGGACCCAATGGTCCCCAGGGCCTCTTACCCATTTTTTTTGCATTACACCTGTAAGGGGCATGAATCCCCCCCCCCCCTTATTATCTCATGTGCCCCGGTGCTGTGCTCTGAATACAGGAAACATAAAGTCCATATACAGGACTTACCCCAAGATTAGCACAGTCCAACTCCGACTGTTTGGCAGCTTCCAGCCCTCGGACAGGTCTCTCTCCCCCAAATCCCTACTCCACCAAACCCAGCACCGGGAGCTTTCTGTATTATGCGCTGCTGCCTTGAGGCCCTGAGGCTACTTAACCCTGTAGGGATCAAAGTCCTCGTAGTCAGGAGTGGAGGTTTTTCTACCACCTAAATATTACTCTGAACCTCCAAAATTCTGGGTCCCAAATAAGTCATTACCAATGCAGAGAGGACTGTGAGTTGCCTGACTGTCCTCACCCTATATTATATATACTTGCTCATTCAATATACTGTGGTGGCTGTTATGCGCCGGATCACGTACTTAGTAGGTGATCCAACATGCCCAGATCTGGTGCATGCATGCGTGGCACCGGCAACCGCTCCTGCTGTTATTAGACATGTAAGCAGTTGATCTGCAGGTACCGCAGACTCGATGTCCACCGGCACTTGATGATCATTAGACAGAGGGTCAGAACAGCGGTTTGCCTAAGTAAACAAAGCAAATCACAGTTCTATCTGTAGGGAAGGCATTGATCCTGTGTTCCTGCTAAGCAAGAACATGGATCAATGCCTTCCCCTAGTAAAAGCACCTCCCACACAGTGAGAACACACTGGTTAGGCCACATGGGGGGGCTGAAATCTGGGGGTCCCCTTTGTTATAGGGGGCTTCCAGATTCTGATAAGCCACCCGCCCACAGACCCCCACAACCACTGGGCAAGGGTTGTGGTGATGAGGCCCTTGTCCCCATCAACATGGGGACATCTTTCCTATGTTGAGGGCATGTGGCCTAATACGGTTCAGGAGGGGGGGCACGCTCTCTCTTTTCCTGTGGCCTGACAGGTTGCATGCTCGGATAAGGGTCTGATGTGGATTTTTGGGGGAACCCCGCGCCATTTTTTTTTTATTTTGGCTCAGGGTTCCCCTTAAAATCCATAGCAGATCTAAAGGGTCTGGTAATGGATTTTGAGGGGGACCCCTATGCCATTTAAAAAAATAATAATTAGCGCAGGGTTCCCCTATTTTTTTAATTTTGGTTCGGAGTTCCTCTTAATATTCATACCAGACCCAAAGGGCCTGGTAATGAACTGGGGGGAATCCCTGCCGTTTTTTTTTTTGTTCAGTTTATTATAGCCCAGAGTTGTTTTAAATTACTTTTTTCCTTTATTAATTTAATTTTGTGCAGGGACAGTTCTAAACATGGGAAACATGCAATACTTTGCAGGCATACTATAGACATACCATAGGTACAACATTTAAAGGAATATTTCTCTTTTATTTTTAACTTTAAGCATTATTAAAATCACTGCTCCTGAAAAACCTTTTTTTAAACTTTTTTTTGCATTGATACATGTCCCCTGGGGCAGAACCCAGGTTCTCAAACACTTTTTATGACAATAACTTGCATATTTACCTTTAAAAATTAGCACTTTGAATTTTTCATGTTCTTGTCTCATAGACTTTAACAGTGTTCGAACAAATTGTTTGCCTGTTCGCATGTTCTGCTGCAAACCGAACCGGTTTAAACAGTTGCTAAATGACTTGGTTGGAAGTAGTTGATATACAGCAATCTGGACGTTGACCTGGTCCTGTTATGTGAGTTAATTGGAGCATTAGATTTGATGTTAGTCCACTGGTGCTGTAGGCGTTGAATATAGTTGGCAACCAAGGTTTTTAAACAGGGCTCCTTAAACATGCTCAGTTCCACTGTGGATGGTACAAATCAAAGAATAGGAACATATAATCCTATGATAAACATGTTAAAAGTGGCACAGTGGTTAAATAGTGGTGTATCAGGTACCAAGGATGTTAAACATGTGTTCCTATACAGTGTCCAATCCACTAATAGAGTGCTCCGCAATATGTGCTATATTGCATGAGCCCAGAGAAATGGCTGCAGGGAATCAAAAAATCTGAGCAGACTACCCTGCAGTAGACCAATTTGAAAGCGAGGCTTGAACCCCTTGTAGAGGGGACGACATCAATGGCAGTGCGGAGGATGGTCTATGTGGACAGCTTTACCCTGAATGCCTGCATACTTAAATGTGCCAGTTTTAATTATCAACCATGGGAGTTTCTAAATGTTGTACCTTTATTAAATGTAACCATATTGCTACACTTAGAGGCGCCTCTCTTCTCTTTTACACTCAGTTGTAACATGAAAGTACTCTCATATCATGACATCACTTGTATATCAAGTCAAAATGTATAAAAAAATGTTTTTGCTTGTCTTGCAAAACGCTCTCAAACCAAGTTACACTCAAACCAATGTTTTACTGTTAACACAACCTGCTCTACCTAGTAGGGGAGGAGAGGGGTAGATGTAAAAGGTAGTAGGGGAGGAGAGGGGTAGAAGTAGAAAAGCAGTAGAGTAGAAGGAGAAGAGGAGTAGACTTGGAGTAGAAGAGGAGAAGATTATTAGTAGAAGAGGAGTAGACTTGGAGGAGAAGAGGAGTAGACTTGGAGTAGAAGAGGAGAAGATTAGTAGTAGAAGAGGAGTAGACTTGGAGAAGAGGAGGGGTAGACTTGGAGTAGAGCAAATGAGATTAGGATTAGACTAGAGCAACCTTTTTCCAGTTGGGGCACCCTTGAAAAGTATTCTCAGTCTTGAGGCACTCTTGTCCAAGGCTTTGTTCACATTACTGACACAAAATCATGCTCGTTCCTGACACACAGACAAATGATCTGTTCTTTAGGGGAGCCATTATTTCTTAACCACTTAAGGACTGAGCCTCTTTCTGAGATTTGTTGTAGGTGGTTTTAACCCTTTTTCGGGCGCTAGTGGCAGTTAAAAGTGCCTCGATGGCGGCCGAATACCTACACAAAAATGACGGCGAAGCGCCCCAGTGTGAAAGCGGCCTAACACTGTTATCTGTACACTAAGGCCACCTACACACGATCAGATCGGTCTGATGAAACTGGTCCGACGGACCGTTTTCATCGGACCAGGCTGAAGTGGTCTGATGTGTGTACACACCATCGGACCAAAAATCCGATCAGACCAGAACGCGGTGACGTAGAACACAACGACGTGCTGAAAAAATTAAGTTCAATGCTTCCAAGCATGCGTCGACTTGATTCTGAGCATGCGCGGGTTTTTAGTCTGATGCTTTTGCGTACTAACCATCTGTCCGTCAGACAGATTTTAAAGCAGGTTTTAAAACTTTGGTCCGACGGACAACGGTCCGATGGGCCGTACACACCATCGAACTGGTCCGATGAAACTGGTCTGCAGACCAGTTTCATCGGACCAGTCTGATCGTGTGTACACGGCCTAAGAATGTCCCTTACATTGGTGGTCAGTGAGAAGAATGTTCCTTTTATTGGTGATCAGTGGGAAAATGTTCCTAACATTGGTGGTCAGTAGGAAGAATTTTCCTTACATTGGTGGTCAGTGGGAAGAATGTTCCTTACATTGGTGATCACTGGGAAGAATGTTCCTTACATTGGTGATCAGTGGGAAGAATATTCCTTAAATTGGTGGTCAATAGGACGAATGTTCCTTACATTGGTGGTCAGTGGGAAGAATGTTCCTTACATTGGTGATCAGTGGGAAGAATGTTGCTTACATTGGTGATCAGTGGGAAGAATGTTCCTTACATTGGTGATCAGTAGGAAGAATGTCCCTTACATTGGTAATCAGTGGGAAGAATGTTCCTTACATTGGTGATCAGTGGGAAGAATGCGCCTTACATTGATGGTCAGTGGGAAGAATGTTCCTTACATTGGTAGTCAGTGGGAAGAATGATCCAATGTACCATTGTTGCACTATAATGTACGTTTTATTGTTCATTATTTCCATAATAATCAATTATTTTGAACATAGTGTAGAGAAATTCTTTGAACGCAGTGCAATATGAAGGTGGGACTTTGTGTGGATGTAGCTTGAACGTGGATGGGGACACATGGGTGGGGACACATAGGCGGAGACACAGGGGGCCCCATGATCTCCTTTTTTCCGGGGGCCCCATGAGCTGTCAGTCCGCCCCTGCACGCATGTATATATACACACACGCATAAACACATGTACAAACACACACACATACAGACACATGAATATATGCACACATACAGACAGACCCGTGTTTACACATACAAACACATGCACACATATATACAGTCACAAAAAGTACACACAAACACACACATGTACACACACAGACATGTACACATAGACAGACATGTACACACATGGACATGTGCACACACACACATGTATAAAGCACTTTATAATGTTCTATTACAGTACCTTTCCTCATTCAGCCGGTTACTGCACTGTAGGGAGAGCAGAGAGCACAGCATACTTCCTTTCCCCTTACTTTCACTTTTGAAGCTGACAGAGCTTCTCACAGTTCTGATGTACAGATTGTTAGGGAATCTGGAGATCAGGCTCATCTGACAGCTCTTCTATCCTCTGATCCCGCGGCACACCTGGGGATCTCTGGCGGCAAACTAGAGGAGTAGGGGAGGAGAGGAATAGAAGTAGAAGATGAGTAGGGGAGCAAAGAGGTAGAAGTAGAAGAAGGGTAGGAAATGAGAGGAGTAGAAGAGTAGTGGTGGAGAAGAGTAGATGTAAAAGAATAGTAGGGGACCAGAGGAGAAGACATAGAAGAGGAATAGGGGAGGAGAAGGGTAGAATTAGAGGAGGAGTAGGGGAAGAGAAAGGTAGAAGTGGAAGAGGAGCAGGGGAGAAGAGGAATAGATGAAGAGGAGTAGGAGAAGAGAGGGGTAGAATTAGAATAGAAGTAACGTAGAAGGAGAACAGGAGTAGACTTGGAGAAGAAGAGGAGTAGACTTGAAGTGGGAGTAGAGTATAATACAGTAGAGCAGGGGTCTCAAACTCAAATTACCTGAGGGCCGCAAGACAAGTTTTCATATTCCATGGGGGGCTGCTTGCAAACTTTCAAACTTCAAAAATAGTACTGGTGTCAGCGAACGTATTGTTAACCCCCCAGCTCTGTGTCTGCGGATGCATTATTAACCCCCAGGACTGGTGTCAGCGGACACATTATTAACCCCCAGGACTGGTGTCAGCGGACACATTATTAACCCCCAGCACTGGTGTCAGCGGACACATTATTAACCCCCAGCACTGGTGTCAGCGGACACATTATTAACCCCCAGCACTGGTGTCAGCGGACACATTATTAACCCCCAGCACTGGTGTCAGCAGACACATTATTAACACCCAGCACTGGTGTCAGCAGATACATTATTAACCCCCAGCACTGGTGTCAGCAGACACATTATTAACCCCCAGCACTGGTGTCAGCAGACACATTATTAACCCCCAGCACTGGTGTCAGCAGATACATTATTAACCCCCAGCACTGGTGTCAGCATACACATTATTAACCCCCAGCACTGGTGTCAGCAGACACATTATTAACCCCCAGCACTGGTGTCAGCAGACACATTATTAACCCCCAGCACTGGTATCAGCAGACACATTATTAACCCCTAGTATTGGTGTCAGCAAACGCATTATTAACCCTGACCACTGCACTGCACACGGACCACTGCACACGGACCACTGCACTGCACACTGCCGACAGACCACTACACTGCCGACAGACCACTACACTGCCGACAGACCACTACACAGTGACCACTCACCTTCATGGCACAGCACATCAAGGCTCAGAGCCCAGCACATCAGGGCACAGCCCATCAAGGCACAGAACCCAGCAAATAAGGGCACATGGCACAGCACATCAAGACACAGAACCCAGCAAATAAGGGCACATGGCACAGCACATCAAGACACAGAACCCAGCAAATAAGGGCACATGGCACAGCACATCAGGGCACAGGGCACAGCACATCAGGGCACAGCACATCAGGGTACAGGGCACAGCACATCAGGGTACAGCACATGAGGGTACAGGGCACATCACACATCAGGGTACAGGGCACAGCGCACATGAGGGTACAGGGCACAGCGCACATGAGGGTACAGCGCACATCAGGGCACAGCGCACAGCACATCAGGGTACAGGGCACAGCACATCAGGGTACAGAGCCCAGCATATCAGAACACAACAGGGTACAGGGCACATCAGAGCACAGCACATAGGGGTACAGCACAACAGGCCACATCAGGGTACAGGGCACGGCACATCAGGACAGGACATATCAGGACAAGGCACATGGCACATCAGGGTACAGGACATGGCACATCAGGACAGGGCACATGGCACATCAGGGTAAAGGGCACATGAAACAGCACATCAGGGTACAAAGCCCAGCAAATCAGGGTACATGGCACACATCAGGGTACATGGGCCACAATCAGAGCACAATCAGGGCACATGGGGCATATCAGGGCACAATCAGGGCACATGAGAGCACACCAGGGTACATCAGGCACAGCACATAAGTACAGGGCACATGGCACATAAGGGTACAGGGCACAGGGTACCCTGATGTACAGAGCCCAGCACATCAGGGTACATGAGGCACATCAGGGTACATGGGGCACATGGCACATTAGGGCACATCAGGGTACATGGGGCACATGGCACATGAGGGTACATGGGGCACATCAGGGCACAAGAGAGCACATCAGGGCACATGAGAGCACATCAGGGCAAAGGTCAGTGTTTACTTGTTGTTTTCTTCATATGCAGAGCAGTGCAGGAAGCGTCTGTCAGAGGTTCACTTCTCTCTCATGTCACGCTGCTACTCCCCGGCACCCCCACCTCTCTTCTCGTCCATCTTAGATGATGTCACAAGCAAATAGGGATGGACGTGAAGAGAGGAGGGGGCCGCCGGGGAGTAGCAACGTGACATGAGAGAGAAGTGAACCTCTGTAACGCCATCTGCGTTACTCTTGATAGAACGAGCGCAGCTGTACATTGTATTGACAGCCGCGCTCCGTTCTACATCTCGTCCGCGTCACTTCCGGTGCGCGGACGTCTGCGCTCCACGCTGGAACGCGGAAGTGCGACCCGCACAATTCCGCGTTCCAGGCGCGCTATTTAAATCCCCTGATGTGGCGGCAGGGTGTTCGTTTATTCCTGTTGGACGCCTGCCGCCACCAGGGACCCGGACACCAACCCCAAGAGACTCAGGTCACCCAGCACCTGCACCTCAGCAATCTGCCACAACCTACTGACCGCAGCACCAGCCAGTCTGTACCCATTGCACCGCTTCCAACCTGCCTGCACCCCCACAAGCCTACATGGACCTCAGTACCCAGAAGGAAGGATTCTAACTACCTACACTTCAGTACCGCAAGTACCCCATGTGGCTAATACTGTGTTGCTAAGCTTTGCCTATACTGCAGTATCTTTAGGACTGTGATCTTTCTGTGTGTGCTGTCATCTATTGCTGTAAGCTGTATCACCATAAGGATTGCAGGCTGTCCCTACTGTTTACATATAGATCTATTCCTCTTGCAATCCACACACCATCCCAGCCTCTTACAGACCATACAGTACACTGCTTCGCTCCCTATATCTGCATGTTGCTTATATAGCTATCCTAGTACAAAGGTTGTTTCTCTTTGGAGGCTGTGATGACAAAGACCCCATAATCTCTGTGTTTCTATAGAGTAACTGGTGGCTCTGACCTGAGTAACCTCCGCAGCTGAGATCCAGACCACTATCCAGTGTCCTAATATCTCGCAGGGTCATAACAACCTCTGACAGACGCTTCCTGCACTGCTCTTCATGCACCTCGATCTACACTTCCACGGCACCCGCCCTGCCTGCGGGCCATTTATTACCGGTCCGCGGGCCGTAAATGGCCCGCGGGCCGGTACTTTGAGACCCCTGCAGTAGAGCAAACTAGAGTAAGATTAGACTAGTAGTAGATTAGTAGAGAAGGAAAATTTAAAGTTAAAAAATAAATAAAATAAACGTATAAACTATTCAGTGTGTAGGAGTATAGTAAGAAACACAAGTGTCCATCACCATGACCGCCCAAGCCCACAAAAGCATAATTTCATTTGGACCATCCAAATTCTAACAATCGTTTTTTTTCTCATATTTGGCCTAGAGAAGTAGGGGAGGAGAGGAGTACACATTAAAGAACAGTAGGGGATGAGAGGAGAAGATGTAGAAGAGGCGTAGGGGAGGAGAAGGGTAGAAGTAAAAGAGGGTTAGGGGCTGAGAAGGATACTAGTGGAAGAGGCATAGGAGAGGAGAAGATGTAGAAGAGGAGTAGGGGAGGAGAAGGGTAGAAGTAGAATAGGGTTAGGAGAAGAGAAGGGTAGAAGTAGAAAAGGAGTAGGGGAGGAGAGGAGTAGATGTAGAAGAGAGGTAGGGGAGGAGAGGGGTAGAGGTGAAACAGGAGTAGAATAGAATTAGAAGAAGAGTATAAAAAAAAGAAATACAGTAGTTTAGAGTAGAGTCATGCCCTGTACACACGATCGGTTCGTCTGATGAAAACGGACCGCTGGACCGTTTTCATCGGACAAACCGTTTGTGTGTGGGAAACTCAATTAAAATGAGAAAGCTGGAAAAAGAAAAAACTATAAATGTTCTATTTTTTATGAAAAAAGGAACGTTCTAAAAGTCTACAGCAATTCATCAAAAAAACATGTAATAAAAAAAGATGCAAAACATCAGTATATATAATGTAAGTGTTTAGCCCAAGCCATTATAATTTAACGCTAAATAATTTTAAAGACTAATTGTGGTCTCTGCAATTGTGTGTAGTACCAGTTCATAGCCCATTGTCACATTGGTGGGTAGAAGGTCCTGTCGTTTTACTTGTTGCCTTATTTAAAAATAAAGAAATAAAAATAAAATAGAACCGAGAAATGTATAAGCTCTACAAAGTTTTAATCTTTATTTAAAAATAACGAAGACCAAATTTCTCAGGTAGTTAAAATTTAGTAGTTGTTAAAACAACTAAATAAAAAAAGTTGTTTATAAAACAACTAAATGTTAAACAAAAGCTCTTTGACCATTTATTCTATTCAGTTTAGATAGTATTGCAGAGGAAAATAAAACAAGTTTCCTGAGTTGGTGATTTTGTTGTGTTTCAGTCCTATGATCAGAACAGTGCTGACTCTGTCAATGTGATCCACATTCTATTTAATTAAACAATTGTTATGCAAAGTATGCTGTTAGTAACAACTATAAATTGCTTGCATTTCTCTACGTACCACTGCATTATAATCCACGATGGGAAAGGTAAGAGTGTGTGCATGTGTATATATATACTTTTCTCCCCCAAAAATTTTTTGGATTGCCTGTGCTATTTTTTACCTTTATTGGTTTGCTTTAGTAATTTAAATGTACAATAGTAAAATCTAATATAAAAGTGTCTAAATGTATATGTAAGTGTAAAGCCATGGTGTGCAGTAACCTATAGCAACAGAAATAACCTGACAATTTTAAGTTGGCCAATAGTACTACTAAAAACTTGTACTTTATATAGGTTATGTGCTCTAATGCCTTGTACACACGACCGGTTTTCACAACGAGAAAACTGCCATTGTTTATATTGGTCATGAAAACCAGTCGTGTGTATGCTCCCAAGCAGTTTTCTCAACGAAAAAACTGCCCGCAATTTTTTTTAAACCAGCTATCTTTTTTCTCGTTGTGTTTCCCATCAGTCTTTTTCTCGTCGTGAGCATGCTTCTCCGAGGGGGGAAAAACGTGCATGCTCAGAATCAAGTATGCCTAAAAGCAGCCCAAAGGATGCTGCCATTTGAAAGGAACTTTTGGAAAAAAATTGCATGAACGTGTGTATACAAGTCAGGCTGGAGTGGAATCACGTCGTAAAAAAACGTCTGTTTTTTTTCCTGCCAGGAAAAATGGTCGTGTGTACGAGGCATTAGTCCCAAACACCATCCAGATAGCTCTGTACAGGCTACAGCAGGGGTCTCCAAACGTTCTAAGCAAGGGGCCAATTTACTGTCCTTCAGACTACAGCGAGCCAGACTGTGGCCAGTGACAGTAGAAAATGTCCTGGTATCAGTAGGAATAAACAATGCCAAATCTTTGGTGGGATGAATAATGCCTCATATTCTGTGTGAGTGAGAGGAATAGTTCCCCCTTTGTTGGTGTCAGTGGGAGGAATAGTGATCCATTGTTGGTGTCAGTGGCAAGAATTATGTCCTCATTGTTGGTGTCAGTAGGAGGAATAGTGCATCAAGGGCCAAATAAAAGCAAAGGGCCACATCAAGCCCCAGGGATGCAGTTTGGTCACCACCAGGCTACAGCAAACATAGTAAATACAAATGAATGGAAATACATAATAAATACAAAAAAGAGGAGTGTCAGCTAATGCATGATGAAAAATGTGGTGTAATGCTCCAAAACACTGCTGGCTGTGTCCCTGCTGGGGATATTTTCCCTCTCTGTTTGTCCTGGGACTATTGTTATTGGTACAGTAAGTGGTGGGAAATCTGACATTTTAGAATTGGCATCAGAAGAAAAAGTGGGGACACATCTCACAATGGGGGAACCAACAAAAAAAACAATGGCAACCTGCATGCTAGGATCTCCACTTAGTAGAGATGAACCCAAACGTCAGTGAATGACCAAACCTTTCATACTATTTATGTTATTTTGCAAAGCCGACACAATACAGGTAACATTTTAGAGTGTACAACATCAGTTGTCAGGTTAAGAGGTTGTAGCCTTTAAGAGGATGTCAGTTTTACCTAATGTTCTGGACCCAGCATCTCTGAAACTATAATTGGGGCTTCTCCCCCTAAACTGAAAGCAAGGTTTTACTTCTTCTTGAATGTTCTCAATTGATGAAAAAACAATCTGTTTCCAGATCATCTTCTTCGAGGACAGGAACTTCCAGGGCCGCTCCCATGAGTGCAGCACTGACAGCTCAGAGCTGAACTCATACTTCAGTCGCTGCAACTCCATCCGTGTCGACAATGGAAATTGGATGATTTATGAACGTCCCAACTACACTGGGCAGCAGTACTTTGTAAAGAGGGGAGAATATCCTGACTGTCAGCACTGGTCTGGTCTAAGTGATTCTGTCAGATCCTGCCGTTTAATTCCCCAGGTAAAAGAATTATGATTACAGCAAACACATTTTGTTGGGACATTTATAGGAATATAAGGATATGGCCACATTGCAGCAATGAGTATTGTGTGACATCTCTCCTTCCTGTGATCTCTGTAGGGATGTGAAACAAATGTGAGAGTGCACTGTTAATAGACCAACATAAGATCAGTGAAAAAGTCAACATATTATATTTTGGTTTCATGTTGCAAACTACAGATTTACTCCTATTATCAGACTGGCCATCACAATTTTTAAAATTCATATAAGCAGCCTAGTTATATACTGATGTTTTAGTTTTTTTTTTGTTTTTGTTTTTTTGCATTGTGGTCTATATAAATCTCGGATAACAAAAGTAAAGTATGAATAAGATACTAACACATGACAGCAATATTACACATGATCTTCTCTTTATGTAAAATGTAGCAAGAGAAACATCACAATTGTTAAGTCTAAACCTGAGTGGGGCTTGTTACTAGAACATGGGAATTAAAAGGCAAGATAGATTATTTTAAATTGCTGCTGTCCTGTGAAAACACACAGGATCATACACAGAGTAAGGGCTCTTTAACAGAGGCATTAAAAATAGGCAGTTGGGTTGCATTTTCACACTTCCCAACTGACCCCATTCAAAACTAGTAAAACAGGGAGTAGATGGAGATACACACACTGCTGCGTTAGTATTGCCCAGCATCAAGACAAAAATAATGCTGCCTCCAGGCATTGACAATTTGCAAACACCCTATTCACTTTTATTGAAATGCACCACAAGCGCACTATAGATGCACTGTAAACACACCTATTGCATTTACAAAGAATTAAAAGTAATAATTTCCCATTTTTGGCTTACAGAAAATGTAAAAATACATTTCATAGGACTTTTAGGGAGCTTAACCTGACGTGGTGTAAATGCCTGTGCAACACATCCAATCACTCACTATTGCTATAGCTGTGTTAATTCACGTTAAAGGCTGCGTTCATTGCCTGCGTAAAAGAGCCTTTAGATTTTTACAGATGTTTACAAAAATTCATCATATAAAAATGTTTTTAATAGTTGTTTTGTGTGTGTGTGAGTGTCTGTCTGTGTGTCTGTGTCTGTGTGTCTGTGTTCCTCACATTTTGTTCTGCCTGCAACCAGTCATGATAGGCAGAAAGTAAAATTACATTTCTCAAAAAGTGTCAGAGATACCAATACAATATTAACATGGATTCTAACCTTTCCACACAAAAAGCTTGTTGGAAGTCGAGCTCTTGATCTCTAAATATTATATTTTAATCTCAAGATACATTATTACTTTAAGGTCTGGTTGCCTACATTAGGCACAATCATTACAAAATTCCTTCCTTAAGGATCTGGATATTAATATTCATTTGTATTTTTTTAGGAGCAACTATTTGAAAATAAATTGTGAATATTCAGCCAGCATAGAAAGTCATGCATTTAAGAATCCATTGAAATACATTTTTGGTACATTAAAAGAAAGTGTTGTCCAAAATAATCTTTTAAAAATATATAGATATAAATATAGATATATATATGTATATATGTGTGTCCCAAGCGTGTCAAGATCCTACAGGGTAAATGACCGCACCAGCCAGGAAGACACTCCAAAAAGAGGCGATTCAGTTCGCATTTGTGTATCGCTATATAAGTTATTCATTCGTATATATATATATATAGAGAGAGAGAGAGAGAGAGAGAGAGAGAGAGAGAGAGATGTAAATATTATTTCTTTGTTTTTGTCTTTTGAATATATTTTTTTACAATCAGACAGTTAAATTGTAAAATCTAAAGTTGGAAAATATAGTAAACTTAGTTGTGCTTTCATTAGGCAAAAGGGCATCATTGCTAGCTATCAATGACAGTGAATCGTTTAATACGTAAAAAACAAAAAAAACAAAAAAAAACAATTAAACACATTTTTGATAGCTGTTTTAGTTTGGCCTTTATAGAAAGTCTTATCTAAACCTATGTTTTTTTTACAATAGCACTGTGGCTCCTTCAAACTCAGAATCTATGAAAGAGAAGACTTCAGAGGTCAGATGATGGAATTCACTGAAGATTGCCCTCATGTGAATGAAGAATTCAATTACCATGACATCCACTCTTGCAATGTTCTTGAAGGACATTGGATCTTCTTTGAACAGCCCAATTACAGAGGACGTCAGTATTTCCTGAAAAGTGGAGAATATAAGAGATTTACTGATTGGGGAGCAATGAATGCCAGAGTTGGCTCATTTAGGCGCATCTCTGATTTGTACTAAAATCAAAAATGGTTAAATTCTTTCATGTGCTTAAATTAATAACTATATACCTAATACATTCATTTTCCTTCATGTTTAATTCTGAGTATTCATTATTTTCATGCAAACATTATAAATATATCATACAGCTATATAACAATTTTGCATTTAAAAGTTGGAGGGTACCTCAAAGTGAGTGATTACAGGTTTTTTATATCTATCTGGGTAAAGATCTGAAGTCCTTCTTAGATCCCCCCATACACACACACACACACACACCTATGCAGGGCCGATCGGTCCTATAGGCTCACTATGCAAGCCGCTTAGGGCCCCACAAAGCTGCAAATTACTAGAGGCCCCGCCTGGTGAGAAGTCATTTTCGGCCCCTCACCCCGCTTCTTAACTCACTGGCTGCATATGGGAGAAGATTGTAAGAAGCCAGCACCCCCCGCTTCTCACTTTAATGTAAGATCTCATTTCCGACAGCAGAACCCCCTCTCCCCCGCTTCTCAACTTTAATCTTTAACGCGACATGTCACTGTCGGCAACCCCCCCCCCCCCCGCTTCTCAATTTTAATAAATAAAATGACATGTCATTTTGCTTAGGGCCCCAGGGAGGTAAGGATCGGCACTGCACCTATGCATTATTTAAAGTTTTTTCTAAAAAAATAATAATAAATAAAAATTTATAGTGAACAGAAAAAGACAGAGACTTAGTGCCCATTCACACTACCGCGACTTGGGATCCGACTTGTGTCGCCCCAAGACGCGCGACATGAGAAATTACATTAAAGTGAATGAGAGCTGTCTTGATTTCAATAGAAGTCACCTCCAAAGTCAGATCACTGTCTTAACTGAAGCAACTTTACAAGAAGAGAAAATAGTTTTCTCAGGCAAACCCCTCCCTCCCACAGAGCTGATTATTGTTTGATTGGCCACTGGCAAAGTTGCCTGTCCTGGAGGCAACTTGAAGTTGCCTCGAAGTTGCCTCAAGTTGCCTTGCAAAGTCGTGCCGACTTTCATGTCGTTGTAATGTGAACCAGCACTAAGTGCTCTGCAGCAAAGCATGGTAATAATAACAGAATATTAAATAATTTAACACACAAGGGTTCACCAAAAACACATACAGTGTGCCAAGGCAAAACATGGGGATAATATTGGTGTGTTATAAAGTAAAGTTCAAGGGTGTAATAGTAGCAAACTACTGCAAAACATTGGTATAACAGTGGCATGCTTTGATAAAGACAGCCCTACAGGGGCCTACATTCTTGTAATGTGTCTCTCTATACAGCGGTGACCTAACAATATATAGGCAAAAAATGGCAATCCTGACAATATATGGTTTGCCAATAGGCAGTTGTATTCAATACACCAGCAGCAACAAATGGTCAAATTTTACAATAGAAAGGCAACAAGTGTTCAAACATGAGAATGTGGGCAACGAGAGAATAGATTACTCAAAATTCCTCTTGCCTCCCCCGAAATAAAAATCCCCCCGTTCCTCAATCCATGAAAAATTAAGCACCCTTTACAAGTCTGATGTGTTCTCGCCATAATAACTCCTGCACAATAACTGCTCATGTATCTTCTGATATTTTTAGCACAAGTCATGAGATATATTTAAAGCACATTAGCAAGTATTTTGGGAAGGAGAACCTAAGTCAGCATCCCTTATATATTTACTTAATTTTGGCTGACTCAGTTTAGCTACAGCATTAGCACCCATGTCATAATTTTTATTTGTCCCACTGAATTTCTGTGTAAAACATACCTGTGTAAGGCTGGCCATACACAAGCCACTTTCTTTTGTTTAACCCGCTGGTTGAAAGAAAGAAAATTACTCAATTTCCCTATCCACACACTCAATGTGGAAGGGAGAATATTCCCTTTGTGCCTTTGTATTCTGACAGTGGGGAGATTTTGCTGCCATCAGAATATACTCATCAGCACCACCAGCTACAACTGGCTACAGGCTGGGTGTACACAAGTCAGTCGGTAGATCATCATGTGTACCCCCCCCCCCCTGCAGACTGCAGGTCCCAGTGTCTGAGTGCCTGCACATCAGGTGGATTGATCTCCTTTCTGAGACAGTCACAGCAAGTTGTCAGTCAGATCCATGCAGAAACACCACTGGGAATGGACACACGTCACAGGACGTTGCTAGGATTGTAAAAGTCCTGGGGCATTCAAACAAGATCAATCCTGCTGGGAACTGTTGGCATGGCCGTATCATGTCATGAGTTGTTAAATAGAAACCTCCTTGTTGTATACCCTGCTTACATATGCTACAATCATTGTACCCACAAAATATGCCTTAACAGTGCCACAAGTGATAGTCTTTCAGACTAACTTTAGGACAAAAGGATTTAATTTAATTTTTTTAATAAATTATTCCAATACACATGGGGTCTATTTATAAAAAAAATCTCTGTTCAAATGTCTGAAAGCGCATGCAAGCGTAACAAATAATACCAGTAATATTTGTACCGTAACGTGTGGTAGTTTCTTTGTTGACTTTCACCTGGACAAACTTAACATTACATAACATTCAACCCTAAAAGAAAAAATAGCCATAAGAAGATATAACCACAAGTGGTAACATTCACCAAAAGAGAAAATAGCCTAACGCCGCCTACACACGATCGGAAATTCCGAAATGGAAAGTCCGATGTAAAGGTTTTGGTTGGAAATTTCGACCGTGTGTAGGCTCCATCTGACTTTTTCTGTCTGAATTTCCACCAGAAAAAATTTGAGAGCTGGTTCTCAATTTTTCTGACTGGAAAAGTTTGTGTCAAAAATTCAGATCGTGTGTATGCAATTCCGATGCAAAAAAAACGCATGCTTGTAATCAATTTGACGCATGCTCGGAATCATAGAACTTAATATTTCTCGGCTCGTTGTAGTGCTGTACGTCACCGCGTTCTTGACGGTCTGAATTTTGTGTGACCGTGTGTATGCCACAACATTCTGTTGAAAAAAAATCCACGGTTTTCTTGTCAGAATTTCCGATCGTGTGTACGTGGCATAACACTGTAGGCTAAAAAATAGACTAGCAGTTGAAATAATATGAAATAATATGAAAGACGTCTGCACTGTGTAGCGTCTATAGAGGATCTTGAGCAAACAAAATGAACATGAATGGGTGTTCAAACAAACGAACCTCCAGCTGCAGTGTAAAGCAAAGCACTTAGTAGTGGTAATATTATGGTTTTTCTGGATACCCATGCTAATATCAATCCGCCAGACATGCAGCCTGATGTGAATCAATCTATTCTGGACCAACAGTGTATGTGGAACGCTCTGAGAGCAGAGATGAAGCCATTGAACTGTTCCTTGGGTACCTCTGGCATTAATTTCTTGTGGCAACAGTTCAAGTAAAAAGTGAAATGCTGCATTCACACGCTCAGAATTTCCAACAAATGTTCAATGTGAGCTTGTTCCAACAACAAATGTTCAATGTGTGTATGCTCCATCGGACATTTGCTGTCGGAATTTCCGACAACAAATGTTTGAGAGCTGGTTCTCAATCTTTCTGACAACAAAAGTTCTTGTCAGAAATTCCAATCGTCTGTAGCCAATTGCGATAATTTTCTTTGTAAGTTGAAATCTGCCTTGTCTCTATTTGCTACATTTCCATACACTTGTGCACTGTCCTGATGCTATCCAATTACTACCAAACACATACCTACAGTACAGTGGGGAAAATTATTTTTTGATCTCGCCCAATGTGTGGTAAAAGGGCAACAGGGGGAAATCCATGCTCTGCAGAGATGGGTGCTAGACTTAAGTTCCTGAGATGAGTCCAACGCACATATGCCTCTACCACTCAAGTTCAATGGATACCACCACCATTACAGAGGTTTTTTAACCAATGTCATATTTATTTCTAAATGCAACCTGCTACATTTCCTTCTGAAAAAAGGAAGGTAATGTTTGCTATCAACCTCCTGACTGAGGAAGCTCTAGCTTGGGCCTCCCAGTATACAGAACAAGACAGTGCCACTCTAATTAATTTTAAGATTTATGTGAAAAATAAGGTTTTTGACAATCCCAACTGCTGCACCACTGCTGTAAAGGAAAGTTGCATAGTTTGCAGCAGAGTAGGTGCTGTGTTGCTGAGTACACAGCTGAATTCAGACATTGGATCGCAGATATCACCTGGAACCCAGCAATGCAAAAGTGTCAGTTCCACCAAGGGCTAGGTAGAAGATGAGCTCGCCAGAGTGGAGACTCCTAATGATCTTAAGGCTTTCATCCAATTATGTATCTGCAGGGCTCAAAATTTCAAGTCCTGAGCTACTAGCCAGGCCTCAAGAGTTACTCGCCACCAGTTGCCCCACCTAATTCATACACTGCCCTGCGCCTAATTGCACCCGTAAACACGCCCTCGTAGATTATCTCATGGAATGACACTGTTAAATGTTTTATGCAGAATCAAGTTACAAAATTAAATATTACCAACAACAACTTTAACAACATAGGACAGGGCACTGGGGGCAGACCAGAGGGACAGGGCACTGGGGGCAGACCAGAGGGACAGGGCACTAGAACTGGGTCTCTTCCCCATTCTCTTGCTGTCCTCTGCAACTCTCTCTCTCTCTCCTATTCATCTCATCATCAGGAGCCTGTGTGTGGCTCCACACTTGCATGTCCCCACTTTCCCCTTTTATTCAGTCTGGCAGTGAGGAGAGAAGGTCCCATGGCTTAATGAGAATTGTAAGGAGAGCTCCTGTGTACTGCTCTGCCTGTGCGCGCCTCACCAGACTACTTTTCCCGAGCATGCACCTTTCCTCTTCGGCCGCCAATCTCATCGGGACTATAAGTGTAGGTACAGATTGGAGGGAGATTGGTCATGCAGCCCTGTCATCACTCGCCCCCAGCTGAAATCCACTCGCCAAATGCTAGTAGGCGAGTGGAAATTTTGAGGGCTGTATCTGAATCGATCAGAGACTTACAGAAAGGAGGAAGGAGAGACTGGGAATGTCTGAAAGTAATAATGCCATGCGTTTCTCTGCTAATCAGTTTGTTCGGAGGGATCCAAACGTTTTTCTGGAATCTATATTGTGGGGACTTTGGACATTACGCAGTTAATTATCCCTTAAAAGAACAGATGCTGCCACTGATGTTATAGTGCCTGAACAAATACATTCCATTACTCAGTCTATCTCCCCATCAATCCATGGTGAAAATAAACTTGATTCTTTACTGTCTCATTTTTTCATCCCTATCAAACTTATCACTTAGAGCAGTGGTTCTCAACTTGGTGGTCAGGACCCCCTCGGGGGTCGAATAATGATTTGCCAGGGGTCACCGAATACTGGGCTGTTCCTGAAGCCCACACCACTCTCCCAGCCTTTTTGCGGCCACCCAGCAGGGCTGTTCCTGGAGCCCGCGGCCGCCCACTTAACCTCTTCGCAGCCGCCCATTCAGTTCATGACATGGCTGGGGGGCAGAGACTAGAGGTCAGCTGACTGGTGAGGAATGTGAAGTGGGAGAGACTTAAGGAGACCTTATCTACTGATTTGGGCATAGGTGTCAGTGCTATGAGACACCACAGAGTCAGAGACACAGTGAAGCCAGAGACCTGTGATTATAGTTGCCATTAAAAGTCCCCACTACAGTTCTTAGATCAGCAAATTGTTTAAGAGCACCTAAGTTGACTGATCAGAACTCCCCCCCAGCACTGCCACTTACCCCCCCCCCCCCCCACCAAGGAGTGAGGGAAGGAATACAAATAGACAATACATGGAAGGTAGAGGAAAGAGGGGGAAGAACAAAGAAAAAGGGAGAGAAAGAATAATGCCGCATACACAATAGATCGAAAATTTCGCTTTTGGTCAGAGATTCCGACCGTGTGTATGCTCCATCAGAGTTTTGCTGTCGGAATTTCTGCCAACAAAAGATTGAGAGCAGGTTCTCCATTTTTCAGACGGAAAAAGTTACTATCAGAAACTCCAATCATCTGTAGCAATTCCGACACGCAAAATTCCTACGCAAAACAATTTAATTCAGAAATTCGGAAACAATTCAACCCATGCTTGGAAGCATTGAACTTAATTTTCTCGGCTCGTCGTAGTGGGGTACACCGCGTTCTTGATGGTCGAAAGTTTATAAAACTTGTGTGACCGTGTGTATGCAAGCCAAGCGTGAGCGGAATTCTGCCGGAAAATCCATCCAAGGTTTTTCCGACGAAAATTCCGATCGTGTGTATGCGGCATTAGAGAAAGAGCAAGAAAGGTGGCTAGAGAGAGGGATGAGGGGGAAAAACAAGAAGTTAGAATAGAGAGAGATAACAGGAAAAGAAAGGAGAACAAAGAGAACGTGGTACATCCTAAAATGTATCATAAGGGGTTTTAATACTGTAGGAGTGGAAGGGACACAGGGAGAGCTAAATGGGTTAGGGGCGCAAATTACTTGTCTTGCCTTGTGTGCTGACAATCCACGCTACGAAAATAATTTTACTGTTAGGGGTCCCTACAACTTGGGAAATGTTATCAAGGGGTCACGGCACTGGAAGGGTTGAGAACCACTGACTTAGAGCCATGAAATGGAGACTGTTGATGGTTCACCTTTATCATCAGGACCTGTTACCCATGAAATGTTTTTTCTGTTATTCTCATCTTTTACAATGACATGGAGGAGCATCACTAGCATGTTTGCACTGTCTTCAAAAGATTAAGGAAGAATTGCCTTAAATCAAACTAGAGAAATGTGAGTTTGAACAAACCAAGATCCAGTTCTTGGGGTATAATATTTCTCAAAAAGGAGTGAGCATGGATCCAAGAGGATCAAAGCAGTAGTAGATTTGCCTGCCATTAAGGAGATACAATGATTTGTTGGGTTTGCCAACTGTACAGAAAATTCATAATAAACTTCTCTAAGGTGATAGCACCAATCACACAGCTGGAAAAAAAAATGTGCCCTTTGTGTGGTCATCTGGGGCACAGACTGCTTTTAGCAAGCGAAAGACTGTTTGTATTGGTAAATATTAGTATTGGTAAATCCTGATCCCGAACTACCATTTATTGTACAGGTGGATGCTTCAGAGGCTGCTGTAGGAGCTTTAATTTCTCAGCAAAGCAGAGGAAAGATGCAGCTTCATCTGTGTGCTTACTTCTCTTGTTTAATGTCTTCAGCCAATCATGGGAATAAAGATTTGCTACAGTGGGTGACCGCGATATTGTGTCAATCTCGCTCCCTTTCTCGGCGAGATTGACCACCTGCGAGCCCCATCGCGGGAGCCAGCGCCGAGCTGGCTTGCCGCGATGGAGACAAAGCCGTCATAGAAGCGACGGGGATCCGATGTGGATTCCCGCCAATTCTACACGTGGGCGGCGTTTGTTATGAATCCTGAAAGGGGAAGTCCCCGCCGGATTTAAAAAAATATCCGGCATGGGTTCCCCCCTCAGGAGCATAACAGGCCCTTAGGTCTGTTATGGGTTGTAATGAGACCCCCCTACGCCGAAAAAACGGCGTGGGGGTCCCCCCACAATCCATACCAGACCCGTATCCAAAGCACGCCAGCCGGCTGGTCAGGAGGGGAGTGGGGGCGAGCGAGCGCCCCCTCCTGTGCCGTACCGGGCAGCATGCCCTCAACATGGGGGGGTCAGGTGCTCTGGGGCAGGGGGGCGCACTGCGGCCCCCCCCACCCCAGAGCACCCTGTCCCCATGTTGATGAGGTAGGTACCACGGTACCTATCGGAGCATGATGGGACTGCGACCTCACAAGATAGGCCTATATAAGTCACTGGGAGCCGCGTGCCCGGCATAACAGCGGGAGGAAGCGTCGCGTCAACATCTGGAGAAGAGAAGAAGACGACGACGTGACAGAAGCGGCGGCCAGTCCTGAACAGAAAGAAGGCACCGGAGAGCGCCGAATTAAGAGCGGAGAGCGGGAGAAGACCCCGGAGAGCGGAGAAGACCCCCGGAGAGCGGGAGAAGACCCCGGAGAGCGGAGAAGACCCCCGGAGAGCGGAGAAGAACCACCCCCCCGCCGAAGATGTCGGAAGAAGCCTGCCGAGGGGGGGGGCACTTTTATAAAAGCGACCATACACACCCCCCCCCCCCCGGCGGCCAACTAATAAAATATTTCAATACCCTGTGTGGTTTATTTGTGTTTACACTTTTCTTGCAGGTAATTGGGTAGGGGTACAATGTACCCCATACTCATTCACTTAGGGTGGGGGGCCGGTATGTGGGGGCCCCCTTATTAAAGGGGGCTCCCAGATTCCGATAAGCCTCCCACCCGCATACCCCAACAACCAACGGCCAGGGTTGTCGGGAAGGGGCCCTGTTCTCATCAACATGGGGACAGGGTGCTCTGGGGTGGGGGGGACCGCAGTGCGCCCCCCTGCCCCAGAGCACCTGACCCCCCCATGTTGAGGGCATGCTGCCCGGTACGGCTCAGCTCGCTCGCCCCCACTCCCCTCCTGACCGGCCGGCTGGCGTGCTTTGGATACGGGTCTGGTATGGATTGTGGGGTGACCCCCACGCCGTTTTTTCAGCGTAGGGGGGTCTCCTTACAACCCATAACAGACCTAAGGGCCCGTTATGCTCCTAAGGGGGGAACCCATGCCAGATTTTTTTTTTAAATCCGGCGGGGACTTCCCCTTCAGGATTCATAACAAATGCCGCCCACGTGTAGAATTGGCGGGAATCCACGTCGGATCCCCGTTGCTTCTATGACGCGCTCGCTGGAATGTGCTTTTACTATTCCAGCGAGTGCGAGATGTCGGCACCCTGTCGCCGAGAGTCAGCGCGACGCTGTGGCGCTAAAAACACATTCTCGGCGGCAGGCACTGTAGCAATTAAGAAAGCCTTTTCTGAATGGAGGCATCTGCTGTAAGGGGCTAACTAACTCACTGATCATAAAAATTTAGAATTAATTTGTTCTGCCAAGAGATTGTCTTCTAGACAAGCACGTTGGTCTCTATGCTTTTCCAGGTTTAATTTTATTATCTCACATTGACCTGGATCAAGGCATGGTAAGGTGCCCTATCAAGGGTGTTGTCTGAGCCTCTCCAGGAAGGTGATTCTGAATGTACAATCCTACCTCAAAAGAACCTCCTAGGGTTCCAAGCCATTTTTGAGTCCCGTCAAAGAGGTGTATGAGAATGACCCACTCCTCAATCATCCTAAGGACATTTACCATAAATAACCACTATCTTGGTAGTCATTGACCATCTCACTAAGATGGCTCATTTTATACCAGTTAAAGAGGTACCTTCTGCTGAACAAACTGTGGCGTTGATGGTTCGAGAAATCTTTAATTCTATTTCAACTTCTATTCCTGTTGTTACCAATAGACTAACTACATTACAGGAGATATTAATTCTCTGAAGGAGGATCAGGACTGTTACAAAGAGGCCGCTGAAAGACACCACAGGTCACTTCCTGCATTTCATTGCTAATAATATACATATCTTAGTCAATAATTAATGGGCATTTCCTTTTTTACAGTTAAATTTGAGAACCCCCTCCCCATATGTTTGTTAGGTGTTAGCATTCACGCAGCATAACTTATTTTTTTTTAAGCGCTTGCGGACCGCCCACCGTAGTTTTACGGCGGCAGGTCGGCTCGGCTGCGCAAAATCGCGTAATATAATGTGATTTTGCATTGCGGCCACTAGGGGTGCACGCGCCCCCTGCTTGCCCCTGGTGCCGATCGCTCGTTACAGAGCGAGAAGTGGGAGCTGTGTGTGTAAACACACAGCTCACGGTTCTTTCAGGGGAAGAAATGACTGATAGCATGTTCATAAAATGTATGAACAGTGATCTGTCATTTTCCCTAGTCAGTCCCACCCCCCTTCAGTTAGAACACAATGAGGGAACATAATTAACCCCTTGATCGCCCCCTAGTGTTAACCCCTTCCCTGCCAGTGACATTTTTACAGTAATCAATGCATTTTTATAGCACTGATCGCTATAAAAATGCCAATGGTCCCAAAAATGGGTGAAAAGTGTCCGAAATGTCTGCCATAAGGTCACAGTACCGATAAAAATTGCAGATCACCGCCATTACTAGTAAAAAAAATGATTAATAAAAATGCCAAGAAACTAACCCCTATTTTGTAGACTCTATAACTTTTGCGCAAACCAATCAATAAACGCTTTTTTTAATGAAAAATATGTAGAAGAATACGTATCGGCCTAAACTGAGGAAAAAATTTTTTTTTTATATAATATATATATATATATATATATATATATATATATATATATATATATTTGGGGGATATTTATTATAGCAAAAAGTAAAAAATCAAATACCACCAAAAGAAAGCTCTATGTGTGGGAAAAAAAATGACGCCATTTTTGTTTGGGAAAAAATTATTAATAAAAATGCAATAAAACTATCCCCTATTTGGTAGACGCTATAAATTTTGTGCAAACCAATCAATAAACATTTATTGCAATTTTTTTTTTTTTACCAAAAATATGTAGAAGAGTACATATCAGCCTAAATTGAGGAAAGAAAATGTTTTTTATATATCTTTGGGGGATATTTATTATAGCAACAAGTAAAAAATATTGCATTTTTTTTCAAAATGGTCACTCTATTTTTGTTTATAGTGCAAAAAAATTAAAAACTGCAGAGGTAATCAAATACCACCAAAAGAAAGCTCTATTTGTGGGAAATAAAGGACGCCATTTTTGAGCACGACCGCGCCATTGTCAGTTAAAGCAACGCAGTGCCGTATCACAAAAAGTGACCCGGTTATTGACCAGCAAAATGGTCCGGGGCTGAAGTGGTTAAATACCTTTAAAATGTTTCTCAGGACAAGGTGTCATGACTGACTGCAAGGTTTTTTGAACAATATTAAAGCACGTATGTACAAAGTCTGTCCTCATTAACTCTTTCTTAGAGCAGAAAGTGTTCAAAGCCAATTACAATTCAAAATTAATATCTGCTGAACAGTACATATATGGTTAATTATGGCAACACAGCTGCCCAGTCCCCTCACAAACAAAGAGATCTATGTAGCATTTTCCTTGCTGGAGGGTTTAAATTAGAGCAGGGATCTTCAAACTATGGCCCTCAGAGGCGGCTCTAGGCTTTGTGCGGCCTTAGGCAAATCTTAGACATGGGGCCCCATTCACGCCCAAAATGCGAAAAAAATTCAAGCGATATTAATTAATTGTATAAATTACATATATATATATATATAGTCTTAAATCCTACAAACTTTGGATTTACAGTGTCTAGAATTTTCTCTACCCAATTAATATTTAATCATATATCATTAAACATATAAATATATACAGTATATATATTACCCACTCACTGATTGGTTGCTAGAGGTTACTGTGCAATATTACCACGATAATGATTGGTTGCTAGAGGTTACTGCACATCATTACTGCTCACTGATTGGTTGCTATAGGTTACTACTTATCACTTTATTTTAGGATACAGTTGGTTGTATGACAGAATGCAGTTTGGGGTGTGAGAGGCAGAGATCATATCTCCCCTATAATAATTGGGGGTAAGGTGATAAGATGTCAGAGGTGGGGTACAGGAGGGGTGAGGATGATAATGACAGGAGGATGTCAGAGGTGGGGTACAGGAGGGGTGAGGATGATAATGACAGGAGGATGTCAGAGGTGGGGTACAGGAGGGGTGAAGATGATAATGACAGGAGGATGTCAGAGGTGGGGTACAGGAGGGGTGAGGATGATAATGACAGGAGGATGTCAGAGGTGGGGTACAGGAGGGGTGAGGATGATAATGACAGGAGGATGTCAGAGGTGGGGTACATGAGTGGTGAAGATGATAATGACAGGAGGATGTCAGAGGTGGGGTACAGGAGGGGTGGGGGGATGTTGATGACAATGAGTGGGGTGGTGGGATGTCAGCAGAGGGGGATGATGATGACAGTGGGTGGGGTTGTAGGAAGCTGGCAGTGGGGTACAGAGGGGATAAAGAGAAGGATGATGGGGGTAGGGTGGTTGGATGCTAGAGGTGGAGTACAGGGGGTTGATGGGAATGTTGATGACAGGGGGTGGGGTGGTAGGATGGCAGGCACAGGGGGATTATGATGAGGATGATGGATTTTGACTTAATTTAAAAAAAAACCTGGACTGGAGTTGGGGGGGATTTAAATTACATTTTTTCCTTTAGAATTGTAATTTTGCTGTGGCACTGTTATAAACATGAGAAACATGTGCTACTTTTCAACTCCAGTCCAGTTTTTTTTCAATACAATCCGTTTTTTTTTTCATCTTCAGTCCAGTTTTTTTTTAATCCAGTCCGGGTTTTTTTTCAACGCCAGCCCTTTTTTTTTGTTTTTAGAATGCAGTCAGGGTTTTTTTATCAACTCCAGTCGTTTTTTTTTTTTCAATTCCAGTCCGGGTTTTTTTTTTAACTCCAGTCCAATTTTTTTTTTAACCACTTCCCCACCGCGCCATAAGCATTTTACTGCTACGGCGCGGTGGAGTTGCTTTGACACGACGTCCCTGGGACGTCCTCGTGCACTTCCGCGATTGCGCGTCCCCTGGGACGCGCTCGCGAAAGTGTCCGTGCTCGCCGGGTCTAGAAGACCCGGCGCATCACGGATCACGGTAAATTGCCGCTGATAGCGGCCGTTTACCACGTGATCGCGCCGTCGAATGACGGCGCGATCACTTGTAAACAAACCGGCGTCATTTGATGACGCCGGTTCCTCCCTCTCCTCGCTCTCCGCTCTGTACCGTTCGGTACAGTGTGCGAGGAGAGGGGGGGGGAGCGGGGTGTCAGCAGCTGAGCTGTGGCTGGATCTGTGACAAATGCAGTCACAGATCCAGCCATCCCTCAAAACATCCCAGCTCTGCAATCCCCTAGTACCCTGCAATCCCCCCAGTACCCAACAATCCCCCAGTACCCAACAATCCCCCAGTACCCCACAGTACCCCACAATACCCCAGTACCCCACAATACCCCAGTACCCCACAATACCCCAATACCCCACAATACCCCAGTACCCCACAATACCCCAATACTCAACAATACCCCAATACTCAACAATACCCCAATACTCAACAAGACCCCAATACTCGGCAATACCCCAATACTCGGCAATACCCCAATACTCGGCAATACCCCAATACTCTGCATGATACTCGGCAATACCCCAATACTCGGCAATACCCCAATACTCTGCATGATACTCGGCAATACCCCAATACTCGGCAATACCCCAATACTCGGCAATACCCCAATACTCGGCAATACCCCAATACTCGGCATGATACTCGGCAATACCCCAATACTCGGCAATACCCCAATACTCGGCAATACCCCAATACTCGGCAATACCCCAATACTCTGCATGATACTCGGCAATACCCCAATACTCGGCAATACCCCAATACTCGGCAATACCCCAATACTCGGCAATACCCCAATACTCGGCATGATACTCGGCAATACCCCAATACTCGGCAATACCCCAATACTCGGCAATACCCCAATACTCGGCATGATACTCGGCAATACCCCAATACTCGGCAATACCCCAATACTCGGCAATACCCCAATACTCGGCAATACCCCAATACTCGGCATGATACTCGGCAATACCCCAATACTCGGCAATACCCCAATACTCGGCAATACCCCAATACTCGGCATGATACTCGGCAATACCCCAATACTCGGCAATACCCCAATACCCTGCATGATACTTTGCAATACCCCAATACTCTGCAATACCCTGCGCGATACTCTGCAATACCGCCTATGGGGATTTTTAAGTAGCGAGGTTTGGCGCCATTCCACGAGTGTGCGCAATTTTGAAGGGTGACATATTGGGTATCTATTTACTCGGCGTAACTTCATCTTTCACATTATGAAAAAAAATTGGGCTAACTTTACTGTTTTGTTTTGTTTTTTTTTTAGCACAAAACAGTTTTTTTTAAAAACACGCGTTCAATAAATTTCTGCGAAAATACCGTGCGAGATAAAACGTTGTAACGGCCGCCATTGTATTCTCTAGGGTCTTTGCTAAAAAAGCATATATAATGTTTTGGGGTTCTATGTCATTTTCTAGCAAATAAATGATGATTTTTCCATGTAGGAGAGAAATGTCAGAATTGGTCTGGGTGTTCCAGAACGCCTGGTGGCGTTCCCTGCATGTTGGGCCTCTGTATGTGGCCACGCTGTGTAAAAGTCTCACACATGAGGTATCGCCATACTCGGGAGGAATAGCAGAATGTGTTTTGGGGTGTAATTTGTGGTATGCATATGCTGTGTGTGAGAAATAACCTGCTAATATGACAGAAACAAGTTTTTTTTTTTTTTTTTTACAGAATTTTCAGTCGTTTTTCTTTTATAGCGCAAAAAATAAAAAACCCAGAAGTGATCAAATACCACCAAAAGAAAGCTCTATTTGTGTGAAAAAAAGGACAAAAATTTCAAATGGGTAGAATGTTGTATGACTGAGTAATTGTCATTCATATTGTGAGAGCACCGAAAGCTGAAAATTGGTCTGGTTAGGAAGGGTGTTTAAGTGCCCAGTGGTCAAGTGGTTAAATCCAGTCCAGGTTTTTTTTAAACTCCAGTCCAGTCTTTTTTTAAAAATCCAGTCCGGGTTTTTTTTTCAAAAACCCGGACTGGATTTTTAAAAAAAAAAACGGACTGGAGTTAAAAAAAAAACCCGGACTGGATTTAAAAAAAACTGGACTGGAGTTGAAAAAAAAAACCTGGAATGGATTTAAAAAAAACCCGGACTGGATTTAAAAAAAACTGGACTGGAGTTGAAAAAAAAACCCGGACTGGACTTAAAAAAAAACTGGACTGGAGTTGTAAAAAAAACCCGGACTGGACTTAAAAAAAAACTGGACTGGAGTTGGAAAAAAAAACCTGGACTGAATTTTAAAAAAAAACGGGCTGGAGTTAAAAATAAAACCGTACTGGATTAAAAAAAAACGGGACTGGAGTTAAAAATAAAACCGGACTGGATTTAAAAAATAACTGGACTGGAGTTGAAAAAAAACCGACTGGATTTTTAAAAAAACTGGACTGGAGTTGAAAAAAAACCTACTGGATTTTTAAAAAAAAACTGGACTGGAGTTGGGAAAAATAAAACCCGGACTAGATTAAAAAAAACGGACTGGAGTTGGGGGGAAAACCTGGGCTGGATTTTAAAAAAACGGACTGGAGTTGAAAAAAAACCAGACTGGATTTAAAAAAAAAACTGAGATCAGGGTCCCTCAGGGAGTTTCTGCACATGGCAGAGATCCGTGGAGCGTGGCAGAAGAGGAGGAGCCGGGGGAGGGCAGTACCTAGAGCCATCCACTGATCCTTGGGCCTTGGGCAGTGCTCAGGCGGTCAGTCTGCCCCTGGCCAGGGAAAGCTAGTTGCAGGCACTACGAGTACCCCTTACAAACAGCCGGAAGGACACAGACTGGGGACATTCCCTTCACTTCTACACACGTTAGGTAGATTTTTTCTGTGGCACTGTTATAAACATGAGAAAGATGTGCTACTTTTCAACTCCAGTCCAGTTTTTTTTTCAATCCAATCCGTTTTTTTTTTCAACTCCAGTCCAGTTTTTTTTTTATGTCCAGTCCGTTTTTTTTTTCATCTTCAGTCCATTTTTTCTTTTTTTTTTTTATCCAGTCCAGGGTTTTTTTTCCAACGCCAGCCCATTTTTTTTTTTTTTTAGATTGCAGTCCTGGTTTTTTTATCAACTCCAGTCCAGTTTTTTTTTAAATCCAGTCCGGATTTTTTTTAAACTCCAGTCCAGTCTTTTTTTTTAAATCCAGTCCGTTTTTTTTTTCAAAAACCCGGACTGGATTTTTTAAAAAAACTGGACTGGAGTTAAAAAAAAACCCGGACTGGATTTTTAAAAAAACTGGACTGGAGTTGAAAAAAAAACCCGGACTGGATTTAAAAAAAACTGGACTGGAGTTAAAAAAAACCCGGACTGGAATTTAAAAAAAAAACTGGACTGGAGTTGAAAAAACCCGGACTGGATTTAAAAAAAAACTGGACTGGAGTTGAAAAAAAACCCGACTGGATTTAAAAAAAAACTGGACTGGAGTTGAAAAAAAACCTACTGGATTTAAAAAAAAACTGGACTGGAGTTGGGAAAAATAAAACCCGGACTAGATTAAAAAAAAACAGGCTGGAGTTGGGGGAAAAACCCGGGCTGGATTTAAAAAAAACGGACTGGAGTTAAAGAAAAAACGGACTGGATTTAAAAAAAATAACTGAGATCAGGGTCCCTCAGGGAGTTTCTGCACATGGCAGAGATCCGTGGAGCGTGGCAGAAGAGAAGGAGCCGGGGGAGGGCAGTACCTAGAGCCATCCACTGATCCTTGGACCTCGGGCAGTGCTCAGGCGGTCAGTCTGCCCCTGGCCAGGGAAAGCTAGTTGCAGGCACTACGAGTACCCCTTACGAACAGACGGAAGGACACAGACTGGGGACATTCCCTTCACTTCTACACACGTTAGGTAGATTAGGCGGCTGCGGGGCCCCTGGAAGCGCGGGGCCTTAGGCGACTTCCTAATCTGCCTAATTAGAGAGCCGCCTCTGATGGCCCTCCAGCTGTTGCGGAACTACAAGTCTCATAACCCAATGTAAAACTCTGACATTCACAGACATGGCTAGGCATGATTGGAATTTTAGTTCCTGAACAACTGGAAAGCCATAAATTGAGGACCCCTGGTTAGAGCACCAAAAAAGTTAAGCTGCATTTTTTTTATGTTATTCCAATTTGGATATAAAAGTGGAAATAGGCTGTGTACACTTTGATTGCCCAGTTCTATTCAAGGGAAATTTAAATAACACTATTTTGCTTTAGATTACAAGGACAAGTCTATAAATAAGGTTTATTTTAGAAAAAAAATTCTTTGGTAAGAAAACATTCTCTTCTTTAGTAAACCATCCGCAAAGTGTCTTATCTTCACCAGTTTTATAACAGATCAGCATAATAACCCAGAGAATATTGTCACCACGAATATTCACAACTAACCTTAGGTAATTATTCTGTGGATAGTTTAGATAGCAGATTTAAAATATACTTTATTATTATCACAGGTTGCCGTTTTAAAAATGTTGCCTACTCTTTGCTCTATTTCCACCTTCTATCACATGCAATCTCTGTATACCCAGGAAATGTGCTGATGAGTTTTCATTCCACTGGATGGATTAATCGCTTTCAATAACAGGAAGGCAAATTCAGCAAATTACAAAGTACTTCAACAGTGTAATTGAAGAATGATGCAAAAAAGAACAAAGCGTGTCTATACTCATTAATCTGTGGTTCCAAATAAAAATAAAAAAAAAACATTGTAATAAGATAATAAAATAGACGGGGTGGATTTTCTAAACAGAGTATTTAAAGGGCATGAAATCATTTTTCCAGTGGCTCCTGCCGTATTCATTGTTCAGTTGGTTTCAGGATGGGAAAGGTAAAACTAAGCTAGTTTATGTTTTATTTAATTTTTGTTGTTCTTATTATGATTATTATCATTATTTGATAACAGTTGTACAGAAATAACCTTCCTCTCTGGTATATAGATTACTCGCTTACTATAAAAGATAGTTCAAAAAACAAAAAGTAAATAAAATGCTAGAAAATATATAACTTGAAATAAAAAAATATTTCCAATAACTTCTTTAGCCATAAATATTTCAGTAAACTACAACAATGTAAAACTACCAAAATTAAAAAAGCTTTAATAAATATATCATAATATTTAAAGCATAATTCTGTCTTTAAACTGTTTGTTACCCATTCAGAAGACATTGATGCTTGGGTATCCAGGCCAAAATTAGCAGCTCCAGTGTGCATTAATTTGAGATTTAAAACATTGTGACAAATGTTTAAACATTTAGTATTATTGCATAAAAATACGGTATGTTGACCTAGTTAATTTGAGAGCCAGGAATCCCAAAAATGAGCATATTTGTGCATGGTTGGGTAATAATATGTGCATGGTAGTTTTTATTGTTATAGTAGTGTGCTATTTCTCATAGCATGTGTAGTAGTGCTATTTCTCATAGCATGCTCTGAAATACTATGGTTTTAACTAACAATAAATGTAAAAACTCAGTTACAACTGTTCTAATTATCAAAGAAACAAGCTCCATTTATTTTAAAATTAATGCTTAGAAAGTAATGAAACATAATTTTTGGTAATAAATGTTAAGTGAACTATAAAACAAAGTGGATTTATCCTTTTTGCCTCCTTCTTTGATTTAAAGCAGTTTGCAAAGGTAATTTTTTAATTAAAATAACAAACATTATCATTACCCGCTCTATGTAATAGTTTTGCCCAGAACAGCCCCAAACCTCCTGTTCTGTGATCCCCTGCCAGCACTCTTGGTTGCTCCCTTTCTTGAATTGCCACCACTGGAAGCCATTTCCTACGGTGGCACACCAAAAAGAGGAGGCAGGTGAGAGGGTGATGCAAACACTGGTACATTTTTTACCTTAAAGCAGGGAATGCATTAGGGGAAAAAAGGTCCAGACTTTAGAACCACTATAACCTAGCATACCCTCACCCCAAATGCATAGGTAGCTTGATCTGACACACACCACAAGTCCCATGGTTCTTGGCTGCATCTGCGCAGTAGCTCTTAATAGACTTCTGTGGAGGCTGGAGAGCATACCCCATCGTTTTCTATGGCAATCTTAAAAAAGAAAGCAGATGAACTTAAAAAAAAGATTGACTTTGAGGGTCGTAGCTCAGTGATCTGGGGTCAAAGAAACTCCAAATTTGGGGGGTGGGTAGCTGAAGTCCTACCTCACCACTGGTCCAAATGGGGCTCCTGTCATCTATGGTTCCAGAGATAGGGGGCTCCTTGTGCAGCCTGTCAGAAGCTACATACAGAGTGGCCAGTTTAAATACAAGCTGACACACTCTGTTTGCAGCAGACAGAGAGGATGAGCTCACAGTGCCTCTTTTCACTTTTTATCAGAGGCACTGAGCTCAATGGACAGCTTGGGGTCTTGGACCAATGGTAAAGTACCATTGGCCCCAGCTGTCTAATGGAAATGCTCCAGTGAAGGCACGCCTCTCACTGCAGTGTCATAGAAGGGGGCACGTGTTTAAAAGACAAATACTCCTTGCCAGCCCAGCCTTCTTAACTACAAGGAAAAAAACATGGTTTATGGGTATAAGATTTACTCACAATACCATGTTTTTCTGAAGCCCCATACACACTATCAGTTTTCCTGATGGTTTTCTCTTTAGGTTTACCAAAACCATCTAATATGAGGTCAAACCTCAAGAGTTTCAATTTGTATGCAATCAGGCAGGCCCTTGCACTACATGGTTTTGGTAAATCTGAAGAGAAAACCATCAGGAAAACTGATCGTGTGTATGGGGCTTCACACATTCAAGAGGGAAAAATGAGAATCTGCTGCTGCTGAAAAGGTACAAGCTAAATCATATATTATTATGCTATATGTTATAAGATAATACTTTATTAATTATCTATTTACTGTGAAATTACTGGTGTGAAGTTATAACTTCAAACTTTAATAATTTGTCTGTTAACCCACCTGTTTGAGTCCAATTTTTAAAAATATAGTGCATTACCTTAAAAATAATATATAATAATTTTTATATTACTTACTTATGGTAATTAACCCAACCACCCAGGCCAATTCTGACACTTCTAATAAAATCATATTTTTTTGCTAGAAAATTACTCAGAACCCCCACACATTATATATATTGTTTTAGCAGACACCCTAGGGAATAAAATGGGGGGCCTTGCAACTGTTTATGTTGTAAGAGTCTCCATAGACAACGCTTTAAAACTGTTTACAGGTTACATGTTTAGCTGTCCAGAGAAGGTCTAGTGCTAGAATTATTGCTCCCACTCTAACGATTGTGGTGTATGTAACCAGTGTGTATTTGGCACTGATACTAGCTTGTATCTCACAAGCCACTGACCTCACTGCACACCTGTGACAAGTTGGTAGGGTAATATTTATTTCCTGATATATAACTAGCATTTCCAAACACCAGAAAGAATATAAGCATTTGTTTTATGTCTCAGTAAAGGATAAAAGTTTTATTGAGTCCCAAAAAAATAAAAAGTTTTATTGAGTCCAAGCAATTTCAACAAGGTCTGGAGAATCCGCACTTATGGCTGTATTTGACTAAAAGAACAATATGTCCTGGAGTTTTTATTGTCCTATTGTTTCTGGTTTCCAGTGTGCAAATGCATAATAATGTTATATATTAGTTTGCATCTGTATTCACAAAACAATGTTGTGCCAATCTGAATTAGAGCTGAATGAGAATATGATTTTAGGTGTGTGGGGGTCTTTGTGTATCTGCTCCTTGGAGATGAAGTATTGGACAAAGTAATATAAAGATATATGCTGTGAGGCCGCATATACACGATCAGACATGACCGATGAAACATGTCCGACGGACCGTTTTCATCGGACCAGGCTGAAGTGGTCTGTTGGTCTGATGTGCGTACACACCATCAGACCAAAATCCCCTCGTACCAGAACGCGGTGACGTAGAACACAACGACGTGATGAAAAAACGAAGATCAATGCTTCCAAGCATGCGTCGACTTGATTCTGAGCATGCGCGGGATTTTGGTCGATGATTTTGTGTACTAACCATCGAACATGTCCGACGGACAGGTTTCCAGTGGACAGGTTTCTAGGCCGTACACACGATCGAACATGTCTGCTGAAACTGGTCTGCGGACCAGTTTCAGCGGACATGTTCAATCGTGTGTACGCGGCCTGAGAAGTTTAAATAAAGCTGACCATACATGGATCAAAATGTGGCCTGTTCAGCAGGGACCGGACAAATTTTGATCCATATATGGGCAGTCTGATTGTACCCAAGCTGATCGACTTGGGTAAAACCAGCCTGTCTGATTTTTCTTCATGCGATTGCTGACAGTGGATATAGCTACTAGCAGTAATCATTGTATTCTGCCACCCTGGAAGGCTCCACTCCCCCCTGCTGGCAGAATACAATAGCACAGTGGGAGGCATTCTCCCATTAACACTGAATGTGTTGATGGGGGAATCGATTGACTTTCCACAATGCTGCAAGGGAAGAAAAACCAATAATCTATGGGCTGCTTATGTTGGATATGTGGTTAGCGTCAGTAAATTATAGAGTACAATATAATGTAGTTATATAGTATAATAAATACATGTATTGTTTGTTTTCTGGAAGATAATCTTTTTCGAGGATAAAGACTTCCAGGGACGCTCCTATGAATGTAGCTCAGACTCATCTGATCTGCATCAACATGTAGGCCAATGTAATTCCATCCGTGTGGAGAATGGATGCTGGATGATCTATGAGTGCCCCAACTACATGGGGTATCAGTATTACCTGAAGAAGGGAGAGTATCCTGAGTACCAGAGATGGATGGGATTTAATAACTGCGTCAGATCATGTCGCATGATTCAGCCAGTAAGTAGTGATTTTTCCTTTATTTTCAACTCTCCACAAATGGTGACACCAAAACTGGAAGAAAAACAAAAACAAAAAAAAAATGTGTAGTTAATTTCTGTAATGCATACATATTTGTCTGTTTTTCCCTTTGAAGACCCTCCAAAAACAAAAATATATCTGTTGCTCTCCCAAAAATGCATTAAGTTCTTAATACACATAACATTTTTGTGGACTGAGTGCTGTCAGCTTTGCCCAATTTTCCTTTGGTTAAACAACTCAATCCATCCAATTCTCTTAATATCCCTCGAATAAGCACCGATTGGCATGTAATGGCCAAAAGAACCCTAGGATGACAGGAGATAAGCTATAGGCATCCCCTACGTGATATCATCTGTACAGCGATCAGTGCCCCGTGTGAGGCAATGTTGTGGGTGGGTGTCCAGACAAGGGCTGTTGTGTCAGTCCCCACTGTGAAGGCAGTACGCAATGTTGTGGGTGGGTGTCCAGACAAGGGCTGTTGTGTCAGTCCCCACTGTGAAGGCAGTGCGCAATGTTGTGGGTGGGTGTCCAGACAAGGGCTGTTGTGTCAGTCCCCACTGTGTTTATATCTACCATAGGAAAGACACTAAGCAAGCATTGCTTTTGTCAAAGATAACCACAGTGAATACCTCTGTTGTCTAAAAGAATTTAGCCTAGCTCTAGTCACATGATGCACAGTGGGTGCAATGGTTTTGCAAAGATTGGCCCCAAACCTCCTCTTCAGGGATTCCTAGCCAGCACTCTTAGCTTCTTCTCCTCTGTGTGCCCCCATCTTTTTGCCATGGGGTCACATGTGTAGGCTTGATCCTTAGCTGGGCTGTGTGCATTTATAGACACACAGTGCAGCTCAACCCCACCCCCCACTCCCTCTTCTAGGGTGGCCGCCTCATCCCTTTAAACACATATGAATTACACAGGTTCTGAGGCTAATTAAATTCAGATAAGGACAGATAAGGACCTAAGTGAGTTTAATTACCACCTTATTCAGCCACAAAACCTGTGTAATTCACTCCTGTGATCCACAGGAGAAGAATAGCCAAACAAGCTGTACTTCTCCTTTAAGCCTCGTACACACGCTCGGTTTTCTAAACTGTGCGTGTGTACGAGGCTTTGAGGTTTCTTGTCAAGAAAACTGCCCAGAATCTAGACGAGAAAAATAGAGAACATGCCCTCCTTATTTCCTCGTTGTGATTCTCGGCAGTGTTTTCCTGCCGAGAAACCCGAGCGTCTGTACCTGTCCCCGCAGAAACCCGCGCATGTTCAAAATGACTTTGACGCATGCGTGGTTGCTTCCAAGGCATAGGTAGGGTGTAGAAAGATGGCGGCGACGGCATCGAATGTGACAAGCGCATGCTCGTCGTAGTTGATGGCGTCACCGCTCTCGTGCCATTCAAAAGAACGGCGGTTATTTTGAATGGAGTGTGTGTACACTCAGCCGGCAGGAGAATCTTGCCAAGAATATCGTCAGGAAAAACTAAGTTGTTTTTTTCCTGACGAGATTCTGGTTTACGGACTTGTAATGAACCCCTATGGGAGCGGATCCGTTAGCGGATGATGCATCCGCTAACGTCCGCCAGATCCGCATCCGTTTTTGCGGACGGAAGAATGTCCTATTTTTCTTCCGTCCGGCCAAACGGATCGTATGCAAACGGACAGACGGTCCGTTTCCATCCGACTCCCCATAGGGGAGAGCGGAGGAGAGACGGGGCGGTCCCTGCACAGTGTGCGGGGACCGCCCTGTCCGCCCGACAGCTCAGCGGAGACCCCCCGCTGAGCTGACGGACACACGGAGCGGACCGAAAAACGGACCGCTCCGTGTGTAAGGAGCCAAAGAAAGAACGTTACAGCTCCAGGTGGATTGTGTTAGTATGTGTTTGGATGATCAGTATGGTACAGAGTAAGCAGTAGTAAGAGGAGTATCATGGAAATCACTACAGCTGTTTTTCTTTCCTGATAATCAATATGTTTCCCCTCTTTTCAGCATAAAGGTTCCCAGCAAATAAAGATATTTGAGAAAGAGGATTTTAAAGGTCAGATGAAGGAATTCTCCAGCGATTGTTCCAATGTCCAAGAACAATTCCAGTACAATAACATCCACTCTTGCAACATCCTTCAGGGGAACTGGATCTTCTATGAGGAGCCCAACTACAAAGGAAGACAGTTTCTCTTAAGACCTGGAGAGTACAGGAGATTCGGTGACTGGGGTGCTGTGAATGGCAAAGTTGGCTCATTCAGACCCATCCTGGATAACTATTAACATCACAATGAATGCTGAAATAAATCTAGTATTTAAACACAATATTACTTTTCTATTTGAATTTTATTAACATTTTTAGGATCAACAGTATAATGGAAAAGCCAGGCTCCTTAACCACTTCCATACAGGGCATTTTCACCCCCTTCCTGCACAGACAAATTTCCAGCCCCCCCCCCCACAAATAGACCTTTCGTTTGGTGGTATTTGATAATTTATGTGGTTTTTATTTTTTGCGCTATAAACAAAAGAAGAGCGACAATTTTGAAAAAACACCATATTTTTTACTTTTTGATTTAATAATTATCAATTGAAAAACAAAATGTCCTCAGTTTAAACCGATACGTGTTCTTCTACATATTTTTGGTTAAAAAAAAAGCAATAAGCGTATATTGATTGGTATGTGCAAAAGTTATAACGTCTACAAAATAGGGGATAGATTTATGGCATTTTTTTTACTAGTAATGGCGGTGATCTGCGATTTTTATTGTGACCGTGACATTGCTGCGGACATATCAGACACTTTTGACATGTTTTTGATACGTTTTTTTGGACCATTCACATTTATACAGCGATTAGCGCTATAAAACTGCACTGATTCCTGTGTAAATGTGACTGGAAGAGAAGGGGTTTAAAACACTAGGGGGCGCTGAAGGGGTTAATATGTTCCCTGGGAGTGTTTTTTAACTGTAGGGGCAGGGGGACCCACAAGGGGAGGAGACCGATCTGTGTTCCTCTGTACTGGGAACACACATCAGTCTCCTCACCTCTGACAGGAGCTGAATCTGTGTGTTTACACACACAGGTCCACACTCCTGCTGTGTTTGCGGCAATCGTGGGTGCCGGGCGGACATCACGACTGCCGGGCACGCTCACGGGTCGCAAGTTTGCCGCACGCGCCCCCTAGCGGCCGCGATGCACAGGACGTCATATGACGTCTACTCTGAAGGACACACAGTTCCTGCCGACGTCATATTTTTTATGACTCGGTAGGGAACTAGTAAACAAGCAAAGACTGATTATTTAAAGTGAAGTGAAGTGAAAGTTAAAGTGAATGTACTAAAGACAAATCTTGTTTTAATTTTGAATAGAACAATGGAGGTTTTTTAATATGCCATCTCTGTCCCATTTGGAGGATTTTTCTTCACTTTCTGCCCCATAGTCAAGACAGGAAGTGAGGGAAAATCCCTTCAAAGTGAGGAAATCCCCAGCAGGGCCGTCTTTAATGTTGATTTGGCCCTGGGCAAAAATTGTCTTGCCCCCCCCCCCCCATGCAATTTTGCTCTCCACCAGCTAGACTAGACTTAAAATCAGTTTACTCTATCAGATCAGGCAGTGATTGCGATTGGTTGCTAGAGATTACTGTACAGTAATACTGCTGACTGATTGGTTCCTAGAGGTTACACCACATCATCTCTTCACTGCAGAGGGGCATGATATACATATGAATGCCGCCTTTATTTACATAAAAATGCTCCTGTTATTTACATATGAATGATGGTTATTTAGATGTAATCACATGGTCTGCAGGTGAGTCACCTGTACACAACAATAGGGCAGAGCTGGACAGCATTAGTAGCAGCATATCACACTGAGATATCAGGACACAGCACACGACTAAAACTTTAAGGGAATTTAAACTGGGATAGTTGGCAAGTATGAGGCAGCTGATTTGGGCCCCACAACAATGACAGGGCCCATGGCAGCTTCCCCTTTTGCCCTGCCTTAAAGACGGCCCTGATCCCCAGTTGTCACCAGGGTCCCCAAAATTTGTGTCCCAATTGGAAGATTTCCCCTCTATTAATATTCTGGTGACAAACCAACATTTGGAGATTTTTCACTTTCACTTTCGGTAATAATAGTAAACTTGACAAATTGAGAAGGGGAATCTCTTTAAAACCTATTTAATTATACAGTAGATGGAAAAAAAGGAGAAACAGTGTAATGGAAAAGAAAAAGAAAAAGGGCAGCACATCAATACAGATCATTAACACTGTTACTTACAGTGATTCTAAAGGTAGAATTTTTTTTTTTTACTTTAAAGCATTCTCTGCAATACAATAAAAAAATCCTTCTGTGTAGACCCCCCTACAGCCCCCCCCCCCCATAAATATCTGAGCCCAATTACAATCCAGCGCTGTGCCTAACAGTAGCGGCTCTCTCCAGTTTTTCTCTCCCCTCACTGGAGATTGAGGCAGCAGCAGGAGCCATTGCCTCCTGCTGCTGCTGTTAATTACAGCCAATGAGGAGAGAATGGTGGTGGGGCCGAGCCACATTGTGTATGTGAGTTGACAAACAGAGCATGGCTCAGGAGCAAGCCCACATCAGTGCACACGGGGAGGGAGGAGCCAGGATTTCTGGCAGGGGACCACAGAAGCAGAGGATTGGTGCTGCTCTGTGCAAAACTATTGCACAGCGCAGGTAAGTATGACATCTTTATTGTTTTATAAAATTCCTTTAGCATCACTGTAACTAATGTCTTTACAAGAAAAAACAAAGAACTGCTGCTAGTGCAAGCATTAATATATTTTTAAAGGTACAATCTAGCTAAAATTGAAAATTAAGCATTGAAATGCATACAGATAATTAGGGATCGACCGATTAGCGGCGAGGTCGATTATTGCCAGCAATATTCACTTTTTTCAAAGTATCGGTATCGGTCAACAAACTGACTGATGTTACATATATTGCTCCAAGGGGTTTCACCCCGGTACTGTTGGTTAGAGCAGACAGTCGGCTTTATTGTAATAACAACCGTTGTAGCTCAGCAGCCACTCAGCTTTTATTACAAGCAGCGAAAGGGGACGTCCCACCCTCCCACCGTCTTCTGCCGCTCGCCTGGGCTCTCCCGTCCCATCAGGAGGCCCGAACAACCAGCCTGCACATCCGCCGGCTGGCCGATGACCCGAACAAAGCCGATGCTTCGTTCGGGTATCAGATCTAGTAACCCGGAAGCAATGCCATGACATCACTTTCCTGGATTACTGGCATCTTAAAGGCGTCAGTTTTCAAAAATAAAGTATTAAAAAATACAGATCTTTACGTTTTGAATACTTTAAAGTGCAGTGGAGCTGTTGTCACAAGGGGTGTTTACATTCCTTGTGACAGCAGTAACAGTGATAAAAAAAAAAAAAATATGAAAATGACAGTGTAAAATATATATTTTTTTAAATGTACAAAATAAGGAATTGTATTGTCAAAAATATTGGCTATTGGCAGGAGAGGTGGCCGAAATATCGGTATCATATCAGCACCAAAATAACTATATTGGTCGATCCCTACAGATAATGCACCCAACCTACCCAGGGTCCTTCAGGTTTCTACTCAGATACAGCTGGTGCATCAGTTCCTACACTGCCCTGTATTAATTTGGGAACCCATTTTGCCTACCTGTTTTGAATGCAGGAAAGCAAATCCCTAACACACCAGCTGATTTTTTTAACAGTTATGTCTTTATTTTAACCATAGAAAGGCTGCAAAAATTGATGCATCCAATAATATGAGCAATACAATTCCTTAAACATTTGTGACATGATCAACTTGAAGGTCTGATAGAGATTGTAGCTGTCACTAATGTGCTCCCACAGAAATCAATAAAAAAAACAATATAGGTGTGACAGCGCTGTAAAAGTGAAATAAACAATTATGGCAATAAACACTGATATTGCAATAATATGAAAAAAGTCCAAAAACATAAAATGAATAAATCCACGTTGTGCAAAAAAACACAAAACAAAAACAAGTTTGTGTGATGTTTCCAAACAACCTCCATGAAGGGAGTGCTCCAACCACCTCATGCAATGCTCGCTCACATCCTTTAAAGGACCCTCCAAGGGGTCAAACACGCCTTGCACCCTGTGCAAACATTCCCTCCCAGGGAATGTCTGAGAATCTTGGTGGCTCAAAGGATGAAAGCAATCAAAAGCAAATAGGTACTCCTTCCACTGTGCTGCTTCAAACTTTAAATCCACAATGACTACCAGTAAGTTCAGCAGGGCCGGTGCTACCACTAGGCAAATTAGGAAGCCGCCTAGGGCGCCCTGCTGCCTAGGGCGCCCGGCCATTGGTGTTCCTACTCTCCTATCTCTACAACAAACTAAGTCTCAGCATCAGCGTATCTGTTCGCACATAGTGTCAGAGGCACAGTGGTGGAGGAGGACTGTGTCCCGACTCTCGAATGAATGAAAGCAAGCAAACATTCATTGATAGGCACCGATAGACTACATTTTATGGGCACTGGTGAGGCTGTATTTGATGGGCGCTGGTGAGGCTGCATTTGATGGGCGCTGGTGAGGCTACATTTGATGGGCGCTGGTGAGGCTGCATTTGATGGGCGCTGGTGAGGCTTCATTTGATGGGCATTGGTGAAGCTGCATTGATGGACGCTGATAGGTTGCATTTGATGGGTGCTTCATTAAAAAGGTGGGTTATACATGGGCAGGACAAAGGGGGTGGAGTCATTCATTGATGGGCACTGGTGAGGCTGCATTTGATGGGCGCTGGAGAGGCTGTATTTGATGGGCGCTGGTGAGACTGAATTTGATGGGCGCTGGTGAGGCTACATTGATGGGCGCTGGTGAGGCTGCATTTGATGGGCACTGGTGAGGCTGTATTTGATGGGCACTGGTGAAGCTGTATTGATGGACGCTGATAGGTTGCATTTGATGGATGCTTCATTAAAAAGGTGGGTTATACATGGGCAGGGCAAAGGGGGTGGAGTCATGGGTGGAGCCAGGGGGGCGGCAAAATTAGGTTTCGCCTAGGGTGTCAAAAATTCTTGCACCAGCCCTGACGTTCAGCAACACAAGAAGAAAAAATGAGAGAAAGTGCCTTCTATAGTGCAGTATCCGAGGGGTTAAAAATGAAACCACGCCAGCCCAGCTAGCATTGAACTCACATTTAATGAAATTTTAAAAGCATTAAAATGACATGACAGTCTGTCATGGACGTGGTCGACCACCAGGTGGCGCTAGCGGCACTACGGCGCGCACGGGGGCCCCGGGAGCATGAATTTGTGGCACATCGGCGCGCACGTGCACGCGCAATCGCGGGAGCGGCGCACGGGAACGTGCTGACGCCATTTTGGCGCCAGTCCAGGCTATTTAATGGGGCTCATCCTACAGCCTCTTGCTGCCCGATCGTTAGCGTTCCTGTTGCCCACCTGAGACCCGTTACCTGTTGACGTCTGTTCCCGTGATCCTGGCTCGTCTCTGACCCTTCTGATCTCCGCCTGCCCTGACCTCCGGCCTGTCTGACGCTGCCTCTGCCTTACCCCTTTAACTGATTGTTGCCCGCCTGCTGCCGACCCGGCCTGGACTACGACTCCGCTATTGCTCTATCCACGAACCTGATCCGTCTGACTGTATCCGACCCGGCCTGCCTGACCCTGCCTGCATCCGTACTACAGTACACCTCCCTCCTGCCGACGGCTCCAGTCATCCGCACTAGCTCCTGTTACCTGTCAGCACCGGAACTACAGCACACCTTCCTCTGGCTAACTACTCCAGCGATCTGCGCCCAGCACTACAGAACACCTCCCTCCTGCCGCCTGTTCCAGTCAGCTGCACCAAGTGCCTGAACCCAGTCTACCTGCTGATCCGGGTCACCTGTATCCAGCTCCCGCTGTCTATGGACCTGCTGTTCCAGCTCCTCTGACACCTTTCTGAGACTACAGGAGACCTCCGCAGTTCCTGCACAGCATCCCCGCCAGGCGCTAGTGCGACTCTGAACTGCAGCGCTTCCTGTCCACACTACCAGGGGTTCCGGAGTCAGAGGAGCAAGAGTGGCCACTCCCGCACGTCAGGCTCTGCTCCGTACCAGGTACTTGACAGTATCGGGCAGCCATGTCTGAGCCTGCGCAGGGAGTGGACCCTATGACAGAACTTTGTCGCCATTTGGACGGCTTAACCCAAGCAGTCAGGGCCCTGCAGGAAGGCTATACCCGACTTGAGGACCGCGTCCAGGCCTTGTCCGTGCCATCCGCTTCTTCTGCTTCGGGCACTTCCACTGCGCCTTCAGTCATCATGCTGCCACCAGAGCCCAAAGTGCCCATGCCGGAGAGATTTTCGGGGGAACGAAGCAAGTATAGAGCCTTCCGGAATGCCTGTAAACTCTATTTTGCACTTCAGCCGCGGACTTTCTCATTAGAAGCCACCTAGGTTGGTTTTGTTATTTCTCTGCTCTCTGGTGAACCGCAGACGTGGGCCCACTGTCTCTTGGAGCAAAAAGACTTATGCCTCGATCGACTGGAGACGTTCTTTCAGGCCATGTCCTTGCTGTATGAGGACCCCCACCAGGCCGCTACCGCAGAGGCCGCCTTGCATGCCCTCCAGCAAGGTCGCCGACCCGCGGAAGACTATGTATCCGAGTTTAGAAGGTGGAGTGCGGACACTAACTGGAATGACGCAGCTCTCTGTTACCAGTTCCGTTTGGGCCTCTCAGAAACACTTAAGGATGAGCTTGCTCGAGTGGGGGTCCCCGGAACTCTGAAAGACCTCATTAACCTGACTATTCAGATCGATCGGCGCTTAAGAGATCGCAGGACTGAACGTGCCATGAGTCCGACCCGTCCGTCATGGATGCTACCGCGGGTACCCACCTTTCCTAACCCGACTTCTCCGGCTCCGATCGCCACCGACAGAGACATTCCAGAACCCATGCAGCTGGGCCTGATCCGCCCTTCTCTCACATCCGAGGAACGACTCCGTCGCCGAATTAACAACCTGTGCCTCTACTGCGGAGAGCCCGGCCACTATGTGAGGACCTGCCCAGCAAAGTCCCGTAAGTCCACTTCCATGTCTTCTGTCTACACACCTGTTGTCCTCAACAACCCCACTCATCTGGCTGTTCCTGTCTTATTGCAGCTTCCAGGAGGGGCCATCCGGACCAACGCCATACTTGATTCCGAGGCGTGCAGCTGCTTTCTGGACTCTTCCTTTGCCACGTACACCAAATTCCGTTGCGCCCAAGGGCCATTGGACTGTCTGTGCACCTGGCTGATGGGTCAGTTCTAAAATCTGGCCCAGTTACCCAAGAAACCTTGCCTATTGCCACCACTATCTTGGACATTCATCGAGAGTTTCTGTGCCTGGACGTTATTGAGTCTCCTTTATTCCCTATAATTCTGGGCATACCCTGGCTCCGGGCCCATAACCCTCAAATAAACTGGATTACCGGTGAAATCCGCTTCAGTTCTGTCTACTGCCAAGAGCACTGTCTGCAGGTAACCACTTGTACTCCTTCTTTGCTTTGCATGGACGCTGACATTGAGACCCGCCAATCCGTTCCCAAAGTTTACCATGAATTCCTGGACGTCTTTAGCAAGAAAGGGGCTGACACCCTTCCTCCGCACCGGCCCTATGACTGCCCAATCAAGCTTCTTCCTGGGGCTGAAATCCCTTTCGGCAGTATTTTTACCTTGACAGAGCTGGAGCTGGAAAATCTGAAAACCTACCTCGACGACAACCTCAAGAAGGGGTTTATCCGCCCCTCCACCTCACCAGCAGGAGCAGGAATTTTCTTAGTCGAGAAGAAAGACCATACTCTCCGCCCCTGCGTGGATTACCGCAAACTTAACAAGGTGACGATCAAGAATCGGTATCCCCTTCCTTTGGTGCCGGAACTATTTCAGAGACTTGGAACAACAGTCATCTTCACGAAACTTGACCTGCGGGGGGCCTACAACCTGGTGCGCATCCAGGACGGTGATGAGTGGAAAACTGCCTTCCGCACCCGCTTTGGCCACTTCGAGTACCTGGAGATGCCATTCGAGCTCTGTAACGCCCCTGCCACATTCCAGCACTTCGTGAATGACATCTTTAAAGACTACCTTGATCTGTTTGTTGTTGTGTATCTCGATGACATTCTCATCTTTTCCCCCTCTATCGACAGGCATCGGGAACACGTTAAGAACGTACTCAAGCGCCTCCGAATTCACGGACTATACGCCAAGCCTGAAAAATGTGAATTCGAACGCGAAAGCATACAATTTCTGGGACTTATTATTTCCGTAAACGGTATCGAGATGGACCCACAAAAGGTCGCAGCAATCCTCGATTGGCCTGCTCCCATGGACAAGAAGGGTGTGCAACGGTTCATCGGGTTTGCAAACTTCTATAGGAAGTTCATCAAGGGATTCTCCAACATTATCTCTCCCATAACCAGCCTGACCAAACAAACGGTCCGTTTCCATTGGTCCCCTAAAGCCCAAGTAGCCTTCGAAACCCTAAAGAAGCTGTTCACATTGGCACCTGTCCTTAAACACCCTGATGCCAGTCTGCCCTACATCCTGGATGTGGATGCCTCAGAGACGACGGTGGGAGCCGTTCTCTCCCAGAGACAGGGGCCGAAGGCCCTTCTGCATCCGGTCGCTTTTTTTTCTCGTAAATTATCTGACGCTGAAAAGAACTATGATGTGGGGGGCCGAGAACTTTTAGCGATCAAGGCCGCACTGGAAGAATGGCGGTACCTATTGGTGGGTGCAGCTCATCCGATCCTGGTCTACACGGATCACAAGAACCTAGAATACTTGAAAATAGCTAAGAGACTAAAGCCACGGCAGGCCAGATGGGCGCTTTTCTTTACTAGGTTCACCTTCCACATAACGTACAGGCCGGGGTCGAAGAACACCAAACCCGATGCCCTTTCGCGGATGTTCTGCGATTCTGAAACCCCCGCCCCCCCGGACACTATTCTATCCGCTGGGAATTTTCTGCTGCTACAAGACGACCTATTGGCTCGGATCAAGCAAGCCTCTGCAGGAATTTCCTCCCCTTCTGATACAAATTTGCAGGCTAGGGACGGTCTGTTGTGGCATGGGAACAAGATCTTTGTGCCAGAAGACTTGCGGGTCGTTGTCCTGAGCCTCTGCCATGATCACGCACTGGCTGGTCATTTTGGGGCACAGAAAACCTCGGAACTTCTACAGCGCACGTTCTGGTGGCCCCAACTTGTGAAAGATTGTAGAAGTTACGTGGAGTCGTGCACCACGTGCATCCGAAATAAAGGGAGCAAATCCAGAGCTTGGGGATTGTTAAGACCTTTGCCTGTACCAGAGAGACCTTGGCAAATGATCTCCATGGATTTTATCGTCGAGCTGCCACCCTCTGAGAGTTTCACGACCATCTTTGTAACGGTGGATAGACTGTCTAAGATGGCACACTTTCTGCCCATGAAGGGTACACCCTCTGCCCCAGAGACTGCCAAAATCTTCATTAAAGAAGTCGTGCGACTTCACGGCATCCCTGCAAACATCGTTTCTGACCGCGGGGGGGGATTTACCTCCAGGTTCTGGAAAGCGCTCTGCGAATCCCTCAAGATTGAGCTGTCCTTCTCATCCGCCTATCACCCTCAGTCAAATGGCCAGACCGAGAGAACAAATCAGACATTGGAGCAATACCTACGCTGTTTTTCTTCGTTCTCTCAGGAAGATTGGGCCTCTCTATTACCACTGGCCGAGTTTGCATATAACAATTCAGGCCATTCTGCTACCAAGCAATCCCCATTTTAATGCAAACTACGGCTACCACCCGCTATTTCTGCCTAACTGTGCCCCAGAGTGTACGGTGCCCGCTGTACAAGAGACACTGGACTTCTTTAGCGCTAACAACAAGCTACTGCAAGAAACCATGGCAAGGACTCAGGAGCATAATAAAGAGGTGTTTGATAAGAAGCGGAGGGGTGAACTCAATCTGGAACCCGGAGACCTGGTGTGGTTGTCTACTGTCAACTTGAAACTTGCCTGCCCATCTAAGAAATTGGGGCCTAAGTTTATGGGGCCCTTCCCGATCAAGAGGAGGATTAATAGTGTGGCCTATGAACTTGAACTGCCAGACTCACTCCGTGTTCACCCAGTCTTCCATGTCACCCTCCTTAAACCCGATGTCGCTAACCCCTTCCCGGGGCGAAGCACTGACCCGCCTGAACCAGTCTTAGTGAACGGTGAGGAGAAATTCGAAGTGGAGTCTATTGTAGATTGCAGAAGGAGGCACAATCAGGTCCAGTTCTTGGTGAAATGGAAGGGCTACGGCCCTGAAGAAAATTCGTGGGAACCTGAGCGCAACATCCACGCTAAGAGACTGATTCGTTCCTTCAAGGACCCTCACCCACTTAAGATGGCCCAGTTGGTCATCCGGAGGCTGCCCGTTGGAGAGGGGCAATGTCATGGACGTGGTCGACCACCAGGTGGCGCTAGCGGCACTACGGCGCGCACGGGGGCGCCGGGAGCGCGAATTCGCGGCACATTGGCGCGCTCGTGCACACGCACGTGCACGTGCATGGGCACGCGCAATCACGGGAGCGGCGCGCGGGAACGTGCTGACGCCATTTTGGCGCCAGTCCAGGCTATTTAATGGGGCTCATCCTACAGCCTCTTGCTGCCCGATCGTTAGCGTTCCTGTTGCCCACCTGAGACCCGTTACCTGTTGACGTCTGTTCCCGTGATCCTGGCTCGTCTCTGACCCTTCTGATCTCCGCCTGCCCTGACCTCCGGCCTGTCTGACGCTGCCTCTGCCTTACCCCTTTAACTGATTGTTGCCCGCCTGCTGCCGACCCAGCCTGGACTACGACTACGCTATTGCTCTATCCACAAACCTGATCCGTCTGACTGTATCCGACCCGGCCTGCCTGACCCTGCCTGCATCCGTACTGCAGTACACCTCCCTCCTGCCGACGGCTCCAGTCATCCGCACTAGCTCCTGTTACCTGTCAGCACCGGAACTACAGCACACCTTCCTCTGGCTAACTACTCCAGCGATCTGCGCCCAGCACTACAGAACACCTCCCTCCTGCCGCCTGTTCCAGTCAGCTGCACCAAGCGCCTGAACCCAGTCTACCTGCTGATCCGGGTCACCTGTATCCAGCTCCCGCTGTCTACGGACCTGCTGTTCCAGCTCCTCTGACACCTTCCTGAGACTACAGGAGACCTCCGCAGTTCCTGCACAGCATCCCCGCCAGGCGCTAGTGCGACTCTGAACTCCAGCGCTTCCTGTCCACACTACCAGGGGTTCCGGAGTCAGAGGAGCAAGAGTGGCCACTCCCGCACGTCAGGCTCTGCTCCGTACCAGGTACTTGACACAGTCTCACTCAGTAGTAGTAGTAGTCCACCGCCAGGCTCCACCTCTACTAGTTTCACCACATCCCACGTGGCTTCATCTGGAGGAATCCTCTAGATGAAGCCACGTGGGATGTGGTGAAACTAGTAGAGGTGGAGCCTGGCGGTGGACTACTACTACTACTGAGTGAGACTGAAAAATAGAAAAAGTGCAGCGCAATAATGAAAAACTAAATAAAATTAACACAAAAACTATTGAACACAAAAAAATATCCAAAGGTGATATAGTAAAATAATACTCCAAGGAGAAAAATGATGAATCAAAGAAATCCACCAAATCTTCCACCAGTGCTGAAGAATTAACAAATTGTGACAATCCCTCTACCTTGGGTCTATCTAGGTACTCTCACCTTTCAGCATGGACCCCTGAACCAACATGAAGTCATGCAAGCAGAATAGATAGGATTAACTTAGAGTAACTTAGATCAGATGCCTCTACCACGTATGTTAGATATCTATTTACATTTATAGACCTATATACATAGGCATAACATCATCTTTCATATTATACAAAAAAAATTGGGCATATATTATGTTTTGCTTTTTATTTTTGAATTCATTAACCGCTTGCCAACAAGGCTTTTTTTTTTCACTTTAGGTCTAAACCAGTATTTTTTGCTAGAAAATGACTTACAGTGTATATATATATATATATATATATATATATATATATATATATATATATATAGTGGTCAGGTGCATTCTCCCAGACACTAAGGACTCTACACTGTGAATTGATTGTTTTTAACAACATGTTTAGACTCCAGGTGCTTGTGCAGACAGTCTATTGAAGTTTATTAAGAAGTAGTGGCTTATTTAAATGCGACAGAAGTGCGAGTTCATGGCCCCGAACGCAGACAGTGTATGTTTGGGGCCACTCATCTGCACCGGCAAATCTTTCTGTGTCTGTGCAGCCACTGCGTCAAAATAGACTTTATGCGCCTTAGTGCCCTTATGAACAATGCCTCATAGATTGTGGACAACACAATGCTAGTTGTACGCTAAACACGATAAGAGAAGTAAAATCAGATAACCCTATGCATTCTTAGGTTTAAACACTAGATGGTAGTAGATAGCTGTCATTTAGTAAAACCAAATTGTGATTCTGCGTTCAAATTTTAAGGTTGATGCCCTTTAAAAGCACTTGCATCAATATACATGGTTATGCTTTTTTCTGGAAGGACCTAAATACTATTCTTTAACCACTTCCCTACGGCCGTACGAGTATATACGGCCGCAGGGTGGCTCTAAATCTCCGGGCTGCCGTGTTTTCACGGCAGCCCCTTTCCTCGTTCCCAGCGCGCGCTCCAGAGCGCGCAGCGGGGAACTAGTGTACTGGCCGTGTCCCTCGGACACAGCCAATCACAGATCACCGCGAACGGCCAATCAGAGTGGCCGTTTGCGGTGCGATCTGATGGGCCAATGAGAGATGATCTCATATGTAAACATATGAGATCATCTCTCATTGCCTGCTCTCACAATGACAGCGTCCTGTCATAGAGAGAGCATACCGATCTGTGTTCCTAGTACATAGGGACACAGATCGGTCACCCCCCCCTCCCCCTACAGTTAGAACACAATGCAGGAAACACATTAACCCCTTCCTCACCCCCTAGTGTTAACCCCTTCCCTGCCAGTCACATTTATACAGTAATTAGTGCATATTTATAGCACTGATTGCAGTATAAATGTGAATGGTGCCAAAAATGTGTCAAAAGTGTCCGATATGTCCGCCATAACGTCGCAGTCGCAATAAAAATCGCAGATCGCCGCAATTACTAGTAAAAAAAATAAATAAAAAATAACAATTCTGTCCCTTATTTTGTAGGCGCTATAACTTTTGCGCAAACCAGTCGCTTATTGCGATTTTTTTTTATTTTTTTTTTTTAACCAAAAATATGTAGAAGAATACGTATCGCCCTAAACTGAATTTTTTTTTTAAATTGGGCTATTTTTTATAGCAACAAGTAAAAAATATTGTATTTTTTTTCAAAATTGTCGTCCTTTTTTGTTTATAGCGCAAAAAATAAAAATCGCAGAGGTGACCAAATACCACCAAAAGAAATCTCTACTTGTGGGGAAAAAAGGACGCCAATTTTGTTTGGGAGCCATATCGCACGACCGCGCAATTGTCAGTTAAAGCGACGCAGTGCCGCAAGCTGAAATTTCACCTGGTCAGGAAGGGGGTTTACATGCCCAGTATGGAAGTGGTTAATACTTGTTGAAGCACATTGTGCTACATAGCAGAGTAGCACTTTTGTTTAGCACTCACCAATGCAGTGCATTGATGTGAATTGAGCTCATTGAAAACAATGGCCCAGATTCATAGAGTTTTAGATTCTCGTAGCGTATCAGAAATACACTACGCCGCCGTTTTTTACCTGGCTCTACGTGGAATCCAGGTAGATTTTGTCCAGTAAACGACGGCGGCGTAGTGTATTTCTCCCGTCGCAATCCATCTACGCGAGTAGGGGGCGTGAAGGATTTAAAATAGGCGCGTTCCCGCGGCAATCGAACTGCGCATGCTCCGTTCGCAAATTTCCCGCTGTGCATTGCGCGAAATCACGTCGTTACGTCATTCGTTGTTTGAGTAGCATCGTTTACGGACATTTCTATTCCCGAACGAGTTACGTAAAAAAATAAAAAAATTATTTAAATTCGACGCGGGAACGACGGCCATACTTAACATGGGCTACGCACCGTTAGACCAGCAAAAAGCTGGTCTAACAGTACGTAAAAAAAAACAGACGTAAGCGATTGCGAAGACCGCTCGTATCTTCGTGGATCGCCGTAAAAACACATTTGCATATCCCGACGCATCAAAACGACGCAAACTCCTCCCAGCGGCCACAAAAATATCGCAGCGTAGATCCGAAGGCTTACGAAGACGTAAGCCTCTCGGATCGAAGCCCGAAGCCGCCGTATCATGGTTTGAGGATTCAAACTAGTGATACGGCGCGCAGTTAGACAGGCGTAATTGCTTTATGAATCTGGGCCAATGTTGTTACTTGTTGCATTGGGCCTGCATTGAATTCAGTTTCTTTTTAAAACCAGATTATGTAACAAGAATATAAATTGCTTTATCTTTTAAAAAACAATCAGCGCAGGATTTTACGGTCTTAATAAAGACAGTAATGCCTCGTACACACGACCGTTTTTTCTGATGGGAAAACTGCTATGAGTGCTTTTGGTCGGGAATCCCGACCGTGCGTATGCTTCATCGCAGTTTTTCCAATGAGGATCTCTTTTTTCACGTCAGGCCAAAAATTAGAGCGGGAAATCCGTCCGTCTGTAGGGTTTTGCGATGGGCAGAAAACCGTGCATGCTCAGAATCAAGTATGAGACGGCAGCACTCTCTCTGGTAAAACAAGCGTTCGCAATGGAGATTTATTGCACATTCATCACGCTGTAACGGACTGAAAAGCGCAAATCGTCTTTCACCAAACTTTTAATAACACAGGGATCAGCAAAAGCAGCCCAAAGGGTGACGCCGTTGGAATTGAACTTCCCCTTTTTAGTGCCGTTGTACGTGTTGTACGTCACAGTGCTTTGAACGGGCAGACTTTTGTCTGAGCGTATGTATGCAAGGCAGCCTGAGAGGAATTCTATTGGGAAAACCGTTTTTAAAAATGAGGTATGAGCTGGAGGAAGTGTCAATGGACTTCAAGGTGGTATAAAGATCTTGTAATTCATTCACAGATCTCTGTGAATAAATGATACAGCTATGCAGGCAAAGCTTCACAGAGCCACACCAATTTCAAAAGTGACATCATCTGCTGGGGGAGAAGAGCACTTGAGAGCTGTCACAAAGGGTGCATTCTCTGTGTGTGTAGGGTGGGGGGGGGGGGGGTGTTGTACACCAACATGTTACATGTTATACCCTATTGCCCCACACCGAAGTAAAAGGCACTGCTTTCAGATGTTTCTGGGGTGTGGTAGCTATGCCTCTGAATGCAGCTGCATGTTAGCTAATGTGACCATGTACATGAAGGTATTTAAACACATATTTGTGCACTACATTCATGCACATTAAAATAAATGCCCCAAATTTGCATTCCCAGTGCAAATGATTTTACACTTTTTACATGTAAACGTGCATAGATGCATATAAACCTGCATTTAAAGGGGTTGTAAACGTTCATGTTTTTTCACCTTAATGCATACTATGCATTAAGGTAAAAAAACATCTGTCGATTACTGGCCCCCCAGCCCCTTACCTGAGCCAGGCTTCATTGGATAGATTCATAGCAGCGCAGCTATTGGCTCGTGCTGCTGTCAATCAAATTCAATGACACGGGCGCTTGGGGGGCGGGACTGAGTCATACACTCGGCAGCTATGTATGCCGAGTGTATAACACGGGAGCGCACCCGAAAGGTAACCCCCTCGGGAGAGAGCTTCCCAGAGGGGGCTAGCTATTGCAGGGAGGAGCCGAGAGATCCGCAGATGGGCTCCAGAAAAGGACAATGGGGGCCACTCTGTGCAAAACGAATTTCACAGTGGAGGTAAGTATGACATGTTTGTTATTTTAAAAAAATTAACCTTTACAATTAAATTTTAAGCATGTAATTGCATCCACGTTTTTAAGCACCATGGGCCAGATTCACAGAGCGATTACGCCTGCGCAACAGGAGATGCGCGTGCGTAAGTCTAAATGTGCGCATGCGTTTCGATGCACGGCATCCTTAAAACGAGATACGCAAGAAATCTACTTTTTTTTGTCCAGCGTAATTTCGTTAGACAGGCGCATCCGTCCGCGCAAAAGTGCGCTAGACAGACCATTGATTTGCTATTCAAATATGCTAATGAGGGACTTACGGGGATCCACAAAAGAACGTTGGGGCAGCGCAGGCTACGCAGTGTGCGCAACAGCAAAATGTCCTGTCTAAAATTAGACCATATAAAAGCTGGTCTAAAAAGAGAAAAATCGTCTACATGTCAGATAAAGCAACACTGTTAGTAAGGAGCTCAGCAGTCACACGTGTTGCCCAACAAACTGTATGCCAACATGCCAGTGGCATCCATGCTCATAGCTATACTACTGACTTTAGATGAGCAAAGAAGGAGGAGGGCACTAAGGAGGGCACTAAGGAGGGCACGGGAGATGTTTTTTTTTATTATTATTTTTTTTACTTTTTATTTGCTTATATAAACTTTACAATTTAATCTAATCTAATACAATATTCTTATCTGATACAAGCCCCTCACTCTTCACTTGATATATCACACATGCAGGGCCGCCATCAGGGGGGTACAGGCATTACACCTGTAAGGGGCCCGGGGGTCCCCAGGGGCCCGGATGGGAACCACACTAAAAAAAAAAAAAAATTTTTTTTTTTTTTTTTTTTTTTTTTTTAGGGGTCCGAAAGTCCCCAGGGGCCCGGAGGCCACCAAGGGCCCCAGATGGCAAGCCCTTTTTTTTTTATAAAAAAAATATTTTTTTATAAAAAAAATATTTTTTTTTAATTTTTATTAAAGGGCCAATTTTTTTTTTTTTTTTTTTTTAGAGGTCCGGAGGTCCCCAGGGGCCCGGAGGCCACCAGGGCTCCAGATGGCAAGCCCTTTTTTTCTTTTTTTTTTATAAAAAAATATATTTTTATATAAAAAAATATATTTTTTTAATATATTTTTATTTTCTTTTTTATTAAAGGGCCAATTTTTTTTTTATTTTTTTTTTTAGAGGTTCGGAGGTCCACAGGGGCCCGGAGGCCCCCAGGGCACTGGATGGCAACCCCCCTTTTTTTATTGATTTTCTATAAAAAAAAATTTTTATATATTTTTATTTTATTTTTTTATTAAAGGGCCATTTTTTTAGGGGTCTAGGGGCCCGTAGGCCACCAGGGCCCCAGATGGCAACCCCCTTTTTTTTATTTTCTTTTTTATAAAAAAATATATTTTTTTAATATATTTTTATTTTATTTTTTATTAAAGGGCCAATTTTTTTTCTTTTTTTTTTTTAGAGGTCCGGAGGTCCACAGGGACCTGGAGATCCCCAGGGCCCCAGATGACAACCCCCCTTTTTTATAAAAAAAAATGTATATTTATTATATATTTTTTTATTTCTTTTATTGTTTTATTTTTTATATATATATATATATATATATATATATATATATATATATATATATATATATATAATTATTATTATTATTATTAAAGGGCCCAGAGGTCCTTTTTTATAATTTATTTTTACTTTTTTATATTATTTTATTTCTTTTTTTTAATATATAGATGTATTTTTATTAAAGGGCTCAGAGGTCCCCAGGGCCCCATGTGTCAAACCCCCTTTTTTTATAATTGTATTTTTTATTTTTGTTTATATATTTTTTTTATATTTTTATTTTTTATTAAAGGGCCCAGAGGTCCCCAGGGCCCTGGAAGGCAACCCCCTTGTTTTGTTTTTTTATATAAATGTTTATTTCTTTGTTATATATATATTTTTTTATTTCTTTCTTTTTTTTTTTAAAGGGCCCAGAGGTTTTTTTTTTTATTAAAGGGCCCAGAGGACCCGAATGGAAAGCCCCCTTTTTTTGTAATTTCCTTTTATAAAAAAAAAAAAAAATAAGTTTCCCGGGGCCCCAGTTGGCAACCACCCTTTAAAAAAAAAAAATATATATATATATATATATATATATATATATATATATATATATCTCTCTTTTTATTAAAGGGCATAGAGGTCCCCAGGGCCCCGGGTGGCTACCCCCCTTTTTTATATTTATTCTTTATTTCTTCAGGGCACCCCCGCTTCTCAATTTGCGCCAGCAGCCCCCCCCCCCCCCGCTTCTCAATTTCATGCGGCAGCACCCCCCCCCCCCGGTTCTCTGCTCCAGGGGGCCCATCCCTGAAGCTGTGTAAGGGGCCCCAAAATTCCTGATGGCGGCCCTGCACACATGCATAGACATCTATGGCATGAGTGATTCTGAGGTGTCTCGCATCTTCAGATTCACCCCTCATGCCATCATGGAATTAACCACAACCTTGCAGGAGGACATCAGCAGCCCAACACATGACACTACCCATGACACCCATGACAGCTACATATACAATCAGAGCCCCATCCCCACATATTTCGAACAGAACATGTATGGGGACAGCTGGCTGGTTGGTGAGTGACATGGGTGGCAGGCATGACTGTCCCCCCCCATGATGCACACATCACAAGGGGCACATGCACTACTAACATCCTCCTGTCTTTTCCCTTCAAGGTGACTCTGCATATGCACTGGGACCCCATCTCATGACCCCATCTCATGCCAGCTCACATATGCATCTTTGCACGTTAAACACACACATTAATCATGGCACAATGAGAATGCATGCATGCACACCACTGTGGTCCCTAGCACACACACCCCACATCCTCATCACATTGGATTGGCACCAGTCCACCATGCAGGACTTGTAAGCAGCAACATTATGCCACGGCTCCAATTATGTCACTGTACATGCATACACCATTCACACGGACCTGGGTTTCACTTCTCCACCACAAATGAGGGTGACACCCCTTTTACCGCAGGAATATCACCCCCACATTCCAAAATCATACACAAACAGAAACAAAAAAATAAAATAAATGACGAGCAAAAATAAAAAATGCCCAGCAGAAATATAATTTAAACAAAATAACAACAAAGAAAACACATAAAAGACAAAAATCACTCTGCAAAACAGTCCCCAAATATCTCAAAGACACGTCACAAACAAACAAACAAACGCTAATAAACAAAAGCACCTTGCTGTATAGGGAGGGATACAAAGGGATGTACTTTTGCAAAGGAAGTGCGTTTGTGTCTGTCTATTTATGCTGTCTGCGTAGTTCACTAAGTTGCCCTAGTCCACTTCCAATTTCACTGATTGCGCCGTTCCCGAGTTGTGAGCATGCGCACAGAGGTGCTGACCATGGTCTCCTTCAAGCGCGCATGCGCGAGCCGGCCGGCCCTTCATTTGCATGGGGTCACGGCTCATTTCAATGTAACACGCCCACGTCCTTCCCAATTTGTATTACTCCGCCTTACGCCTCTGAAATAACGTTAAGCATGCGCAATTTTCTGCGTAAAAGCTACGAGAATAGGGTGATTACGCGGCTACATTGCGCAAGTCTAACGTAAAGGCGGTGCACTACAATACGGTACGGTACGGTCCAATAATGCGCAGATGTACCTGAATCTGGCCCCATATGTACATAAATAAATGTAATTACACGCCAAAATGAGCATTTTTTTCACACTAGATTTTTTCTGCCAGCTGCCAGATTACACAGAAATATTTCAATATTCCCATGTGCATGAAGCCTAAAATAGGTGTAACAAGTTGCAAATAGTGGAGTTAGCCATAGTAAGTAGTAAATAGTAAATAGTAAGTTATAGCATATACACTATATTGCCAAAAGTATTGGGACGCCTGCCTTTACACGCACATGAACTTTATTGGCATCCCAGTCTTAGTCCGTAGGGTTCAATATTGAGTTAGACCTTCTTGGCCCACCCTTTGCCTAACAGCTTCAACTCTTCTGGGAAGGCTGTCCAGAAGGTTAAAGTGGTTGTATACTCCTGTTTTACATTTTTACCTACAGGTAAGCCTATAATAAGGCCTAAAACATAGGAGGAGTTGGAAGGATTTTTAGACCATATGTGTATGTGATGGATACCCAATATGATCAGGAATAGGAAAATATGTATATGACTAGAATTGACAGGCACACAAAGGTATGGAGATGATGTTCTTTAGTATACTAAAGGCAAATGTGGAGGTATGGGTATGCATAAATGTTTGCATACATATGTATGCACATTATTGGCTATAAATTGAAGTGCTTTGGTTTTTTGTTTGTTAGTTTTTTTTTCTTCCCTTCTTCAAGCAGGGGTAATGGTGTTGGATTTACTTTGTATAAATTGTATATGTGGGTTTTATACATCTTTGCAAAATGTTTATTATGTGTCTTAATATTATTATAGTCCTTATTGCCTTGGTGGAGAACCGAGGTCCTGAGGAAGTGGGTTACCCCGTGAAACTCGTTGACCCACATTCAATGTTCTCCGTGGACCCTACAGTTCAAGTCCCTACCATTTGTCAATCAACCGGTGGCTGATTTTTTTTTTAAAGAATTGTATATTTCACCATGCTTAAATAACAATGTATGACTATTTTTAAAGATGGCTACTTTTCATTTGTAAAACCATTGGAGATATACACTCACCAGACACTTTATTTGGTATACCTGTTGAATTGCTTGGTAACACAAATTGCTAACTAACCATTCACATGGCCGCAACTCAATGCATTTAGGCATCTAGACATTGTGCTATCTTTTCCTTCGGACTCACTCGAACCATGCCTGTCAAAACAATTGTTGGCGTGCTCCACCATGAGGCCATCTACTTTCTTGTTCTGCCACAAGCCACTTCTACTCTCTTACTAGGCCCTCCCTGGCTCCAATAGCACTCTTCAGTGTTGGATTGGTCCTCACTAAGGTTATGTTAGCCAAGCTTCTCCCTTTGGTTTTCTCAAAGGTCAAATTCCCTGTTCCAGCTCATTTCCAAGACATCTTCTTCAAGTGCAATACAAGTCAGTTACCATCGCATTGGGCCTATAGTTGCACCATCAACCTAATTCTGGGCTCTGGCCCCCCTAGAATATGGGCACATCCTCTCAGTCTCCCAAAGACCAAGGCCATGTAGAAATCTATCTTTGAAAATCTCCAAAAGGGCTTTATCCACAAATCTTTTTCTTCTTTTACTTCTGGGCAGGATTATTTTTGTAAAAAAGAAAGATGGTGCTCTCCTCTCCTGTATTAAATATCATGGACTAATGTCATCACTGTAAAGAACCCCTATCTGCTGCCCTTTATTGCAAAGCTCTTTGATCACATACATGGAGCCTAGGTTTTGACCAGACTAGACCTGAGGCACAGTTGTATGAGGCACATACAACTTAATTTGCATTATAGAGAGAGTGCACTTAACACCAGGTGTGGTACTTTGCAATGCCTTCAGTTTCTGTATTGCCCCCACAGCCATTCAGAGCTTTGCCCTCTACAAGTGTGCTGTACTCTATCCTTACAATAGAACAAGACCTGCCCACACATAGACACCATGTCCGCGCCATCTTGGAACACCTTTGTAAAGGAAAAAAAGGACTCAATAATAAAGCTGAAAAATGACTGAACTTCTTCAGTTGCTTTTATGGGCTATATAATCTCTAAAGATGGTCTTTTCATGTACCCTAGATAAAGTTGCTGCTACCTCCAACTGGCACTTGTGTAGTGGTCTCAAAGCTACACAATGCTTTGTAGCATTCACCAACTCTAATTGTCAGTTCATCAACAACTACTCTGTTCTTTTTGCTCCCATTACTGCCCTAACCTTGAAAAAAGCTGACCCTAAGCCCTGAACAGGGAATGCAGTTAAATTGTTCTATACCTTGAAGCAAGCCTTTCATTCTGGTCCTGCCCTAACATAACCGGACATCACAAATCCCTTCTACGTCAAGGTCAGGGGGCTAGGTATCCCTATCCCTGCACCTTCTTCTCTATAAAATCTCCCCAGCAGAGAACTATTTCATCATAAATCAAGAATTGCTTGCTATCAGACTGGCCCTTGACGTGAGGAATTGCCTCACCGGCATACATAGTCTAAATGAATCTCCATTACTTACAAGCTGCAAGTCACCATTTCTCGGTTTGACTTCACAATCACTTTCAAACCTGGAATCGCTAACTCAAGAGTAGGGATGGGCCTGGTATGGACTTGGGGGGGCCAAGCTATTTTTTTTCCTTGATTTTTATCTATATTGTCGGGAGTCTGCAATACATTACAGCCACAAGCAATTTTAAATAAAATATTTTCCTTTAGAAATGTAATTTTGCTGCAGCACTGTAATACACATCACACAGATGCGCCACTTTACAGGCAGACTGAGGGAACCCCAGTTACAATATTTAAAGGAATATTACATTTTTATTTTTTCACTTTAACCATTATTAAAATCACTACTCCTGAAAAAAATGGTCACAGTACCTGGGTCCCCATACACTTTTTATGGCAATAACTTATAAGCCTTTAAAATTAGCACTTTTGATGTTTCATGGTTTGCATGTGCACACAAATATTTTGCCTATCCGCATCCAATTCGCAATAGCAGGAGATTATGACCGGCTTTCTATAGAGCCGGTGGTCCGGTGCGGCTTGCACAAAAACGATGTGCATCTTTTGGTCCGTTTCAGGTCCGAAATCAGCCCAAAATGCAGGCCGAAATCAGACCTGAAAGGATGAACCAGGACGCACCGGACCCCTGCTGTGAGCCGCATGTGGCTCATAAGTTAATCCAGCCTTTCCCCTTCTCTGCAAAGTAAAGGCATAATGTGCTAGTATGCATAGCGCATGTTTAGGAGATATTTACAGTACCTATAAGTAAGCCTTATTCTAGGTTTACCTATAGGTACAAATGTTAGATGGAGGTTTACAACCTCTTTAATCAACAGTTCTCTTACTCCATAAGCAGCACTGTTGATTGGAGTAGTGTTCAGTGGTGGGTGGTTGGACTGCTGCATGTAAGAGAGCCATGGGCTGACTCTGCTTGTCCTGGGTATTTTAATACTTTTTCATTTATAATTTTATATGACTCTTACCTGCATTATCGCAATTTTAGAAAAGGTTGAATTGGGATTTAGACACAGACGGCAGCTAGTGCATCTCAATCAAGGTGTGTTTGCTAAGTAGAGTTTATCTAAAATGAGTAAAATCTTATCCACTTGCTAATGCTACAGCGTTTAATTATTAGTTAGCAAGCTCAATTTAATGGAAGTAAAAAAAAATGCACAATTGCACATTTTAAGAAACATTAGCAGCTGCATTGGGCTGTCTAATGGACGTTTTTTTTAAATAAACTCTCCTTTAGAAAGTTTAGCAGAATTCCTGTTTCTTTCCTGGAAGAATATCAATTATATTTCTAATTAAAAAAAACCTCTCAACTCAGACCCCACAAATTCAACAGACAGCACAGCTGCAACCTTGTCTTGAATGAGCACTCAGTGGACACAAAACCTGGTTATGGCTGGCTGTTTCTGAATGCCTAGTGACAACACACCTTCTCTAACCTCAACAAGAACCATACAGCCCAACTGTGACTGGAAAGATGTTGACTCCCCTCTGCTTGGTTATCTCCAGCCTTTCAAAGGAAGGACGGGCCAGCATTGTATTGCCTAAAGCGGACCTTTCACTAAAATTGCAAGGTCTGATTATTTAGTGAAGGCTCCCCCTATTTAAAAATGCTACAAAAAAAAAAGGAAAGAAGAAAAACACCTAGGGGTAGGAAATTGGAGTTAGTTGATATGCTTTTCCATAACTTATGCCTAACTTATGCCTGACAGAACTATGGTCATCAGTTTGAATGCCAACCATGGCACAACAATGGCTGCCGTCTTCACATCCACTGATGCTGAGAGTGGACTTTGCTTTTTTTACTGTTTATTCCCTGCTTTGTCTGGGCTGTAATCTGTACTAGGAATGAGCCGAACACCCCCCTGTTCGGTTCGCAACAAAACCTGCGAACACACCAAATGTTCGTGTGAATTTTAGAACCCCGTTAAAGTCTATGGGACTCGAACGTTTGAAATCTAAAGTACTAATTTTAAAGGCTAATATGCAAGTTATTGTCCTAAAAAGTGTTTGGGGACCTGGGTCCCGGCCGTTTATTTGGGAGCAGTAAATTTAATAATGCTTAAAGTGAAACAATCACTGGGCTGGAGACAGGTGGCCGGCGATGCTGCGCTCTGAATACCAGACGATCTTCTCATCGCTGGACCAGAGAGGAGATCACCCGTCGCTGGATACCGACAATGTTGGAGCGGGGAGCCGGGACCGAGTGGATTACCACCAATGGATTTTTTTCCACGGTGTGTGTTTTTTTACAACTATTTACACTTCCTTCGTGAAATGGTAGGGGTACAATGTACCCCATTACCAATTCACATAGGGGGGAGCCAGGATCTGGGGGTCACCTTTGTTAAAGGGGTTTTCCAGATTCTGATAAGACCCCCGCCCGCAGACCCCCACAACCACCGGCCAGGGTTGTGGGGATGAGGCCCTTGTCCCCATCAACATGGGGACATCCTCCCCATGTTAAGGGCATGTGGCCTGGTATGGTTCAGGAGAGGGGGGCGCTCTCTGTCCCCCCTTCTTTTCTGTGGCCAGCCAGGTTACGTGCTCAGATAAGGGGTCTGGTGTGGATTTTTAGGGGGGAACCACCTAGCATTTAGGAAAAAGGTCAAGACTTTTCTCTTTTGATATCAAAGGAGACAGGAACAACAAGCGCCCAGAGGCGATTCAGTTCGCATGTGCCGCGCTATACAAGTTTTCATTCATTCATTCATTCATTCATTCAATTCCATGCCATTTTTTTTTATTTGGGGTGGAGTTCCCCTTAAAATCCACACCAGACCTGAAGGGTCTGAAATGGATATTTGGGGGGAACCCCACGTCATTTTTTTTTTAAATTGACGGCGGGGTTCCCCCTTAATATCCATACCAAACCTGAAGAGCCTGGTAATTAAATTTAGGAGGACCCCACGCTTTTTTTTTTTTTTTTTTTTTATGAACGAATTCTCTCTGAATTGCCGGGAGCCAACAATTCATTATAGCCGTGAGTCCGGTTTTAAATGACTTTTTTACCTTCAGAAATTACACTTTGTGCAGAGACAGTTCTAAGTGCGGGAAACATGCGCTATTTCACATGCTTACTTTACACCCCCCAGGTACGAAATTTAGAGGAATATTTCACTTTTATTGTTTCACTTTAAGCATTATTAAATTCACTGCTCCCGGAAAATCGGCCGTTTTTAAAACTTTTTTTGCATTGATACATGTCCCCTGGTGCAGGACCCAGGTCCCCAAACACTTTTTAGGACAATAACTTGCATATTAGCCTTTAAAATTAGCGCTTTAGATTTCTCCCATAGACTTTAACAGGGTGTTCCGTGGCTTTTCGAATTTGCCACGAACACCCCAAATTGTTCGTTGTTCACCGAACAGGCGAACAGGCAATATTCGTGTCGAACATGAGTTCGACTCAAACTCGAAGCTCATCCCTAATCTGTACCAAGCTCATGTTCATGGCATTTTCAGTATCTGTGATTCGTACCAAGCTGGCCAAGTCCATCCTTATTATATATTCAGTATGTGTTTATGACTTCAGTTGGTAAGGGCTCTTATTTTTAACACATGGTATTTGATTATATAATTGTGTTTACGGTCTTTGGATTTATCATTCACTATGATGTTGGTGTGATGACTAAATTGTTTTGTACATTGGGGACCGATATTTAACATTGTAAAGGCGAAGCTCAACGTTATTTTTTTCTTCTCTGTATTTTCTTGTATTCAGGAATAAATGAATGCAGCTTCCCCCTTCCTATTCATTATTTTTTATTCATTATTTATTAATTTGTTATTATTTTTTAATTAATGTTATTATTTCTTCATTTTACATTTGCACAATGATGTATTAATTGTATTCACTGAGCACAGAGGTATTAAATATTTTGATCCCAATTGGGAGATCAATCATTCATCTGGTTGGCCTGTCAATCAACATCAGGGGTCAAGTCCTGGGGAAAAAAGTGTGGGAACTCCCACTCAAGATCCACTCCCCCCACCAAAAAAAAAATGATACGCTCATATGCATAATTACCAAACCGCATGTTTTTTTTTTTTTGATCCACTGTTACTTAGTAATCCTTTATGTTACTGGCCGCTTCCTGTATATGGATTCATCAGTGTGTGGGTATTCCGTCACTTCCTTGATGCTGCAATGTCTCCTGGGAGCTTTTGTCATTGTTCCTAGGAGACATTGCGGAGGTCTGCCGCAAGTTATCGCGGGATTTAGAAAGAACTTGCTCAGCTGCTCTAGTCCTGCAAAGGGAACCAAGTTCCTGCTGTGAAAAAAGTGCAGGAACTCCCTTCCCACGCGTTCAGGCAGGACTTGAGCCCTGATCAACATAAAGAATGCCCTAAAATAAATCTATAGCCATTTAAAAGTGTTTTAGATATATTATTCTGATGGATTGGGTTTAAACCGTCCAAAACAGATAACTAGAAAACTGCAACTAGTTGGGAAATCTAAAGACAATATCAATATGGCTCAGCAAAGAAGCAAAAAATTTGAAAGTCACATTAGAAACCACCTTTTGGTATGATTTACAGTAACAAATGAAAATAGTAGGAACACATCTGTCCATCCCTGCACATTGTGTTGATGCAAGGTCGTTGACGCATTCATGTGTTATCATATGTTAGGCCACGTACACGCGATCAGTCAAAACCAATGAAAACGGACTGAAGGTGCATTTCATCGGTCCAAACCGGATTGTGTGTGGGCCCCATCGGTCAGTTGGGGGGGATAGTAACACACTTCCTATCCCCCCATTGTGGAGCACGGTTTGAAGGGAATTTACCTCATTTTTGTTGACAAGCCTATTCAGTATGCCGTTTGTGAGTAGTTTTCAATATTACTACTATTTAATAAAGTGTCGAGTGGTAATACACTAGGCTGGTGCGCCTTTTCTTTCTTTTTCTGTGTTTTGCCAGGACTTCCCCATCCACGAAGGGCAGCAAGGCCACTGTTATTACCATTCTTGACAACTGTATGACTTTCTATGAAGATCGTTTGATCAAGTATTCGACAATCCACCCGTGCGCAGGAGTTTGCTTGTTTTTGTCAAAAAAAAAGAGAACTTGCTTTAAAATTTCAACCGATGGATGCCTAACCGATAGGTCAAAAACGATCAATAGTATGCAAAAGCATTGGTTAAAAAGCCGCGCATGCTTAGAATCAAGTCGACGCATGCTTGGAAACATTGAACTTCATTTTTTTCAGCACATCGTTGTGTTTTATGTCACCGCGTTCTGATACGATCGTTTTTTTAACTGATGGTGTGTAGGCACATCAGACCATCAGTCAGCTTCATCGGTTAACCAATGAAAACGGTCCTTTGGACCGTTCTCATCAGGACTGATCGTGTGTACGTGGCCTTACAGTAATCATATGTTTTAGTAGGAAAAAAAGTTACGCTACTGATAAAAATAATAATGAATCAGCCAGCAACAACAATATGATATATTGCACTAATATAGAAAAACAAAAAAAATGCAGCACTAGTGAAAATAGAACATTCCGGATACCAAAATATAAGTAATGGATATATACCCAAAGTGTTGATCAAAAAACTGAAAAGTGACAAGATGCAAAGGCAATGGTAAGATGCCCTTTGCAATGTATTGAAAAGAATAATAAATAATGTATGTGACCTTGGTAAACCAAACAAGTGATCAAAACAAGTGATAAAAGTCAGTGGCAATGACACCAATAAAGTGTGTTACACATATGGAAAATAAGTTCTTGATGAGATCAGGAGATGAGTTCCCTTGGGTGGAGCAGCGAAGAGTGGAAAACCTCTACTAGGCAGCTGTGGTAGGCTTGCTATGTGCACTGTGTATCACCTGTGGAACTTGTACTAGTATAAAATCCAACATTTCAGAAGAGGGTAAGAAATGTATACTCTTACCATGAGTAGAGGACACCCAAGTCAGCGACGGTGTGTTAATCACACTCCTGGGCTTGGCCTCCAAGGACTAATGTTGGAAGGGGATCACTGGATGCCGCAGTGAAAGGCCGTCACAATCCAAGGCTGTTAATCCCAGGTGTGAAATACAGGATCTCAGCAGCCCAGAACATGTGGTGTCCAAAATAAATATTGTACATGGAAAAAAGTAAAAAAGCTCCACATAGTGTGGGTGAATCTGGGATAAAAGATATAAAAAGGCCTTTATTGGCTTAAAATCAAAAAATCTAAAATATGTATCTACATACAAGCAGCTGGGAGATGCATGTACAATGGTGATCACTAAATAAGAAGAAAGCGTGGTGTAGGGAGCGGGGCAGGCTATATGGCCGACATGTTTCGAGTAAGAACTCTTCAACTGGGCCATAACCTGCTGTCCTGCACTACGCCAATATATAGTGTTCAAACGTATTTAGTAGGTTTTAGCACTAAACACGTTTGAACACGATACAGTATATTGGCGTGCTGCAGGACAGCATCTCCCAGCTGCTTGTATGTAGATACATATTTTTGATTTTTTGATTTTATTCCAATAAAGGCTTATACTCTTTTTCCCGGATTCACCTACAATGGGCCAGATTCAGGTAGATGGGAGCATCTTTGCTCTGGAGTAACGCTTCTCATTTACGTTACTCTGACGACCCTTTCAGCGCAAGTACTGTTATTCACATAGCAGTTGCGCGTAAACTTGCGCCAGAGTAACGATAATGCGCTGGCGTAACCCGACGCAAGTGGAAGTGGGTGTGATCATATGTAAATGATGGGCGGAGCCCAGCGCAGAGGCTTACGTTCAGCGCATCATCCACGGAGCATGCGCAGTGAGTGCGGCTCCACTCGCACCCTTGTGCGCATGCTCACAACTTCCGTCGGCACCACTTCCCGGGAAACGTCAGCGCAATGCCTTCCGTTGGGCGCTTAAAAGCCCAGGCGGAAACGCCATTCCGGCGCAAAAGTATATCCGTTTCCCCCCACCCCAGGGAAGATACTTTTGTGCTGTGATGGCTGCTCCCGCTACCCCCAGAGAGAGGAGGAACCTCAACTTTAATTCACAGGAGGTGTCTGTGATCATATCCACGATGGAGACTTTTAATCATTTTCTCCATGGGAAAAAAAGCCGTAAGACCAGCCGGGAGAGGAAGCAGGGCATCCTGGACACCATTGCTGGCCGGGTCAATATTTTGGGGTACTCCACCCGGACTGCTTCTGACATTCAAAAAAAAATAAATGATCTGCGGCGCAAGGTCAGGGGCAAGGTGGCCACCATCAGGAGGCATGAGAGGGGCACAGGTGGTGGTCCCCCATGCCCAGGAGGGGCACAGGAGGTGGTCTCTCGCTGCCTGGAGAGGGAGCAGATGGAGGAGGTCCCTGGCTATGACTCCATGGAGGAAGGCTCCAGGACAGGTAAGTGTTTTTTATCCCCTATTTGATGTGTTGCATTTGGGGGGGGGGTACATGTGCCAAGTGTGTGGGACCACCAACATGTGTCTGCTTTGTGTCATCCACAGATGACGGAGCTGGGCCATCATCTGTCAGCGTCCAGTCCACCCCATCCCCCCAACGCCATCGTGTGCCCGAGCCCCTGGGTGGTGAAGACACCGAGGTGGAGGAGGAGAGTGCCCACACCACACCTGCCGAGGTGGTTGTGGAGAATCCTGCTGTGGCAGAGCAGGACTTTTCTTTAGTTTTGGAGGTCTCCTCCCCTTCTCCTGGGCCGTCTGTCATCCCCTCCCCCATCCTTGGAAGCCCCTCAAGGGCGACTCCATCCCCCCGGGGACAACCATCTTCTGGCCCCAGGAAGGCGACCCAGAAGACCAGGGGGGTTTCGGATGTTGTCCAGGGCCAGTTGGCGAGGGATCACGCCAGACAGACCCAACAAATGGGGCAACTAGAAAGTGGCTGACAGCCTGGGCTCCGTTGCCCAGATAAGCAACGCAGTGCAGGATGTCAGCTGCAACTGCGCTGCAGTGGTGACCAGTTTGGGGGAGGTGCAGGGGGATATTAGGCACCTCACTGCAGCCGTCCAGGCCAACACTGCTGCCATCCATGGAAACAGTGCTGCCATCCGGGACCAGGGGAGGCTGAGTCGGCGGGCCCAACACTACCAAGTGACCCGGCAGCTCAGGATGCAGGCCCAGCAGCTGAGGATGCAGGGCCAGACAAACAATTTGCTCGGCCGGATAGCCATGGCCTTGGAGGGCATGCAGGCCACACCTGCCAGGAGTGGCCCACCCGGGGATCAGCCACCTCCAGATGCCCCCCCACCCCCACCCACTCCATCCAGGCAGCTGAGGAGCCAGAGAGGTTCGGCAAGAAGGAGCCCCCGGCATCCCCGATGATTTTTTTATTTTTTGTTCTGATTTATACTCAGGTTATGAGATTTTTATTTTTTGTTCTGATTTATACTCAGGTTATGAGATTTTTATTTTTTGTTCTGATTTATACTCAGGTTATGAGATTTTTATTTTTTGTTCTGATTTATACTCAGGTTATGAGATTTTTATTTGTTGTTCTGATTTATACTCAGGTTATGAGATTTTTATTTTTTGTTCTGATTTATACTCAGGTTATGAGATTTTTATTTTTGATACTGCACACGTTGCAGTGTGAATGGTGTGTGAATGTGAGGGGGTGGCACTCCTGACAGTAAGGGGTGTCACCCTCGGCCGTGGTGGTGAAGTTAACCCCACGGCTGTATGAATGACGTGTGAAAGGTGTATGAATGGACAGTGACATCATTGGGGTCTTGACGCTGGCGTTGCTGCTCCCAAGTCCTACATGCTGGACTTGGGCTAATCCAATGCGATGTGGATGTGGTGTGTGTGATCTAGGGACATCAGTGGTGTGCATGCGTGCATTGTCTGTGTGATTAATGTTTTGCTTTATTGTCCAAAGATGCCTACGGCGAGGACCCTCCTGACTGCTCTACCATCAGCAGACTGGGTCTCCTCTGGCAGGTGGGGACTGTGTGGGTCGGGGGTCAGGTCATCACGTATGTCAATCTGCAGGCCTTTTCTCATAGCAAAGTTGTGCAGAATGCAACATGCACCGATGATCTGACACACAAAGGTAGGGGAATACAATAGGGTCCCCCCAGACTTATCCAGGCAGCGGAAACGGGACTTCAGGAGCCCGAATGTTTGCTCCACCACTGCACGGGTTTTGATGTGTGCTTCATTGTATTTTCTCTCTCCTCTGGTTTGGGGGTTCTGGAAAGGAGTCATTAGATGGGGTCCCAGTGCATATGCAGAGTCACCTGGAAGGGAAAAGACAGGAGGATGTTAGTCATGCATGTGCCACTTCTGTTGTGCATCACGGGAGGGGATAGTCATGCCTGCCACCCATGTCACTCACCAACCAGCCAGCTGTCCCCATACATGTTCTGTTCGAATTCTGCTGGGATGGGACTCTGATTGTATATGAAGCTGTCATGGCTGGACCCGGGGTGTTTGGCACGGACGTGCCATATGAGGCGTTGGGCATCAGCTATCACCTGTACGTTGATGGAGTGCCAATGCTTCCGATTGCGGTATATGTGCTCTGTGGCACTGGGGGGCTGGAGTGCCACATGTGTGCAATCAATGGCCCCCACAGTGCGTGGGAATCTGGCAATGTTGTAGAAATCTGTCATAGCCTTCAGCCGCAGGTCCTCAGTGGTTGGTCTGATGAACTGGTTGGACATGCATCTGAGGATTGCAGGGACAACCTGGTGCACACATCAGCTCACGGAGGACTGTGACATCCCAGCCACCACTCCACTTGTACGCTGGAATGATCCACTTGCAAGGAAATGAAGTGTTGCCAGGACCTTCACCAGTGGCTGCACTGCTTGTGAGCGGTGTGTCTTGCTGGTGATGTCATCCTGCAGGGTTGTGGTTAGTTCAAGTATTGCATCAGGGCTGAATCTGAAGAGGCGATACACCTCCTCATCACCCATGCCAAAGAGGCTCATACGCGTGCGGTATATCCTCTCACGTGCCCGCCTCCTTCGTTCCGGGGGACCCATCAGTAGTTCTAGGACCACAATTGCCCCTGGCATGTTGGCACACAGAGGTGTTGTCCTTGCAAGTGTGGATGTTCAGCTTGCTAGTTTCGTCGGTAACGCTGCTGTAGCTGCTCTCCTGCTGACCTGTGATCGTCTGGAGTAAAGATAAAGCAGCCTTTTGTAGAAATAACTTTGCGCCGGACGGACGAGATACGCGCGGCGCATGTAGCCAGCGTATGGTGCTAATCCGTTCGCGAATTGGGAAATCTCCCTCATTTGCATATTTGCAGGGGAAATCAATAGGCGCGACTGATGCGCCAAACGAAATTATGCGCTGACGGGACTCTGGCGCCGGAAAGTTAAGCCGATCGGAAATGGCCCGTTTTCGGGCGTATCTAGTTTGGTGGGTACGGCCACATAGAAACGACGGCGCATCTTCACAGTTACGCGGCGCATATCGAAATACTCCAGCGCAAGTCTTGCTGAATCTGGCCCAATATGTGGAACTTTTTTGCTTTTTTCCATGTAAAAAATCATATGTTTTAGTATTAATTCTGAAAGGGCTGCCAACACACAGAAATGGACCAAAAAACTAACATGCAGTAATATTTGCAATGCAAAGCACCACGGTGCACATTAGTGGTACGATGCAACATATGTGCATCAGAGCTGCATTGCTTTAGTGCTTGGTGTACTATTTAAAATTAATAGCACCGCAACTATATTTTTAGCCCTAACACAAAGATACACACATGTATTCAGCTGAAACAAGTAACTGCAATAAGTAGGAGCAACAGAGAAATGTAGGGCACAAGATAAAGATGAAAGAAATATTCACAGTAAATAGAAGCTGTGATTTACAAAGGCTTTGTGATGCTGATATGTAAAATGGCAGAATAGAGAAAAAACATCAATGAAAGGGAAGACTCATTTAATCAAACACTAATTTAGTAATCAGTAGAATAAAGGTACTCTTGGAAGCTTGGAAATGTGGAAGTGTAACAAAGAGCAGCAAAAAAAAATAACAGGCATCCAGGTGTCATTTTCAGGCTGTCTAAATGTTTTCTACTCTACTCGGTGCTGCTTTTAGTGGCCTTTCTTCTTTGATTTTCTTATGTTGTTGTGGTGGCTATCATAACAAAATGTCCTTACTGAAATCTACCCAGGTGTAAAATACAAGTTTCAAAGGAAAGTTATACTTAAGTAGGTAAAATCGAGAAATCAAAATACTTTTATTCAAATAATAAATCAATTCAAATTGTATCTGATTATTAAGAGCTAAAGATATAGAGCTATTTGCAAATTACTATGTGTAAGGCAGCTAATAAACAATCATCTATGCGAATGAATTGGCTTTAGACAAAAACTGGTCTATAAGGTTCTAACAGGTGTTAGCAGACCTGGATGTACTCCTAGATGTACCAACCACCCTTTAGAAGAATTCTTGACCAATGACCATCTAGCTGGAAATATGCTGCTGTAAGCCTGTCCATCTCTACTTTTTTTTCTAGTTTATAATTTACTTAATGAACCCCAACAAAGCTTTAGGAAGATCCACCAGACTTAAAAGTGATTTTATTGATGCACTGATTTATTGGTGCTTGTAAAAAAAAAAAAATATTCTTTCTTATATTGTCTGGGCGTATACACAACTATCCTCCACATCTACATGCCAAGTCCAAGTGTACCTTAACCACACTCTTTGGTCAAGTCTAGTGTCAGTGCTGTAAGAACCATGGCGAACTGTCTATTATATGATAGGATAAAAGATGGCTTGGGTTGTTTTAAAAAAAGCAAACCATTGTCTAATGTAGAGTGAACAACTCAGATCAAATAGGGCCATAATGGAAGATCAGCGATGTTGGGAATCCATAAGACATGGGTATATTCAAAATATGGATGACTGACGATGATATAGTACTATGAGAAATGGTAGTATAAACTGCTGTCATGATATTTCATTTGACTTTTAGTTAAAGGGTTTGTTAACCCACATAATGATATATCCCTTCGTTTGTGTGTTGTATATAAAAAAAGCCATCTATACCTTATCTGTGAGCACTGATCAGCGGTCACGTGACACGCCTGCATCTCTCCTTTCCTTATCTGACAGATGCAGTGGGCGGGGCAGAGATTCCTCCGCTGACATCAGTTTGGAGGAGGGGAGGAGGGCAAAGAGATCAGGTTATCTCGACCCTGTCTGAGTTTGGATGGCTCCTGAACTTAGAGAAATGCCACCTGGAACCAACTCAACGTTTGATATACTTAGGGGCTCAGTTTGATACAGTGAAGAAAACCATCTCTCTTCCGTTAGAAAAGATTCCTGTGATTCAGGAGAGGGTCTCTCGGCTCTGGATACTCATCACCTAAAAGCATCTCAGTGCCTAAGAATCATCTGCACGATGGTCTCCACGACCCCCATGGTGAAATGGGCACTGTGGAGGTTACGCCTCTTCCAGTCCAGCTTCCTCAAGCAGTGGAAGTCAGGGAACAAGAATCAGCGGATTTGCATATCAACATCAATGAGAAACAGCCTCTTTTGGTGGCTCCAGCAGAAGAACCTGCAAAATTGCCATTCCATCGCCCCCGTCTCCTGGGTCACAGTGACGACCGATGCCATTGGCTCCGGCTGGGGGGCCCTCTGCGGCGCGAACATAGCGCAGGGCAAATGGGATGCTCGCCTCCGCAATCCGGGGTCGAACGTCTTGGAGCTTCGGGCGGCCTGGTGTGCCCTTCAGTCCTTCTTCTGGCTCCTGAAAGGGGAATCAGTGCTGTTGAATATGGACAACACCACGGCGGTGTCCTATGTGAAGAGACAAGGGGGGACACGGAGTTCAACACTTCTGAAGGAAGTCAAACCCATCATGAGGTGGACCCAGAAGAACCTGGTCAACTTGTCAGCAGTCTTCATCCCTGTAGTACAGAACTCCCAGGCGGACTTCCTCTCACGCACTCAGTTAGACAACAACGAGTGGTCCCTCCACGAACAGACATTCAGATGGATCCTGTCCCTGGGAGTCAATCCCCAAGTGGATCTTTTTGCTTCCCTCTACAACTTCAAGGTGGAGAAGTTCTATACGAGGGGCCGCTGCATGCAAGCGATCGGGACGGATGCCTTGACGGATCAGTGGAGGTTCAAGAGGGCGTATGCCTTTCCCCCGAATCCAATAATCCTCAAATACTTGCGGAGACTTCAAGCAGAGGCACTCAAAGTAACGCTAGTGGCTCCCTACTGGCCGAACAGGCCATGGTTTCCTCTCCTGGTTAAGCTGAGCTATCGAGACCCAGTACCTCTACCTGTCAGACCAGATCTTCTCTCTCAGGGGTCACTCCTACATCCTTGTGCGGCTCTGATGAGACTGATGGTTTGGTTCTTGAGAGGGAGAGGCTGGAATCCCTTGGTTGAGCCTCTAGAGTGATCTCCACGCTGATGACCTCGAGAAGAGCAAGTACAAACAAAGTTTATGGAAGAATCTGGGCCAAGTTTGTAGAGTTCTCCTCTGCTTTGGGCAGGTCCTACAGCAATCCAGAAATACAAGACATCCTCATCTTCCTTCAAACGGGGTTAGACCTTCCCCTGTCCGTCAGCTCTCTGAGGGTTCAAATCTCAGCCCTGTCAGCCTTCTCTGGTATCTCGTGGGCAGTACACCCACTAGTTAGGCAATTTTTCCGAGGAGCATCAAGATTAAAGCCTCAAAGGAAGCCAAGATTCCCCAAGTGGGATCTTCCCTTGGTTCTTGATTTTCTGAATGGACTCCGTACAGGGGGGCCTTCCCCGTCCACCATAAAGGACTGTTCAGCTAAAGTGGCATTCTTAGTCGCAAATACCTCGGCCAAGAGGGTCTCTGAGATCGGGTCTCTTGGTCACAAAGAACCTTTCCTGACGTTCTTTCAGGATCGGGTAGTCCTGATACCCATGTTGGGTTCAAATTCAAAGGTATCTTCAGTATTCCACGAGAATCAGGAAATTGTTCTTCCTACCTTTTAAGTCTCCAGAGTCCAACGAAATTCACTCCCTGGACATAGGCAAGATTCTTACTGAGTATCTTCAAGTTACATCTCCCTTTAGACGCTCCGATCATCTATTTATCCTGCACTCAGGCAGTAACAATGGAAAAAAGGCCTCAACCAGGACAATCCCATCTTGGATCGTCCAGACAATCCAGCAGGCTTATAGGGCTAAGGGCTTGGCTCCCCCACAGGCGGTGATGGCACACTCCACCAGAGGGATGGCAGCTTCCTGGGCAGTGGTTCGTTATGTGGCTCCGAATGTCATCTGTAAAGCGGACTCTTGGTCATCCATAAATACGTTTATGTCTCATTACTGTATTGAGCCTGCATCTTTTTTCTCTGTGAATTTTGGTTTGAGAATCCTGTCGGTTGACGGGACAAATTAAAACTATTTTTTGTTCAGCATACCCACCTGTGTGGTCTGGCTAGTTATTTCCCACATGTAGGCTGCCATGGAGTCTGTCAGGAAAAAGGAAAATGTATTATCAGATACTTACCGTAATTTTCATTTCCTGATGGACTCCATGGCACGGAGTTCCCACCCCAAATAGAGAGTAGTTGGCTAGTTAGGGAACACAGTACTGGGAGGTGAGCTGACTTTTATGGGTATGGGGTCCTATAGCATTGAAGAGGAGGCGGGATTAACCCACACGTAGGCTGCCATGGAGTCCATCAGGAAAGGAAAATTACGGTAAGTATCTGATAATAAATTTTCCTTTTTTTATACAACACACACACAGGGGGACATATTATAAGACAGAGTTGATTATATAAAGAAAATAAGGTTATTACAGCAGCAGCGTGGGGCAGAGCCTGACACAGGAGCCGACAGGCTGGGAGGGAGGGGGGAGAAGGAGACAAGAGCAGAGAGGAGAGACAGCAGGGCTGTGGATGACAGAGTCATGCAAACTGACCACAGTGTCAGGGCTCAGCAGCCATGACTACCGTGGTCAGTTTACAGAGGGGAGGGGAGAAGCTGGCAGGATCAAACTGTTTTTTTTTGGTGTTACAGGAATCCAAATGTTTTTTGGGGGTTAACATACGCTTTTGGCTTCATGCACACTGAATGTTTTTTGACATTTTTATAGTAGCTGTTCTTGGCTGTAGACGTTTTTGCTACAATTAATAAACTCTCCATTATGTTATCCTATGTGTCCATGCACATAAGGCTGTTATCAACAGTTTTGGGCAGTGGCGCTTTTGAGCATTAAAGAACCCCCAAATCTAGTGGGTTCTGAGAGATGTTTTTCAGCTGTAAAAACGCTCTAAAGCTCCATGCACACCGGATGATAAAATTATGTTATAAAAACGCCAGTAGCTTTGCAGTGAGCCTTTCAAAGTTTTTTTGCAATAACATTTATTAGCATTTTTTTTGCGTTTTTCCGCTTTAGCTTTTTTTTTTTCCTTTTTTTCAATAGATCAAAAACGTTAAAAGACACTGGTGAAACACATTTTTGAGTGTTTATTGATGTTTATCAGCATTTATGAGCATTAATCAGTGTTTTTTGTGGTCAGAAAAATTACTCCTGAACGCGATTTTAGGGCGTTCAGAAAACAGCCCATAAACTCCACTGCTGATAAACATCCAAAAACTTCCATGTGTGTGTGGACACATGCAGTATAATAGGATAACATGTGGAGTGGAGTTTATGAGCTTTTAAAAAAAACGCCCAAACTCCAAAAAACTTCCATTTATGAGCTCCAGTGTGCATGGAGCCTAACGCTGATAAAAACAACGCTCACCAGCGTCCAAAGTTTTTGATCCATTGAAAAAAAAAAACGGTAAAAATTACCAAGGAGGAAAAACGCTAAAAACTGATAAACACTAAAAAACGCTATTGCAAAAAAGTTGAAAAAGTTGAAAAATTCACTGCAAGGCCACTGCCGTTTTTATAACATTATTTTAACATCCAGTGTGCATGGAGCCTTAAAGACTTTGGGCCAGATTCAGGTACATCTGCGCATTATTGAACCGGCGTAGCGCACCGCCTTTACGTTAGACTTGCGCAATGTAGCTGCGCAATCACCCTATGCTCGTCGCTTTTACGCAGAAAATAGCGCCTGCGCAACATTATTTCAGAGGCGCAAGGCGGAGTAATACAAATTGGGAAGGACGTGGGCGTGTTACATTGAAATGAGCCGTGACCCCATGCAAATGAAGGGCCGGGCCGGCTCGTGCATGCGCGCTTGAAGCAGACCATGTCAGCACCTCTGTGCGCATGCTCACAACTCGGGAACGGCGCAATCAGTGAACTTGGAAATGGACTATGGCAAAATCATGAACTACGCAGACAGCATAAATAGACACACACAAACGCACTTCCATTGCAAAAGTACATCCCTTTGTTTCCCTTCCCATATAGCAAAGTGCTTTTGTTCCGTTGTTAGTTACGTTGTGATTTGTATTTGTCAGATTTGTGTACTGTGTGATCTAGTGTTTGTTAGAAGATATTTGAAAGTGATTTTTGATAAGTGTTTGTGAGATTTTTTGTTTGATATTTTTCTGTTTGTTTGTTTCCTTGCTTGATTGTTCCTGTTTGTTTTTGTGACTGCTTTTTGCTGTGTGTTTGTGAGAATTTTTGTTTGATATTTTTCTGTTTGTTTGTTTTCTTGCTTGATTGGTCGTGCTTGTTTTTGTGAGTGATTTTTGTTGACTGGGAGTGATTTTTGGTCAGAGTATGACAGAGGAAGAGGAAATAAATTTTTTCTTTGAGGGAGAAACAAATTCTTGCCCGGGCCATTTCCGATTATGGGCGTTTCCTCCATGGCCCGGACAGTGCCAACACCACCCCGGCCAGGAGGAGAGAGATTTTGGACATGATCACTGACCAGGTGAATTCAGCGGGGGAGGGGGAGACACGGAACCGGTCTGGGATTGAGAAAAAGATAAATGACCTCCGGCGTCTGGTCAAAAAGAAGCTGGCCAAAATGCTTGCCCATGCCAGGGCCACAGGAGGGGGCCCACCATGCCCTGTTAGGCTGACAGCGGAGGAGCGTGCGGTGGCCCAGACCTTTCATAGGCAAGAAGTGGAGGGCCTGCCCGGCTATGACTCAAGTCATGAAGGCGTGATGCCAGGTAAGGTTTTTTGGCCCTATCAGGTGTGTAGCATGTGTGGGGGAGGGGGTGAAAGGGAATATGTGGCAAGTGTGTGGATCCTCCAACCTGTGAATGTTTTGTGTCATCCACAGATGTGCAGGAGGGTGCTGGGCCATCTGGCCTGACCGCACCATCCCCAGGACAGCAGCCTAATGAGGCCCCCCCGAGAAGGCCGGAGTCCGCGGAGGAGGTTGAAGAGGAGGAGGAGGAGGTTGAGGAGGAGGAGTTTGAGGAGGAGGAGGAGTCCATGTCAGGCACTGGCCTATTGTTTTTGGATGACCCTTCCACTCTGGCTGGCAGCCCTCCCTAAGGGGGAGCCCCCCCTCCTCCCCCAACATGGCTCCCCTCCCAAGGGGCTCCCCTTCTCCCCGGCCACAAGCATCAGCTGGAGGCAGGAAGGCGACCCAGAAGACCAGGGGGAGACAGGGGGAGAGCCTGTCCTCCATCAAGGATACGCTTGGGAACCTGGACTGCCACTCCCGGGCTTTCAGAAACTGCCTTAACGACCTGCAGACTACATCAGCAGGCGTTGGGCAGGATGTGAGGGCCCTTACCCAGGCTATCCAGGCCAACACGGCAACACTAGGTGCTGCCCTGGACAGAATAGCCGTGGCCTTGGAGGGCAGGCCACCAGGTGGGCAGAGACCAGGGGCTGCTCCTCCTTCCCCGGTTTACCCCCTCCCCCATGAGTCTCCCCAGAGGAGCCGGGGGCGTGGCCGGGGGCGCCCCTTTTTTTTGGGCCTTTTTATTTTTTGCTGGAAATTTTTTGATTTTGCTGGTAAGTTTTTATTTTTTTGTGTTGTGAATGCTGTTTGAATGTGGGGGTGACATTCCTGCCGGAAAAGGGGTGTCACCCTCAATTTTGGTGGAGAAGGGTTCCCCAGGTCCGTGTGAATGGTGTATGAATGTACAGTGACATAATTGGAGCCTTGGCGTGGCGTTGCTGCTCACAAGTCCTGCATGGTGGACTGGTGCCAATCCAATTTGATGAGGATGTGGGGTGTGTGTGCTAGGGACCACAGTGGTGTGCGTGCATGCTTTCTTATTGTGCCATGATTAATGTGTGTGTTTAACTTGCAAAGATGCCCAATGTGAGCTGTCTCCTGGCTGCTCTTCCCTCAGAAGACTGGGTATCCTCGGTTAGGGGGGGATTGTCTGGTTCAGGGGTCAGGTCATCACGTAGGTCAATCTGCAGGCCCTTTCTCACTGCGAAGTTGTGCAGCAGGCAACAGGCACCGATGATATGGCACACAAAGTTTGGGGAATACAACAGGGTCCCCCCAGACTTATCCAGGCATCGGAAACGTGACTTCAGGAGGCCAAAGGTGCGCTCCACCACTGCACGTGTTTGGGCGTGGGCTTGATTGTATCTTTCCTCTCCTGGGGTTTGGGGGTTCCGGATAGGAGTCATGAGATGAGGTCCCAGTGGATATGCAGAGTCACCTGTAAGGGAGAAGACAGGAGGATGTTAGTCATGCATGTGCCCCTTGTGATGTGTGCATCATGGGGGGGGGGGGCAGTCATGCCTGCCACCCATGTCACTCACCAACCAGCCAGGTGTCCCCATACACATTCTGATCGAATTCCATTCGGATGGGGCTCTGATTGTATATGTAGCTGTCATGGCTGGACCCTGGGTGTTTGGCACGGATGTGCCATATGAGGCCTTGGGCATCGACTATCACCTGTACGTTGATGGAATGCCAGTGCTTCCGATTGCGGTATATGTACTCTGTCTCCTGGGGGGGCTGGAGTGCCACATGTGTGCAATCAATGGCCCCCACGGTGTGTGGGAATCTGGCAATTCTGTAGAAATCTGTCATTGCCTTCAGTCGCAGCTCCTCAGTGGTGGGTTTGATGATTTGGTTGGCCATGCGTCTGAGGATTGCATGGACAACCTGGTGCACACATCTGCTCATGGAGGATTGTGACATACCAGCCACCACTCCACTTATTCTTTGAAAAGAGCCACTGGCAAGGAAATGGAGTGTTGCCATGACCTTGAACAGTGGCTGCACTGCATGTGAGCGTTGTGTTGGGCTGGTGATGTCCTCCTGCAAGGTTGTTGTAATTCCAGGATGGCATGAGGGCTGAATCTGAAGATGCGATACACCTCACAATCACTCATGCCAAACAGGTCTATGCGTGTGCGGTATATCCTCTCCCGTGCCATCCTCCGTGCCCTTCTCCTTCTTTGCTCATCTAAAGTCAGTAGTATAGCTATGAGCATGGATGCCCCTGGCATGTTGGCATACAGATTGTTGTGCAACACGTGTGACTGCTCAGCTCCTCACTAACAGTGTTGCTTTATCTGACATGTAGACGATTTTTCTCTTTTTAGACCAGCTTTTATATGGTCTAATTTTAGACAGGACATTTTGCTGTTGCGCACACTGCGTAGCCTGCGCTGCCCCAACTTTCTTTTGTGGATCCCCGTAAGTCCCTCATTAGCATATTTGACTAGCAAATCAATGGTCTGTCTAGCGCAGTTTTGCGCGGACGGATGCGCCTGTCTAACAAAATTACGCTGGACAAAAAAAAAGTAGATTTCTTGCGTATCTCTTTTTGGGGATGCAGTGCATCGAAACGCAGGCGCACATTTAGACTTACGCTGCGCATCTCCTGTTACGCAGGCGTAATCGCTCTGTGAATCTGGCCCTTTTTGTTTTCCAAAATAGCTTCCTTTACCTTAGTGCAGTCCTCCTTCACTTACCTCATCCTTTTGCTTTTAAATGTCCTTATTTCTTTTGAGAAATCCTCACTTCCTGTTCTTCTGTCTGTAACTCCACACAGTAATGCAAGGCTTTCTCCCTGGTGTGGAGTGTCATGCTCGTCCTCTCCATTGGACTACAGGAGAGTCAGGACGCTCTCTACATTGCAGATAGAGAAAGGAGTTGTGTGTTAGTCAGCGTCCTGAGGGGTCAAGCACGACACTACACACCAGGGAGAAAGCCTTGCAATACTGTGTGGAGTTACAGACAGAAGAACAGGAAGTGAGGATTTTTCAGAAGAAATAAGGACATTTAAAAGCAAAATGGAAGGATGAGGTAAGTAAAGGAGGACTGCACTAAGGTAAAGGAAGCTATTTAGGGGAAAAAAATGTACCTTTACAACCCCTTTAAACTTATTTTCCCAACTTTCTGAAATGGTAATAAGAACACAATTTTTCACAAATTACATTGTCCATTGTAACATGTTGGACATTGTGGATAAGCAAAGTTTAAACAAAAATGTCAATATTGTTTTTTATGTTGCCGTCAGTCTCCATCCAGCCACTGTATGTATATATAGATACATAAAAAAGTCCTGTTTAGTGCTATTAGTGCACCTCATCTCCCACACATCCCATTAGCAGGCCTTATTAACCTAACGAAGACAAAAAGAAAAGATGCCCTTTTTAATATAGAATTCAAGATAATTACTGAGCTCACCCGCCTATTTAGGGACCCTGAATAGACTCTGAATAATGTTTCTTTTAGTGAGGTTGCAGACAATGGTCTAGCAGACTGCTTTGAGCTGTGCCAATCCCATTAGGGAAATAATAGCATGCATTTCAATGTATGTGCTTGTATTTCCATGTTTACAAATGAATGTATTCATGGGTGCAAATACTGGAAACCCTGTGCATGCATGTTCACAGTCAGCCTCTGCTTCCTGTTACTTCTATCACCCTTTAATGCTTCTTTCCAATCAGAGAATAAATAAATGTTCATGTTGCAAGGTTAAAGATTTAACAATTTTGGCTACAATAAGAATAATGTTTCTAAGCTATTTAAGAAAACAGCGTACAGTATAACATTTCAGTGCATGTAAAAATTGATATTTCAGATAGGGGCGGCATTGTTAAACTACCGTGTTTCCCCGAAAATAAACACACTCCTAAAATAAGCCGTAGCCGGATTTCCAAGCATTTCCGAAATATAAGCCATACCCCCGAAAATAAGACGTAGTGATGGGCGTGACTATGCGTAGCGGCAAACAAGACGTGATAGACGTATGTACCATAGTGTACTAGTGCGGAGCTGTAAAGAAGTCGTGCAGCCCTTCTTATCTGCTCCATCGGACAGCCGCTACGGTATCTCTAGGTGACCGGAGAGGTGTTGGCAGCCCTATCAATAAGGTCGGCTCGCCCTAGTAGGTCCCGTTGAAAGTGAAAGTAAAAAGTCTCCTCAGTGAAGTGAGGAGCAGGACGCTCTGTCCTCAAGGGAAGAGTAAAGTTGCTCCCCAGCACTGACCAGCAACAGTCTCCCACCCCACACAAACACCAGGGGATAGGGGAAAAGCTTCAGCAAAAAGAAGACGACTTAACTGTATTTGAATAAATGTAGATTGTTGTACCATACTTGCCGGTAATAAAAATAAGACATCCCCTGAAAATAAGTGGATAAAAGTAGTGTAGCGCTAAGTATAAACATATATAAAATAAAGTACAATACGTCCATATGTTGTATAAAATATAAGTGGATAGTGAGTGAAGTCAATATACACCGGATAGAAAAAAGTGTCCAAACATAAACAATGTAACCAACATAAACAATGTAACCAATGTCCAGTATTAATGGACAAAAAGTAATACTGGACATTGGTTACATTGTTTATGTTGGTTACATTGTTTATGTTTGGACACTTTTTTCTATCCGGTGTATATTGACTTCACTCACTATCCACTTATATTTTATACAACATATGGACGTATTGTACTTTATTTTATATATGTTTATACTTAGCACTACACTATTTTTATCCACTGTATTTCTTTGCTTATTGTTTTCTATTAGCCGTGTTTAGCAGCTTACCACATACCATCCTAGCAGCGCGGTATTTACCCAACCTATCCATCCCCTGAAAATAAGCCATAGTGTGTTTTCTGGAGGAAAAATAAATATAAGACAGTGTCTTATTTTCGGGGAAACACGGTAGCTGCTAGCTTCTTTTATCCCTTGGTGACTCAGGTACGTCCGTCTTTTGTGGCATGCTAGTCTCATGTCCAAAGTGAAGAGGTTACTCACAATACAAAAATTTCATACGACAGAGTGCAAGTGACGTAATGTGTTGAATAGTTTAGTATGTATTCTTTAGTTTCTGAGCATGCGTAGTCTTGCTGTTCGAATTTTTTTTTTGTGTATGAAAACCGTACTAATGAAACAGGAATCGAACATTGAGTTTACATCTGACAAAAATGTTATAGTCGGCCATCCAGGTTTTGTCTAAGGAAAAAGCGAAATCGGCTGTCAAAAGCACCGTACTAACGATCTAAAAATTGGCAGACAGCTCGTCTTACGAATTTTTGCATCCTATTTCAGGATCTGTGACTGGCCGGAGCTGCGTGACATTACCCCCCCCCCCCCCAGTAAACACAGAGCTCCACGTCCTGTCAGGGAGAGAGGAGACCGATCTGTGTCCCTTGTACATAGGGACACAGCATCGGTCACCTCCCCCAGTTACCCCCTTCCCCCCACACAGTTAGAACACACCCAGGATACACATTTAACCCCTTCCTCACCCCCTAGTGTTAACCCCTTCACTGCCAGGCACATTTATACAGTAATTGGTGCATATTTATATCATTGGTCGCTGTATAAATGTGAATGGCGCCAAAAATGTGTCAAAAGTGTCCGATGTGTCCGCCGTAATGTCGCAGTCCCAATAAAAATCGCAGATCACCGCCATTACTAGTAAAAAAATATATATAAAGCAGTCGCTTATTTACAAAAATACGTAGAAGAATACGTATCGGCCTTAACTGAAAAAAAAAATGTTTTTTTTTTTTTTAATTGGGATATTTATTATAGCAACAAGTAAAAAAAAAATATATATATATATTTAAATTGTCGCTCTTTTTTTGTTTATAACGCAAAAAACAAAAACCGCATGGGCTATCAAATACCACCAAAATAAAGCACTATTTGTGGAGAAAAAAGGACGCCAATTTTGTTTGGGAGCCACGTCGCACGACCGCGCAAATGTAGGTTAAAGTGACGCAGTGCCGGAAGCTGAAATTAGGCCTGGGCACGAAGAGGGTTTATGTGCCCAGTAAGCAAGTGGTTAAAGTGCTGATTATGACTATTTCACACTAGTTTACCCTTGTCAAAGTGCATCACCCATTCTATTTTGTTGACCAAAAGATAGTAATCATAGGGAAAGTAACTATCATTTGTGTACTCTACGTCGACCCAGTCGCTAAAAGTCCTCGGGAAGGCAGGAAGGTCTCATTTTGACATCTTCCCCTTGGATGCCTCTGTGCTAGCACTAAGTCAACAATACATCATTGTATTCGAGATTTGCAAGCAACCCCTTTCACTAGAAGTCCACAATACTAGAAGCAGAATTGCATTGTACCAGGGTAATACACCATAGAACTCTCATTATTGAGTGTCAGCACAGACAAGACCTCATCTGGATGATTTTGCCACTTATTTAATGCTTGATTTTATAAGTGTGACTGCCCATTCCTTAAAGTGTTATTAAAACCAGAACCTGCATTCACGATATCTGGTCTCCCACAGTACACAGAACATGGAAATGCAATTAAATAAAAACTGATAAATACCTTTTTTCATCAGTGGTATATAGCAGCATTGTGACTTCTATAAGTTCCTAGTAAACCTTGTAGGAGGAGTTTTCATTCTCCCCTGATCCTCTGTCTGGACAGTGGTGATTGGCCCTGTGCTGATCACATGTACCCTCCGAATAAAAAAACTATCTAGCACACCAAACTGAGCATGTGCAGTCTGTCCACTGGCTCTGTAAATATCAGGTTACCTTTTTTTAGACAGTGGATGAAGAGGAGGATCAGAGACAGGGTCAAATAGCCTTTATACATAATGCAAAGGATCAACCCCTTAGGTTCCACAGTGAGCATAACAAGCATGCTTTACTGCATATACAGACTGAATTTACTGTTGTGGGTAACACTTTATGCACTTCACCCCCGGAAGGATTTGCCCCCTTAATGACCAGGCCATCTTTTGCGATATGGCACTGCGTCGCTTTAACTGACAATTGCGTGGTCCTGTGGCGTTGTACATAAACATAATTGATGTCCTTTTTTTTACCACGAATAGAGCTTTCTTTCGGTGGCATTTGATCACCTCTGCTGTTTTTATTTTTTGCGCTATAAACAAAGACATAGAGACAATTTTGAAAAAAAAACATATTTTTTTACTTCTTGCTATAATAAATATCCCAATTTAGAAATAAAAAATCTTCATCAGTTTAGGCCAATATGTATTCTTCTACATATTTTTGGTAAAAAAAGCACAATAAGCGTATATTGGTTAGTTTGCACAAAAGTTATAGTGTCTACAAAATAAGGGATAGTTTTATGGCATTTTTATTTATTTTTTTACTAGTAATGGCGTGGACCTGCGTTTCCTTGCGGGACTGCGACATTTGGGCAGACAGATCAGACACTTTTGACACTTTTTTGGTACCATTGACATTTATACAGCGATCAGCGCTATAAAAATGCACTGATTACTGTGTAAATGTCACTGGCGGGGAAGGGGTAAACACTAGGGGGTGATCAAGGGGTTAAATGTGTTCTCTCATGAGTGTTTCTAACTGTGGGGGGGTAGAACTGACTGGCGAAGGAGACATATCGCTGTTCCTAATCACTAGGAACAGCTCATCTGTCTCTCCTGTCAGAAATGGGATTTGTGCGTTTACACACACAAATCCCTATTCTGGCTTTCGTGCCCGCCATCGCGCATCTGGCCCCTCCATTATCTCCATCCAGCTCCCAGCACCCCCCCCTCCCCTCTGCCCCCTCTACCCTCCTGATGCACTGAACAGGTACAGGTATGGCGATTTGCGGGAAGGAGCCACTTTGCCAACGTAAATGTGTGTGAGCTGGTTGGCAAGTGGTTAAGCCCCATACACATGAGCCAAATGCCAGGAGACATTGGCCAGTTCAATAATAAACAGCCGACATTGGGCCAGTGTGTATGTTGGTCTGTCTGACAGATGCTGGCCATTTGGCCGGCTTCTGTAAGAAAAGCATGCTGGAAAACCAGCAGCTGACCAACGCTCGATCAGCACTTTCAGCAAATGGCAGAGATCACTGATTACAGTGTTCTGGCGGTGGAGCCATCCACCTGTCAGAACACAACAGCTCAGCAGGGTAGATCGCAGGGTAGATTGCTGCACTAACTTTAGATCTTTACTACAGTGGCTCCGACCAAAGATGTCAGAGTGTAGTGTGTACCAAGCATTAGTCTCCCAAGCTTTTTTGGAAAATATCCACCAGGTAGTTAGCTTTGCAAAGATTCATATCTTGTTTTGATAACTAGGTAGTCACAAATCTCTTAGTTGTATTCTCCCTATTTAGTCTCATGACATCCCTTAGGCCGCGTACACACGTACGAGAACCTCGTCGGGCTAAACTCATCGTTCCGCCCGACGAGGTTCCCGATGAGCGGTCGGAAAGGCTCGTCGAGCCAAAGTCCTCATTGAACAACGAGGACGGGACGCTCATCGGAAGTGTACACACGACCAAGAACCTCGGCAGAATATGGATCCCAGCGAGCTTCTCGCTGGATTCTGCCGAGAAGCTCGGTCGTGTGTACGCCGCCTTAGTGTTCATTCACACCTGAGCGTTTTGTAGCCTGAAGCATGAATCTCCAAAACCCTAGAGGGGAAAAAATCCATTATTCTCAATGGAGATGGTTCACAACTCCACTCCAAAACGTCTGAAGCCAAACGCCTGAAGCTCAAACAATTTCTGGACCCTTTTTTGTCGCTTGAATCGGGCTGATTTTGGGCATTTTTGAGCGTTTGTATTCTCATAGAAACTAATGTAAACGCTCGATTCAAGCGTCTAGCGCGACAACAAGCGTTTCTAGGGGTGTTTTGTCGCTTTAATCTGTTCTGTGAAAAAGAATATTCACCCAGGAAGAAGATAAATAATCTAAAAACATAGCAACAAATGATGAAAGAGATGATAATTTTTCCTATTGGCTAAAATAAAAAACGTCGAAGTTCAAAAACGTCGGACAAAGCTGTATGCAAACACGTGAATACGTGCGACAAAACGCCACAAAAAAATACTAAAAACGCTACGCTCAGGTGTGAATGCAGCCTTAGGCCTCGTACACACAAGGGGATATGTCCGCTGAAAACGGTCCGATGGACCGTTTCAGCAGACATCTCCGCTCGTGTGTATGGGCTAGCGGACAGATTTGTCCACCCGACAGATTTCAAAGCAAGCTTTGAAATCTATCCGGTGGGAATCTGTCTGCCCGACATGTCTGCTGGTTAGTACACTTACCAGCAGACATGTCGTCCCGCACCGCCGCCGCGCCGCCGCCGAATGTATTCGGCGCATGCGCGGAAGTGTTTTACTTCCTGGTGCGGTGACGTAGCGGTGACGTGGCGGCGTCAACATCACCGCCGCGTCACCGCCGCGTCACCGCGCCGTCCGGCGGCGAGGAATTTGATCCGATGGTGTGTACACGCCATCGGATCAAACTCCCGATCGGACATATCCGATGGAAATGGTCCGCGGACCGTTTTCATCAGATAAGTCCGATGGTGTGTACAAGGCCTTAGAGATTTAGGCAGATTAGTCTATTTATATTCATACTCAAGTCTTTTATTCATGTGACTTTACAACTTGGATACCATACAGAGCTTGTAGCTGGCAGCTCTTCTGACAGGAAAATAAGAATCAGCCACTTGGCATACAAGCAGCCAGGATGAATAGGCTTCATAGCCACTTTAGCAGCAGATTCATTATAGTGGTGTCTCTGTATTTAATGTCTTCTGACACATGTTCTGCAGTTTTAAATTACTTCACTAACAAATTAATTGATTAAATGAAGGTGTGTAACAAAGGCCACTAGACCATGCTATCCTTAGCCTGGGTTCACATTGCCCGTGAATTTTGTGTTTCGCGCAACTTCCACTCGACTTTGAAGTCGGACCCAGTGTTGCCAACCAGGTTGAAATTTACTGACAAACCACCCAAAATTGACTGGCACAGCCAAGTTTTAATTGGCATTTCCAAAAGTTAAAAAACTACAGTTGTAAGTGCAAATTTCAGTATTTAGGCTACTAACAAGTACAATATGCAATTAGCACAATGATTTAAAGGGGTTGTAAAGACAAAAATATTTTCCTCTTAGATTAAAGTCTGACAGTAGCTGATAAAGTAAAAAGTAATGTTTTGCCGTATAACTAGTTTGATACCTGTTGAAATCGAGCTGTTTTATTCACCTCTGTCACTCCTGAATTGTTATTCTGACTGACTTCCTGGTTTGCGGTACACATTCATTCTTGCTACATCATGGCCTAATGGGAACTACAGTTCCCATTAGGCTTAGCCTCCATGCCTGTGAGGGTTAAGAGAGCATGTTCACGCAGGGCTGTAGTCATAGGGAGGAGGTGAGCACATTCTGCTTTCCACCATGCAGATGCTGGTGGAAAGCAAGAAGAGGAGAGACAGGAAATGGCATTTTCAAACCTGGATTACTGTATTTTGGAAGTCAAAAGGAAAAACGAGGTAAGTGATATTTAAATGCTCTAGCTTACAGCAATCAATTGATCTAATGAAAAACAAACCTTTAGTGTTCCTTTAAGATACATAATAATGCAAAAAACATATTTCTTATTTTATTTTCAATATGGTAAGTAGCTCAGGGACAGGACTCAGGAGGGTAAGAAATTAGATTGGGTCAGGCACACACATGAAACTGACTCTCACACTAACATTGACAGCAGTGTTCAGCAGCACAGTTCGCCGACACATGGCCCCTCCTGAGTCACAGCAACAGTCACTCTCCACCCCAGGTGATCCCTGCAGTCCTCTCCAGTCTAAACAGCACTGACAGTCCCACTCCCGGCATGCCTTGCTCCCGACCCACACACAAGGCTCTGGTCGCTCTGCTTGGCTCCCTTGCACCATGACATCACAGGAAATGCTCAGGCACCGCCTCCGCCAGAGCCGGCCAAACACACTATAGCAGGCATTCGGATGGTCTCGGCCGGCTCTGGTCCTAGCCAAGTGTCACAGCCATATTTTTTACTGGCAACCTTTTCCTTTTACTGGCATTTACTAACAGGAGAAAATTGCCTGTTTTTTACTGGCTGCCAGTAAAAATACTAACGGTTGGAAACACTGGTCGGACCCCAGAGTGACTTGGGCACAACTTGCATGAAAAGTAAGTGCAAGTCATATCAAAGTCGGACCAAAAGTGGAAGCGATTAGAACACACAGATTAGAACGCTTCCATTGCACAGAATGGGGTCCAACTTCTGATGGAATAAGTGCTCCAAATTTGAAACGATTGTCACATCAGTATAAACTGGGCCTTAATCAGCAGACACTTCATCTAGCAGATCTAGATCAATAAGATTTCCCTTTCCTATAAGGGTGGCAGCAACAATTGAGATGCAATTCAAGTCCAAGGCTTAAACTATCATGGCAGAAATGTAATGTTTTCTGCATTGACAGGTCTCAAAGAGTCACTAACCTCCAGGCTCTCTAAGTCCAGGCCTGGATTTGCCACAAGGCCACCAAGGCCAGGTCTCGGGGCGGCAGTGGTGCAGGGGCAGCACGGTGGGCGCCGCTTCTGCGGCGACTTCACGGCTTTCGCTGCCACCCCCCCCCCCGCATTTACATAGCCTCTGGGCGGTGGCGCCGGCACTTGCTGTTAAGCTTGTTAGGCCGCGGTGAAAGACAGGCGCGCGGCGCGCAATTACTTCCTGGAGAAGAAAAAAAAGGATCTGGCAGTGGCGGAGCCTAAAGCTCCGTCTACCCTCCTCTGCGCCGACTGCGTTGCCCAGGAGCAGGGGGACTCTGTGAGTGACTGTGACTTGTGCCTGATCGGCAGCTCTATGGTGCCAGTGTGGGCGGTGGGATCTCCCTGGGGCTTAGTACTCTCTCGAGTGTCAGTGTATACAGTGGAGAGAAGAGGGGAGGGGCCTCTGACCCGGCAGGTATCACTTTCACTCTGCATGTACACACTGTTGCTGATGTCCGGGTCAGAGGCACCTCCCCTCTCTGCTGTATACATTCAGAGAAGAACTACTAGTCCCAGGGAGACCCCCCTGCCTGTGGACACCATAGAGCTGCCGATCGCCGCCTCCCACCTCCACCTGCCAGGTACAGGGGAACCTCTGCAAGAGGGGAGTCAGCTGTTTGGGGACCCTGATGTAAGAGGGGGGCTTTCTGGTAGGACACTAATGTAAAGAAGGGGCCCTTTGGGGATACTGATGTAAGAGGGGGGCCTCTGGGGACAATACTGTAATAGGGGGGCTCTCTGGGGACAGTAATGTAAGAGGGAAGGCTCTCTGGGGACAGTAATGTAAGAGGGAAGGCTCTCTGGGGACCCTGGTTTAAGGGGGGGCTCTCTGGGGACCCTGGTGTAAGTGGAGGCTTTCTGGGGACCCTAATGTATGGGGAGACTCTCTGGGGACTCTAATTTAGGGGGAGGCTCTCTGGGGACCCTAAATGTAAGTAGGGAGGCTCTCTGTGGACCCTGATTTAAGAGGGGAGGCTCTCTGGGGACACTAATGTAAGAGAGGGAGGCTCTCTGGGGACCCTGATGTAAGGAGGGAGGCTCTCTTGGGACCCTGATGTAAGGAGGGATGCTCTCTGGGGACCCTGATGTACGGAGAGAGGCTTTCTGGGGACCCTGATATAAGGAGGGGCTCTCTGGGGACACTAATGTAAGGGGTGGTTCTCTGGAGACCCTGGCCCGGCCAGGTAGGCCATAGTGGTGGGGCCCTGAAGGTGGGTGCCGCACCTGGAACCAGGAACCCACGAAGATCCTGAAAAAATGCTGTCTGCCACAGATATACCCCTCCCCAGCATGCCCCGCGAGGAGAAACTCCTCCAATTGGCTGCTGAGGAAAAGCGGCTCTGCCTGGACCCCTCTGACGCCACCTATTGCCCAGAGATGGAACTACATCTCTGAAGCACAGAATGACCCACACAACAGTCCAGGGCTGACAGCAGCCGAATTTAAACAATTCAAACTAGTGAGAGCAAATAAGTCTCTCACCCCACTAAATTTACAACAGCGTCCTTTACTGAAAGTAGAGGGGGGCTACACTAAATTTACCTGTAGCCCTATTTTAGGACAAGGGTGCTACACTCATTGGGCTGTACTTCTGAGTATCACAAGAGTGCAGTTCATTTTGCACTCCTGTGACCAGTTTTCAGCAGAGAGGGGGCTGAAGTAGGGTGTCCATGTGTCCCTGATTGCCCGGGATTATCCCATAATTCAGATTTGTGTCCCATGTCTCGGGCACCTTCATTCTGGGACAATACAGTGTCCCGTAATGAAATAAGGACCTACAGCCACCGTAATAAACGATTGCCAAACTGGTTGCTAGGGCAGCCCCACCTGGCATCTATCCACCAGTGATGTCACATTTGCAGAGTGTCTCACTATCAGAGGGAGGCCGAGGGAACAAGGTCTTTACCCAGTGCTGCCCTGCACTCTCCGAGTCCACCCACCTCCTCTCCTCCTCCGGCTGTGACAGCAGCAGCAGAGAGAGCAGCATCAGTCATTTCTGACTCCTCCAGTGACCTCTTGGCGCGGGCGGCGGCATTCTGCAGTGCCAGTGCTGGCTAGCCTTAGGTCCACGGCTCGGCTGTTCCCGGTCCCGACTCCCGCTGCAATGCACTCCAGTGCATTGCAGCAGCCTGCAACATCTCCAACTTCCTTCTACCTGACTGCCTGAAGGGACCCCCCAGCCAGCCTGGACCAGGGAACTAATGAAGACCGGTGCTCAAGTCTCCTTACCACACCACCAGACCAGTCCAGATTAAAAGTTGAGCAAATGGAACCGGAGCAGATCGAGTGACAGGTGGAGCACTGAGGCTGGGGACAGTACATTGATAAATGAGGCTGACAAAGTGGGGCTCAGCCCTGAGGTGCAATAAAAAATGTAGCTGACAAGTGGGGGCAACAAAATGAGGCTGACAAGTGGAGGCCATATTTATTTTTTACTCCTTTACTCCATTTACTCTCCTGCACTGCTCTAATCACCATAGATAGTCATGCATTGCATGACTCTATCTATGGTCACTGCTGACACCCCCTATTCAGGTGCCCGGCCCAGTAACGACAATTGATGGGCACACGGGCAACATTTGATGGGGCACAATAGCGACAATTGAAGGGCACACAGGCAGGATTTGATGGGGCACAGTAGTGGCAATTGATCAGCACACTGGCAGCATTTGATGGGGCACAGTAACAACAATTGATGGGCACACTGGCAGCATTTGATGGGACCAATGTTGCCAACCGCCAGTATTTTTACTGCCAGTAAATGCCAGTAAAAGTAAAAGGTTGCCAGTAAAAAATGTGTGTGTCGACAGGACCATCCGAGTGCTCGCTAGTGTGATCGGGCAGTTCTGTCGAAGGTGGTGCCTAAGCATGTTGTGTGATGTCATGGTGCAATGGAGCCCAGCAGAGAGGCCAGAGCCTTGTGTGCGGGTCTGCGGTATAGGAGCAAGGCAGGCTGGGACCAGGACCGTCAGTGCTGTTTAGACTGGAGTGGACTGGAGGGACGACCTGTTTCGAAGAGAGACTGTCACTGTGAATCAGGAGGGGATGTGTTGAGTCAGTGAGGTCTCATTATCTGTGCTGCTGCACACTGCTGTGAGTGTCATTGTAAGAGTCATTTGTATGTGTGTGTATGCCACCCATTCTAATTTTTTGCCCTCCTGAGGCCGGTCCCTGAGATACTTATGTAGCACTACCCCCGTAACAGCTGCTGGTTTAGATTTTGGGTTTGCACGTTACCTGTGTAGCCTTTTTGTCAGGGTGGGAAAGTCCATAATAAATGCAATGTCTAGACCGATGGGTTAGGTTTTATTTATTTTTACTGCAAGGTAACTTGGAATAGGGAAAGCAGGAAGGAGGAGAAGAGCAGGGGAAGGTTCAGGCACACGGTACAGAATAAATCAGTCTCCACTCTCAACTTTTGAGTGGGTATTGCTCACCCGGATAGTCCCCTCTCACTTGGTATAGCAGCTGGGATGACACATAAACTAATGTCCAGAAGGTCTCTGCCACAGACCTCTTGGAATTGAGTTGGATCTCTGCCACAGACCTCTTGGAATTGAGTTGGGTCTCTGCCACAGACATTTGAATAAATTTGGATGCGTCCAGGAATCCTCTGCCACAGGATTTCAAAGTCCCGAACCTCCAGCCGAGCAGTAGGAGAGTCTTTAAGCCGGAATCGGCGGACTGCAGGGCTTTCAATGTAGTAGATCCCTCCTTGATTGGGTCACCAGGCCTCACCCAAGACACTAGCACTTTGCAGGTCTCCTCCAGGGCAGGTCCTCCCCCGGTTTCCTTCATCAAGATAGCCTCCTCCCTTATGGATAGACAGCTTGGGATCCCCCTTTAGGATTGTAGGCCCCAGCCAGCGTAGCCGGGCCCACTTCACGATAGTATCACTCCGGGCCAACGTGGCCCCGAAGTCGGGCTCACACACGCCCCCCTCGCACCAGGAGGGACGCGAGGCGAGGAAGAATCCTGATCAATGACGTCTGTCCCTTACGTACCCCTCCCCAGCATGCCCAGGGGGTTCACCACTCCCCTTGCACCATTCTCGAGAAGGGACACCCAACACACCATGGTACACCTGCATTCCAACATAAGGCCAGGGTGGCAGTGACGTACAACACTACAACGAGCCGAGAAAAATTACGTTCAATGATTCCGAGCATGCATCAAATTGATTCCGAGCATGTGTGTTTTTTTTGCACGTCGGAATTGCATACAGATGATCGGAATTTCCGACAAGAACTTTTCCAGTCGGAAAAATTGAGAACCAGCTCTCAAACTTTTGCTGGCGGAAATTCTGACAGAAAATGTCAGATGGAGCCTACAACTAGGGATGAGCTCCAGCATGTTCACACAGTCAGGGCCGGACTTACCATTGGGCTTGACTGGGCTCAAGCCCATGGGCCCTACCCAATAGGGGGCCCCCGGATGGCAACCCCCTAAAAAAAAAAACATTTTTTTTAGGGGTCCGGAGGCCCCCGGACGGCAACCCCCCTTTTTTTTATTTATTTTTTAAATGTTATATATATATATATATATATATATATATATATATATATATATATATATATATAATTATATATTAAAGGGCCCAGAGGTTTTTTTATATTTTTTTTTTTTCAAGGGCTCAGAGGTCCCCAGAGCCCCATGTTTTTTTTATATTTTTTTTTTTATTAAAGGCTCAAGGTCCCCCCCCTTGGCAACCCCCCCCTTTTTTTTTATAAATGTTTATTTTTTTATTTTTGTTTATATTTTTTTATTTTTTATTAAAAGGCCCAGAGGTCCCCGGGGCCCCGAATGGCAACCTCCCTTTTTTAATGTATTTTTTATAAATGTTTATTTTATGTTATTTATTTTTTATTAAAGGGCCCAGAGGTTTCTTTTTACTTTTTATTAACCACTAGAATACGTCAACAGCGCGGACCTGAGGCGCCGGGGTCACGTCTTTGGACGTGATGTATTTGTAATTCCCCGGCGGGGAAAAACAGTCCCGTTGCATCACCGAGGATTCGATGCGTGTACCCGGCGGCCGCGATGTCCGTCAGGTACACGCGATCGGCGGTGACAGAGCAGGGAAGTGGAGCTGTGTGTGTAATGATGGGGTGTAAACACAGAGCTCCACGTCCTGTCAGAGGAGAGGAGACCGATGCTTTGTCCCTTGTACATAGGGAGACAGCATCGGTCACCTCCCCCAGTCACCCCCCTCCCCCCACACAGTTAGAACACACCCAGGCAAAACATTTAACCCCTTCCTCACCCCCTAGTGTTAACCCCTTCAATTCCAGTCACATTTATACAGTAATTAGTGCATATTTATAGCACTGGTCGCTGTATAAATGTGAATGGCGCCAAAAATGTGTCAAAAGTGTCCGATGTGTCCGCCGCAATATCGCAGTCCCAATAAAAATCGCAGATCGCCGCCATTACTAGTAAAAAAAAAATATAAAAAAAAATCATAATTCTGTCCCCTATTTTGTAGGCGCTATAACTTTTGCGCAAAGCAGTCACTTATTGTGATTTTTTTTTTTTTTTGTTTTACAAAAATACGTAGAAGAATACGTATCGCTCTTAACTGATAAAAAAATATATATTTAAAAAAAAAAATTGGGCTATTTATTATAGCAACAAGTAAAAAATATATATATATTTTTAAATTGTCGCTCTTTTTTTGTTTATAACGCAAAAAATAAAAACCGCATCAAAAAATCAAATACCACCAAAAGAAAGCTCTATTTGTGGGGAAAAAAAGGACGCCAATTTTGTTTGGGTGCCACGTCGCACGACCGCACAATTGTCAGTTAAAGCGACGCAGTGCCGGAAGCTGAAATTTCGCCTGGGCACGAAGGGGGTTTATGTGCCCAGTAAGCAAGTGGTTAAAGGGCCCAGAGGTCCCCAGGGCCCCCGGATGGCTACCCCCTTTATATATATATATATATATTTTTTTATTTTTATTTATTTATTTCTTCTTTTTTTGTAAAGACCCCCCCGTTTCTCAATTTGCAGCAGTCCCCCGGTTCTCTGCTCCAGGGGGCCCATGCCTTAAGCTGTGTAAGGGGCCCCAAAGCTCAACAACTTTAATGTGCACCCCCCCGCTCAACAACTTTAATGCGCACCCCCGCTCAGCAACTATGATCCCCCCCTCGCTCAACATGTTCGATCCCCCCCAATTCTCGGCTCCAGGGGGCCCCTTGAACACTCAAGCCCAGGGGCCCCCACCACCCTAAGTCCTGCCCTGCACACAGTACACGTGCAGAGCACGCCAGGAAGTCTGCATGGCGCTGCGCTAACCAAGCAATTCACATTTCCTGATCTCTGCAGCCGAGCATCAGGAATATGTCTTCCTGCCTGTGATAAGCGCAGCGCCGTGCAGACTTCCTGGCGGGCTCTGCACGTGGACTGTGCGAACACGCCGGAGCTCATCCCTACCAACAACCAACCAAAAGCTCACATCTGACTTTTCTTGTCAGAATTTCCGATCGTGTGTATGCGGCATAAGAAAGAAAATGAATGCAGCCATCGCATCTTAGAATTGGTAAGCTGCAATATAATAATTGTTTGCATTTGTGTTTAATGATGCTTTAACCACTTAAGGATCGCCTCCTGCACATACCAACCGATAAATGCTTATTGCGATTTTTTTACCAAAAATAGGTAGAAGAATAGGTATTGGCCTAAACTGAGGAAAACTTTTTTTTTATATATTTTTGGGGGATATTTATTAGAGCAAAAAGTAAAAAATATTGTATTTTTTTCAAAATTGTCGCTTTATTTTTCTTTATAGCGCAAAAAATAAAAACCGCAGAGGTAATCAAATACCACCAAAAGAAAGCTCTATTTGTGGGAAAAAAAGGACGCCAATTTTGTTTGGGAGCCACGTCGCAAGACCGCGCAATTGTCTGTTAAAGCGACGCAGTGCCGAATCGCAAAACCTGGCCAGGTCCTTTAGCTGACTAAAGGTCCGGGTCTTAAGTGGTTAAAGGGTTAATAAAGGGAAAACATTTTTTTTTAAATAACAAACATGTTATACTTACCTCTACTGTGCAGTTTGTTTTGCACAGAGTGGCCACGATTCACGTCTTCTGGGGTCCCTCGGCAGCTGTCTCTGGTCCTCCCCGCAAGAACTCTTGCATGGTGATGAGTCCTTGTGGGCGCGCCATAGCCGCTCGCTGTATCACTCGGCCCTGCCCCTCTGCGCCGTGTCACTGGATGTGATTAAGAGCAGCGCCAGCCATTGGCTGCGCTGCTCTTCATCCATCTGCTCTAGCCAATCAGCGGCCAGGCTAAGCGGCGAATAGGATCTCGGGACCGAGCGCAGGACTTTCGAGGGGTCAGGTAAGTAAAACGGGGGCTCGGGGGTTGGCATCATCAGATGTTTTTTCAGTTCACCTTAATGCATAGATTCTTTCCTTTACAACTTCTTTAATCTCTAAAACCTGAATTTATTCAATGAAGTGTCTCCATAAATGAGAAGCTTTCTTGGAGTAATCTCACATAGGGGATACTCTGCACAGCTCCTCCATGGATTACATTAGCTCATATTAAAAGCAGATCTACAAGCCACAAGGTCATAAGACCAGGAAAATATCCCACTTCTCCTGACAAGGACTTGTGTAACACACTGACAAGCTCTCTGTGCTCGGTGCTTTGCACTGTCACAGAACAGAAAGCTTGTGCTGGAACTATTTTTAGCTTCCTTGTTGCACAGGGGACAGAGAAGAGTGAAGGACTGAGGCTGGGAGATTGTAAACAGGGAAGCAGTATGCAGACTGCTCACAGCATCAATATGGAAGACGTGCTGGGGAGGATGTAAACACTCACAGCTCCTCAACCAGGACACAATAAGACATTCCTACAGGGATGGTGAAGGTCCTATTTAATCATGCACGTACAGGTATGTCTGGGGGAAGCTTGACACGTCATTATTCTAACCTGATCTAATGCATGCTTCTATTGTGTGTGTTCTCCTTACAAATGCATTGCAATGACATTGAAACATTGTCTAATTATAAATAATTTTGCTGTATTGTTTATTATTGATATGTCAAAAGACTGCATTTCCCCACTATACTATGATATCTATCTATCTATATATGTATATGTAGATAGATATATATCATATGTGTGATCATTACCTGTGCAGGTGCAGGTCTATACTTGGGGGGAGGCGATTACAGAGCCCATAACATATTTCCTTTGTCTTGTCACTGCAGCGTGTCGTGTAGTCAAGGCCACTTAGGAGTTAACAATCTTTAGATGATCTCATCTCTGGCAAAAAGTGCAGATTCATATGAAAAGGCCTGATGTGAATGGGTGGTTTTTGCTTCCTTTCGTCATGTGCCTTGTTACATGGGGACAGCCTTGAATGTTCAGTCGGGTGCTCTGTCTGGTGTCATGTTCGGTTTAATTTACAGGCTGCCAAGTAAGGTATTAAATCGACAGCCTAAATCAAAACTGATACCTTTTTTTTTCTTTTCTTACATTCATAAGTATTTTTATCGTATTTTTTATTTTATTACTGGTATTTATAAAGAACCGTCAAGTTCCGCAGCGCTTGACATACTGTAGGGTTGTCCCGATACCACTTTTTTAGGACCGAGTACAAGTACCGATAATTTTTTTCATGTACTCGCCGATACCGAATACCGATACTTTTTTTAAATGTCATGTGACAGTTTTCAAACCACAATACAGACTAAGGATATTTCCTTTAGAATTATGAAGAACTCTAACTCAAGACATTATAAAAGAATAAAAATGAGTAAAAATTATTTGCTTGTCACGCAGTAGTAAAAAACTCAAAGAATTTTCACAGAACATGTTGATAAATACAAAAAAAGTATTCTATTTAGGTATCGGGAGCATTTGCGCGAGTACAAGTACTCCCGCAAATACTCGGTATCGGTCCCGATACCGATACTAGTATCGGTATCTGGACAACCCTAACATACTGTCAAGTAAGGTATTAAATCAACAACCTAAATCAAAACTGATACCTTTTTTTTCTTTTCTTACATTCATAAGTATTTTTATTGTATTTTTTATTTTAATACTGGTATTTATAAAGAACCGTCAAGTTCCGCAGCGCTTGACATACTGTACACTAGGGATGAGCTCCGGCGTGTTCGCACAGTCCACGTGCAGAGCCCGCCAGGAAGTCTGCACAGCGCTCCACTAACCACAGGCAGGGAGACATTTCCCAATCTCTGCAGCCGAGCATCGGGAATATGTCTCACTGCCTGTGATTAGCGCAGCGCTGTACAGACTTCCTGGCGGGCTCTGCACGTGGACTGTGCGAACACGCAGGAGCTCATCCCTAATGTACAGTATGTCAAGCGCTGCGGAACTTGACGGTTCTTTATACAGTAAGTACCAGTAATAAAATAAAAATACTTATGAATGTAAGAAAAGAAAACGGTATCAGATTTGATTTAGGCTGTCGATTTAATACCTTACTTGGCAGCCTGAAAATTAAACCGCGGACTGTGCAAACACGCCAGAGCTTATGCCTACTGTACATTTACATAAGTCCCTGCCCTCAAGGAGAATACAATCTACAGCCAATGGGCTTGGGTGCCCTCTGAACTGGCGCTTTTTGTACTTCAATGACCATCAGTGTTGTTCATCTTCCTTTAAAAAAGTAACTAGTTACAATTACAAGTTACTTGGCCGAAAAAGTAAGTGAATTAGTGACTCAGTTACTTCATAGGCAAAGTAACTAGTTACTCGGAAAAGTAACTGAGATTTTTTTTTTTATATTCTACAATGCAATTACGTTCTATAACATCTTTAATATCAAAGATGTTTATATTAACTGATTGAAGAATAAAAACACTATATACAGTATTTTAGAACATTTCGTACTGTGTACAATTATTAATATCATCATCACACTCCACCTGCCCAGACAGCAATACTGTACAATATAGATTCAGTGTGAGTGACACTTCTGCAGTGCACACTGAATCTATATTGTACAGTATTGCTGCCTGGGCATTTGGAGTGTGATGATGATATTAATAATTGTACACAGTATTGCATTTGCTGGGCCTGCCATATACTGTACTGTACACTATACTGTATAACTGCACTACAAAATTCCTTTACAAATATGTTGTTAGTAATAACATTTTAAAATATGCATTATTTGTAAAGGAATTTTGTAGTGCAGTTATACAGTATAGTGTACAGTACAGTATATGGCAGGCCCAGCAAATGCAATACTGTGTACAATTATTAATATCATCATCACACTCCAACTGCCCAGGCAGCAATACAATCCCCACAGTTAAAAATACCTCCCTAAAGAACACATTTAACCAGTGACATTTATACAGTTATCAGTAGTTCTTTTTAGCTCTGTTCGCTGTATAAATGTCAGTGGTCCAAAAAAGTGTCCAATCTGTCCGCCGCAATGTCGCAGTCCCACCTAATATTGCAGATCTCTGCCATTACTAGTAAACAATAAAAATGCCATAAATCTATTCCCTATTTTGTAGACGCTATAACATTTGCGCAAACCAATCAATATACACTTATTGCATTTTTTTTTATTTTGTTACGTCGCATGACCGCGCAATTTTCTATTAAAGCAATGCCGTGCCGTATTGTGAAAAATGGCCTGGTCATTGAGGGGGCAAATCCTTCCGGTCCTTAAGTGGTTAAAGGGTAACTCCACTTTCGTAGGGAAAAACAGAAATGAGCAAATAAAAAAAAAATTAATATACACTTGAAAAACAAGTTATATTGTGATTATATGTTATTTAAAAATGACCTTTCCTTTTCAATTTGCAGTGCTCTAATTTTCTGTAAAATGCAATATGGCCCCCCAGAAACCTAATTTTCTGCTTGTGTGATTGGCCTACTGATTTTTCCTGAAGTCTGTACTAAGATGCAAATCAGAATTTGTGCATCCCGTGCAACAAAAATGTAATTTTTGGTGAGATATGCTCAATGTGAAATCATATATACAGGCAGGATTCGACGAAGTCCGGGCGCCAGGTCGCAATTGCGAATAGAATTACCCCATCCTGTGTCTCCGTGCGTCCCCACCTCCTCCGCCGTGCGATCGCGCCGGCCGTTAATTGAGGCCTATGCTGCAGGCCTATGCTTACTTATGTGATCTGGCGCCATCTTGTAAAGTTAGCCCAATTGTTTTTTATATTGTGAAAGATAATGTTACGCTGAGTAAATTGATACCCAACATGTCACGCTTCAAAATTGCGTCCGCTTGTGGAATGGCGACAAATTTTTACCCTTTAAAATCTCCATAGGCGACGTTTAAAAAATTCTACAGGTTGCATGTTTTGAGTTACAGAGGAGGTCTAGGGCTAGAATTGTTTCTCTTGCTCTACCAATCGCAACAATACCTCACATGTGTGGTTTGAACACCTCTTTCATATGCGGGCGCTACTCGCGTATGGGTTCACTTCTGCGCACAAGCACAAGCTCAGAAATGCAGACCTTGCAGCTTGTATCATTAGAGCCCTACAGGTGCAGCAGCTGATTGATAATTATAAACCACACCTATATAGATTCACTGTACACATGGACACAGACAGCTACTTCAGAATAACAAAAGGTAGGAATCTGCAACAAAGTTTGTTACAATCCTTGCAATGTACATAGATTACCCAGAGTGTTTTTTTTTTTTCACTACAAAAGTGAAGTTACTCTTTAACCACTTCCCACCTGGTCAATAGACAATTGACGTTCGGGAAGTGGTTGTGAAATCCTGACTGGACGTCTATTGATGTCGCAGGATAACATGCTGGCGCACGCTGATCGGTGATGCGGGGTGTCAGTCTGACACTCTGCATCTCTGATCTCGGTAAAGAGCCTCCGGCGGAGACTCTTTACCACGCGATCAGCCGTGTCCAATCACGGCTGATCACGATGTAAATAGGAAGAGCCGTTGATTGGCTCTTCCTCACTCGCGTCAAACAGACGCGAGTAGAGGAGAGCCGATCGGGGGCTCTCCTGACAGGGGGGGTTTGCGTTGATTGTTTATCAGCGCAGCCCCCCCCACGGATGCCCACACTGGACCACCAGGGAAGCCGCCAGGACCACCAGGGAAGTCCCAAGCATGTGGATGGCCAGGTACATCCCACCTGGCCATCCACATATGCAAATTCATGCCAAATATGTGCCAATCAGTGCCCACAAATGGGCACTGATTGGCACCGTTGTGAAAGACCGCAAATCAATGATGCTCAGCAATGCCACCCATCAGTGCCACCTATCGGTGCCCACTTATCAGTGACCATCAGTGCCCATCCATGCCACCTATCAGTGCCACCATATGTACCCTCAGTGCCGCCTATAAATGCCACCATATGTACCCTCAGTGCCGCCTATAAATGCCACATACCAGTGGCACCTATCAGTGCCGCCTTTCACTGCCCATTAGTGCTGCCTATCAGTGTCCGTCATCAGTGCCACCTCATTGGTGCCACCTCAACGGTGCCCATCTGTGTCACCTTATCAGTGCCAGTCAGTGCAGCCGCCATATCAGTGCCCTTCCTTGAAGTAGGAAATGTACTTACTTACAAAAAAAATAGCAGAAACAAAGAAAACCTTTATTTAATTTTTTTTAATTTTTTTTATTACTGTCTTTTTTTATTTTTTTGCGCAAAAGATAAAAACCGCAGAGGTGATCAAATACCACCAAAAGAAAGCTCTATTTGTGGGAACAAAATGATAAAAAAATTGTTTGGGTACAGAGTAGCATGACTGCGCAATTGTCATTTAAATTACAACAGCGCCGAACGCTGAAAATTGGCTTGGGCAGGAAGGTGCGTAAGTGCCTGTTATGGAAGTGGTTAAATTACACAAAGTGAAGTGCAGTCCGATCACCAGTGTCACTCAAACCTGCTCACCTTCATAATATGACCTTTACCAGGTAAATTAGGTCTAACGTGTTTGTACTCTCACTGGGGTGAAGAATTACTCAGTCATCTAGATCACAAGTTGTTTTTAGGTCCTCCAGAACAAATATTTCTCTGCATAATACTCATCCGCACATCCGCACACGTGCATCCATATGAAAGAGAAAAAACTCTTGTAGTGCTCTCTGAATGTTTTATTCCACAGTCACAAGCATAGTAATAAATTTCACTTGTTAAACCAATCCATCCAGTATTTTGGTTACTGAACAACAAACAATGTGAACTTTGACATGTGTTTTACACATTAACATACTTTGTAAACATTTTTTATGATTTTTGCTTTGGTTTTCACACAGTGCCGTTTTGTTAGTTCTATTCAGGTTCATTGTGTTATTGGTACACATTGAGGTGGAGAGTTGTCACTTCCAAGTGCTACCTGTAGCTTGCTCCCTGGTGTGATTGCGATAATTCTTCAGGTTGATATTTGTTATTTTATAATATAGTTTATATTAAAGATTTATGAGATTTTAGCAATTAAAGGGGAGTTCCAGCCACAATTTCACTTTTTAAATATAAATACCCCTGTAATACACAAGCTTAATATATTCTAGTAAAGTTAGTCTGTAAACTAAGTTCCGTTTTGTTAGGTTGTTACAGCATTTAGTTTATAATCTAGAAATAGACCGTGGCCATCTTAAGTGTGGGCATCATGAAGCCAGACTGTATGACTTCCTGGATTTCAGCTTTGCATATCTCGCACATGCTCAGTGCTGCACAAGCAATGTAATAGGTTTCAGTCAGGTTTGCAAGGACTACTGGGAAACATGATGCCTATCCCAGAAACCCTTGCAAATAGCCTTGTGAGTTAATAGCGTAGGGTAATAAGGAGGAGGAAGTAATGAAGGACTACGAAATAAAAGGTATTTACAAGCAACAAAATAAATAAAAATTGTCCATTTTGAGCACTATGGGCCAGATTCAGGTAGAAGTTACGCGGCTTATCTGTAGATAAGCCGCGTAACTTCTAACCTACGCCGTCGTATCTGTTTTCTGTATTCAGAAAACAAGATACGCCGGGATTGAGTTCAGATACGAGCGGCGTAATTGTATTTCGCCGTCGTATCAGAACTGCAATTTTAAAATGGCCGCTAGGGGCGTTCCCGCTGATTTACGCCGAGAATATGTAAATCAGCGAGATACGCCAATTCACGATCGTACGCGGGACGTTTCCGTAAGAGATACGCGGCGTAAAGAAAAACATGCCCCCTAGGTGGCGCATCCTATGTTAAGTATGGCCGTCGTTCCCGCGTCGAATTGAAAAAGTTTCACGTCGTTTGCGTAACTCGTCCGTGAATGGGGATTGACGTCATTGACGTTCACGTAGAAAACACCGAAAAACACCGTCCTAATGTGGAGCATGCGCACTGGGATACATTGACGGCCGGCGCATGCGCAGTTCGTTTGCCGCGTGATCACGCCTAGTTTAAATACTACACGCCCCCTACCCGCCCAATTTGAATTCCGCTTGCCCATTTTCGCTACGCCGCTGCAACTTTAGGAGCAAGTGCTTTGTGAATACAGTACTTTCTCCTAAAGTTACGGCGGAGTAACGTAAATGAGCAACGTTACGCCAGAATAAATATTCGCCCATCTACCTAAATCTGGCCCTATGAGATTAGGGCATGCAGCACAGACAAACATAAAGAAATGGGTGGAACTCCACTTTAAGTTTACATTTTGCTTTACAAATCTATTACAGCTGCCCATACTCTGGTTGGAAGAGCTAATTCTGTTTGTTTTAATGGCACAACAATATTCAATACATCTGTACAGTAAGGGCCCTTTCACACTGGTGCGTTTTTGCCGCTATTAAAACGCTCCCATGCCCCTCTCCATTGAAATGAGTAAAAACACGGTAAAACCGTAGCGTTAAAATCGCGGTAAAACACCGCGATTTTACCGCGTTTTTACCGCGTTTTTGATTCATTTCAATAGAGAGGGGCATGGGGGGCATTTTAATAGCGCTATTTTTACCGCGAAAACGCGGGAAAAACGCACCAGTGTGAAAGGGCCCTTAGGGCTCATATTCCTGCTCTAAAATAGTCTAAAGTTACCATTTGCCCCTGTTTCCTCATTTTGAAGGCTCTATCCAACGATTCATTCCCAGGAGCTGGGTAATATAGTTCCTTGCAGTGTGCAGGCTCCAGCGTGGCTCATACCGTGCAAGCATCAGTTCAAAATTATAGAGTTTTGGAGTGACACTCAGGGCCGATCCTAGGGTCACAGGCGCCTGGGTGCAGAAATATTTCTGGCGCCCCCACAAAGGGGCGTGGTCATCTTACCAACTCCTCCCCTTTACAAATGTTTCTGTGGCAATGACTCAAACACAGAGATGCTCCTCTAAGAAGTCTTTGTTGCCTAAGGATCCTCCCATGATCTTTTAACAATAAAGAAAATACTGGAAGAGCGTACACTAATGAGACCTGGAGGGGAACCTCTCTGATACTGTTAGAAAGTGCCCCAAAACATAGTACAGGCGATGGTCAGAGACTGTAGACATGATACAAGAGATGGTCAGAGACTGCAATCATAGTACAGGAGATGGTCAGAGAGTGTAGACATATTAAAGGAGACAGTCAGTGACTGGAGATATAATACAAGAGATGGTCATAGACTGCAATCATAGTACAGGAGATGGTCAGAGACTGCAGACATGATACAAGAGATGGTCAGAGACTGCAATCATAGTACAGGAGCTGGTCAGAGAGTGTAGACCTATTACAGGAGACAGCCAGTGACTGGAGATATAATACAGGAGATGGTCAGAGACTGCAGACATACTACAGGAGACGGTCAGGGACTGGAGAAATAATACAGGAGACGGTCAGGGACTGGAGAAATAATACAGGAGACGGTCAGGGACTGGAGAAATAATACAGGAGACGGTCAGGGACTGGAGAAATAATACAGGAGACGGTCAGGGACTGGAGAAATAATACAGGAGACAGTCAGAGACTGCAGATATAATACAGGAGATGGTCAGAGACTGCAGTTCCTATTAACATAAGTAGATAATGGCCGATCGGCTCTCACCTGACCCAGCGATACAGCAACACCAGTTCCTCTGATCAGGAGTCAGCTCACTCTGAATTGCTCATGGATACTCCACTGGGTAGAGCCCAGATCTGTATTCTGGCAAGGACTCCAATCTTTTCTCCGCCAGGGATGGCACTAGGCTGTGCGGCTTTCCCTCTGGTGGCACGCACGGCAGCGGGGTTCTTTCTCTGATGGTGTTCTCTCAGCACTGTCCTCTCCCTCTGGAGTCCTGGGTGCACTTCCCTGAAAGCTTTCCTGGGGTCCTGGCTCTCTCTCTCTCCCCCATTCAGCTGAACATGCCGTGTGGGCTGCAGTTTCTTTTTTACAGTGGGGCTGCCAGTCCTCGAACTACAAGTCCCACAATCCTCTTCTCTGCTCCTTTTTCTATTCTATTTCTTCCCTGGCAAGCATCGCTAGTACAGCATTGCACGTGAAGAGAAGGAGGGGAGAGAGTGGGAGGAGGAATGAAGAGCCCGCAGCTGCAGTGGCATCACTAGGGTTGTTGTCACCAGTTGAGGTAAAACATGGTGTCGCCCCCCTTCCTCCACCTATAGTCGCCCCTCAGTACAGACCCCCTCCACTAAGTATAGACCCCCTCCGTCAGTGCAGACTCCTAACTAAGTATAAACCCCCTCCCTCAGTACAGACCCCCCAGGACAAACCACCCCCCATGAGTACAGACACCCCCAGGACAAACCCCCCATTAGTACAGACCCCCCCCAGCACAAGCCCCCATTAGTACAGACCCCCCCAGGACAACCCCCCTTTAGTACAGACCCACCCAGGACAATCCCCGCATTAGTACAGACTCCCCCAGGACAATCCCCGCATTAGTACAGACTCCCCCAGGACAATCCCCGCATTAGTACAGACTCCCCCAGGACATCCCCGCATTAGTACCCCCCATAACCCCCCATAGTACAGACTCCCCCAGGACAATCCCCGCATTAGTACAGACTCCCCCAGCATAACCCCCCCATTAGTACAGACTCCCCCAGGACAACCCCCCATTAGTACAGACCCCCCCAGGACAACCCCCCATTAGTACAGACCCCCCAGGATAACCCCCCATTAGTACAGACTTCCCCAGGACAACCCCCCATTAGTACAGACTCCCCCAGGACAAACCCCCCATTAGTACAGACCCCCCCAGGACAAACCCCCCATTAGTACAGACCCCCCCAGGATAAGCCCCCACTAGTACAGACCCCCCCAGGATAACCCCCCATTAGTACAGACCCCCCCCAGGACAACCCCCCATTAGTACAGACTCCCCCAGGACAAACCCCCCATTAGTACAGACTCCCCCAGGACAATCCCCCATTAGTACAGACTCCCCCAGGACAACCCCCCATTAGTACAGACCCCCCCAGGACAACCCCCCATTAGTACAGACCCCCCAGGATAACCCCCCATTAGTACAGACTTCACCAGGACAACCCCCCATTAGTACAGACTCCCCCAGGACAAACCCCCCATTAGTACAGACCCCCCCAGGAAAAAAACCCCATTAGTACAGACCCCCCCAGGACAAACCCCCCATTGGTACAGACCCCCCCAGGATAAGCCCCCATTAGTACAGACCCCCCCAGGATAACCCCCCATTAGTACAGACCCCCCCCCAGGACAACCCCCCATTAGTACAGACTCCCCCAGGACAACCCCCCATTAGTACAGACTCCCCCAGGACAACCCCCCATTAGTACAGACTCACCCAGGACAACCCCCCAGTAGTACAGACCCACCCAGGACAACCCCCCAGTAGTACAGACCCCCCCCAAGACAAACCCCCCATTAGTACAGACTCACCCATGACAACCCCCCAGTAGTACAGACCCACCCAGGACAACCCCCCAGTAGTACAGACCCCCCCAAGACAAACCCCCCATTAGTACAGACCCCCCCCCCCCAGGACAACCCCCCCATTAGTACAGACCCCCCCCAGGACAACCCCCCATTAGTACAGACTCCCCCAGGACAAACCCCCCATTAGTACAGACCCCCCCCAGGACAAACACCCCATTAGTACATACTCCCCTAGGACAACCCCCCATTAGTATATACTCCCCTAGGACAACCCCCCATTAGTACAGACTCCCCCAGGACAACCCCCCATTAGTACAGACCCCCCCATTAGTACATACTCCCCCAGGACAACCCCCCATTAGTACAGACCCCCCAGGACAAACCCCCCATTAGTACAGACCCACCCAGGACAACCCCCCAGTAGTACAGACCCCCCCAAGACAAACCCCCCAGTAGTACAGACTCCCCCAGGACAACCCCCCATTAGGCAGGCTGAGGCGCTCAATCTCAGCTGAATCAGGCGGCAGCTCCGCTCGGCGCTCGCTCCCGCACGCTGTCTGAACTTAGATGGCAGTGGCAGAGGTCACGGTGGGTGGAGCCGAGCGGCCGTGTGACGTCACATCCCGCTCGGGTCTGGGATTGCTTCGGCGAATCGGCGGCTCGGCGGCTCGGATTAAAAAAAAAAAAAAAAAGAACCTCCTCGGCGGCTCGCTCGGCGCCTCGCGCATGACAGCGCTGGGTGCGGGGCACCCACTGCACCCCGGGTAGGATCGGCCCTGGTGACACTATTACTAGGGCCGAAACAACTAATCGATTGATCGAAAACGAATCCATTATGAAATTAATCGATTACCATTTTCATAATCGATTAATCGGCCAGTAACATAATGGGGGTTAAAAAAAACAAAAATTGGCCCTTTATAGTACAAAAAGAGCAAATCGCTACTGTAAATATTACTTTCACTGCCCGACAGTAAAAAATTAACCCCTTACAGTAGCAATTATTTGCTCTTTTTGTACAATTTTTTTTTTTTTAACCCCCATTATGTTACTAAACATCTCAGGCCGGGGTCACACCTGCTTTTTGGTGCTTTTTGCAGAAACACACTACAGTTTGTTTACATGTTCCTATGGAACACATTTACATCCATGATTTTTTTCAGCTGCTGCCTATTTGGAAAGGGCAAGGACTTTTTTTAACGCAAAACTGTGCTATTTTGTTTTTTCCGTTCAATATACTTCAATAGAGAAGCTGCAGAAAAGCATGTAATGTGTTTTTGTGGCAATTTGTGTTTTTTAATCTGTCCAACAACAAATTGGCCCAAAAAAAAAATGAAAATCACTGCAAAATTACTTTTTTTTTTTTTTACGTTATTAACTGATTAACTGACAAACTCCAGGCGCCAGGTCGCATTGGCACCTAGAATTAGTGGCCTGGCTCCTGAGCTAGACTGTAGCAGATGTCTTGTCCCCATGCGGCTCCCCGAACTAAGATGTCACGCCGGGGCTGAGGGCATTCCCTTACATTTCTTACACTGGCAGGGGATACTGCGCCCTCTTCTGGTGGTCAGAACTCACAGAGCGGTACTGAGTGGAGCATTGCATGTCAAATGACCAGAAGCATGTCACAACCAGGATGAGATGCCGAGCATGACACCAGATGCAATCTGTGAGTTACTTGCTTTTGTCCTGACCCTTCATCTCTGTGCATTAGTTAATCCTAGCCCCATGCACAATGTATGTTACTTAATGTTACTTAATCCTGACCACTAAACTTTGTGTGTTACTTAATCCTGGCCACTGAACTTTGCGTTACTTAATCCTGGCCACTGAACTCTGTGCGTTACTTAAAGGAACACTTTTTTTTTTGTAAAATAACAAACATGTTATACATTACCTGCCGCCGAGAATGTGTTTTTAGCACGACAGCATCGTGCTGATTCTCGGCGACAGGGTGCCGACATCTCGCACTCGCTGAAATAGTAAAAGCACATTCCAGTGAGCGCGTCATAGAAGCGACGGAGATCCGACTTGGATTCCCGCCAATTTTACATGCAGCGTTTGGTATGAATCCTGAGGGGGAACACCCGCCAAATTTTAAATAAAAATCCGGCATGGGTTCCCCCCCAGGAGCATACCAGGCCCTTAGGTCTGGTATGGGTTGTAAGGAGACCCCCCTACGCCGAAAAAACGGCGTGGGGGTCCCCCAGAATCCATACCAGACCAGTATCCAAAGCACGCAGCCCGGCCGGTCAGGAAAGGGATGGGGACGAGCGAGCGCCCCCTCCACCTGAGCCGTACCAGGCCGCATTCCCTCAGCATGGGGGGGGGGGGGGTCAGGTGCTCTGGGGCAGGGGGGCAGGGCCTCTTCCCGACAACCCTGGCCGTTGGTTGTCGGGGTATGCGGGCGGGAGGCTTATCGGAATCTGGGAGCCCCCTTTAATAAGGGGGCCCCCAGATACCGGCCCCCCACCTGTAAACACAAATAAACAACACCGGGTATTAAAATATTTTATTAGTCTGCACCGGGGCCCCCCCTCTCTTCTTTAGCTCTTTCACGAGGGGGGGGGCTTGCTTCTTTGGGTGGGGGGCGCTCTTCTTCCCGCCATCTATCTGGTTCTCTTCCGCCCCGGGGGGGGGGTGCTTTTATAAAAGCGCCCCCCCCCCCCCCCTGCTGGCTTCCTCCGACGTCTTCGACAGGGGGTGGGTGCCGCTCTTCTTCGCTGCCGTCTGGTTCTCTTCCGCCGCTGGGGGGGTCGCTTTTATATAAGTGCCCCCCCTGCGGGCTTCCTCCAACGTCTTCGGCGGGGGATGGTGTGCCCAGGCTTCTGTCTTCTTCTTCCGTCTTCTTCTGTCGCCTTCTGCCTTCTCCTTCTTCTGCTGTCTTCGCTTCTTCTTTTCTTTAGATGTTGACACGTCGCTTCCTCCTGCTGCAATGCCGGGTGCGCGGCTTGCACCGATTTATGTAGGCCACCTACGACGTCACAGTCCCATCATGCTCCGGTACCTACCCACGTGATGAACTAAAAAAGATCAACAATTTTGAAAAACAAAAATGTTTTCTTTGTTTCAGTTATAACATTTTGTTTTCTTCTTCACTGATGAGGCGGCAATGATGTGCACTGATTGACACTTTTATTGGCACTGACAGCTGCAGCTGATGGCACTGATTGGAAGCTGATGGGCACATCTCATGGGGGCTGTGCTGATAATCAATATGCTGATTATCAGCACAGATCCCCCCTCTGACCGGGAGAACTGCCGATCGACTCTCCCTGTCAGCGCGAACCGAGGAATGACGTTTACCGGTACTTCCTGGTTTACATGATGATCAGCTGTGATTGGCTGATGATGTGGTAAGGGGCCTCCTTCAGAGGCTCCATACCATGATTTGAGATGCAGTGTGTCAGACTGATACACAGCACCTCCGATCGCCATGCTGTGTGCCCCCCCCCCCCCCCCCCCCCGCGGGTGCACACCGGGATGTTATCCTGCTGAATGTCAGAACAAATGCCCGGCCGTCATTCTGCTATAGGCCGTGAAGGAAAAGGTTGAAATCTGGGACAGATTTTCTCAGAAGCAAGCACACTAATGATGCAGGTGTGTGCTGCCTTCATGTTAAATAATCTTAGAGTTCAGTGGCCCCATCCTCCCAAGGGGGGTCAGTGTGTGAAGGATACCATGACAGGTGTACGTTGCACCATACTGTCCAGGTCAGCACAGACAATGGCTCTGCTCACAGAACAGACTCCAACCTGCTTGCCTTCACAATATGGACCTCTACAAGGAAATTAGGTGTAACATGCTTGTATCCCCACTGGGATAAAGTATTGCTCAGTCATCTAGATCACAAGTTGTTTTTAGATTTTCCAGAACAAATATTCCTGTGAGGATGTAGCAGCTGAGAGCTGCAGGAGAAAGTCAAGCTGACAAAGGAACAGTGTGTTGTGCACGAGCACCGGGACTGTGTGTTTGATGGTCTGGAGGACCAAGGCATGAGGCCTGAGTAGAGAGGCTACCAAAAGAGCCATGCAGCTGAATTTTATGTTTTGTTACATTGATGGTGAGAACCCCCTGCGTGGCAAACTATTCAAGTTTAAGAAAAGTGGTCAGAAAAAGCCCTAAATCATTACTTTTAGGGTGGAGTAAACGTACTGTCTGGCGTTACAAATTCCCCAACGTGTTGCATCCTTTATTCTCACAGAGGCCATTTTTACTAAGGGCGTATGACTTTATCTCCCTTTACTTCCTGGATCTCTGCCTAGAACTCTAGGCCTGCCTCCTGGAACACGTGACAAGAAGTTCCCAGGATGCAGCTGTGTGGTCAAGGTTACATCACCAGTGCCTCAAAGAAACCAGAAAGTGGAAAAACATTAATTGTAAGTAAAAGCAAAACACGTTTAATGTAAGATGATTTTATGTACACATGCAGAGCTGTATGCTGCTGTAATGTTTAGTGGAAGGGGGCAAAGAACTGCATTAAACCCTTTTTTACAAACTTATGCTACTGGTAAGCCTATATTAAGGCTTACCTGTAGCTAACGAGGATATCTCCTAAACCTGCACGTTTAGGAGATATCCCATGTGGCGGTGTCATCATGCCCTGGGGCAAACTGAAGTTGCACCTATGTGCTGTTGCTACAGTCTCCGTGCCGTTACCGGCGGCTCCAGCGCGCATGCACAGGATGACATAATCATGGCTCCGGCTAATCACAGCGCCAGAGCCACAATGCCCGGAAGTAACTCCGGGATGACATGTCGGCGGCCGGAGGGGAAGACGAGGACCGCTGCAGAGGCTTTGATCGGAGATAAGTAATACATAATGAGCTAGTATGTTATGCATAATAGCTCATTATGCCTTTTGTCTTGCAGAAGTTTGCTTTTATCTTTATTTTTTAAAGAGGGTTTACTTCCTCTTTAATCCTAACCTTTGATCTCTGTGCAAAACTTAATCCTGACCCCTGATCTTTGTGATTTACTTTATGCTGACCATTGAGCTTTGAGTGTTACATGCATAAAAAAACTTTGCATTATTATCATTGAATGCTAGGCATTCAGTGATTGTAGGAGATGCAGATGAATGTCATAGTCTCTCCTCCAATCACAAAACGCTTGATGAATGTAGGAGGTGCCAAGCGAGTGATCCACAGTGATCAATGTACTGAGTGTACTACAGCCAGAATACCAGAGGCAACAAGAGACTGCTGCCTGAGTAAGTGCCAGTTCACACTACCGCGACTTGGGATCCGACTTGTGTCGCCCCAAGTCACGTGACATAAGAAATTACATTAAAGTGAATGAGAGCCGTCTTAATGCACACTACTGACATCGCTCCGTCTTCAGAAACTGTTCCTGTACTACTTCAAGGGGACTTGTACCCATTGATTTCAATGGAAGTTGCCTTTAAAGTCGGATCTCTGTCTTAAAGTGGTTGTAAACCCACTTTTTTTACTTTTACCTACAGGTAAGCCTATAATAAGGCTTACCTGTAGGTATAAAGAATATCTCCTAAACCTGTACGGTTTTGGAGATATTACCCCCGCAATGCGCCGCTGATTGCAGCGGCGCATGCGCAGGGGGAATCCACGGCGAAAGGACCGGCATCCGCCGGACCCTGGCTGGATTTAAATCTCCCGCGCGCACGCGCGGGAGTGACGTCATCGCCGCTCCAGCCAATCACAGCGCTGGAGCGGCGATACCCAGAAGACACGCCGAGTCAAGATGAGATCTCGCTCAGCGTGCACCAGGTAAGTTCACTACACCTCGTTCCGAGGTAAGTATTTTATAATGAGCTAATATGCGGTGCATATTAGCTCATTATGGCTTTTCCTTTGCAGGTCCAAAAAAATTTAAAAATATTTTTTTGCGGTTTACAACCGCTTTAACTGAAGCAACTTTACAGGAAGAGAAAAATGTTTTCTCAGGCAAACCCCTCCCTCCCACAGAGCTGATTATTGTTTGATTGGCTACTGGCAAAGTTGCCTGTCCTGGAGGCGACTTGAAGTTGCCTCGCAAAGTCGTGCCGACTTTCATGTCGCTGTAGTGTGAACCCGCCACTCAAGGTAAGCTATTTAACAAATGCTACAGCAGCAAGAGATGGGACACACTTCATTACGCTGCATTCACACCTAATCGCGGCGTGTTGTCTCGCGAATTGCGCCGACAAATTGCGGCGTTTTGTACCGCGATTTGCGGCGACAAAACGCCGCGATTTTAACCCCCATTTTTTTACAGGTCCACATCTCCTATGCCGAACGCCAAAGCCGCCTGAAAAAAAGGGTCCGGGACTTGTTTTGAGCTTCAGGCTTTCGGCGTTTCGGTGTTCGGCGTGGAGATGTGAACCATCTCTATAGAGTGCAATGTTAAATCACCCCTCCAGCGTATTAGGGGCTGCAAGAGCGTCAGGCTTCAGGCGTTAAAACGCCTAGGTGTGAATGGAGCCTGAGAGCTGACTTATTTTTACTGTGCAAATGCCAAAAATGTTGTTGGTCATACTTCGGCTTTACCAAAACCTCTGTATTTCATGCCGCTCCATCCGATAATGGTGGGGGGGGGGTGTACTATACAGAGGGTAGAAAGTCAGAACTAAGCGCAGAGAGAAGGAGAAGAAAAGAAGGGGCGGTCAGGGGTAGCAGAGGGGGGGGAAGGGGGGGTAGGGGGGTGCTCCGGGGGTAGAACTCCCCGAGCACAGGCTCCCCAGGGGGGGAGGGTTCCCTTACTTTGTGGTCTCCCTTACCGTTGGAGCAACGGTCTGAGACGTGCAGATAGATGCTGGGAAGAATACGTTCACATGTCAGCCGCGGGCTCCCTCAGTGCTTGGCCCTCAGCTGAGTATATGAAGATATTCCACAGTTGCCAGGTATCAGTGAATTTTTCCTGTCTGTTTTGCGCTGTGAGGATAAGATCTTCCATGCGTTTTATCTCTTCCACCTTCGCGATCCACTGGGGGATCGTCGGCGGCAGTGTGGCCTTCCAACGGAGAGGAATGCAGGCCTTGGCTGCATCCAAAAGGTGTCTAACCACGGATTTATTGTATACTTTCTCTGGGGTATTAGATGCATGCAGGAGAAAGAACGCGGGGTCCGCTGGAACACTGCGGTCTGCAAATCTCTGAACTACCTCACGAACCACTCGCCAGAAGCGGTTCAGAGCCGGGCACGACCAGAAAATGTGCAGGAGTGTCCCCTTGTCGCCCTGGCAACGCCAACAAAGGTCAGACGTCTCCGGGAAGAACTTGTGAAGGAGCTCTGGGGTTCTATACCATCGTGACAAGATTTCATAGCTAGTCTCCTGGGCTTTGGCACAGATGGAAGACTTGTGCGTAAATCTCAGGATGCGCTGTCGTTTGGCCGAATCAAAATGACAGTGTAGTTCCTCCTCCCATTTAAGTATGCCCGGGGGTACAAAATCTGGGCACGGTGTGTTTAAAAGACCATAGGCTAGGGAGAGCGTATGTGACGTTGTACCCGGGGTGTTACAGAGTTCCTCTAGTGTTGTAAGAGGTTGGGCATAGGAAGCCGGAGGCCTTAGTGAGTGAAGAAAGTGACCCAGCTGATGGGATCTCAGGAAGTCCAGGCGAAACGGGCCTGCGGGATCAGAGAGCTCCGCAACAGTGCTCCAGCGTCCCCCCAAACTAAAATGGGAGGCCTGATAGAGGCCCGC